>CM066051.1:105558178-106158178 GCA_033557465.1 Ichthyophis bannanicus | reverse complement strand
CTGAAGGTATAGCCACGCCGAAGGAGCGGGGTTCTGTCGAAACCGACGGACGAGAGACTGGAGCGTCAACACCCTGCGGTCGGGAAGGAAAACCGCTCCCCCGCAAGTATCGAACTGTACGCCTAAGTACTCCAAACTCTGCGTCGGAACCAGATGGCTCTTGCGCGTGTTGACAACCCAGCCGAGAGACTGCAATAGCGCCACGACCTTGGACGTCGCTGCCATGCTCTCCTCGCGAGACTTCCCCCGAATCAACCAGTCGTCTAGATAAGGATGGACAAGCACGCCTTCCTTGCGCAAGGCCGCCGCGACTACCACCATGATTTTGGTGAACACTCTCGGCGCGGTAGCGAGACCGAAGGGCAATGCCTGGAACTGGAAATGACCCCACGGCACGGCAAAGCGGAGGTACTTTTGCTGATCCTCCCGAATCGGGATATGAAGATAAGCCTCCGTGAGATCTAGGGAAGTGAGGAACTCGCCCTTGCGGACGGCGACCAGCACTGACCGAAGGGTCTCCATGTGAAAGTGGGGTACCCGCAGACAGCGGTTCACCCCTTTGAGATCCAAATGGGGCGAAGGTCGCCACCCTTCTTTGGCACCACGAAATAAATGGAGTACCTTCCGATACCATACTCCGCCGGCGGCACGGGAACTACCGCCCCCAGCTGGAGTAGGCGATGGAGGGTTTGGCGAACGTGAGCTGTCTTTCGAGCTCCCCGGCAGGGAGACGCCACAAAGGAATCGAGGACGGGCCTGGCCAAGTCCAGGACATACCCGTCCCGGACGATGTCCAAAACCCACTGATCGGAGGTGATCTGGGCCCAAGCGGAGAGAAAGCATCGAAGACGCCCCCCGATCACTGGAATCTCCGCCGAGGCCCGCTGCCCTTCATTGGGGCTTGCGAGTAGACGCAGGGGTTGTGGTCGCAAAGCCCCTACTGGCTCCGCGAAAACCTCGAAAGCTTGAGGTCCTTGAAAAATATCGGCCACGCTGGAACCCTCCAGAACGGGGCGATCGAAACCTACGAAAGTCCCGAAACTGCCCCCGAACCGCTGGCAGCGGCCGTCCTCGCTTGGCACGGTCCTCTGGCAGGCGGCCGCCCTTGGACTCACCCAAATCCTTGACCAACTTATCCAAATCCTCACCAAAGAGCAGCCGACCTTTAAAGGGTAATCTGCCCAGACGCGACTTGGACGACCCATCCGCCGCCCAATTCTTCAACCAAAGAGCTCGACGTGTCGCTACCACGGACGCCATGCTATTAGAGAGGGCTCTGATGAGATCATACTGAACATCCGCCAAATATGCCGATCCCGATTCCAAGCGGTGAAGCTCACCTAACATGTCGGCCTCTACGGAGGACGATTGTTGAAGCCGCTGAACCCAGCGCAGACAGGCACGCGCTACCCAAGCCCCACAAACCGAGGCCTGTAACGCCATGGCATCTGCCTCAAACGACTGTTTCAATAGACTGTCCATCTTCCGGTCCTGCGGCTCGCGCAAGGCTGCACTGCCTTCTACGGGAATCGTGGTCTTTTTAGTCACCGCCGAGACGGCCGCATCCACCTTAGGCGAACGAAAACGCTCCAGATCGGTGTCCGACATAGGATAGAGCCGACGCATAACCTTTACCCCTTTGAGGCCTGATTCAGGAGTATCCCATTCGGACTGGATCATCTGATCAATAACCTTGTGCATGGGGAAAACCACGCTAGTCTGCCGAACCGCCTGAATAATGGGATCCACGCCGTCCGCCTCTTCTATCGGCGGAGTCGGAGCCAAACCTAGAGTCTGGAGCGCCTCTGAAACAAGAACGGGCAACTCCTCCCGCCTGAAAACCCGAATAATCTTTGCCTGATCTTCCGGTTCAGGGAGCTCGCCTTCCTCCAAGGCCTCCCCTTCCGCCTCATGATCGAGATCAGGATCATCACCTTCAGGCCATTCAGTCTCTGTCTGAAAGGAGTCGTGCAGACGTTGTCGCTTGGGGGCCGTGAGCCCGGGAAACTGACTCTGCACCGCCGAGGCGGGAGCCAATCCCCGTGGCACCAACGGAGGAGCAGCGTCCAAGCTCTGGCGCCTACGGCAAAATGCCTGATGCATCAACAAGACAAAATCGGGAGAAACTCCTCCAAGGGCAAAACCCCCCCGAGGTCCATTTGCCCCCCAGAAGCCAAGGAGCCCGTGGAAGGAAGCCCCGAGGGTCCCTCCAGCGGCGACTCCAAGTTCACCGCCGCGGAACCGGACTGCGCCACTGCTGGCAATGAACTCTCGAGGTGCTGCTCCATGGTGAGCGACACCGAAGTACAGCGCTGACAGACGCCTGTGTCAGAAACTGTACTCCTCCGAGATCCACAAATCAGACAAATGGATCCCGCGGGCATGGGCACGCCCTGACCCCGAGAGTAGGCGGGAAAGAAATGCCCCTTATCGGTGAGAGTGAAAAGAAAGGCTGATAACCCAGCAGAACCAGCACACAAAGTGGGAACTGGGCGCCCAGGAGAAGTAGAAGAGCAGAGAGAGAACCCAAGCACAGTTGCTCTCACCCCTGTCAAAGGCGCTGTCCTTATCAGTGTTTTTTTTTTTTTTTTTTTTTTTTAATGACCCCTGAAAGGAAACTTAAGTACAGAAGCACACACTGCTTAAAAGAAAAAACCGGGAGACCCGCAAAAAAGAGACAGAAGAGAGAGAGAGGGAATCGCAAACCCCCCCCCCCCCCCGCCCTTTAACCGCGGGACAAAATAACGCGAAGGAAAGGGATCAACTAAAAGAAAACAGCTGAAGGGAGCCAAGAAAATAAAGGAAAATAAAGGCAATAAAGGAAAATCAATCGCTAAAGGTAGGAACAGCGCCGCGTGTAAACCACGCTGACAAGACCGGGGAAGCTAAAATGGCCGCTGAGAGCAAGAGGACTTTGGCGCGCTTTTAACCCCCGCAGGAGAAACCGCCGGAGACCAAAAACCCTGGTAGTCGCCCGATCCCCAAAGTCCCGCCGGCGCGTAGGCTGCCCGAGAAACACCGACAAGCACTACCAAAAGAAAAGGGAAAAAGAAAACTCCAGTAAGGCCGGGCAGAGGCGCGGGAGCCTGACAGGACCGGCTCTGACCGCCTCCAGCCGCCAAAAACTTACCGACAGGGAATCAGCTGTCTCCCAATGCCCTGGAGAGTAACCGCTGTACCGGCAATAGAGGAGCTCTGCCCCGAAAAACCCTGGGGCAGAGATCCCAATAAAGAGACACAGACAGTCAAGCAGATAAAGGCGGCATAGGCTGAGCAAGAGAGAGACCTTCCACAGGTCCTCCCTCCCCCGCACAGAGTGCTCAAATAACACTTTGAGATTTAAAGAAACAGGAACCTCTGAAAGGAGAAATAAAAAGAAGTCCTAATAGGACAAAATTAAGCATTAAAAGGGTAGCTAAGGAAAAGCAAGGGTATACTAAACCCTAAAACTAGTGAGCCCAGCTAGACTCACTACGTCTTTCTGCTGCATGAAGACTGGACACACTGGAGCTTCAGGGATGCCTGGTTGCCTGATTCCAGAGGAGCTGAAATTTGATTGGTCCAGTCTTCATGCTGCAGGAAGAGGTGCACAACCCATCTGTGAGGACTAAGCTGGAGGAACGATAAGGAACAGGTGCTAATGGTTCTTTAAGTTGTCACTGTTGCCATCAGGATCTGTTGTTCTGCTTTGACTGTACCCTGAAGACCCTGAAAGTATGTTTTTACACCAAAAGAACCTCTGCCAGGACTGAGGAACTTGTGTTGTGGGACAGCCCTTGACCTTGCTCCATCTTTTCCCCTTTGCAGCTTCCATTGTGGGAGCCCCTCAGCTCTCCATGCTGGGTCTCTTCAGGCACATTCTGTCTCAGGAAGGGATACTGGGCCTGTATCGGGGCATAGCCCCCAACTTCATGAAGGTGATTCCTGCCGTCAGCATCAGTTATGTGGTTTATGAGAACATGAAAGTGGCTCTGGGAGTCACCTCCAGATGAGACATTGAGAGGAAGCTGGATCCTGGCACCATCAGAAACTGCTACTTCACTGTCTGGGGTGGAGAAGCGCGGAGGCACAGGGATGGCCTGAGAATCAGACAGAGACGCATGCTGCTGTGACCTCACTATTTCACCAACGTGCACTCACAAGCATGTGTCCTTTCACTGACCCACCTCACCCTGTGTGTCTGGCTCACTTCCCTGCTGGGAAGTAGTAAGTTGACTCCCACCCCTTCCACCCTCGTTTTTCCCTACCTCTCAGACTCTGCCAACAGCAAATGCATGAAAAGAACAGAGGGAAAAAGTCTTACCAACAGAACAAGGGCACTTATTTAGAAGTGATTGTAAAAGACAATACAGATTTCTTTGTGAAGCTCTCCGCTCTTTTCCCCCATGAGTCCTGCGCTCCATCACATCTCTTCCCTGAGCTTCTGATTGTCTCTGGGATATTTATTCTGCATCACAGTCTGACTTCTGACTTGCCTGGTGGTTTCTGCATGGTGTGGAGCAACCCCACTGACCCAACAGTGGCTGTGTCAGGTCAGGGTGGAGAGTTCTCATCACTGGGGTGGAGACTGGCCTCTTGGGCATTTCAAAGCATAATATTTATTTAAATTAGTTTAGTTTTAGCTTGCATTATGTTTCATCTGCTACCTCGTACTTGTAAAACACATATGCAGAAATGCTAACACAAGTGCATGGAACACAAGCCATGTAGGTGCACACAAGCAGCCATTTCTGCTCACAGAAGCAGGACTGTGCCCCGAGCTGCTCCCTTGAGGGACAGAGATAAGACAAGACCAGCTCAGTCGCATAGAAGGGCATTACTATGAAATGGAGCTCCAGAACCCTGGGGTCCCATTGGAGAAGCTGCAGAGTCAGAGCTGATCTAAACTATGGTAGTTCTTGTGAGTGGCAGTAAAATGCTTTATACTGCACTGTTAAGTTAAATAGGTTAGCCTGTCCTCACCAAATCTCCAGCCCCGACCCCTTTTTATCCACCCAGTTAGCCAGAGAAAGGGGCAATATTTTTAAAGGGCAACAAAAAGCCAATTTTAGACACCAAGGGCTCAATTTCCGAAAGACATCTATACAGTTTGCAGCCCAGTAAATTGTGTAGATACCTTAGTTGGGGATATTCAACGGCACTTACACGGTTAGCATCGTTGAATATCCCCTCCTAAGTCCCCTACACGTCCCGATGCTATCCAGTAAGCATTGGGGCGTGTTGCTGGTGTTCCGGGGTGGAGAATGTGCTAACTGGGCAGCAGTGATATTGGATGCTGCCCGTTTAGCAATCTGCACCTTAAAGATAGTTGAGGAAAACCCTTGCCTATCTTTAAGGTGCTGGAGCTAACCGGGCAGCATCCAATATCGCTGCTGCCCAGTTAGCTTCAGCGGCTTCTGGCTTTTGCGGCAATCACCAGATATTCAATGCCGTCGCTGCGGGCACTGAATATCTGGTTTAGAGGTCGGTGTGGAGGGCTATGCGCCAACGAGGTGCATAGCCCTTTCAAAATCTAGACAATTGAAAATCAGGCCTCAAGAGTTTTTGAATATCAGCTTTATTATGTAAAAGGCTGACTTTACTCTGCCTCTCCTCTCAACTGGCAGTCAGACCAAAATCAGGAGGGTAGCCCAAGGAAAGAGGAAGCTGTACTCCTCTCCCTGTAGCCGCCTGTCATCCCTCCACGATGATCAGAAGTGCAGGGAACACACGCTCCCCATGCTAGTCTGTAGGTACTCTGCCCAGGAACCTGAGGGGTAGGAGGAAATGAAGACATGGTGGGAGAGAAGATAGTGTGAGTGCAAGAGACTAAGACAGAAAGGTACTTACAGGGGATGGGAGGGGAAAAGAAAAGAAGAGTCAGGTGGATAGAAACATGAAAGGACAGGAGGAGAAGGAGGAAGATGATGATGTCCCCCCCCCCAACCTTTATTTAAATCCTAGATCGGTCAACATGTAATGTGCAAAATTCAGTTTAATTTATTTTTCTGTGCATATCCAGGATTGAACAACAGGAGAATTCTGTATCCTATTCTGGCGTAAGCAGGACATTAGATAATTTATTTGAAAAAAGAAAAACAGGACAATTGTGCATAACCTGGACACTGGGTCACCCTACATCACCAGGGAGCTGTGTACAGGGTCTCCATGAAAGCTTTTCCTGGCTAGGCGATAGGAGGTGGAAGCTCAGCCGGGCTCCTTGAGGAAAGGAGTTGTCTGGCCTAAGACAGCGAGAACAAATCTCCTCACCTACCCCCCAGTCTGCTTAGGGGAAGGGGGTTCTGAGGTGGGGAGACGGCTGCAGGCAAATCACAGAAGCAATGTAATATTTCTTATGATGATCTATTTAACGGAAGTGAATGACCTTTTTTTTGGAGGGGAGAGGAGGGAGGAGGGACAGGCAGGGTGGTATGGACAGGGACTGTAATAGAGAGATTAGTTTGTAGATGTCGCACAGAATCAGCCAGTCTGCTGTCTTTGACTCTGTACCTCTGGGGGAAGAGTAGGGCTCTGTGGAGTTGATTTCCAGTAAATCGTTTGACAAGGTACACTTGAGTTTCTGAACACGCCTTTGAAACACTCCCCCCCCCTCCCCGCGCCTCGATGCAGCCGAAGATGCATATTGTGAAAGTAATTTCCAGCAGTCTCTATGTATAGCTTAATAGGCAAATTAACACTATTATTACCTGCATGCAGGGTGCCCAGGTTAGCCCTTCTTTAAGTCCTTTGTCTCTCTTCTCATGGAAGTTCCCAATCTTGGCCAAAGCCAGTGATGCGTGGCGGGGATGGAAGACTGGGACGTTCTCCCAGCAGATGTGTTAGGGTGTAATGTTAGCCCTGACAACTACAGCTGTGAAGCTGGACTTAAGGGGCCAATTGCTGTATGCAGCTGAAGCAGTCCACACTGCCAGGAGTTTCACTGCAGTCCCAGCCCTCTCTCCCTCCCCTGAATGTCTAGAAGCTCCTACAGCCCTCCCCCCCTCCCTTCCACTGCACGCACAGACTTCAGCTCCCCCTGGGCACACATGCTCTGTACTTGTGTTTTCTTTCCACTGTGCATGTGCTCACTCGCTGCACCTACCTGTCTCTTCCAGACCCACACCTTTCGTCTCTGCTTCATGGAAACCGATCAGTCCCCAGCAGCGGCTTCCTTAGTACAGAAGCAGTAGGATCTTGGGAGGTTGAACCCCAGTGCAAAAGCCTGGAATCGCTTCCTTTCTGTCGCCACCTGTCTCTCTGGAATTCTCAGTCTCTCTCTTTCCCCTTAATATATCCTGCTGGATCGGCTGGGGAGGGGGGGGGGGGGGCAGGCTAGCACACAGGTCTGCTGTGCTGCGGTCCTAAGGTCTTGGTCACAGCGTTCCGGTTGTTGGAAGAAAAATTCTACTTCTCAAGGCCTCCTATTGTTTGGTTGCTGTAGAGAGCATGTTTTCCTTCACTCTTACTTTGCTGAACATATTCTGATTACCTAGAACAAACCCTCTCTGTTTGGTAATGAAATGTACTAGAATCAAAAAAGTAAAAAACAAGTCACCAAACCATATAAACCCTTTCTATTACAACTTTTTGTCAGAAAAAAAACGGAGGAGGAAGGAATCGAATGTCCAACCACACCAGACGGCTTAGTCCATTTTAATCATTTTCTATAGTATTTCAAAAACATATCTGTATATCTTGCTGTTCATTTTATTTCATAAAACCTCCGCGGTAATATCGTCAAGCAAACACACAACGTGCACGTTTCAGGACTACTGCCCTGTTTCAAGTGCCATCTTCCTTCAGCCAGCAAAAACCGCTATAAACAACCGGCTGAACTCCACTGCCAATTATAAAGGACATCGTATGTTAATTGGCTAAAATTTGTCACTCAACTCGGAACACCAAACAAACGACAGGGAAACCCCACTTTCACCGGGAAGTCCCTCTACGTCATTGATGACATCAGAGTAAGCTCAACCATTCAGTTTCTTTATTAAGCCCTGATGGGGTAACGGTATTAAATTTAAAGATTAAGCTTTGTTCTCATTGTTGCAGTATTGCTATACGGTCGCCTCCCCTAGGTCTCGGGGAAACATAATCCAAAACTGTCCAAGAGATGTCCTCAAATTTGTGATTATAAGCCAAACAGTGTTCAACAATCGGAGCAGATATCACTTGTTGTCTAATTCGGGAAGCATGCTCACTCAATCTAGTCTTTATCATCTGTGATGTCCTATCTATATATACCAGCGGACATGAACATTGCAAAACGTAGATCACAAAAGTAGATTCACACATTGCTGCCCACCGTCGTGCGAAAGATTGCCCTGTTTTTGGGTGAGTCCAAAGTTATGCCAGTCATAGAGGTAGCACAGTAAATACAAGAAGCACAGACTGAATGACCTCGATCAGGCAGAAACTGAGGAATTGGTCGATCAACTGGAACGGTTGACTGTACTAATTTATCCTGTAAATTAGGACCCCTTGAAAAAGTCATTCTGAGAGGTTTTTTAAAAGACGAGTGCAATTCCACTATGGCCCAATATTTCTTAAGTATTCGCACTACAGATGGTGTACGGAAAACCCCCCACAAAAAACTCAGACGGTGCAGTTGATTGCACCGACTCCAAAGATTCATCCATTAATCATTCATGATGAACATAGATGGCCCAACGATAAGCTTGTTTAATCACTTGTTCCGGGTACCGTCTCTCTCGTAACCGTTTAATAAGGTCCATGGCATGGACCTTAAAATCAGCCAAGGTAGAACATAACCATCTCAAACGGAGAAATTGCCCAAACGGGAGCCCCCTTCGCAATGGGCCTGGATGATAACTTCGATAATTCAATAGGCTATTACGTTGGACACACTTTTGAAATAATGTAGTATGGAAAAAATTGGTTTCCTTAATTATTAGCATATCAAGAAATTCAATTTGATGAAAATCAATATGCGCCGTAAAAGAAATATTAGGTTTTAATTCATTCAAACACTTTAAAAATTATTGTAATTGAGAAAGAGTGCCGAACATATTCTGATGGCAATATTCCTGGCCTTCTGCTCCTGAACTCAGATTTAAGAAAACACCAAAGCTTACGGTGAACAGGATCTTATGTGCTACAGACAATGGAATTGTGAAGCACATTTTCTCTCCCTCACACTGAGGCTAACAGCCCCCTCCTAATGTGAGAATAAGACCTCTCATGCATGAGAAAGGGAAAGACAATGTGTGCAGGGGGCGTTCTGGGATGAAATCTATGAAGATGGCTCTAACTTGTTCCCTGGAAATATGGCCTACTGACTTACATTCTGGAAAGGAGCAGCTCAGTGTACAGATGAGCAACTGGTCCATGTGCTGGCCTCATGTATGCACTTGCTCCACCTCATGCCTTTATTGTTACACACGCTAATATTTCAGGTAACAGAAAATAAATACCTTTTTTAAACTTCCTTTGGGCTTTTCAGTTGCCTTGCTTGGAATATATGGTGAGGCTGGTATTTGATAGAGTGGGAGACGGTGGGGGACCTACATTTACAAAAAGCTAGCGCCTCACAGTCATCTTTTAGTTCATGCATTTTGCCCAGGGATAAGTCTCCTTCCTCCCCCACCTGCACCCCCTGAAGATAATGCAGCATTTACTAGTAAAATAAATAGTTTAATACTATCATAATTTGGCTTTTAGTACTTCTTTGGGAAGTAATCAGTGTCCCCAAGCCATGACAACAATTCAAAATTCCATCTCCCTCCTCAGCCAGCCAGCCAGCACCGAACACCTTCAGAAATGCTAACATTCACGGTCTGCACCCTTGCCTCACGGCACTTCCACTTTAGGGGGTCTGAATCTAACCAGCTTGTATAGGATGGAACCTTCAGTGGCCAGTCTCAGAGTAGGGTTATAGCACACTGGTGATCCAGCCGTTTCTTGGCCAGGTACCTAGATCACTGCTGGATGGCGTGCGCACTGCATCACTGCAATAATCATGGGATGCACGTTCCACCCACTGGATCACTGCAGTGATTTAAGGTGTGCACTACATCATTGCAGCGATCATGGCATGCACATTCCATGCACTGCACCACTACAGCAATCATGGGGTGCGCATTTCACACACTGCATCACTGCAGTGATTATAAGGCGTGCACTACATCACTGCAGCGATCATAGCATGTGCATTCCATGCACTGCGGCGATCATGGGGTGTGCACTGCATCACTGCAGCAATCATAATGTGCACATGCCACATCATTGCAGCGATCATGGTGTGCACTGCATCACTGGTAATCACAGATATGTACTACATCATTGTGGTGATCATGGGATGCAGTGCCTCACACTGCATCACTGCAACAATCATGGTGGCATGCTGCTTGACTGCAGCGATCATGGGGTGCACATTCTATGCACTGGATAACTGCAGCGATCATGAGATGCACACTGCAGCACTACAGCGATCATGGAGTGCACATGCCTCGTACTGCATCACTGCAGCGATCATGGGTGCACATTCCATACCCTGCAGCGATCATGGATTGCATATTTCACGCACTGCATCACTGCAGTGATCATGGGGGTGCAACAATAACAAATCACAACAAATACAAAAAGGTTAACTGCCTTAAAAAAAAAAGAGCCCATCCAAGGTGGTGTACACCAGATAAACAGAAGAAGGAATCCTAACAGCATGCCTGACAATAGCCTGGGATGGGTAACGCTCTCCATAATGAATAGCTCAGACAGAGAAACATATAGAGACACTAGAGCAGATGAGACCATCCATATCATCTGTAAATCCTAACAGCACACCTGGGAATAGCAAATATAGTGTGGGGATCCTTCTATGCTCTCTGCAGGATCCACTTAATTCAGCTATTCTATCTACAGCTGCGCTGCAAACCTTGCTGCATGCCTTCGTTATATCAAAAGTAGACTATTGTAACACCGTCTATTGTGGCCTTTGTCTATCCCAACTAAAGAATCTTCAACTCGTGCACAACACAGTAATTCACCTCCTCACAAACACATCAAAATATGATCATGTATCCCCCTCATTTTTTCAGAATCATTGACAACCTTTAACTTTTCGATGCCGCTTCAAGATTCTCCTACGTACTCATAAAGCTTATTACTCAGGATATCCCCTCTACCTGGCATACTTGCTGATTCCTCACAGTCCCTCCTTCGATCCCAGGATATACATCAACTGGTCCTCCCCTCTGTCAGATGCGCACAGTTTGAGTCCATATGTCATTCGCATCTCACCTATAGAATGCATTACCCGTTTACATACGTATAGAATCCCGTTATTATAAATGCAAGAAGGCCCTTAAAAACTAAACCTTTTAGTTGGCATTTCCTGATTTCCGGGACCAGGATTAGTAGGGGAAGGAGACATTCCAGTTAGGTGACCTATACCTGCTCTTTATTTGCCTTCCACATTTGTAATGGGATTCCTTATCTTGGACCTGGGAGGGGTGACGCTCTCCATAATGAATAGCTCAGACACAGAAACATATAGAGACACTAGAGCAGATGAGACTGTCCATATCATCTGTAAATCCTAACAGCATGCCTGGGAATAGCCTGGGAGGGGCGACGTTCTCCATAATGAATGGCTCAGACACAGAAACATATAGAGACACTAGAGCAGATGAGACCGTCCATATCATATGTAAATCCTAACAGCACACCTGGGAATAGCCTGGGAGGGGCGACGTTCTCCATAATGAATAGCTCAGACACAGAAACATATAGAGACACTAGAGCAGATGAGACTGTCCATATCATCTGTAAATCCTAACAGCACGCCTGGGAATAGCCTGGGAGGGGCGACGTTCTCCATAATGAATGGCTCAGACACAGAAACATATAGAGAGACTAGAGCACATGAGACCGTCCATATCATCTGTAAATCCTAACAGCACACCTGGGAATAGCCTGGGAGGGGCGACGTTCTCCATAATGAATGGCTCAGACACAGAAACATATAGAGAGACTAGAGCACATGAGACCGTCCATATCATCTGCAAATCCTAACAGTACACATTGGTGCCAAGCCTACAGAAATTGACTTTAAGTGAATTTTGTATCCGGCCACGGTGAGGGGGGGGGGAAGGGCTGAACTATAGATTATATTATCCAACATTATACAAAAGGGACAATAGAAAAATATATCAACTAATAGACAACAGAGATGGCTCTGGACATGAGAAAATAAAGTAAAACACTAAACCCATCCCATACCCATAATAATAAGATAACTATTTTGTAATAAAAACACCTTAAGCAAAAAAGTGGCTATGGACCTAAGGCAATAAAAGATGATATTAAACACCAAACCCATATCAAAAATTAGACATAGAGATGGAGAAATTTTCACTTACCATTAATTTCCTTTCCTAGAATCCTGCTAGATCAGTCCAGACAAGCAGGTTTATCTCCCCTACTAGCAGATGTTGGAGACAGAGAAAAGAAAACACCAGACGCCTGATTGGCTGAGCCTTGGTAGACATATAGCTGAACCCCTAGGGGTTGCCCCCAGTATTCTCTGAAAAAGCAACAACCAATGGAAAACCAGGAACCATGTAACTATGTACAAGGAGGCTCCCCCGCAAGGCCACCTCTCGACCAGACACAGAATGGGTGGGCCCTGGACTGGTCTAGCAGGATTCCAGGAAAAGAAATTAACGGTAAGTGAACATTTCCCCTTCCTGATCATCCTGCTAGACCAGTCTAGACAAGCAGGAAGTACCCAAGCTAACTGCCCTCTGGGTGGGAAGACACAGTCATCGAGACAACCTTTGCTCCAAACTGTGCCTCTCCACGTGCCTGGAGATCGAGCCGATACTGACGCACAAAAGGTAGACAGGGAGGACCAGGTGGCCACCCTACAGATATCCAGGGAATCAACCTAAGAGGGCTCCGCCCACGACGCTGCCTGAGCTCGCGTAGAGTGCGCCCGGAGACCCAAGGGGATTGGCTTCCCACGGAGGATATACGCTGATTCAATGGCCTGCCGCAGCCACCGAGAGATAATGGACTTGGATGCCACATGTCCCCTACGAGGGCCTGCAAAGAGAACGAAGAGGTGATCAAGCTTACGAAAGGGATTTGTCACCTTTAGATACCTGCGGAGGATCCTGCTGAGATCCAGTGCCCGGAGCCCCTTGTTCAGGCCTGTACATTGAGCCTTAGGGAAGGCCGGTAGAGAAATTGGCTGATTCAGATGAAAAGGCGTAAGCACCTTAAAGAGAAAGGAAGGAACCGCTCGCAGGGATACTCCTTCCTCCAAGAAGGAGAGATAGGGGTCCCGACACGAAAGAGCTTGCAACTCCGAGACCGTCCAAGCCAAGGTAATCACCACGAGGAATGACACCTTGAGAGTCAGATCTTTCAATGAGATTTGATTGAGCGGATCAAAGGGCTCCCCCATCAAGGCCTTCAGGACAAGGGTGAGATCCCAGGCCAGCACCGGCCGACATACCATCTTGACCGCTCTGAGGAAGCGGACCACATTAGCTTGGGAAGCGATGGACCAACTCCCCACCGGCCCACGAAAGCAAGTCAATGCCGCCACATGAACCAGATGTGACCAGAGAGCTAGACCTTCATCCAGGCCCTTCTGAAGGAAGGTAAGGATTTCTGGGATTTGCATCCGCAATGGGGAGAGATGGTGCCGCAAGCACCAAGACTCAAAGATTCGCCACACTCGGGTATACACCAGTGACGTCAACGGGCGGCACACTTTAAGCAGGGTCGCTACTATCCAACACAAGTAGCCCTTGCGGCTTAGACGGTGGTGTTCAAGAGCCAGGCCGTAAGTGAGTAGGGAGCCAGGTTCCTTGCACTGAGTGATTCTGGCAATGAGCTCCCCATCCAGAGAGACTCGCATCGGTGGTCAAGAGAATCCACCGAGGGATCTCCAGGGAACGCCTCTGAGGAGATGAGGGGCCGACAGCCACCAATGAAGGCTGCGCCGCATTGACAAGAGAAGCGGTAGTTGTCAGTCATAAATTTCCGACACTGGAGACCAGCGAGAGAGTAGTGACTGCTGCAGGTTCCTCATGTGAGCTCTGGCCCATAGTACGACCTCGATAGTGACTGCCATAGAGCCGAGCACCTGGAGGTAGTCCTAGACTTGAGGAGCACTCTGCAGTAGAAACTCCTGGAGTTGGGATGAGAACTTATAGAACTGATCGCGCATTAGGATGACTTTGCCCCGAATGGTGTCAAGCACACTCCGAGGAACTCTAGTTGCTAGGATGGCTGAAGATGGCTTTTGGCGCCGTTGACCATCCGCCGAGACTCTCGAGGAAGGAGACCACATGAGCCACTGCCCGACGAGCTTCCAACAGGGAATCTGCTCAAATCAGCCAATCGTCCAGGTAAGGGTGTATCCAAATTCCCCCTTTGCGCAAGGCCGCTTCCACCACCACCATGATCTTGGAGAAGGTTCGTGGAGCAGAGGCCAGGCAGAAAAGCATAGCACAAAAGTGGAAGTGCTGTCCGAGGACCGCAAAACGGAGGAGACGCTGCTGGTCGTCCCAGATGGGAAGATGGAAGTATGTTTCCGCCAGATCGAGGAACACGAGGAACTCCCCCTCACATACTGCTTGGATCAAAGACTGAAGCATCTCCATCCTGAGGTGCAGTACCCGAAGACAGAGGTTGATGCCCTTGAGATCTAGGATTGGGCGAAAGGAGCCATCATCCCTTGGGCACTACGAAATAGATGGAGTAACAACCGCAGCCTCTCTCCGAGAGAGGGACTGGTCGAATGGCGTGCAGGAGAAAGAGACACCGCACGGTTGAGTAAATGGCCGCCCTCTTCTGGGATTTATTTAGCTGTATTTATTTAGCTGTATTTATTTAGATGTCCCGCCAGGCAAAACGATGAAAGCCTCGGGAATGGGCCGCCAACATTCAAGAATGTAACTCTGAAACACAATGTTCAGGGCCCATTGATCAGAGGTGATGAGAGCCCACGGCAGAGAAAACAGCACCAAACAACCGCCTACTGGTGGAGGCACCTCGGGTGGGCAGCCCGCCCCATCAGAGGGAAGAGTGCGTGGAGCCAAAGAACTTGGGCAGTGCCAAGTAGGACTCGCTCCCTCTCCGGGCACCTCAAAAGGACTGCGATTTCTGACCAGAACGGCTGGACGAAGCCGAGCCTGGCAACCTACCAGGGCGGTAGCGATGAGAGTCACGAAATCTGGAGGTACGCCGTGTGGTCGGAGAGTAGCGCTGTGAAGACTAGTGTGCGGAAGACCTTGACTTATCTTCGGGTAGACACTGGGGCCTAACTTCCCCCGGGTCCTTGACAAGCTTGTCAAGGTCCTCGCCGAAAAGCAGCTTCCCTCTGAACGGAAGCTTCGAGAGGCATGTTTTAGACGTAGAGTCTGCCAACCATTGGCGAAGCCAGAGCCATCTGCGAGACACAGTGACCGCCACCACTGACTTAGCAGAGAGTCGGAGCAGATCATAGAACGCATCCGCTAAGAACGCTGTGACTGACTCCAGGCAAGCCGAGGCTGGATCCTCTGGCAGGCGCTGAATCCATCGCAAGAGGGACCGGGCAGCCAGGACCACGCAAACAGATGCCTGGAGAGATAGGGTGGAAGCTGAAAAGGCTGTCTTAAGAAGGCCCTCAACCTTCCTGTCTTGTTGATCTCGAAGCACTGCACCACCCTCCACCGGAATGGTAGTGTGTTTCGTAACCCCAGTCACAAGCACGTCTACTTTCGGATTTGCGAGCCATCTCTCCAGATCAGCTGGCGCCCAGAGGTAGTATTGGCCTAGGCGGCAGGCCATATGGAGGGAAAGATAGAAACATAGAAAAATGACGACATATAAAGACCACATGGCCTATCTAGTCTGTCCTTCCATATCAACAACTACAATAGTCCCCTTTTTTCCTTTAGAGATCCTCTGTGTTTGTCCAATGCTTTTTTGAATTCAGATACTCTCCTCATCTCTACCACCTCCACTGGGAGCCTATTCCACGGATCCACCACTCTTTCCGTAAAGAAATATTTCCGCATATCACTCTTGAATCTATCCCCTTTCACCCTCATCCCATGTCCCCTCGTAGCAGAACTTAGAAACATAGCATCCGGAGAGTCCCACGCCAGAGACACCATCTGTTGAAGCTCCGCCAGAAAGAGAAAGGCTCTGGAGGGCTTCCGAATGCCCTGCAAAATGGGATCTGGCTGAGAGACAGACTGTGGGGGCTGCTGCTCTGGTGGCTCCGACAAGCGTAGAGCCTCTGCGACCTGGGCAATCAACACCAGCAATTCATCTTTCCGAAACTGATGTATATCTTGCATCTCATCCTGGCCCTCCGCTGAAAACTCCGATGGGGACCATTCCCCGTCCTCACGATCTGATGCTTCCACGCTGTCATCTGCCGAGGAAATGCCATCTTCTGGCCCCATTGCCCAAGTGTCTGAACCCCACGAGACCTCCTTGGGTGGGCGGCTATCTTTGGGCGCCTCCTCCCCTCTGGAACATTTTCAGGACCTTGGTGCCGAGCATGGTGAGATATGAGTGGCCAAGGACTCCAAACCTAACCCCCGAAGGGTCAGAACACCAGAGGGTCCATGCCTGCTTGAAGAGGGCGAGAAACTGGGATCTGGGGGCTGTATAGGCACCGACTGTGTGCGTGCCTTGCCAGAGGACAAATATGGGACTAATAGCAGTTGTTCCAGGGATTCCCCCGCAAGGAGACGCAGTCTAGGTTCCGCTGGGAGTGGAAGTACTGAAGCCGGGCTGTCCTTGTCCTGACACACCATGGCATCCCAAGAAAAAAGAAAACTGATACGTGGTGGTAATACTCTCTAATAGGTCGCAGCCACGAGCCTTTACCCCCAACAAGTCTTTTGCGGCAGAGACCGCGTGGGTGGGAGCCCCAGAAGGTGGCAACAAAAATTTAAAGTTTCCCTCTAAAATTGTATTTATTTATGCTTATATACCGCACTTTTACAATCAGCGCGGTTTACATGTTAATAACATTACATATAACAGGTACATAATAAATAATAAATTAATAAAGTAAATTAACAACAACTAGATTATCTAACAATAGAATGTTTCAAACAATTTACATTAACAAGGGACCTGGGTAGGTAACTATTTACAGGCTGAAAGTATGGTCAAATGTAGGTTGAGAGTGCATTAGTAAGGGGGCCTGAGTATCTACGGAACATGGTCAAATGCAATCTGGAAGAGATGCGTCTTAATTGCTTTGCGAAAGGTTGCCAGATCAGTGATGAGGCGGGTGTGAGGGGGGAGAGAGTTCCAGAGCAATGGTGCAAAATGTGAGAATGCTCTATTTCTGGTAAATTATGAGTTTTTCTCACCATAGTAGGAATGATGAGAGTATTAGTCAAATTTGATCTCCTAGATCTGTTTTCAGGTGTCCATTGTAGGAGGTTTTCCAGTGATGCAGCTGAGATCTGATGAAGGATTTTGAATGAGTGTAAGAGGGCTTTGTATTTAAGTTGGTTATTAATTGGTAACCGATGTAGGTGGATTAGAAGAGGTGAAACATGATCATGCCTGGACGCTCCATAGATTGTTCTGTCAGCAGTATTTAATGCCATTTGTAGTGGGTGGAGTGCATATGTTGGTAGGCCATCCCTGCTACAGTCAAGGTACGATGCCTAAGCAGGGGTTCAAGAAATGCCTCCACTGTGCCAAAAAGATGAGTTGCATGACCTGTGTGTCTGGTGCCTGGCGATCTCTCACAAATTGGAGGATTGCGTCCATTGTGCGAAAATGTCCCCCCGTGCTCATAAATCCCGAAAGCATGCCTTGCAGGACTTCTACTCCAGGACCATATTCACCTCTGCTGCTGCCCGCAACCATGTGGTTCACCACGTGGCTCACATGGAGCCTCCGACTGCCTCTACTGCTTGGGTTGTGCCTCCTCAAGCCTTCATCCCTAGTGGGCCATCATCAGGGGCTTCTCCTCCCTTGGTGACCCGGATTCGATTCCCTCAGGCCGCCAAGGATGAACCAGCCACAGCTGAAGAAAGCCCACCGGCTCCTGCCCCCATGGCTTCCCTTGGCGTTGAACACGACGTCAGCAGAGATGGCTCCAGTCCCCGTGACGCCACTGGCTGGCGCCATGGCAATAGGGGAAGCCAGGAGCGCCCCTGATGCCAGGAAATTTCACTGCAGGCCTCTCCGTCGGCACAGAGAAACCGCTCCAGACCGCACCAACAGAACAGAGGCAGAAGAAGCTGTGACAGCCGCCAGAAGCACCCCTTTTCCTCCAGCCGCAGCAGCAGCTCCCACCATCCAAGCTGACATAGCAGGAAGAGGAGACGCTACCACCATTATCAGGCACACTCCAGCAACCCCCCTCCCCTCCAGATCATGCCACAGAGGCCGCAGCAACAGAGACTGCGCTGAGCAAAACAACCCTGCTGCCCTCCTGGACCTTCTCTCCCTCCTGATCCAGCAACAGCAGCTAAACAGGCCTGCAGTGCCAGTGACACCTCCAGCAGCACAGCACCACATCAGACCGGTGGGGCCCTGGGACATCCCAACACCTCGCCAGTACCTATCATCCTCAACGACCTACTCCCCAGGCAGCATGGAGGAGGAAAAAGCAGTAGCCTTAAGCACATCGGACTCAGCAGATGCCTCAACCTGCCCCAGGATAGTCGCACCACCTTCACTGGACACGGAGGCTCCCAGCACACAAGCTCCCCCGGAGGACCTTATATAACCCAAGTTCCTACACAAGGTCGCATCCTAACTCACCCGAGTGCCGAAGGACGCAGCCAATCAGAGGACGGAGCACACAGAGGAACAAGTACCTCGACACTCTCAAAACACTGGCCATCCTACCAGTGCACCAACAACTCCTGGACACACTCTCCCAATTATGGATCACCCCAGCGTCTGGACCCGCCTGCTTCCGCAAGCGTGAAACCAAGTATCAAATGCAACCGGCCCTGGTTTCGCACAAATGCAGCTACCAAACCAGTCCATCGTGGTCGAGGCCTCCTTAAAACAAGCATGGTCCTCTTATAACCACGCCAACATCCCACCCAGCAAGGACCCAAAACTATAAGATGACATTGGCAAGAAGGTGTTCCTTGGAGTCATGCTATAGAACCTGTCCAACCAGAGGACACCACCAATGGATTCTACTCCAGATACTTTGATATCCAAGAAGTCTGGGGAGGTCCGGCCCATTCTCAATCTCAGGAAGCTGAACAAGTTTATCTTCAAAGAGAAATTCTGAATGTACTCACTGAGATCCATACTACCCCGCATCCAGGAGGGGGATTCGCTGACTGCCCTGGACTTGCAGGATGCATACACTCACATCCCCATCCACACAGCGCACAGTCAATACTTGCGCTTCCAGGTGCTGGGCAACCACTACCAATACAGAGTTCTCCCCTTTGGACTGTCTCCAGCCTGAGAGTCTTCACCAAGTGTGTAGCTGTGGCACACCTCCGCAAGCAAGGTGTCTGCATTTTTCTATATCTCGATGACGGGCTTCTCTCTGCACCATCACGGGAGGAAGCGCGAA
Organism: Ichthyophis bannanicus; assembly: GCA_033557465.1. Lineage (NCBI taxonomy): Eukaryota > Metazoa > Chordata > Amphibia > Gymnophiona > Ichthyophiidae > Ichthyophis > Ichthyophis bannanicus. Next base: position 106,138,650 of record CM066051.1, on the reverse strand, counting down.
CGGCAGTCGAGCAGACCACATCCCTCTTGACCTCCCTAGGATTTCTAGTGAACTATCAGAAGTCACACCCCTTCCCCACACAAAGACTGGTGCGGACATTGACGCCACAGCCACCAAGGCATACCTCCCAACGCACAGAGTAGCCATGATCAAATCCCTGGCCATCAGCGTCTCCACAGCCAACCAGACTACGGCCTGGACTCTCCTCTGTCTCCTGGGCCACATGGCGGCGATGACACAGATGATACCCCTTACAAAGCTCCACATGCGCATCCTGCAATGACATCTCCGCTCCCACTGGAACCAGCACACCCGACCACTATCCGCATTATTCATTCTGGAGAGAAAGGTCTCGGAATCCCTCCTCTGGTGGGCCTGTCCCGAGAACCTCAAGGAACATAGGACCCTCCAGTAACCGCTCCACCAGACAGTCATCACCATCGAAGCCTCCACCTCCGGTTGGGGTGCCCACATGGGGCCCCTGCGCACACAAAGGACCTGGACCGCAAGAGAACGGGCATACCACATCAACCTACTGGAACTGCGAGCAGTCTGGTTAGCACTGACAGTCTTCCAACAGCACATCACCAGCAAAGTGGTCCTGATCCAGACAGATAACCAGGAAACCATGTTCTATAATCAACAAACACGGGGGTACAGGGTTCCTCCTCCTCTGCACAGAGGCTCTGGCTGTGGTCCTTGGCCCTCCCCAAGCACTGCCGAGTTCAAACCTCCTACCTCCTGGGCGAGCTGAATGTCCTGGCGGACAGGCTCAGCCACTAACTGGACCCGCACAAATAGACACGACCCCCAGGTGGCAAGAATTCTCTTCCAGCGATGGGGGCACCCACAGGTGGACCTCTTTGCCACCAAGGACAACACGCAGTGCTGCCGTTTTTGCTCCAAACGTCCATCCTCCAAGTGCCTAGCCATGGATGCCTTTGACGTGTCATGGGGGGAGTGGTCACTAGTGTATGCCTTCCTCCCACCCCACTTATCTCCAAGACCCTACAAAGGACAGTGCAGGAGAAGGCTCAAGTCACCCTCATCGCACCGTACTGGCTGTGACAGATGTGGTTCCCCTACCTCCAATGCCTGGCTCTGGAATCGCCGGTATGCCTCCCACAGAAGCCGATGCTCATCACCCAGGAAGTCCTATGGCCTGAAATGGAAATGCTACAGCAACCGGTGCTCGGTGCACGGACTAAACTCAGACTCCTGCCCGGTCCCTCAAATCCTTCAATACCACAGCGGCCTCAAAACGCAGTCCGTCAGGGTCCACCTCTCTGTCATTGCAGCCTTCCACGACCACGCTGGTGACGCTTCCATCTCTACACTTCCCTTGGTCACCCGCTTCATGAAGGGATTGACCAACCTGCGACCACTGATACGACCTTTGGTCCCTCCCTGGGACCTGAACGTGGTCCTCCACCAGGTTACTCAGGAACTGTTCCACTCCAGTCAACACCAGTGAGGTATGTCTCCTGGAAAACCTTCATCCTGCCATAAGGATCATCAAGCTGCAGGCTCTTGTGGCTCACCCACCGTATATGCAACTGAACCATGACTGAGCGCACCCACCCTCAATTCGTCCCGAAGGTGGCGTCAGAGTTTCACATTAACCAGATGATAGATCTACCCACCTTCTACCCCGAGCCTCATGCCTCTCCAAAAGAACAGAAGCTACACACCCTCGATTGCGTCAGAGCCCTGCGCACATACTTCCACAGAACCACTCCCTTACGACAAGGGACCCAGCTCTTTGTCTCTTTCCACCCCAACAGGCCAGGATGTCCAGTGACAAAGAGGACTCTATCCCTATGGATATCAGACTGCATTGCATTCTTCCATGACGCATAGGCACGCAGACCACAGCCAAGGTTTGAGCCCACCAACTCTGGGCTGTAGCCACTACCATCGTGAATCTGCGCTCCATTCCTGTGACAGACATCTGCAAGGCCGCTACCTGGTTATTGATACACACCTTACAGAAACACTACTGCCTAGATCTGGAAGCACAGGCAGGCAGCTCTTTCGGTCAGGCAGTCCTAGCTATAGCAACTCCGCCCCCACCAGGGACTCAGACCCCGTAGACCCATGAGACTGTATTAAGGTCACCGCAGCCACCAGGCTGTGCACCTCTCTCACCGCACTGCTTGATGCTAAATTGTTGTTGTTGTCATGGGTGCTAATAATAGTTCCACCAATTGTTGAACGTTATACTGTTGTCATGTGTGAAGTCATAGCTCCAATTCCACATCATGCGAATAAAAAAACGCTTCTCTCAGACAAAGCACAGTGTCATCTTGTTAGAGGGCCATAGTCACACCTCCCTCATCCACCACAGCAAGCGCAGCTTGGGAGGCACCAGGTGTGGCTGACGCATCCTGCTTGCCCTAGGAAAAAATGAGGTTACTTACCTGTAATGGGGGTTCTCCATGGACAGCAGGATAAGTCAGACACACATTGCCACCCACCTCCCCTGGATGAGGTCAGCCTCACGACCCTGGCGTCATGTACCAAACGACAAAGCCATCGCTGCTAGGAACACATTGGCCTAGGTAGGGGTGGTGCCAGGAGATAGGGCTACTTGGCACATGTTCAGAAAGGTCTTTTCTCTTTCTGAGCTTAGGAGAGCACTTCCATCCTTGGCGCCGTCACCAGGTGTGGCTGACTTATCCTGCTGTCCACGAAGAACTCCCATTCCAGGTAAATAACCTTGTTTTACATAGATACATAGAAATAGGTCAGCAGAAAAAGACCATATGGCCTGTCCAGTCTGCTCTTCCATACCAGCTACTATAGTCCCTTTTTTTCCTGTAGAGATCCTCTGTATTTGTCCCTGTTCTAGTCTCTACCACCTCCAAACTCTTTCCGTAAAGAAATATTACTTATGGCAGTGCTTCTCAAACATTTATCCAATGTGATCCATTTTATCAGCTAAAATGTCACATGACCTCCAGATGATGATGAAAATTAAATAACAGGTTCTAATCCTTGCCCTCCTATTCATTGAAAAGAAGAAGGTGGCCATAAGCAGCGCAGAGGCTGAGACAGTGTGTTTGCAGCCTTTGACCTGTGCAAACAAAGCACATTCCTTGCACCCCCATCCCCTCTCAGGGACCAGCAGCGGCAGCTATGCCTTTAAAATGGCACTACAGTGCTCACCACAACCTGCAGCTTCCACTTCCTTTTGCAGCTGCTTCTGCCCCCACACAAAACAGGAAGTCTGCATCGGAGGGGGCAGAAGTAGAAATAGCACCGCAGCGCCAGAGATTTCAGTAAGCGCTGTTTAAAGGCATTGACGCTGCTGCTGCTGTTCTTGGAGAGGGGCAGCAATGGTGTTAATGGGCTGCCCTCAGACCACTGGTACCCCAGGCAACTTCCTAGTTCGCCTAATGGTAGCACCAGCCCCAACTGCCACTATTAGGCAAAGGTCACAATGAAAGTCCGGGCAGAGGAAGAGCGGCCCTATTTCTGTGACCCCATCCACTGAGGATGTGATCCTGTCTGGTCCTGACCCTACATGGGGGGAGGGCGGGGAGGCAGTGTGTATAGATAAAGAAAATCAAGAAACACCCTCAATATAGAACCAATTGTGTATAACCATAACATATTTATAGCAAAGAAATATATATATTTCATAGATCTTAGGTCCACAATTTGATGAAATTAGACCATCAAGAAAATAACTGAAGCACAAATCAGAAAAAGATTATTACAGTAAGAAATAGAGCAAAATGGCTAACTACCATCTAATCTCTCAGACATTCGCCATCACTCAACCTGGAGAAGCTTCAGAGATGCCAAGTTACCCTGTTCCAGGAGTGAGATTTTAAGCCAGTTCTGGTTTTAAATTTGTATTACAGTGCAGCATGGCATTTGTAGTTCCTGATTTTACCTATTGGAATCAGTGCTGCAGGTCCCATAATGCATCAGGATGAGACGGTCAGAAATCCAGGACTGGCTTACAATCTCACTCTTGGAACTAGGTAACTTGGCAACCCTGTTTCTGCATTAGAGAAACTTCTAAGCCTGGGGTTCTCAACCCAGTCCTCCAGAGATACCTAGCCTGTCAGGTTTTCAGGAAAACAACAATGAATATGCATGAGAAAGATTTGCATATGATGAAGGCACCACATGCACCTCTATCTCATGCATATTCATTGTGGTTTTCCTGAAAGCCTGACTGAGTAGGTGTGTCCCGAAGACTGGGTTAGGAACCCCTGTTCTGAGCTGTTTGGGATACACATCTGCAAGGAAAATTAAGAAAAAGGGTCCATTTTAAATCTGGGTTTAATCTGTCATGTTTAACCAATGCCAGCCCACATCCACTGAGTTTCTACCCAGTGAAGCCACTGAGAAAAGACGATGCAGTTAGGAAATCAAAACTACAAGGACCTGTGTGCAATTTTCTAAAACCAGGTCTGGATGCATCCTGTTGAGTGAAGCAGGAGCCACCTGGCTAGTCTATATACTCCATCAGAACTGGAGTGGGAAGGGAACATGGGATTGATTTTTCCAAGAGGGGGTGAGGTAACAGGACTGACTGAGCCCATTTGTTTTTTCCCCATTGCCTTTCTGGAATTTGCAGCTCTTGTTTTGCTTAGAGCAGGGCTTCTCAACCCAGTCCTCGGGATACACCCAGCCCGTCAGGCTTTCAGGATAACCACAACAAATATGCATCTAAGAGATTTGCATGCACTGTCTCCTTTTATGTATTTAGCTCACACCTTTCCAGTGGTAGCTCAAGGCAAGTTACCTTCAGGTATGTAGGATTTCCCTGTCCCTAGAGAGTTTATAATCTACATTTATACCTGAGCAAAGCCGGCCCGCCCATTAGGCAGGCCATGTGCTTAGGCACACATGGCCTGCTGCCCCTCCCCCCCTGATTCTGATGTGGAGGGGGGGGTGGCTAGGCTTGACAGCAAGCCATGTGCTTCAGCACACATAGCCTGCCTTCTGACCTTTGAAGTTGTGTTGGAGGGCAGTCAAAAGCAGCTGAAGCACATGGCCTGCCGCTGCTGCTGGAATCAGTGGCAGTATGGGTGGCATCGTGACTCAGTATGAAGGGAGGCAGGGCGGGGGGGAGCAACAGCCAGGGCTTCTGCCTGGGTGGCAGAAACCCTTGGGCAAGCCCTGTAACTGAGGCAATGGAGGGTTAAGTGACTTGTCTGAGGTCACAGGGAGTGCCAATGGGATTTGAACCCTGGTCTCTCTAGTTACCAGGCTGCTTTTAGCACCTAAGCAACTCCTTCACTCCCAGTGTATGCAGATCTCTATCATGAATAGTTTTTGTGGTTTTCCTGAAAACCTGACTGGCTAGATGTGTCCAGAGGACTGGGTTGAGAACTCCTGGCTTAGAATAACAAATCCCTAGATGCACTACCTAACTCAGCCTGTCACTTGATAAACTCCACAGTTATGCTAATTTTCCCTTCCTCTCAGGATTAGGGAACACAGGGTTCTGCTTGGCTTCCTCACCTGCTCTGTTTTCTCAGGGTAAACTATGCCAGACTTGGTTGTCTCTCACTGTATACTACAGTTCTTACAAAACCACCAACATGCTGCTAGGACATAAAAGGCATTAACCTGTCTGTTCCAACACAATGCAATCAATGGGGAGCCCTGGGATGAGCACCAGGTGGATTTCTGCCTTTGTCAAAGAATTAAAATATTAATTGCAGAGCTGCCAAATTACCTGTTTCCAAGAGGATGACTTTCTGACCAGTCCTGGTTTAGAACTTCTGTCCTAAAGCAGTGTGGTAGTCCTAGTCCTGAATTTACCCACTGAAATAAGTGTTGCATATACATAATGCATCAGGATCAAGTGGTTAGAAATCTAGCACTGGCCTCAAATTTCCCTCCTGGAACTGGGTGATTTGGTAGCTGCAATAATGTAACAGTCTCCTGGTCACTTTGGCTTCTAGGCTGCTATTTCTTTGGGTGGTTACCTAAAAGTGGTTGATAAATAAGAATAAAGTAAATATAAACTTGCAGTTGATAAAGCTGTGCAGTTCACGTTTCTTCTTTCTATCTTTTCCTTTTGAGGTTGTGTTCACCCAATTTCTGGGCCTTGGGCGGCCCAGTGACAAAGCTGCCTCCATTTTACCCTATCCAAGGCCATGTCTACTTAGAAGTTTTAAGGCTGTCCTTGAATGTGAAGCACAAGCTTCCCTGGGATCTGTGTCCATTTTTAGTTGGGCATACAAATTCGGGAATTCAAGCGTCTCCATTCGCATGACATGACCTGCCCATCAAAACTGAGCTTTCGCAGCCATGCCCTCCACCCAGGAAAACTGGCTCATATCCTGGCTTAGGAGCGAGTTTCATGACGGTCATGGCCATTTGGAGAAACTGCCCCCAAGAAATCTGTCTCCTTTTGAGGGCTTTTCTCCGCCTTATTCTGCAGGTGAGATGCTTGTCCTAAAGTGTCCAAGACTCACATCCGTACAGCAATGTGGACAGTACTATTGCCTGGCAGCCTTTGACCTCGCCGCTCTCTCATCCCATCCCAGGGAGGGCGACAGAGGCGCAGCCTAACTAATGTCCCAGTCGCCGGCGAGGCTGCTGCAAGGTAGTGGCGCCTCTCTCTGGCTGTCAGAGTCGGTTATTCAGCTTTGAATGACCGCGAGAAGTTACCACCCTAGGCCCAGCCTGCCTGCTCGTGACGGTTTGCCACTCGTGTGCCCTCTGGGAGAACGGTAGGCCTTTGACACAGCTGGCACACAACAACCTCTAACTAACTGCTGGACAACCCGCTGCTCCAGTGAGCGCGCCCTCGGAAGAACTACAACTACCACAATGCAGTGGCTGAAAACTTCAAAACCAGGACTGCAGCAGCTTGCTGATGGACTGGGGGCCAGGGAGCCGGGAGAGCAAAAGAGCTCCATCCACCGCCGCCGGGCCAAGCTTCCTCTGCTCTCCTCTACAGGATCCAGCAACCCCGAGCCTCACTTGGCAGCTGTCAATTATTTCGCTGGCGCCAACCCAGCGCGTTGGAAAAACTCTTTCCTGCATCTCGATAGGACACTCAAAAAGTCAGTCAGACTTTCCCCTTTCCCCATAGGGTGAAACCTTTCATCCCTCGCCTTCCCTTCAAGCTGTTGGCCTAACGCTTTGTCAGTCACAGTGGCTTTGACTTCTGAATGGCTAAAGTGGTCGCCAGTCAGTGCGCCTACGCCCCTCCGGTCCTTCCTCTGGCTCTCTGATTGGCTGCGTTGGGAGAGCCAGGGATGGGTGTTTTGATTGGTTACGCTCCTCTCCTCCCCCGCCCTGCCGGCTCCCAGAGTGCCTCGCGCGCGCGGTGAGGCCTTGTTCCCGCCGCTCGGAGCCGCCGCCGCCATGTCCGAGTATAGCGCGTTGCCGCCGCCCCCGCCCTCCGCCGCCGGAGCCCCACCGCCCGCAGCCGCCGGCAGGAAGGACGCGTTCGCCGACGCCGTGCAGCGGGCCCGGCAGGTGAGGAGGAAGCGAGGCCGCGGCGCGCAGAGGCTCTTGTGCCAGAGCCGCTGAGGGAAGCGGGACGACAGAGCAACTTGTGGTGGATTTGGGTCGCTGATGTGGGTCGGAGGTGGATGGATGGAAGGATCGGGAGAGGGATTGGGTGGCGCAGATGGAATTGGGGGTCTGCTGTTATTTTTCATCCTGTTGTGATATAGTAAATACAGTACAGGGGGGGGAGACTTGGGCGCCCTGTTGGAGCCGGTGGGATTGGGGCAGCAGTTGGTGGTGGGGGAGCGGTGGAGGGGCCGGTGGGATTGGGGGTACAGTTGTTGGTGGTGGTAGTGGGAGCAGTGGAGGGGCCGGTGGGATTGGGGCAGCAGTTGGTGGTGGGAGCGGTGGAGTGGTCGGTGGGATTGGGGCAGCAGTTGGTGGTGGTGGGAGCTGTGCAGGGGCCAGTGGGTTTGGAGCAGCAGTTGGTGGTGGTGGGAGCGGTGGAGGGGCCGGTGGGACTGGGGCAACAGTTGATGGTGGGAGCGGTGGAGGGGCCGGTGGGATTGGGGCAGCAGTTGGTAGTGGTGGGAGCGGTGGAGGGACCGGTGGGATTGGGGGTACAGTTGTTGGTGGTGGTAGTGGGAGCGGTGGAGGGGCCGGTGGGACTGGGGCAACAGTTGATGGTGGGAGCGGTGGAGGGGCCGGTGGGATTGGGGCAGCAGTTGGTAGTGGTGGGAGCGGTGGAGGGACCGGTGGGATTGGGGCAGCAGTTGGTAGTGGTGGGAGCGGTGGAGGGACCGGTGGGATTGGGGCAGCAGTTGGTGGTGGTGGGAGCGGTGGAGGGGCCGGTAGGATTGGGGGAACAGTTGGTGGTGGGAGCGGTGGAGGTGCAGGTGGGATTGGTGCGGCAGTTGGTGGTGGTGGTGGGAGCGGTGGAGGGGCCGGTGGGATTGGGGCAGCAGTTGGTGGTGGTGGGAGCGGTGGAGGGACCGGTGGGATTGGGGCAGCAGTTGGTGGTGGAGGGGCCGGTAGGATTGGGGGTACAGTTGGTGGTGGTGGGCAGCGTGGAGGGGCCGGTGGGATTAGGGGAGCAGTTGGTGGTGGTGGAATTGAGGGAACAGTTGGTGGTGGTGGGAGCTGTGCAGGGGCCAGTGGGTTTGGAGCAGCAGTTGGTGGTGGTGGGAGAGGTGGAGGGGCCGGTGGGACTGGGGCAACAGTTGATGGTGGGAGCGGTGGAGGTGCCGGTGGGATTGGGGCAGCAGTTGGTGGTGGTGGGAGCGGTGGAGGGACCGGTGGGATTGGGGCAGCAGTTGGTGGTGGTGGGAGCGGTGGTGGGAGCGGTGGAGGGGCCGGTAGGATTGGGGGTACAGTTGGTGGTGGTGGGCAGCGTGGAGGGGCCGGTGGGATTAGGGGAGCAGTTGGTGGTGGTGGAATTGAGGGAACAGTTGGTGGTGGTGGGAGCTGTGCAGGGGCCAGTGGGTTTGGAGCAGCATTTGGTGGTGGTGGGTGCCCTGGAGGGGGCCGGTGGGATTGGGGCAGCAGTTGGTGGTGGTGGGAGCGGTGGAGGGGCCGGTGGGATTGGGGCAGCAGGTGGTGGGAGCTGGGAGGGGCCGTGGGATTGGGGGAACAGTTGGTGGTGGTGGGCACCGTGGAGGGGCCGGTGGGATTGGGGGTACAGTTGGTGGTGGTGGGTACCATGGAGGGGCCGGTGGGATTAGGGGAACAGTTGGTGGTGGTGGAATTGAGGGAACAGTTGTTGGTGGTGGGAGCCGTGCAGGGGCCAGTGGGTTTGGAGCAGTAGTTGGTGGTGGTGGGCGCCCTGGAGGGGCCAGTGGGTTTGGGGCAGCAGTTGGTAGTGATGGAAGCTGGGAGGGGCCGGTGGGATTGGGGCAGTAGTTGGAGGTGGAGGGACTGTGGAATTGGGGCAGCAGTTGGGGGCCGTGGGATTGGGGCAACAGTTGGTGGTGGTCGGCGCCATGGAGGGGCTGTGGGATTGGGGCATTAAATATGATGCAATAAATTGTATGTAGTTATGTTATACCCTCACGACTCTGTACGTAGTTTTTCCCGCTACCTTTTTCTCCTGTATAATGTTCAGTTGTTCGTTGTACAGTGTTGGTTACTGTTCAACTGTTCTATGTATAATGTTCGAGTTATAAAGTAAGCTGCTCTGAGTGAAGGACAAAGCGGTATAGAAAAATGATTAAAGAAATAAAAAATGTTGGTGGGTGCTGTGGAGGGGCCGGTAGTGTTGGTGCAGCTGTTGGTGGTGGTGGGTGCCATGGAGGGGCTGGTGGAATTGGGGCAGCAGTCGGTTGTGGTGGGAGCTGTGGAGGGGCCGGTGGAATTGGGGCAGCAGGTGGTGGGAGCTGGGAGGGGCCGTGGGATTGTGGGAACAGTTGGTGCTTGGCGCCGTGGAGGGGACGGTGGGATCGGGGGTGTAGTTGGTGGTGGTGTGCGCCGTGGAAGGGCCGGTGGGATTGGGGAAACGGTGGTGGTGGGTGCCATGGAGGGGCTTTTGGGGTTGGGGTATTAAATATGATGCAATAAATTGTATGTAGTTATGTCATACCCTCGTGACTCTGTACATAGTTTTTCATGCTACCTTTTCCCCTGCATAATGTTCAATTGTTCTTTGTACAGTATTGGTTACTGTTCAACTGTTCTATGTATAATGTTTGAGTTATAATGTAAACTGCTCTGAGTGAAGGACAAAGCAGTATAGAAAAATGATTAAATAAAAAATGGTTGTGGGCGCTGTGTAGGGGCCGGTGGGCTTGGAGGAGCAGTGGGTGGTATTGGGTGCTGTGGGGGGGGAGTGGTGGTGTTGGGGCAGCAGTTGGTGCTGATGGGCGCTGTGGAGGTGCCGGTGGGATTGGGAGAGCAGTTGGTGGTGTTGGGTGCCCTGGAGGGGATTGGAGGAGCAGTTGGTGGCATTGGATGCTCATGGGGGGCCGGAGGGATTTGTATTAGAAACATAGGCCATGTGGTCTTTCTGCTGTCATGTTTCTATGTAGTTTGCCCTTTTATATCAATTACACTAGTTTTCTTTTTACCATTAAAGTTCTTTTCCTTATCTTTTAATTTAAAATTGTAAACTGCTTTGTCTCTCTCAGGCAGTATAACAAGTTTTAATAAACCATTGGGAGAGTAGTTGGTGGTGTTGGACACTCTTGAGGTGCCGGTGGGATTAGGGGCAGGATTGGATGCTCTTGAGGCACTCATGAAAATGGGAGAGCAATTGGTGGTATTGGATGCTCTTGAGGTGCTGATGGGGATGGGGCAGGTGGGAAGCATCATGGTATTATCTTTGAGCACATTGTCTGTTTGGAATTTGATGGTTGAGGATTTATTGGATTAAATGGCAGTTGAAGCTCAGATGTATGTACTACCAAGAACGTGGAACTCCATAATCTCTGTTGCTGGCTTTGGTGCTTTGTTGGCTTGGCCTTACTGATTATTTTTTTTCATTAAATCTAGAGGCTCTTTGTCTTGTATGTCTGGCTTGACTAGATTTGACACACAACCTGCTCTGCAGAGATTACAGTTTCAGTAGTGCTGTCTAAGTCTTATAGCACTATGTAAATGGATTAATGGTGGTAGCGCAGAGCCAGAACTTAACAGGAACCTACCAGTATTTATATAAAAGTGACACCCTGCAAGACTACTGAATATGTTAATGTGACTGTGTTACCAAGGGCCCGATCTTCAGAATCTGATATTGGGTTCCTTTGATCTTTTTATTCCTTATGTGGTAGGATGCAGCTTGGACTTTCTGATGGAGTAAGGGGATATTCAGTAGACTGAGCAGAGGCTGGCAGGAATTGTCCCTTCACTTTCTTAAGCAGGTGTTGCTTTGGGCATCTGGTGCTGTTTGCTTTCAGCAGATGATGGAGTTTGCTACTAACCCTTAATCCCCACCATAGGCTGACTGAACTTCCAGGAACTGCTATACGGTCATCCCTAAGGACCATATCGTCATGTGGTTTAGCAAGTACAACAGCCCTGGAGCTTATTTGAGGCTCAGAAATGTGAGGCATCCCAGGGAGAAGAGGGGGGACTGATGATGTGTGTTTGATTTCCAGATAGCCGCTAAAATTGGGGGTGATGCTGCCCCACCAGTGAACAACAACACACAGGAGTTCAACTTTGGGGGCCAGAAGCGACAGCTGGAAGATGGAGGTACTGGGTGTCCAAGGGCTGCTTGGGGGGAGAGGTTAGATATTTTGAGGGTGGCTGCAGAGCTTGGGCTGTTTAATCAATGTCACAAAATCGTGACTACTTCTTCTGTATCAGCACTGCATATTCTCTTCATGGGTATAGTGGTGGTTACTACTGAGATTCTTTAGGGCCAAGCATAGCACTTAATCTCGCCCTTGTTTCTTTCCTACAGACCAGCCAGAAAGCAAAAAACTGGCTTCCCAGAGCGACCGTGAGTAGTCTTTCATGCTTACTGTACATAATGTATTGGGCAGATGAGTTGGCATGTAATGTCTGAACTATTGCTCTTACTTTTAGAGACAGTCCCTTGGGTGTAGGTAGTAATGGTGTGAAAGGACCTCTCCTTCAGCTTAGGAGACGTGGGGCATTACTGCCATTGACTCGTTATAAGTCACTTACTGTTAACCATAATGGGATCTGATATCTGCAAATAAGGGCGAACTGGCCCTTCAGGCCGGTTAAGGGTTCGTCCAAGCTGCTAGCCACGGGGTATGACCACTCACTTTTATTCAGGACAGCATTTTTTTCCTTTCTTCATAGTACCCAGTAGCTTGGATAGATGAGCATGCGAGATCCCCACTTAGTTCCCTCCCCATGTCCGAGCACAAACCTCTCAGTAGCCAGCGCTGCTCGTGTGACTGTTGCCTCAATATCTGACTTCCCTAGGTCCCTTGTGTAGTCTACCAGAAAGACACAGCTGCTAATACCTGTATCGCATTCTGCCTGAGAAACCTGGCCACATGGCTTTCTCGTTTTCACTTGGACTTCTAATATTTAATATTAACCACTTTGCCATTTGTGCTGGCAGCCCCAATTCTGGTGTCATGCTGTCTTCAAATTTTAGCAACTCTGGATCCTCTGAGCTATCTTGAGCCTACTTAACCTCTACCTTCCATCTCAAGAAGACATTGCATACATCCTCTACCCTTTACGTGAGAGAAGTACTTTGTCGTTGCTCCTCAGCCTGTCCCCTGGGAGCCTGCTTTCATAATCCCTTGTTCTAGAGCAGTGATGGCTAACCTTTTTGAGCCCGAGTGCCCAAACTGCCGCACAAAACCAAAGAATTTCCTCAAAGTGCCAGCACGTCATTTGCATAAGTGGTCTTATTTGCATAAATATTTGCATAATGTTACCATACACTAACTTTTAGTAAACATGTCTCTTAATGAGTGTATGGATAAAGAAAGACTAAAAGATTTCTACATTACTATAATCCAGTGCCAACCGCCAGGCACATTAGGAACTACTACAAACGCTGCCCATTTAGAACCCATAGCAAACCCGCCGTATCCTGACAGCATTACCAGGACTCACAAAGCACCATACCCTACCTATCAAAAGGCAACACTGCAAATATTAAACCAATACATTTCAGTGAATACTGGGGAAAGAGAACAAGTGGCAACGTCAAATAGGAATTTCCTCTTGTACCAAACAAAGCGCAGATGTTAATGATGCACATTTCCCAGAGCTGACATTCCAGTTAATAAATTCAAAATAAAGAGATATCTTTCTACCTTTTGTGCATTTTTTTTCAGTTGCAATTGGTCCAGCCATTTTCTTCTGGTTTCTTCATGTTTTCTGCTAACTCTCCATCGTCTGCTGTCCATTTGTCCTTTCTTCTCTCTTCTAGTTTTTTTTTCCATTCTCTCTCTCTCTACATCTGCTTTAACATACTAATCTTTCTCCTTTTGCTCTTTCCTCATTCCTATTTCATCCACACAAATTTTACCCCTCCATCCTCAATCCCCAATTACTCTCCCAATACCTGGCCAATTGTAGATTTTTCATCCCTCCTACACAAAATATTTTTCCCCTCTCCATTTTACTCTCCCAGCCCCATCCCATTCTAATCCTCCCCCAACATCAGCTCCCTTCTAGTTCCAGTCTCACCCAGCATCCATTCCCTTCTTCAAGCCCCCCACTTCCCCTCAGCCCATTTCCATTCCAAGCCCCGTCCCCATCAGCTATTTGCAGTTCAAGCCCCCCACTTCCCCTCAGCCCATTTCCATTCCAAGCCCCATCCCCAACAGCTATTTGCAGTTCAAGCCCCCTTTCACTCAGCCCATTTCCAGTCCTAGCAACCCCCCCAACCCATTACCAGTCCTAGCCCCCCATAGCCCACTCCCAGTCCTAATCCCACCAGCCCATTTCCAGTCCTAACCTCCCCATCAGCCCACTCCCAGTCCTAATCCCCCATCACTCAATTTTTAGTTTAAGCCCCCCCAGCGCCTATCACCACTCCTAACCCCCCCAGCCCAGTGCCCATCACCACTCCTAACCCCCCAGCCAGCCCAGTGCCCATCACCACTCCTAACCCCCCCCAGCCAGCCCAGTGTCCATCACCACTCCTAACCCCCCCAGCCCAGTGCCCATCACCACTCCTAACCCCCCAGCCCAGTGCCCATCACCACTCATAAAACCCCCCCCACAGCCCATCACTACTCCTAACACCCCCCAGCCCAGCCCATCACTACTCCTAACCCCCCCCAGCCCAGCCCATCACCACTCCTAACCCCCAGCCCAGCCCATCACCACTCCTAACCCCCCCAGCCCAGCCCAGCCCATCACCACTCCTAACCCCCCCAGCCCAGCCCATCACCACTCCTAACCCCCCCTCCAGCCCATCACCACTCCTAACCCCCAGCCCAGCCCATCACCACTCCTAACCCCTACCCCCCCCAGCCCAGGCCAGCCCAGGGAAAATTAAAAAAAAAAAGAAAACCTGTCTGGGGCCGCCGCGGCAGAATCGAGCGTGCCGCGGGGCCCCCCTGTACCCGGCAGATCCTGCCCTCCCCGTAGCAGCTCTCTCTTTGGAGCTGCAGTCAGACGCGCCGGCTTGCAGAGCGCGAGGGAAGAGTTCCCTCGCTGCTCTGTTAAGCCCGCGGGGGCTGATGGGAAGTTCCCATCAGCCCCGCGGGCTTAACGGAGTCGCGAAAGGGAAACTCTTCCCTTCGCGCTCTGCAAGCCGGCGCGTCTGACTGTAGCTCCAAAGAGAGAGCTGCTACGGGGAGGGCAGGATCTGCCGGGTACAGGGGGGCCCCGCGGCACGCTCGATTCTGCCGCGGAGGCCCCGACAGCGGCAGCAGACAGGGTTTTTTTTTATTTTTCGATTGCGGACCTTCCCGCATGCCAGCTGCAAGGCCTTCGCGTGCCACAGCTGGCACGCGTGCCATAGGTTCGCCATCGCTGTTCTAGAGCTTCCTTTTAGTGATAGCTTTGCTTCTTTTCAGGAGTTGGAATCTCTTACCTCGTCTCTCACTCCTATTTGTATTGTTTTTCTACCTTGCTAGGGATTTTATTTTTCTCTTCAAAACTCATACTGATCATTTTTTTTTCTTATAATTTTGCAGCTATGGTGCCTCAGATGGGACCTATTCATACACCCAGGTAACACAAGTAGTCTCTGCTTATACCATTCGGGCAGCTTTCTATTCGCTGCTGTCCTGGATCATGTTGACATTTGACCTTTTTGTCTGGCAGGTCTTCGGTGACTGAGGAATATCGAGTGCCAGATGCAATGGTGGGGCTGAGTGAGTACTGAGAACCTTCTGAATAGCTCTCTTCCCTCTTTGCTAGGCCAGAATCATGCAGCGTGATGTTTGTGCCGAGCGGCTGGGAGGGGCAAGAAGGTGCTTTTCTGTCCAGGAACTGAGGGGATCACATCACTGTTGGACATTTTATGGATGCTTATCTTTTTATAAGTTGTTTAACTGAAACAGCAGTAGCTGAGGGTACTTTCCAGGTGGACTTTGCGAGGGGAAATACTTGCAGCGTGCAGTGAAGCACTTGACTGGAGGACTGGCCCCTCTGCTGTGCTGTGAGGGTGCATTATTGCTGTTTGCAATGAGTTCAGCTGTGGCGCTCTCTACTGCTTGTCATATTGGGGATCAGAAGGCTAGACTCTTAACACTTTTGATGTTTTCTTTGTGAAAAATGAGAAAACAGGTGATGGAATCGTATTTCCTTTGTGTTTCACAAGAAAGTTATTCTGAGATGTCTGCTCTCTATTTACTGGGCTGGTATTCCTCAGCAAGTCTCCTTGTCTTCTCTTTCCAGTTATAGGCAGAGGTGGTGAACAGATCAGCAAAATACAGCAGGATTCAGGCTGCAAAGTACAGATCTCACCAGGTACGGATGATACTTTGGGCCCCTCTAAAGGGTGGGGGGGTGGGAGAACACCACAGGCGCCTAAACACTTACTCCAGGTACTCCCATAACCAGCCACTCTTCTCCATCTCTCTCTACTATGGTTAGTGTCAGAAGATACAGTAGGGTTCAAGACTTTGGGTGGATCTCTCTCCACTAGGCAGTAACATGAAGTCCCCGCTGTGAAGAAGCGACTTGGAACGGTCTGAAAGCTGCAGCTCTCTATTCCTCAGGCTCTTGGAGGGGGAAGCAGCAGCCTTCCCCTCATGGTCCAGGATGCCGTGTTGATAGGCAGCCTGCAGCAGTTTTTGCCAGTTAGTGGGTACTTCTGGCTCTTCATGACTCTCCTCTATCTCCTGCAGACAGTGGCGGGATGCCGGAGAGAACAGTTTCATTGACGGGGGCACCGGACTCTGTGCAGTAAGTCACACATGAGCATGGACACCCTGGGGTTTCTGCTCTTTTTTACAGTCAGGGCTGGATTGCTGGGGCAACAAAAGGGTCCAGTTAAGCAACATCCCAGTGGAAACTAGGAAATGACTATGCAGTGAGGTAACAAAACAATTCCTTAAATATATTTATTTTGAATTTCTCTCTATTTAACACTATCCGCTTGTAGCAAGTGGTAAATGGAAAAAGTAATGAAAAGTGGAATTTGCAGACATGTATCTAGAGGATGGTTTTACAATTCCTCTACCCACATAAACTGTTCTGTTTTGAAAATTACGCTCTTCTGCCTTGCTAAAGATATTCAAGGGCTTCAAGCTGGCAGAAAAAGGCGTTTTACAGAGATACGGTCTGCAAAGATTTGTGTATTTGGTGTCCCTCCTCGCCACTGGCACAACGAAGGCAAAGTAAAACCCCCTTTTTGTATATGTGTCTATTGCACCAGTAATTTTCAGAGATTTCAAAGGGAAACAATGTAATTTTTTTACAAAAACGTACATGCACTTTGTGAGTGACCTGCTGGAAATTGTCCAAAGTGCTTATGGGTTACTCTTCTGGCCAGGGGTCATATGCTTGCTAACATTTGTACTAATAAGCTGCGTTTTTATATATGGCGTTTAGTACCATGCCATTTTCTGTTGTAGGAAGGCGAAAATGATACTGGATGAAATTGTGTCAAGAGGCCGTGGAGAGCGCCCTGGCCACGACACTAATGGGCAGAATGGCAGCTTGCAGGAAATCATGATTCCTGCAGGCAAGGCGGGGCTGATCATTGGGAAAGGGGGAGAGACCATCAAGCAACTGCAGGTAAGAGGGAGGGACCAAGCACATTGGGTAAAGAATGGTGAAGTTACTTTCTCCCGACACACTTCTATGCTGCTTTTCCATGTCTTGCAGGAACGAGCCGGAGTGAAGATGATTTTGATCCAGGATGGTTCACAAGGTGCAAATGTTGATAAGCCACTTCGAATAATTGGGGAGCCATACAAAGTGCAGGTGAGAGTTGGAGAACACGTCCAAGGGTATCTTCTGAGAGTATGGGCAAAGGCACAGCTCAAGGAATCAGTCAAAGTTGATGTGTGAGATTGCCCCCATTCTCCTTTAACAGGTGATATTAAGGATAGCACATCTCCCCCCCTCCCTCCTCCCCCGCTCATATTTGTGAGTAAGACTTGAGGCATGAGTTTCCAGTGGTGAAGTCAAGTTTTCCAGCCATAAGTACACGGGCTGGGGAACTTGCAGCTAACAGATGCTGCTTTCAAGCATCTCTAGTGCTTTTCCCAATGACTCTGTTTTCAGCAAGCCTGTGACATGGTGATGGAGCTGCTTCGAGAAAGGGACCAGGCCAACTTTGGTGACCGAAATGACTTTGGTTCCAGGATCGGCGGAGGGATTGATGTAAGATTTTTCTCTGGTCTTCATTTGTTTAGTTGCTGCTCCCCCCCCCCCCGTCCTGCTGCTTTAACTTCTGCCTCTGCTGATCTCATCCAGGTTCCTGTTCCCCGGCATTCTGTGGGTGTCGTCATTGGTCGCAATGGAGAAATGATCAAGAAGATACAGAACGATGCTGGGGTCCGGATACAGTTCAAGCAAGGTGGGGTGCTGCTGGTGCCTCCTAACCCGTGTGTGCTTGGGGAAGGGGTGCGCTGGGCAAGGAATCTCTGTGGGTGTGATAGCATGCTCAATAGAGGGAAGGGCACTGGGACCCTTTTTCAATGTGCATAACTCACCATTTAGTTCTGCTGTTTCCTGTCTTAGCCAATTCACAATCCACAAAAAGGCATGGCCTCCTGTCTCATGACTTTAATTTCCTAAGGCGTCAAAGCTTTGCTCTGAACACACAATCTCTCCAGTAAGCAGTGACATGAGCAGATCAGATTTTATTTTCCAATATAATTTAGCCCTAAAACTGGGCCATATTCACTACTGCACCATCTTCTGAATTTGCCTCTAGTTATTTTATCCTGTTCACTACTCCTAGTACAAATGGTTTATTAAAACTTAATATACCACTGTTCTGAGGTAGCAGAATGGTTTGCAAAATGTACTAATAAAATTACATAAAAACACATTAAAATAGAAAAAAAAACCAATTCGTATATAGGAAAGTATATAGATGCTGTATTCTTGTGGTGCTCTCTCCCACCTGCAGTCATCAGCTCTGGTGTATAGTGAATCCATGCACAGGCAGGCAGTGCAGATAGATATCTTTTATATAAGAGCCTGCCACATCTTCTGCCCACCTGGCAGTGTGTGGGATCCGGCTGGCTTTTTCCTTGGCCATTGCATGAGAGGCAACATGTCTGACCCGGACCTTCTATGATTGCTGTCGTTTCCCGAAGAACTGAGCCAAACCCAGTTTAAACAGTGAAACTAATATGATAAATCCACCCCTCAGGAACTGTAGTACAGCTATCTTGCTGAGCATGTCAATCAACTCCACTTTAGGGGTAGAAAGCAGCAGCAAGACTCGGTCATTATCTTGAAAAGTAGAACGCAGGTATTTACACAAAAAGTGAAAAGCAGGCATATAACTAAAAAAGAAGTTTACGGCAGAAAGCTTTGGGACTAACACCAGTTAACCAGCCGCTCAGAAGGATCACCCAGAAGCACAGACCAGAGAACTAAAGATTACCCCTGCTGCCCCCCTTCGCTCTCTCCAGACCTGTTGGATATGGTGGACTTTCCTTTGAATTATGCTTCCTTAACAGTGCGAAAGGAATGGGCTTTGTGCCTCTCAGAAGATGACAGAACAAAAGCTTGTGAGATTTTCTTTGTGTTGGATCCTGGTGCCCCTCACTCTCTTGTTTATCACTTATGTGTATCTTATCATACTGTAGTCCCCCAGGTTTGTGGTGATCTTCATCTTGATTAGATTGTAAGCCTTGATGAGCAGGGACTTTCTTAACATCTGTGTGTACAGTGCTGCGTACGTCTTATAGCGCTATACAAATGGTTCCTTATCGTTCCTCCAGTTCAGTCCTCTACTTCTGGGTTGTCAACCTCCTCCTGCAGCTCGGAGACTGGTCTGACCGAATGATGTCATCACTGGATATAGCCTGCTGCAGACATTCCTCCATCCCAGTGTGACCAGTCTCCGTGCAGCAGGAGGACGTGACAAGCCCTGGCATAGGGCTCTCTGGAGGAACTAATAAGGAGCTAGGGGTTAGTTAGGCTGGTTGTGATTATTCTCTATTTCTTGTCTGATTGGCCTTTCATACAAAAGAAAAAAATACAGAAAGGAGAAGTGACAAACCGGCATTCTTGCTCTTGGTCTCTGCACTTTCCCTTCTGGGGCCCTGTCAGAGAGGTGCATTTGCTAATCCGCTGGTGCTCAGAGGTTCTCTCCCCCCGGACTATACGGGGGAGAGCCCCTCGCCTGGGCCTGTGCATTCAGTGCTGCCGCGACAGCGTTTGCCGGCTTCGGAGGCTTCAGCGTGTGGCTGTGCTCAGAGGAAGCGGTTTCTCGTGCGGCCACGTGTTTCCCGCGCCAGAGAGCCCGTGCTGTGATTTTTCGCACCGGAGCAGCAGACCTGGCCGGTCAGCCTTCCACCGGTGTCAGGCTGCTTGTCTCAGCGGCATAATTCTTTCTGCCAGGTTTGGGACGGCGCGGCTTGTTTTTCGCGCCTTTTCCTTGGTCCGGTTTGCTTTCCGGCGGCCGTTTTTAGTGCCGCGGTGCTGCCGCATGTGGCTCAGAGGAGTTTCTTTTCTCGGGACCTTTCTCCTTAGCGGGGTCCCTTTGTCTGCTGGGCTTGCTTTTTGGGTTTCACTTGTTTTAATTTGTTTTCGTTTGTTTTCTTCGGTTTTGAATTTTTTCTTTCGGGCCTTTCTTCACTCTCTTCCACGTCAAGACAGGGAGGGCTGTGGGAGGCTCGTTTTTCTTGGCGGCTAGGCGTCTGCCATTGCCTTTAGTTTTGTTCGGTTGCTGGATCAGCTGCTGTGCTTCCCCTAGTAAAATAACTTTAAAAAAAAAAAAAAAAAAACCTAACTTGAGGGTAGCACATATTTCCTCGGGGTTAGGCTGTCTTATGGCGGCTAGGCCTCAGTGTCTTGTTCGTGGCGTCAGGAGGTGCGCAGTAGCTGATACAGGGGTGTGCAGGGGCTGTGCCTCCCTCTCCTCTGCAGTAGAGCAGCAGATGGAGTCTCAGGGATCGCCAGAAGCGCAGGGAGCGCCGGCGGAGACAAGGCCTTCTTCCCCGAGGCCTCCGGCGCATGAGATGGCGGAGGACTTAGCAGGTCCCTCCAGTGCATTGATGGCACCCCAGGCGTCAGTTATGACAGAATTCAGTCCTGAGTTTATTTTATTTATGCATCAGGCCTTTTGCTTGCGGAGCCGGGGTGGGGGGTCTGCCGCTAGGCCTCTCGTATCGCCGGTTCCGCAGCTAGTGGCGACCGCTGCTGTAGGTGAGGGGCAGCCGGCGCCCAAACGGGCTCGCTTCTCGGATCAGGCATGGGCAGAAGACGAGTGGCCCGCAGCCTCCGAACCGGCATGGGAACATGCCGGACCTGGAAGAGGGCGAGCTTCCAGAGCCCGAGGATCAGGCAAAAATTATTCGGGTCTTCCGTAGAGAGGAGTTGCCTGCCTTGATCACTGAATCTTTGCAGATGTTAAATTTGGCTTCGCAACCCGCGGTGGATGAGGAGGTCGAGGACCCCGTCATTCAAGCAGTACGTCAGACGCAGGTGGTGTTTCCTGTTCACAGAGTGGTTGATAAAATGATTCAGGACGAGTGGGATAAGCCTGAATCAGGTCTCCGGGGTATTCGTACTCTGAATAGGCTGTATCCGCTGGCCGATAAGGACAAGGAATGCTTCCGGGCCCCGCGAGTGGACGCGGTGGTGTCTGCGGTTACTAAGAAGACCACCATCCCAGTGAAAGGTAGTGCGGCCTTGAAGGATGCCCAGGACCGTAAGGTGGATGGTTTGCTGAAGCAGACCTTTGAAGCAGATTCCCTTTCGCTGCAGGCCTCCATCTGTGGAGCTTGGGTGGCTAGGGCTTGTCTGCGATGGACTCAGCGCCTGCGCCAGTCTTCGCGCTTAGCTCCGGAGGAGTTGCTGGAGCTGGACCGGCTTGAGTCAGGAACGGCCTATCTGGCGGATGTCCATTATGATTTGATCAGGGCGCTGGCCAATAGCACGGCGTCGGTGGTGGCCGCCCGGCGTTCGCTGTGGTTGTGGAACTGGGCGGCGGATGGTCCTTCTAAATCTCGCCTTAGCAAGTTGCCCTTTAAAGGTGGTTTGCTGTTTGGAGAGGATTTGGACAAGCTGGTGAAGGACCTTGGCGAGTCCAAGGCGGGGCGGCTCCCGGAGGATAAGCCCAGACCCGGGAAGTCTGGCCAAGGCTTTAGGGGCCAGTTTCGCGATTTCCGGCGACTTTTTTCGTCGCGGTTTTCAGCGGGGCCGCTATCAATCTCGAGCCCAGCCCTTTCGGGGGTTTCGAGGGGCGAATAGAGGGTTCTCTTCCAGCCCTGCGTCCGCTTCTCATAAGCCACAATGAAACGAGGCGGGTCCAGGCGGAGGGACCTCCGGTTAGTGGGCGGCTTCGGGGGTTCCTCTCTGCTTGGACCCACATCACCTCCGATCAGTGGGTGTTAGAGATCATCCAATACGGTTACGCGCTGGAGTTCGCATGGCCCGTGCGGGATTCCTTTGTCCTGTCTCCTTGCAGGGGGCCCAGAAAAACGGCGGACCTTCACACAACCTTAGACAGGCTGATTCATTTGGGAGCGGTGGTGAAGGTGCCAGAAGCCGAATGTGGATTGGGTCGTTACTCAATTTATTTCATGGTGCCCAAAAAGGGCGGCTCTTTGCGGCCCATTCTCGACCTCAAGTCCGTGAACCGTTGCTTGCGAGTTCCGCATTTCCGGATGGAAACCTTGAGATCGGTTATCGTGGCTGTCCATCGGGGCGAATTCCTGACGTCTCTGGATCTTACAGAGGCGTATTTGCACATTCCCATCAGGGAGGCTCATCAGCGGTTTTTGCGGTTCGCGTTTCCTTGGGGTCATTATCAATTCCAAGCCTTACCTTTCGGTCTGGCGACGGCGCCACGAACCTTCACCAAGATCATGGTGGTGGTGGCGGCGGCGTTGCGCAAACAAGGGATTCTGGTTCACCCTTACCTCGACGACTGGTTGATTCGCGCCAAGTCGGAGGCGGAGAGTGTTCGCGTGACAGACAAAGTAGTGAGCTTTTTGCAGAGCTTGGGTTGGGTAGTCAACCCGACAAAGAGTCATCTGACTCCCACCCAGGACCTCGAATATCTAGGGGTGCGGTTCGACACGTTGAAGGGGTCAGGTGTTCCTGCCGCACAAGCGGGCTATGGCCTTGCGGATTCTGGTTCGGAAGTTTTTGGCTGTGCCGGCGCCGTCGGCGTGGGACTATCTCTGGGTGCTGGGCACTATGGCGGCGACATTGGAAGCGGTGCCTTGGGCCAAGGTTCACATGCGGCCGCTTCAACGGGCGCTGCTTCGCCGTTGGTCCCATCAGTCAGATTCGCTGAGCAAGCGTCTCCCCTGTCCGTTCAAAGTCAGGCGGTCTCTTCGTTGGTGGCTTCGCTTGTCTTCCCTGGTGACAGGCATGCCGCTGGAGCAACCAGAATGGATTCCGTTGTTGACGGATGCCAGCCTAGTGGGCTGGGGGGGCTCACTGCGGGAGTCAGTTTGCGCAGGGACTTTGGTCTCCCCTGGAGTCCGCGTGGTCGATAAATCGGTTGAAACTTCGCGCAGTGTTCCGGGCCCTTCAGGCGTTCGAGAACGTGGTAAGAGGACGGTCCGTGAGGGTGCTGTCCGACAATTCGGCGACGGTCGCCTACATCAACCGGCAGGGCGGCACGGGGAGTGCTGCGATGGAGGAAGAAGCGGACGCCTTGTTCGCTTGGGTGGATCTGCAGTTGACGGCGATCTCGGCAGCGCACATTGCAGGGAAGGACAACGTCACGGCGGACTTTCTCAGCAGAGTTCAGGTGGATGCGGGAGAGTGGGAGTTGCATCCCGCGGTTTTCGAGCAGATCGTGATGCGCTGGGGCATTCCCGTGATGGATCTAATGGCGACCTTCCAGTCAGCGAAGGTCAGCCGGTTCTTCAGCAGAAGAAGAGAAAGAATGTCAGAGGGCATAGACGCGCTGCTTTGTCAGTGGCCGACGGAAGGTCTTCTGTATGTTTTCCCACCCTGGGCTCTGATAGGCCGGGTTGTTCAGAGAATCGGAGCCCACTCGGGGAGAGTCCTCTTGGTGGCGCCCGACTGGCCGAGACGTCCTTGGTATGCGGACCTGGTGCGTCTGCTGGACGGCGAACCCTGGCGGATCCCGGTGAGAGCAGATCTGTTGCTTCAAGGCCCGCTATTCATGCCCCAGGTGGATCGGTTCTCGCTTACGGTTTGGCCATTGAGAGGGCTCGGCTGAATAAGAAGGGCTATTCGTCGGCTGTGGTGGCGACCTTGCTTAGGGCGCGGAAGCCGTCTACCTCTTTGGCATATGTGAGGGTCTGGCGCATTTTCGAGGATTGGTGTTCGCATCGTCAGGTTCGTGCGGCCGCGGTTTCCATCCCGTTGGTCTTGGAGTTTCTACAGTGTGGCCTTGACAAAGGTCTTGCCAGTTCCTTGCGCGTTCAGTTGGCGGCTCTTTCTTGTTATCGAGGCCGGGTCAATGGCGTAAGTTTGGCGGCTCACCCGGATGTGGCTTGCTTTCTTAAGGCGGCTTCTAGAGTGCGTCCAGCGCGTAGGGTGTGCGTTCCGCCGTGGGATCTCAATCTTGTTCTCTCAGCGCTAGCTAACTCTCCCTTTGAACCCTTGCGGCGTGCTTCTCTGAAGGATTTGGCATTGAAGACTGTGTTTCTAGTGGCGATTTGTTTGACTAGGAGAATTTCGGAATTGCAAGCGTTATCGTGTCGAGAGCCATTCTTGTCTTTTTCCCGGGAGAAGGTGGTTTTGCGCCCGGTGCTGTCCTTCTTGCCTAAAATTGTGTCTCCCTTTCACTTGAATCAGCCGGTGTGTTTACCCGTGCTGGGGGCCGTGGACGGTAGTGAATCTGAGAGACGCCTCCGTCGTCTTGACGTGAGGCGCGCGTTGCGGTTGTATTTGCAGGTGACGGAGCCCTTCCGCAAGTCTGATTGCTTGTTCGGCGGTGTACGCAAGGGTGAGGCGAGGGCTAAGGCTTCCATCGCCAGGTGGATTCGCGAGGCGATTGCGTCGGCTTATCTGCTTCACGGTTGGGTGGTACCCGCTGGTTTGCGGGCGCATTCCACTCGGGTGCAGGCGTGTTCCTGGGCGGAGCACTGCTTAGTTCCGCCGGATGAGATTTGTCGGACAGCAACTTGGTCGTCGCTCCATACTTTCAGCAAGCATTACCGGCTGGATGTAGCGGCGGCTAGCGATGCTCGTTTCGGGTCGGTGGTCCTATCTGCTGGCTGGAAAGGTCCCTCCCGATGATTACTGCTCTGGTACATCCCAGAAGTAGAGGACTGAACTGGAGGAACGATAAGGAAATGATAATTACACTTACCTGGTAATTGTAGTTCCTTGAGTGACGACAGTTCAGTCCTCCTTCCCACCCATTTGGTTTTCGCGAGTTACAGGATGGCGAGCCAGCAGTGGAGTATTTCAGGTAGGTCTCTATTTGGCCTATGTTTCGGGGGTTCACTTTCTCTGTGGCAATTGATGGGGTAAGAATGCCTTGCCGGAGGGAGTGGACAGTTTATCTTTAGTATACACAATGTTTCGTGTTGAAGTTTGGCTACTTATTTGTTTCTCCTTCGAGTCTGCTTTGTTAGTAGTTCACACTGGGATGGAGGAGTGTCTGCAGCAGGCTATATCCAGTGATGACATCATTCGGTCAGACCAGTCTCCGAGCTGCAGGAGGAGGTTGACAACCCAGAAGTAGAGGACTGAACTGTCGTCACTCAAGGAACTACAATTACCAGGTAAGTGTAATTATCATTTAGAAATGCTGGGGCACTGTGCATCCATATGCTCCTCAGTAATTTGTCTCCAGCAGACGATAGGCATATCATGCAGCGTTCATGTGGTGCTGGTTGGGCATGGCTCCTGGTCCCAGTTGTAGAATTGGACTCCCAGTTGAATCTGAATAGGCAGAAGGGCAGCGGCAGCTTCTGTGTGGGTGGCCATCAGGTAAGTATACTCTGAGTGCTAGGAGTAGCAGGCTTTCCATTTTGTTCCTCTAGTTCAGTCTTGGCACCTTGGGTATTCGCGCCCCACCAACAGCTTCGAGGCCGAGCATGTCATGTTTTTCATGACCTCCCCCAGATTGCCAGCTGACTCCTCCCCCAGCCTCCAGTATCTGTCTCTCTCCAAGCAGCTGGAGAGACGTGAATCCCTTGGCTAGGACTCACTGAAGGAACACTAGGTTTTTAATTGGAAAAATATTTTAAATGTTATAGTCGTGAGGGAGAAGAGTGCTGTGAGCACTGCCGGGTTCACCTGGACAACACTGACAGTGGGGCTGGAGGAAGCTGTCGGCAACTGCTAGAGCGTTGTTCTGTACCGCTATTTTGATTGAAGGCAGAGAGGCGTTCTTAAAACAGAAGGCGCAGAGGTGATCCACCGAACCCAGGTGTTGGTGGGCCAGTTTCCGGTGACAAAAGAGCCACCAGCAAATGCAGCGCTTGCTGCTACAGGTCAGAAAGCACATTTGTGGTGATTCCAGAGCCCGTGGTTTCAGATGGTGAAGTCATCGCGTAGCAGGAGACAGAACAGCTGCCACCTCGTTTGGCTGTCTGACACCAAAGTCCATGGCTGGCTGAGTGTCAGCGGCAGCAGCTATAGTGCCGATAAGCTCAGAATGGTAGTGGGGGCTTGGCCGGCAGTTGGAGGAGCCGTGTAGTAGCAGTGGCCATTTTGTGCTGAGTGGGAAACTGCGAATAAGAAAAGGGGCAGCAGTAAGCGAGGGTGGGGGGGAGGAGGCATCTCGGGGCAGCAGTAAGCGGGGGGGGGGGGGAGGAGGCATTTTATTGTTTTGTAGGTTTTTATGGTTTCCAGAGGATAAGACAGAAGTAAGGCAAGTGAAGAGTAGAAGACATGCCTCCAAAAGCTGCCCTACATGGCCTGTGGGTTCCACAGAGGTTCACTTCCTCGGTAGGGTTCTGCAAGGCATGTGAGGCAGAATCCCAGTTGGTAGAGGTAGGCCTGCGAGAGGACAGACCAGAGAGGTCCCCTAGGGGCATGGAAGACCCCGAAACGGCCAGGTCTTCAACAGTCACCGCAGCAGTGGTACCTCCAGCACCAATGGTGGAAGGCAGTGGACCTCTTCCCTCCAAGGGCCCAAAGGGTAAGGCAAAGAAAGTGGCAAAAGCAAAAGGCTCTAGGGAGGAATAGATGAAGGGTCCATAGGGGGTCTTCTCGCTGGAATTTGTCCTGCTATTACACAAGACCTTTTGTTTGAAGCAAAGCACGGGGAGGAAATGCAGGCCCTTAGGAGTGGGGAGAGACGCTCCTCTAATGTGGACTCATCGCTTGAGGGGACAGAGTGAGCAGGGTCCCAGTAAGTGGCGAATGGAAGACCACCCCTGGGATGACACTCTGCTAGGGGCAGAAGATCAGGACGAAGAGGCAGCTCTGGACTCTGAGTTTGGAAGAAGGCGAGATCCTGCAGGCAGAGGATTCTCGAATCGTCTGGGTTTTCCACAGAGAGGAACTAGCGGCATTAATAGTACAATCTGCAAAGATATTGAATGTGTGCACTTAGGCTCCAGAGGAAAAAGAGCCCCTAGAGGATCCGCTATTCCAGGCGGTCAGGTCAGCACAAAAGGAGTTTCCCTTGCATAGAGTTGATTCAAGAAGAATGGGATGTGCCCAAAGGGGCACTCCAAGAGACCCAAACGATGTCACATATCTACCCCCTTCCGGAGAAGGACAGAGAACCTAAAGTGGATGCGGCAGTCTTGGCAGTGACCAAAAAAAGACTACGATCCCAGTGGAAGGTAGTTTGGCCCTCAAGGATGTGCAGGACTGCAAACTGGAAACACTCCTGAAGCAGGCGTTTGATATTAAGGTGCTATCACTGCAAGCCTCAGTATGTGGCGCGTTTGTGGTCAGAGCCTGTCTCCGTTGGGTACAAGGGATCTTCGGGTATCCTGGAGAGGTGCAAACACGACCTCTGGAAGTAGCAAAGTTGGAGTCCGGGGCAGCGTATTTGGCGGATGCCTTCTATGACCTCATTAGGTGCTTGTCCAAGGTTATGGCCTCCGTGGTGGCAGTGAGGCGATATCTGTGGCTCTGCGATTGGTCAGCAGATGTGTCCTCCAAGTCCAGATTGAGCAAGCTCCTATTTCGGGGTAAACTACTTTTTTTGGCGAAGATCTGGAGAAGCTGGTAAAAAACTGTGCGAAACCAAAGGAGGTAAGTTACTGGAGGACAAGCAGAAGGTGGGGAAGTTGTTCACCCCAGGAAGAGGTCAGCCGAG
Organism: Ichthyophis bannanicus; assembly: GCA_033557465.1. NCBI lineage: Eukaryota > Metazoa > Chordata > Amphibia > Gymnophiona > Ichthyophiidae > Ichthyophis > Ichthyophis bannanicus. Next base: position 106,110,983 of record CM066051.1, on the reverse strand, counting down.
AGAGACTCAGAGGTTTCGGGCACAGCAGTTCACTCCCTATCAGAGAGGACTGTTTCCATTGAGGGGGCTATCGTTTGGAGCTTCCAAGGGGCTGGAAGAGGTTTTTACTCTTCTGCCTCGTCAGCCCCCAATAAACCACATTGAACAGAGTATGAGCCAGGCGGAGTTGATTCCTATAGGGGGGCGGTTACGGGAGTTTTTATGACGCTTGGACCCGAATCACGACCAACCAGTGGGTTCTGGGGATCATCAGGGAAGTTTATACCCTGGAATTTGCTCAGTCCCTCTGGGACGCCTTTATCAATTCCCCATGCAAGGTACTAGTAACGAGAGGCAGTGGGAGCAACTCTGCAGTGGTTGCGGGATCTGCAGGCGATAGAGAAGTGCCCCAAAGCCAAAGAAGATGTGGTCGATACTCCCATCTACTTTTCCAGTTCCAAAGAAAGAAGATACGTCCCGTGAGGAAAGCGTGAAGGTGACAGAACATGTTGCATTCCTCCAGAGCCTGGGATGGGTGGTCAACTTTTCCAAGAGTCGGATAACGCCATCTTGGGACCTGGAAAATATCTTGTTACACGATTTCAGACGGATGTGGGTACAGTCACTTCCATGAGACAGAGTACACAAGCTACGGAAGCAGATCTGGCAATTTAGAGATACAAAAGCCCACGGCATGGAATTACCTACAAGTGTTGGTTTCTATGTCGGTGTCGCTTGAGATGGTCCTGTGGGCACAGGTACATATGTGGCCGTTACAGAGAGCATTACTGCACAGGTGGTCAGCACAGGTTCATCCCCTGTTGCAGCACCTACCTTGCACGACAGAGGTGCGGAACGCACTCCGGTGATGGCTTCAGCCCAGTATGCTCCAGAAAGGCATGCCCCTGGAGATCCCGTACTGGGTGCAGCTCACAGCAGATGCTAGCCTAGTAGACTGGGGAGCACATTGCGAAGCTCAGATTGCACAGGGGCTGTGGGCAGAGCACAAGGTGCAGTGACCCATAAATCGTTTGGAGCTGAGGGCAGTGTTTCTGGCCTTGCATGGGTTCCAGCAATGGTTGTGCGGGAAAGCGATGAGTGTGTTCTCAGACAGCGCTGTGATGGTGACATACAACCAGCAGGGAGGTGCGGGCAGTGTGCAACTGGAGGAGGAGGCTGGTCCATTGATGGAATGGGCAGAGAGCAGTCTCCTTGCACTATCTGTAGCGCACATGGCCAAACAGGAAAATGTGAAGGCAGATTATCTCAGCAGAGTGAAGATTGACCCAGCGGAGTGGATGCTCCATCAGAAGGTCTTCAAGCGCTTGTTGTGCAGGTGTAGGGACAGCCCATCATGGACCTGATGGCAACCTTCAACTCGGCCAAGCTGACACGGTTTTACAGTAGAAGGAGAGAACACATGTTAGAGGGGCTACATGTGCTAGTACAGCCATGGCCCAACTGAGGGGCTACTGTATGTCTTCTCTCCCTGGCCTCTCATAGGCGGCAGGATAATGCAACGGTTCGAGGCTAGCACTCAACCAGTCGGGGGGCTGGTGCTAGTTATTGGCCCCCGACTGGCTGAGGCGGATGTGGTATGCGGATTTGGTGTGGATGACGCAGGACAGGCTGTGGCAGCTACCGGCTCGAGAGGACTTGCTGACCCAGGGTCCCATCCGGATGCCACAGACGAATTGGTTCTCACTTACGACATGGCTCTTGAGAGGGCAAGGTTGAGGAAGAGAGGTTATGCTCCTTCAGTGATAGTGACTTTATTCAAAGCTCCAAGGCATTCTACGTTGTTGGCGTATATACAGGTATGGAGAGTATTTGAACAGTGGTGTAAGGAGCGGGGGTGCTCCACGCTGAAGTGTTTGGTACCAGAGATCTTGGAGTTTCTGCAGGCTGGAATGGACAAGGACTTGGCCTGCAGTTCAATGAGGGTGCAGATGGTGGCCCTTTCATGCTATAGGGGCAGAGTTAGGGGGGCTGCCCTTAGCTTCGCACCAGGATGTAGTGTGATTTCTCAAAGCAGTGAAGCAGGTGAGTCCGTTCTGACGGAGTCGCCCTTTTGAACCATTGGGGGACTGCACCTTGAAAGACTTGAAGGCGGTGTTTTTGGGGCCATTTGTTCGGCCTGAAGGATACGGAGCTCCAGGCCTTATTGTGCAGGGAGCTGTATTTCGTGATATCCAAAGATAAGGTGGTCCTAAGGCCGGTTCCCTCATTCTTGCCGAACATACTCGCCATGTTTTCATCTGAACCAAATGGTGTTCCAGCCTTCGTGGCTTCAGAGGGGACAGCTATACTGGATCCCCTCCTAAGCCACCTGGATGTGCAGCGCGTGTTGAGGTACTTAAAGTGCACTGGACTCTTTCGCAAGTTGGAGTGCCTGATTCTGTTTGGAGGCCCGCAGAAGACAAGCGGCTTCCAAAGCGTCCATTTCTAGATGGCTTAGGGAGGCAATCTCCTCGGCTTATCTATTGAAGCATAGATAGGTTTCTCAGTTGCGAGCACATTCAACTCATGCCCAGGCATTATCATGTGCAGAGTTTAGTCTGCTGCCACCTGTAAAGATATGTTATGTAGAGTGGCTACCTGGTCCTCCTTGTCATCCTTTGTGAAGCATTATCGTTTGAATGTGCAAGCTTCAGAGGATGCTCTTTTTGGTTCAGCAGTGCTACAGGCCGGGTTAGCAGGTCCCTCCCGAGAATAGTACTGCTTTGGTACGTTCCAAAGGTGCCGGGACTGGACTGGAGGAATGAAATGGAAGAAGAAATTAGACTTTACCTGCTAATTGATGGTTCCTAGAGTTACTCCAGTTCAATCCCAACTCCCTGCCTGTTTTAGGACTTCAGATGACTTAAGGCTAACTGCTAGCATATGGTTCCCCAGCTGCAAGAAGACTACGTAGTGCAAGTTTGCATAGAGCTGGGAAATAAGAAGGAGGTGTAAAGACAGAAGGGCAGACAGTTGGGTGTCCGCCACAGGTGTGAACCTAGGTAACTGGTCTCCTGAGAAGCACTTATGACCATGTCAGGTGAAAATGGTGGACTCTCCTTCCTTGGTGGGGAGGGGGCTTTGTAGTTTCAGCAAGTTGATCAACTTAATTTTATGTTAGTGTAATGTTTCCGTGAGTCTACCTCGTCAGTAGGATACTGGAGGTTGGGGGAGGAGCCAGCTGGCTATCCAGGAGGGAGGTCATGAAAAGCATGACATGCTCAGTCTCCAAGCTGCTGGTCAGATGTGAATACCCAATTGAATGTAGCTCACCTTGAACTATTACCGGAAATTCCTGAGCTAAAAATAGATATTTTGTAGACTGAACGCTCTGCCTCCCCCCCCCCCCCCCCCCATACTGGCTCTGGAGGGAGGAACAGTGTGGTGTCCCCATCAGGGACTAATAGGGATCAGGAGTCTGCATTTTTCTCTGGAATTTCTGCTGTTGCTGCTCCTCGGTGTTTTTTTGCCAGATGCAGGGTCCTTGATTCAGGGCTTTTGGGGGCTCTACCCCTTCTTTAGTAGAGACCAGGAATGGCCTATGGTTTCTTGTCATTTGTTATATCACCTTTCAAAGTACAAACAAAGCAGTTTCCTTGTCTCTTCAGTCCAGTCCATGTACGTGGGCTTATGCTGGTGGAGACAGAACCACTTATTTGACATCACCGTATGAGTCCTGTGCAGCCCCTAACCAGCCAATATTTCTCTCTCCATCAAATGGAGGTGGAATATTCTTTGCAGTTTGGAACTGGTTTAACTTAGGGAGTTTAAACCCTGAGGGCTTAAGTTGTGTTCTAACCAAAAGGGTCTGGTGTTCTTGGCCATCGGCTTGGAGGTGCAGAATCGGAGACTCTGTATTTGCCCCCCCCCCCCCCATGCTGCTCTTCATGGGGGGAGGGGGATGGCCTGTGGAATAGTCTCCCAGTGGAGGTGGTAGAGATGAAGACAGTATCTGAATTCGAAAAAGCATGGGACAAACAGAGGATCTCTAAACGAATAAAGAACTTTGGGGAAACTGCTAGGTACGTATGACCTAGATTGGCCACTGTTGGAAACAGGATACTGAGCTTGATAGACATTAGTCTGACCCAGTATGGCATATCTTATGAACTGTTGAAGTGGTTGATATGGAAGGACAGACTGGATAGGCCGTGTGGTCTCTTTCTGTCGTCATGTTTCTGTTTTTTTTTCTGTGCAGGGGCTCAATGGATGCTGCTACTAAGCATTTTGTATAGCGCTACAAGATATATGCAGCGTTGCACACACACACATGTAAAAAGATGGTCCCTGTTCATCAGAACTTACAATCTAGTTAAGGCAGACAACACAGTAGCTTTAGACACACTATACATCTAGGGGGAATGGTAAGGAAACACAAAGGAGATCAGGTGAATCAAGATTCGAAAGCGGCAGCAAAGAGATGAGTTGTCTCCTATCCTCCTCAGCCTTTGGGAGGAGGTCAGGAGTTAGTGCAGGCTCCTTTACGTGGTCTGCATATCTGGCCTCTTAAGATTTCAACTCAGCATGCTTCCCTTCAAAAGAATATGGTGTTTTGGGGAGGACTTGAAGTTAATTAAAGATATGGGAGAGTCTAAGGTGTCTAGGCTTCCTGAGGGTATATCCAGAAGTACAGAGAAATTTCACTTAGTTCCTTTCCTGGAATCCTGCTAGACCAGTCCAGACAAGTTGGTTTAGTGTCCCTGCCAGCAGATATTGGAGACGGAGAAAGTGCCAGAAGTTTGGTTGGTTTAGCTTTGGCATATATAGCTGTACCCCTAGGGTTGTCTTCAGTATACTCTGGTAAAGAAGATTTGTTTGATTTTTAAAACAATACTAAGAAATAAAACAATGGCCAACCGATGCACAGAGTGCAACCAATGAAGAAAATCACCCAAACGCGAGGGCAGAACTATGTACAAGTAGGCCCTGGAGGGTAAAAAGGCGAGCAGAATAGCCCCCAAGATGATCCTGTGGATCAGTAAAATGTCTCTGCCAGGCAGGCTGTCCCAGAGAGGGGCGGGTCCTGGACTGCTCTAGCAGAATTTCAGGAAAGGAAATTAGTAGTAAGTGAAATTTCTCCTTCCCACTTGTCTGGATTGGTCCAGTAGGATGAAATGGAGTACCAGAGCTACATCACCCCAGGGCGGGAGGAGATGGCCGCTGTCCCCACATTGGCTCCAAACTGCGTCGCCTCTCTGACTTGGAGATCAAGGCCATAGTGGTGTGCAAAGGAGGACCAGGTGGCTGCATGACAAATGTCGAGGGGGTCCACATGTGACTGTTCATCCAGGAGGTCTCTTGAGCCCGTGTGGAGTGAGCGTGAAAACCTGGAAGCACCGGCTTACTGTGGAGGATGTAGGCAGACTCACTCAATCTTACCACCTCCCAGAAGACAGGTCTAGGGGAGCATGTGGACCCAAGGACACAGCTCCCCTCTAGAGGAGGACCCTCTCAGGCCATGCAGTGAAGGTTGGGGGTGGCAGGCTTCGCCTTTTCTTTCAGGAATGGGCCCAGGCTATGTCCTGGAATGCAAGGAGCCAATTTTTTTGATGCCTTCATCTCCCTCTTTGGGTCTATGATCAAAAATGTCAAGGTGCAGATCACCTTGGACAAGTTGCTTTCCCCCTGGGCAAGTGGGGCAAGGGCAGATACTCCTACTTTGCAGTGCCAAAGGACGGGCATCAAAGAACAATGTCAAGAGTGTTGAATTGCCTATGTTTTATGCACAGCAGGCCCCCCAGAGTTTGGGATTATTTTCAGCTCCTCGGCTTGATGGCAGCAACCACAAAGATGGTCCCGTGGGCGCATGCTCACATGCAGCCACTCCAGCAGTTGTTGATGATTCAAGTGGTCCCTGATTTCTGAGGAATTTGCGCTCAGGCTCTTGCTCCTGTTGATGATAAAGTCCATCCTGCAGTGGTGGAGGCAGCCCTGTCATCTGAGCAAGGGCGTTCCACTGGATGATTTCTCTTGGATCCTGCAGACAATGGATGCAGTCAAGGGATGGGGAGCCAATTGCCATGACCATACAGCCTAGGACTGTTGGAACTGCAGGGAAACGGTATGGTCCATCAATCACCTAGAGATGTAAGGGCTATCAGGTTGGCTCTTCTTCGTTTCTGGTCCCTGGTTGAGGGCTGGACAGTTCAAGTGTTTTCCAACGCCATGGCGGTGGCTTACATAAATAGGCATGGCAACACAAGAAGCACCGGAGTGGCCCTGAAGCTGCATCTCCTATTTGCAGGCAGAGAAAAACCTCCTGGCCTTGTCGGCTCAAAACATTGTTAGAGTGGACAACGTGGATGTGAACTTTCACTTGCCAGAATTCAGGGAGTGCCGGCTTAAGGTATTAAGAAGCCTTTCAATTGATTGTGCACTGCTGAGGTCGCTCCGAAATGGATCTGATAGTGGCCCACTCTTATGCCAAAGATAGAAAGCAGAGGGTAGGGCTAAATGGCCAATTTTCCCAATGCAGAAAGGTGAATAGTGGTGTATCCCAGGGTGCTGGGTCTGCTACTTTTTGACATATTCATAAATGACCTGGAAAAGGGAATAACGAGTGAGGTTATCAAATTTGCAGATGACACAAAACTATTTAAAGTTGTTAAAACCCATGAGGATTGTGGAAAATTGCAAGAGGATCTTGATAAATTGGAAGACGGGGCATCCAAATAGCAGGTGAAATTTAATGTGGACAAGTGCAAAGTTATGCACCTAGGAAAGAACAAGCCAAATTATGGTTACACGATGCAAGGTTCCACACTAGGAACGACCACCCAGGAAAAAGATGTAGGCGTCATCGTGGATAACATGTTAAAACTCTCTGCCCAGTGTGCAGCGGCAGCAAAGAGCAAATAAAATGCTAGGTATCATAAGGAAAGGAATGGAAAGTAAAACAAAAGATATTATAATGCTTCTGTATCGCTCCATGGTACGACTGCACCTTGAATATTGTGTGCAATTCTGGTCGCCGTATCTTTAAAAGGATATAGCGTTATTAGGAAAGGTGCAGAGAAGAGCCACCAAAATGGTAAAGGGGATGGAAGGATATTCCTATGAAGAGAGGCTAAGAAGGTTGGGGCTCTTCAACCTGGAAAAGAGACGGCTGAGGGGAGATATGATAGAGGTCTATAAATTAATGAATGGAGTGGAATGGGTAAACGTAGATCGATTGTTTTACGTCGTCAGAATATAAAAAGACCAGGGGACATGCAATGAAGCTACAGGGTAACCTATTTAAGACTAATAAAGAGAAAATATTTTTTCACTCAACGTGTAATCAAACTCTGGCATTTGTTACCGGAGGATGTAGTAAAAGCTGCTAGCGTAGCTGGGTTTAAAAAAGGTTTGGACAAGTTCCTGGAGGAAAGGTCCATAAACCATTATTAAAAGGGACCTAGGATATTACTGCTTGACGCAATACAAGCATTGAGGAACCTGTGTCTTTTGGGGAGACTGCTAGGTACTTATGACATAGATTGGCCACTGTTGGAAACAGGATACTGAGCTTGATGGACTTTGGTCTGACCCAGTATGGCATATCTTATGTTCTTATGTGCCGCTGCTGTTGCCGCACAGAGATGGGGGTCTGAGGGTGTCAAGGCCCTGACCCAGCCTTGGCCCATTCAGCCGCTGCTATATGTATTTCCTTGGTGGGGCATGTGATTTGGCATATAGAATACTACCTGGGCAGGATTGTCCTGGTGGTGCCAGACTGGCCATGGAGAGTGTGGTTTGAAGACCTGATGCGACTCCTTCGGGTGCTTCTCCTTTGGCTGTCTTGGGGGCTGTTGCAACAGGGGCCGATCGTCCTGGAGGACCCCCTTTAACTTCTCACTTACAGCATGGCTCTTGAAAGGAGATTGCTAGCGCATAAGGGCTACTTTCCAGCTGTAATCTCTACTATTCTTGGTCCCCAGAGGAGGTCTACCAAGCTAGCATTCATACAGATAAGGTGCCTCTTTGAGTGCTGGTGTGGTGTGCGGCACATGGTTCCAGAGGTGGCCAAGGTGTCGTCCTTGTTGGTGTTGAAGGACAGCCTAGAGAAAGGTGTCTTAGCTCCCTGAAGTTTCAGGTGGCAGCATTGGCCCGTTTCTGTGGCCCAGTGGCAGGCAAGGCATTGGCCTTGAACCCAGACGTCTTGCATTTCTTTTTCTCCAAGGGGTTTAACGTCTGTCCTCCCCTTCCATCCATGATTCCTTCCTGGGCGGAGTAGGGAGATCATAAGCCTGACAGTAAAGGTGGGTCTTGAGGAGAGACTTGAACCGAGGAAAGGACAGTTCGGTGTGGAGGGAGAGTGGGAGGGAGTTTCAAAGAGCCGGACTCCAAAAGAAGAAAGCGGCATGACGAGTTAGTTCAAGGCGAGCTTGGGTAGGAGATGGGAGAAAGACGGTTGCCGTGAGCAGAGCGAAGTAGACGTGGAGTGCGCTGAAGATAGATGATGTCAGCCAGATACTGGGGCATGCTATTATGAAGAACCTTGTGTGTGATAGTGAGAAGCTTGTATATAAATCTAACCTTGATGGGGAGCCAGTGAAGGGCCAGAAGACAGGGGGTAACATGATCATGAGGAGAGGAATGGGTAAGAAGGCGGGCAGCTGTGTTTTGAATTAATCGAAGGCGCCGAAGCTGATAATGAGGGAGACCTGCGATGAGTGAGTTGCAGTAGTCAAGCCGAGTGATCACCAGTGAGAGGACAATTGTCACATCACTTTGACACTACACTTTATCTGCAGCCCCGGCAATCTGGCTTTTGACCTGGACATAGTGTAGAAACCACCATTACAGCAGTTCTGAACGAGATCCATACCTCTCATGATCGGGGTGACATCACGGCAGTATCTCTCGAGATCTCAGCAGCCTTTGACCTGGTGGATCACTCCCCCCTTCTCTCTCGGCTCCGTGATACAGGTATTCGTGGGTCTGTTTATCACTGGTTCCACTCTTTCCTTTCCTCCCGATCTTTTGCTGTTACTTCTGCCTTATCCTCTTCAGATTACTTCCCACTCACATGTGGTGTCCCACAAGGTTCTATCCTGGCTCCTCTATTGTTTAATGTTTTTCTGGCTCCTTTAGCTCTACTAGTCCAGGAGCTAGGGATCTCAGGCTATTACTATGCCGACGACATTTTCCTTCTGTACCACACATCTCCTCCTCACCCTGACATCACCCCCCTGGAAACATGCTTATCTGCGGTTTCCTCCTGGCTCTCATCAAACTGCTTAATTCTCAATATTGCCAAAACTGCAGCTATTTGGTTCTCCCACGGTTCCGCTGTCCCTTCGCTCACTCCCTCCTTTTCGGGTGCCCCTATCTCCCTGGTCTCGCAACTTGGTTACCTTGGTGTTATTTTTGACAATAATCTATCTTTCAGTTTCAATCTATTGGTTTTTCACACCCCCTCATGCAGCCTCCGGTCCGTTCATATAAACCGTCTGCACCTCCCAGCCCCCTCTCAAGCTCACTTGCAGTCCACTCGGAAATCAGCATTTTTCTACCTGGGCCCCTCCCTCTGGAATTCCCTCCCCACTGCCCTTCGACTAGAAGAATCCTACCCTAAATTTCACTCCCGCCTAAAGACCCATTTCTTTTCCTCTGCCTTTGACACCCCTCTGTGAACCTTCTTGATTTTTCTCATCTTCTGTCCTTCAGCTATTTCTACCCCTCGCCTTCTTTCCTTTATATTGTTGTAGTTCTTTTTCCTTTTCCGACTTTATTGTTTTTATATTGTAAACCGCCCCGATGTAACGGGGGGCGGTATATCAAGTTTGCTGTAAACAATAAGGGTGGTGAGGGATGAAACTAGAAGAAATGACCAAACAGCCCGAATCTTGCGAAGATGGAAGAAAGAGCTACGTGCGATTGCAGATATGTGTTGGTGTAAGGAAAGCGAGGGATCAAGAGTCACACCAAGATAACGGAGAGTGGGAGCCAAAGGGATAGGGAGGGTAGACATAACGGGCTCCAGGTTAGGGGAGGGGGCACCAAAAGTAAACCACATAGCGGAGGACTTGGAGGGGTTGACGAGAAGGAAATTACTGGTGAACCAAGTGGAGATGGACGCAAGACATGTGTTGAGTGCAGAAAGATCCGGGGCCAAAGAACTCGTATGGTGAACTAGAAGAATGTCGTCCGCGTAGAAGTAAGCAGATATACCAGCCTGTTGAATGAGCAGGGCAAGAGGGGCAGAGAAGACGTTGAAAATAAGGGGAGCAAGGATGGAACCCTGGGGGACACCGCAGTGCAAGGGAAAGGAGGGGGAAGCATTGAGGCCTGACTGGACAGCAAAAGTGCGAGATGAAAGGAAAGACCAAAACCAGTGAACAGTGCCATGAATACCAATGTATTCAGACAACACTCGGCCATAAGCCTACACACACTCATACAACCTGACACAAGCACACGACCAAGGAGAAGAGGCACCTCTAATCGGGTGATCACCCCTAAAGACTTCACCAAGACCCGCAAAGACACTGCACAACGAGCACTCTCCCTGGCTGCTCCGTCCATCTGGAACTCCCTCCCTGACGAGCTGAGACTAACCACTGAAATCAGGGACTTCAGAAAGAACCTCAAGACAACCCTGTTCATCGAACACTATGGCCTCACCCCTTAAGCCAACTTTCAAGACAAAACTCTGGTCCTTCCCACCTCCCTAAGACTGTATATAAGATTGTATAATAGCTCACGATGTAATATAGCACACTATGTAGAAAATACTACTCTAATCTATCCCCCCCTAAACCTACACGCCACACTATCCACTGCATGTAGACACTCCCCCCTCCCCCCCGATTGTTTGCCATGGAAACCACCTTGATTGAATGATAAGGCGGTATATAAATAACATTAAATAAATAAATAAAATGTCTGATAGACGGGTGAGAAGGGTGCGGTGGTCAACAACATCAAATGCAGCAGAGAGATCCAGAGAAACAGCAATAGATACATCGTTCTCACGATCGTGGTGATTTATTTCGCTGAGGAGTGCCAAGAGAATAGTCTCAGTACTGTGGCCAGCCCTAAATCCAGATTGACGGTGGTGTAGTGAAAAGGTAGAATCGAGATGAGGTGAGTTGCAGGAAAACAAGTTTTTCAAGGACTTGGACAAAAAAGGGAGGTTGGAAACCAGATGCAAATTGGCAGGAACAGCAAGATCGAGGGTTAGTCTTTTAAGGAGAGGGCAGACCAGAGTGTGCTTCCAGCTTGTGGGGAAGCAACCGGAGGTAAGGCTAGAGTTGAGTATGAGGAGAATGTAAGGGATGAGCGTGAGTGATTGGTCAAGGAGCCAAGAGGAAGGGAGTGGGTCAAGAGGACAGGTGGTCTTGTGAGAAGTAGAGATTGCCTTGACAAGTTCAGAAGTGTTAATGGGCTGAAACTCACTCCAATTGTGGGAAAATATGTAGGAGCGAGGGAGAATAAGGGGGAACAGGTGTGGGAGAAGCAGGAGGAGGTGAGGGAGGAGGGGGACAGAAACCAAAGGAGGAGCGGAGAGACTGAATCTTGTCTGAGAAAAAGGTGGCAAGTGTAGTCGGACTGGGGACGGCAGAAGGGGACACTGAAGGAAGAGAGGTGGCAGAGGATGAGGAAAGATGATTGAGAACCTGATGAAGGCGTCAGGATGAATTAGAGGCTGAGGTGATGAGGTTTGAATAGTATGCTTGTTTGGCAGCGGATATCATGGAACAATAGGTTTGTTCAGAATGAAAAATGGAGAGGGTAACATCAGAAAGGAAGCTTGCGCCATGACTGCACTGCGCGACGAAGATACGTACGTTGCAGACGTAAGCCTGGATGATACCAGGGATGGTGTGAGAAGGGACGAGAGGAGATAGGGCGGAGGGGAGCAATTGAATCAAGTGTGGATGAAAGGGTGGAAGGCCAGGTGTCGACCTGCTGGTTGACGGATAGGGAGGAGAACTCGGAGGGAATCTGCCGAGGGGAAGCATTGTAGGGTAGAAGGAGTGATGTGGTGTCTTAAGTATCTGTGATGGAGCACCTGTGTTTGGAAGATTGGGGACCTCCAAAGGTGGGAGGGGGAAGGAGAAGAAAACACAGCAGTGATCAGACCATGGGAGAGGAAGCAATAGAACATTAGACAGAGTGAATGTGGAGGAAGCGGGAGTGAGGATAAGGTCAAGAGTGTGCCCTGAGGCATGAGTTGGGCAGATCACGTGTTGGATTAGGCTTAAATCGGCAAAAAGGGAGAGAACTCCTCTATCACGTGATCTTGTGTGGGTGCCGAGGTGGACATTAAAATCGTCCAAAACTACAGGGTGGTGGGATAGAAGAGCTGCTTCGGGGAGGGAGAGAAGGAGAGAGTCCCCAAGATCAGGGCGTAAAGAGGGGGGAACATAAAGAAGGAAAAAGTAAATAGGGGTGGAGGACATGAAACAGAACAGAAGGGATTCTGGGTAATGGGGAGAAGGCGAGATAAGGGAAAAGGGAAGGGACGTCCGGTGGATAACTGCCACACCCCCACCTGCCTGGTATAGACGGGGGGGGGGGGCATGAAAAGCAGAGTACCCGGAGGGGGAGACATCGGTGGAGGAGGCCGTCCTCTCCCTCACGGAGCCAGGATTCCGTGAGAAAGAGGGCGTCGAGTGAATGCTGGGTCAGAAGATTGTGTATCAAATGAGTCTTAGTACGAAGAGACCGACAGTTCAGGGGGGCAAATGAGAAGGACAAAGGTGAAGTAACTGGAGGGTGGTGAAAGAGGTGGCTGGCTGGACCAGCATAGAAGGAGGTTGTGCATATTGCGAGCAGCAGCCCCAATTAGTGGAGAGAGAGCAGAGGGGGGACGGTGGCCCCAAAATACAGGGATAGCAGCCATACTATTGAGATATAGTGGGCAGGCACTATGAGACGCTGATGTGGAATATTCCTTGAGATAAGAGGCTGAGCAAACCAACGAGGGCGAGTGAGCTAATAAAAGCACAATAGGAAACAACAAGATCCAGATGCAGCTCAAAGGGCTGACTGACTGGGGCTGTGTGCCCCCATTGTCGCCCCAAGGAGCACATCCTGCTTCTTGGAGCGCCGCCGAATGATCCCTTAAATGCAGTGGAGTTCTTGGATGCGGACGCATTTCACGCGTCCACATCACTTCCGGGAGGAGAGGCACACACGAGCCGGGTCCTGAGGAGAAGGCAGACAATCAGCAGGCAGCATATAAGCACAGTTAAGAGTAGGAGACACAGCAGCAATGCAGAATGCTGCCGAATGATCCCTTAAATGCAGTGGAGTACCTGGATGCAGACGCGGACGCGTTTCACGTGATCATGTTGGGGCCATAGGCTGCAGTTTGCAGCAGGTATATGTCCAGGGCCTGCTTGTGCTGGGTTCAGCGATTTCATGTCAGTCCTTCAGAGGATGTGGCCTCTGTTCTTGGTGTCCCTTTGGAGTCTGTTCGCCTGTGTGACTGTTGCCTTCTATGACCTAATTAGGACGTTTGCCAGAGGTATGGCAGATACAATCTCAGCCCAGTGTTTGTGGCTCAGAATGTGGACAATGAATGTGGCTTTGATGTCGGATTAGCAAGCTTCCTTTTGGGGAATCTGTTCTTTGGGGAGGATTTGGAGAAGTTGATCAAGGATCTTAAGACCAAGTCTCAGGTGTCCAGAAGATAGATAGGCCCAAGGGCAATTCAAGAGCTAGTTCAGGAAAACATTTAAGTGTCGGCATAGTGATCCAGGTTTATAAGACAATCCTCATTTCAGGTTGACAGGAAATTGGGTGCAGCAGGTCAGAGGACCTTCGGCTCCTAAAGAGGGACCCAGTGATGGGCGGGAGGTCCCTCTGCTGTTTCAAGCCATGAACCGGGATTATGTAGGATTAGTGCGTCCTGGGTGATGATAAAGCATGGCTATGCCCTGAGATTTTCTTGCCCATCTCACAGATAGTTTCATTGTTTCTCCCTCTTGAGCACCAGTCAAGAAGACAGCTGTTCAAGCCACACTGAAGAGGCTTATTTCCTTTCGTCTATTTCTGACAGGGGCTCCACTACCCCCCAAATGCAAAGAATGAGTTTACTACTTTGCTCCAAAAAAGGAAGGCTGTTTTGGCCTAATTCTAGATATAGAAAGGTGCTAACATGACACTGTGCATCCCCCATTTTCATAAAGAAATATTGCATTCAGTAATTTATGGAGATTGGAGGATGTAGTAAAAGCTGTTAGTGTAGCTAGGTTTAAAAAAGGTTTGGACAAGTTCCTGGAGGAAAGGTCCATAAGGTCAATACAAGCATTGAGGAACCTGTGTTTTTTGGGGAAACTGCTAGGTACTTATGACCTAGATTGGCCACTGTTGGAAACAAGATACTGGGCTTGATGGACCTTGGTCTGACCCAGTATGGCATATCTTATGTTCTTATAAATAGGGGTACATTCTCTAGTGTACCATTGCATTCTGATTTGGGAAGATCATCAGACGTTCCTGAAGCTTTTTTATTCTGATGAGTCATTTCTAATTCTTAGCCTCACTTTGCTTCACCATGACCCCTTGCACCTTTCTCAAGGTGATGGTTGTCATGGCAGCGGTGTTTAAGGAGGCTTCTTCATGTGACTGACTCGTGAGAGCAGGTGTTCACTTCTCATGTGGTTTGGTTGTTGCACTCCTTTGGGTGATTTAACTTGAGAGTAGCTTGGAGCTGTCAGTATCTGGAATGTTTCGGGGCCTGCTTTGATACTCTGAAAGGGAAAGTATTCTTGACTGAACAGAAGATGCACAAAATGCCAGAGCAGGTGAGGGCCCTTCTGGCAATTATGGTGCCTTGAGAATGAGGTTATATATAGGTCCTGGGGTCCCTGGCAGCCACTAATGATGGCACAGGAGCATTGATGGCCCGGGAGCACTGGATGGCGCAGAAGCAGGGGGTCTCTGTATTCCACCCAACTTAAGGGTGGACCATAGGACCAAATTTCTCTTTCCTTACCTGCTTTCTTCCCTTGAGTTCAGCAGACCAGTTTAGAGTCCCACCTTGTCTTTTCTCGGAAAAGTTCTTGTGATGGTGGGCTGTCTGTGGGTCTTGGACTCTCAGTGGCTTGCACTTGTTTCTAGGAGTGGTTTTAAGAAAAAAATTAAGTGCCTTATCCAAAGGGTTAAATTATAAAGGTTAGAAGGTTTTTAGAATAGTTTTTTCTTTGTAATGCTTGGCTATAGAACTACTGGGAAGCTAGTGGCTGCATGGGGCCGTATATAGACCAGAGCTCACGGTTCTATAGGCTGTTTCCATCTGCTGATCCATGGCATAACCCATGAGTTCTGGACTGGTCTAATTGGACTCAAGGAAAGACAATTAGCAGATAAGACTAAATTTCTCCTTAAACTGCTTAAATGAATCAGAAATTGAATAAACCTTTGCAGACACTAGATGACTCATCACAGAGAAGAGAGAGATGAGGCTCATAAAGGCAAATGTTTTTCCAGGCCAGTCCACAGCTGTAGCAACCATATGATCAAGGTACAGAAAGGAGGAACACAAACGTCAGCTGCAGTAGCTTGCAACATCTTAGGGATACTGTATAATCCAATCTCCAAGATATGATAGAGGTCTATAAATTAATGAATGGAGTGGAGCTAGTAAATGTAGATCTACACCATTAAAATCTAGAAAGACTAGGGGATATACAATGAAGCTACAATGTAACCCTTTTAATACTAATAAGAGAATATACTTTTCACTCAACGCATAATCGAGCTCTGGAATTCGTTACCAGAGGATGTAATAAAAGCTTTTAGTGTAGTTGGCTTTAAAAGAAAAAAAGGTTTGGACAAGTTCCTGGAGGAAAGGTCCATAAACCATTATTAAAGAGGACCCGGGAAATCCACTGCTTGCCCCAATACAAGCATTATGGAACCTCCTGTATGTCTTTTTAGGGACCTGCTAGGTACTTGTGACCTGGATTGGCCACTGTTGGAAATGGTATATTTGGCTTGATGGGCCTTGGTCTGACCCATTATGGCATCTCTTATGCTTTTAAAGACCAAGATTATCAGGTGCATGAGGAACATGTAGAAATGGTGTGTTATCACTTTGGTGTGATAGACTAACACAAAGGGGGAGTTCTAGCAGACAGAACTTCTGTAGCATAAAATTCTGTTTCCTCACTTCTCAGGCACCATCCTATTTCACAGCTTTAAAAACACCACCAACATAACAGGGCCTTTTCAGTTCAATCTATAGACCATCCCAATCCTGACTCTCCAAAGTAAAGTCTGAGATATCCTATTCTGCTAAAGAGGCTTTGCCCTCAACCTTTTTTCTGTGTAGTCAAGCAGACTACATTGTCAACCTATGAGTAAAGGCTTAACAGGTTAGGGCTCTTCAACTTGGAAAAGAGATGGCTGAGGGGAGATATAATAGAAGTCTATAAATTAATGAATGGAGTAGAATGGGTAAATGTAGATAGGTGGTTTACTCCATCAGAAAGCAGAAAGACTAGTGGACATGTAATGAAGCTACAATGTAACCCATTCAAGAGTAAGAGAAAATATTTTTTCACTCAACACAAATCAAACTCTGGAATTTGTTAGTGGAAGATGGAGTAAAAGCTGTTAATGTAGCTGGGTTTAAAAAAGGCTTGGACAACCTTTCCTGGATGAAAGGTCCCTAAACCATTATTAAAGAGGTCCATCTAGTCTGCTCAGTATGGTGGCTAGAGTAGGTGTACCTGCCACTCTGTGCAGGTCACCCCCCTCTATGCCTTTGTTTAGGGTTGTACCCCTGCTGCTCTGCACTGGTCACCTCTTTCTGTTCTTTGAGGTATAAGAAATAGTAAAGTTTATTTCCTTTACGTCCCTCTAGTCCAGTCCCGGTACCATAGAGTTGTCAACTTCCACCAGCAGCTTTGGAGACTGAAAGATGACATTGCTTTGATGTCACTGGTATAAATGGGCAAAGACCGCCTCCTTCCACCAGTATTTCAGTCTCCAAGCAGCTGGAGAGAGGGCTGAGCCTGGGACTGGGCTCAGTTTAGGCAAATAAGCAGAGCTAGTTGGTTACTTTAGTTTAATTTAATTTCATTTAATTTAATTTAGTTTGATTTCTCCCTTCTTCCCTTTCTAGCTGGAGTGCTGCTGCAGGAAGGGGTCCTACTTGTTTGCTGTTGGACTCTCGGTTCCTATCTCCCTCCTCCCCCTCCCCTCTTGGGTCCTTATTCCCCGTTGTGCAAACGAGCAGCAAGGCAGCCTGCAGACTTTTGAGGCCTCCCTGTTCCTGAACCCGCAGAGCAAGGGTGAGGAACAGGTAGAAGGCAGCGGCAGCACCAGTCCCGCTGAGGCGGTAAGAGCTGCTCACATAAGTCGCTGGAGCCGAAGCCGTGGCAAGGCTGAGCTCCGGTGCCGGAGTTTCCCGTTCGGGGTGAATTTTCCCTTGGATCGTGGAGTTGTAGGTAGGCCCGGCGGGGGGGGGCTGGGTTAGGCTTCCCCTCGGTCTGCCGTCCCGTTTCGTGGGTGCTTAGAGGCGCCACGTGTCTCAGGGCGGGAAGCTCGGGGATGGCGGCCATTTTGTGAGCCGTGTTTTTTTTTTTTTTTCGGTTTTTGTTTTCGATTTCCTTTACGTTTTCTTTTGCGGCGGTTCCTGCTCCTTTTAATTTTCCTGGGCAGTTAGGGGCTGGGTAGCCTCGGGAACCTTAGATTTTTTATTTATTTTTTTATTTTTAAACAGGAACGGAGAAGAGAGAAGGTAAGAGAGGGGAAGGGAAATACCGCAAAGGCTAACTGTGAGAGGGGCTGAGGGTGAGGCTCCCGGTGCTCCTTCCAGTCGGGGAGATGCTTGCCAGGCCACGCTGCTTGGTGTGTGGCACCAGGCGTGGTGAGCTGTTGCATGAGGGAGTGTGTAGCACCTGTACCATAGGGGCAGCGCTCTGGGATAATCCGCTGGAGGGGTCCTCTCGGGATCAAGGGGGAACTCCTCCGAAGATGGGGGAGGTCCTGCCTCCTGTCCTGTCCTCGGTCTTGGCTCCCGCGGAACCAGTAGCTGGGCTGTCCTCCGCTGCAGACCCTGGTCGGCAGCTGGAGGTGTGCCAGGGACCCGGCACCCCAGGAATTCCGCCGGATTTCTTTGCCCTTATGCAGTAGGCTTTGGCCTTGCTGCAGCCGTTGGTGGCTCCTCCCCAAGGGTCGCGGGGGCGAAAACGGACGGGGTCTCTGGGTCGGCCGGAGGAGGAGTCAGCTCTGGTAAAAAGGGGCAAGGTGCTGGTAGAAGACAGTCCACCATCTGGTGGGGACGAGGATGCCAGGGAGTTGGAAGCGGAGGATTCGGAGGACGAATTAGAGGAAGGAGAGTTACCGGACACTGAGCAACAAAGTAGAGTGGTCCGGGTGTTCAGGCGGGAGGAGCTCCCAGCGCTGATTTCTGAGACTCTAAAGACACTGAATATGCCCTCCGTGGAGCCTCGAGCGGATGAAGCGTTGGAGGATCTGCTGTTGCAGGCGGTGCGGACGTCTCAAAAGGTGTTTCCTATACATAGGGTCTTTAGGAGCATGATTCAGGAGGAATGGGACTTGCCGGAAGTGGCCCTTCGAGGGGCGAGGTCTTTGGCTCGGCTTTATCCGCTTTTGGACCAGGACAGGGAGCTCTTTCGTTCTCCGAAGGTGGATGCGGCAGTATCGGCGGTCATTAAGAAGACGACTATCCTGGTTGAGGGCGCTGCGGCACTGAAGGATATGCAAGACAGGAAGTTGGATTCTTTGCTGAAGCAGGTGTTCGATGTTTCGGCCCTCTCATTACAGGCCTCCATAGCGGGGGCTTGGGTGGCGAGGGGCTGTTTGCGCTGGTCTCAGAGATTGCAAGTGGAGCAGGTGGAGGAAGTTACGCGGCTGGAGTCTGGCACCGCTTATCTAGCAGACATTCATTATGATCTCATCCGCAGCCTGGCTAAGAGCATGGCTTCGGTGGTGGCAGCGCGAAGGTACCTTTTGGTTGTGTAACTGGTCAGCGGACGGGTCCTCTAAGGCTCGCCTCAGCAAACTTCCCTTTCGGGGGAAGCTGTTTGGGGAAGATTTGGAGAAGTTAGTCAAGGACCTTGGAGTCCAAGGGGGGCCGTCTGCCGGAGGATAAACCGAAGCAGGGCCGTGGAGCCCCATCTTCCAGGGGGGCTCCTAGGGAGTTTCGTCGGTTTCAGTCCTCTCGTTTTGGCCAACCCCAGCGGGGAAGGTTCCCGGCTCGGGGCCAGGGGTTTCGAAGTTTCAGGGGGGCGGGCAGAGGCTTTGCCCCTTTCCAGTTCTCCAACGCTAAGAAGCCCCAATGAGATACGGCGGGCCCAGGTAGCAGTGGTGCCTGTGGGAGGACGATTGCGGGACTAGGCCGTGGGAGGAGTGGCCTAGTGGTTAGAACAAGGTACTTCGGGCCGGAGGGCCGGGGGTTCAAGTCCCACCTGGGGACAGCAATCTCAGGCCGGAGGGACTGGGATTTCTAGTCCTATAGGCACTCCTTGTGGTCTTGGGCAAGCCACTTAACCCTCCATTGCCCATGTTCCCTGTAAGTATTAGCGTATGTGTGTCATATCCCCTCGTGTTAAATGTATCTCCCAATTGACCGCTTTGACCCGGTGAAAAGCGGGATATAAATACAGCTAAATAAAATTTTACCCTGCCTGGGTCCAAATTACCTCAGATCAGTGGGTGTTGGAGGTTATGTGAGAGGGTTACGCTTTAGAGCTCCATCGGCCCGTGTTAAACTCCTTTGTCCAGTCGCCGTGCCGTCGCCACTAAAGTGGCGGGCGGTCTCGGAAACTTTGCAGCGTCTACTGCAACTCGAGGCAGTGGTGCCCGTCCCGTCGGAAGAGTGCAGGTGCGGTCGATACTCAATTTATTTTGTGGTGCCAAAAAAGGAAGGATCCTTTCGCCCCATTCTGGATTTAAAGAGGGTAAATCGGTGTCTTCGCATAACCCACTTCCGGATGGAGACGCACTCAGTGATTGCGACGGTCAGGGCAGGGGAGTTCCTGACGTCGTTGGACCTCACGGAAGCTTACCTCCATTTCCCCGTTCGACGGGAGCATCAGCGTTTTCTGCGATTTGCAGTTCCCATGGGGCATTTTCAGTTTCAGGCTATGCCTTTCGGTTTGGCAACAGCGCCCCGAACGTTCACCAAGATCATGGTGGTCGTGGCAGCTCTCCGCAAGGAGGGAGTGCTGGTGCATCCGTACTTGGACGATTGGGTGATTCGAGCAAAGTCGCGGGAAGAGAGTGCCACGGCCACTGCTCGAGTAGTGCAAGTGTTGGAGAGCCTGGGTTGGGTAATCAACTTTGCAAAGAGCCGGTTAGTGCCCTCGCAGTCCCTGGAGTACGTAGGGGTGCGTTTCGAGACTGATCGAGCAGTGGTATTTCTTCCGGTCCTCCGGGTGCAAAAGTTGCGGACGCTTGTGAGAATTTCTGTCATGGCTGGCGCCGACAGCGTGACAGTACCTGCAGGTGCTCGGAACAATGGCGGCCACTATTGAGGTGGTGCCGTGGGCCCGGTTTCATATGCGGCCGCTGCAGAGCTCCCTGCTCCGGCGCTGGTCTCATCAGAGGGATGCGTTGTCTCAGCGCCTTGTTTGCCCCCCGGAAGTGCGTCAGGAACTGCTCTGGTGGTTGCGAACGGAGAATTTGGAAGCGGGGGTTCCGCTGGAGCCTCCTTCCTGGCGACTGGTGACGACGGATGCCAGTCTTCTAGGCTGGAGAGCGCATTGCGAGAGGTGCTTTGCCCAGGGGCAATGGTCTCTGGAGGAGAAAGGATGGGCAATCAACAGGTTGGAAATGAGAGCGGTGTTGCTGGCCCTGCGGAAGTTTCGGATGAGCCTATGGCAGGCGGTGGTGCGGATGTTATCTGACAATGCGACAACCGTGGCCTACATCAATCGGCAAGGCGGCACGGGCAGTGTGGCGCTGGAAGCGGAGGCCAGTTTTCTTTTAGGTTGGGCCAAACGGAATCTATCGGGTCTGTCGGCACAGCATGTGGCCGGAGCGGACAATGTCGAGGCGGATTTCCTCAGTCGACGCAGAGTGGATCCAGGAGAGTGGGTGCTTCATCCAGACATCTTTGCGCTTTTAGTGAGGTGTTGGGGAGTCCCTCTCATGAATCTGATGGCAACCTTCGAGTCGGCCCAAGTGGAACGGTTTTTCAGCAGACGAAGAGAGCGCATGTTGGAGGGTCTCGATGCGTTGGCTCAGAGGTGGCCGGAAGAGGGTCTCCTTTATGTGTTCCCGTCTTGGTCTCTCGTAGGTCGGGTAATTCAGCGTATAGAGAGGCATCGGGGCCTAGTGGTTCTGATAGCACCGGACTGGCCCAGGAGACCGTGGTACGCGGATTTAGTACGGCTGTTGGTGGACAGTCTGTGGCGGCTCCCGTGTTGGGAGGACGTTTTGCGGCAGGGTCCGTTACGCATGCCCCAGGTACATTGATTCTCGCTTACGGCATGGCTCTTGAAAGGGCTAGGATGACAGCCAAAGGGTACTCCGCAGCGGTTATTTCTACCTTGCTGAAGGCGCGTAGAAGCTCTACATCCTTGGCGTACATTTGAGTTTGGCGCATTTTTGAAGCCTGGTGCGTTGAGTGGAACCTGCGACCATTGGGAGCATCGGTTTCGTAGGTCCTTTCCTTCTTGCAGGCCGGAGTGGATAAGGGTCTCTCAGCTAGTTCCTTACGGGTGCAGTTGGCAGCGATCTCTTGTTATCGCGGAAAGGTACAGGGTCAGTCGTTAGGGGCGCTTGGCGATGTCCGGAGGTTTCTGCGTGCTGTGCTACTTATGCGACCGCCGAGACGGGCCTCGGTTCCTGCGTGGGATCTGAACGTGGTGTTAGAGGCCTTAACCAGAGCACCCTTTGAGCCGCTGGGCAGGGCGTCGCTCAAGGATCTGACGTTGAAGACGTTTTTTCTGGTGGCCATTTGCTCCGCGAGGCGGATTTCTGAGTTGCAGGCGTTATCCTGTAAGGAACCTTATTTGTCCTTCTTTAATCACAAGGTGGTATTACGGACGGTGCCTGTGTTCTTGCCAAAGGTGGTCTCCATGTTTCATCTTAACCAGGTGGTTTCGTTACCGGTGTTTTCCAAGGCACAGAAAGATGGATCGGGGGGCAGGCTGCACCTCCTGAATGTTCGTCGCACGCTGAAAAGATACCTCCGCGGGGCGGCTCCCTTCCGGAAGTCGGATAGGCTGTTTGTGACCTTTGGGGGGCCTCGGAAGGGGGAGGCAGCGGCTAAGGCATCCATTTCGCGGTGGTTGAAGGAGGCCATAGCGACGGCATACATGCTCAAGGGTAAACCAATTCTGGAGGGTCTCAGAGCTCATTCGACTAGGGCGCAAGCGGTGTCTTGGGCGGAGTTTAGTTTGGTTACGGTAACGGACATTTGCAGGGCGGCGACTTGGTGGTCATTACATTCTTTTGCAAGGCACTATAGGCTGGATGTACAGGAAGCGGGGGATGGGCATTTTGGCTCAGTGGTACTTCAGGCTGGGCTGGCTGGTCCCTCCCGTTGAGATTCACTGCTCTGTTACATACTCTATGGTACCGGGACTGGACTAGAGGGACGTAAAGGAAGGTGAAATTAGGCTTACCTGCTAATTGTTGTTCCTTTAGGAACTCTAGTCCAGTCCCAGATCCCTCCCAGGTTATTAAGGGGGGTGTTCAGCCTGAAGTTTAGGGAGGATGTTTTTGGATGCAGGGCTCCTGTGTGGTCTTTCAGTGGCAACATAGTGGGAGTCCTTTCGCAGCAGAACTTCGGTTGCTCGGGGGGGTAGGAATCCCCGGGGGACAGTGTCTTCTCCTTTCCATATAAAAGATTTAAAAAAAAAAACAGATGAAGATACGTGGTGTTTTCTTAATTGCCTGGTTTGGTTAATTGTTTAACTAATTTGTTGCTCTGCTCAGTCTGCTTTGTCAATAGATACTGGTGGAAGGGGGGCGGTCTTTACCCATTTATACCAGTGACATCAAAGCAATGTCATCTTTCAGTCTCCAAAGCTGCTGGTGGAGGTTGACAACTCTATGGTATCGGGACTGGACTAGAGTTCCTAAAGGAACAACAATTAGCAGGTAAGCCTAATTTCACCTTTGATTATATTCTCTTGCTATAAAATCAAAATAAACTTAACTATTTCTTATACCTCGGCAAATAGAGAGGGGTGACCTGCACGAAGCGGCGGGTACACCTACTCTAGCCACCTTACTGGGCACACTAGATGGACCATACCGATCCTATCTGTTGTCATATACTATCTTACTATGAAATCCACTGCTTACTCTGGGGCAAGCATTGCGGAACCTATGTAGCTTTTTGAGAACCTGCCAGGTACTTGTGACCTGCATTGGCCACTGTTGGCAACAGGGTACTGGGCTTGATGGACTTTGATCTGACCCAATATGGCATTTCTTATGCTATAACCATATGATTTCATATGATAAACTGGATATTAATTCCTCTGTCTAGAGCTGACAGAGAAACACTGCTATTGGATACCCTGGAGAGAGGAGGAAAGGGGGCACCTGCAGACACCGTTCCTTTTCTCTAGAAGCGTTTTTAGTGAAATTTGAGGCATTGGTCTGCCTTACGGGAGTGCGGGCAGTTGATATTCATAAGTTGTGTGAGTTTTTATGTTCACTTGGATGCTGTGGAGGTAATCACTTGAATTCTCATCACGTTTTGCACTGTTGCATGTCAGGTACTTGAATCTCAACATGTCATCTTATTTCAGCCTGTTTCCATAGCATCCCTCCAGTCCAGACTAACGAGTCTTCATCCCCTTCCAGGGGATGAAGACTGAGAATTCCAGGTTTTGGTGACAGCCCATAAAAGGAGCCCTGACTCACCTACCAAGCCAGTATCCTCATCCAGCAGATGGGGAAGAGCTCTGTTCACCCTGCGCTGCACTAAAGGGAATTCCTGTTAATAAAAAAAATTAAAAAACAAAATAAAGACACAGGTTTGGGGAGGTTAGGAGGTTTGTAGCTAGAGTACTTTTGGCTTTGCTAAGAATCTGCCCCAGAGCCATTCTAAGGGCCTGAACCTTGAAGGAGCCCAAGCCTGTTGGGTTAGGGAAGGGCTAAGGCATACCTGGGGGAGCCCCTATCCCTGCCTTCTAGCCAGGGTTTTGAGGGCTCTGCAGTGCACTGCTTACACCGCACAAATCTTCAGTAGCAGCAGCCAGCTCTTTTTACTTTTGTTTCCCCTCTGTCATCGTTGCTGGAGGGGCAGCTGCGGGGGCAGATTCTCTTCCTATTGTCCTCTTGCATCCACTGCCTTTTCTCTGGTCTAAGCACAGGGGGTTGAACAGTGTGGCACATTCCCACCAGCGTCGGCATGCCTTCAGGCAAGCTTAAGGCCACATGCAGCCTGTGGAGAGGAAACTTCTGGCGGTCGGTCTCTGCCACCCATGCAAAGAGGCTGATTGTGATGCAGGAGAATCATCTGTGAAGCTCTTCCTCGTGCGGGGAGGGGGGCAGCATTGGACAGTACTCCCTCAGCAGCCATGAGTACTCCATTGGAAGCAGAGGGTTTTGGCAGGAGCTGCCGACATTGCCATGGCGCTACTCTGGTGGCAGCAGAGGCTTCAGATGATAGGGATGTAGCTTTACTGGGGCCAGTGTCTTTGCAGGGCTAGTCCTTGGCCTATGAGTACTCTCCTTTTGTGCCTAACTTTGTATTATTGATGCACCAGGCCCACTTCATGGGCTCTGGTGCGCACCAGAGCACCATAGTGTCCTCAGGAGGGCCTCTAGAGAGCGCTTCTGTTATGGAATCTTCTCAGGGGGTGTTGGATTCCTGGGCAGAATCTTTTCTTCGGAGGTTCTGGATCGTGACCAAGCTTTTGAACACTGGATGGGCTCAGAGGATTCGCTGGAGGGTCTGTCAGTGTTGGATTATGCAATGTCTTAGATTGACCCTGAGGAAGATAGCACTCTGCTTGGGGAGAATCCTACGATTGTGCAGGTCTTCTGACGCGAGGAGTTGGGGGCTCTCATTGCCCACTCCATGGGAGCTCTCATTGCCCTTGATCCACCACTGGAGGATCCTCTGCTTCAAGGGCTCCAGGAGTCCGAAGCGGCTTCCTGATTCACGGGGCCATAAAGAAAATGATTGAGGCAGAGTGGGGTATCCCGGAGGCAGGGCTCCAGGGGGAGGAAAGGGGGGGGGGGACACGCTGTGGCCCACCTCCATCTAGTCCCGGCAGGGGAAAAGGAGCTTCTTTGCTTGCTTCGGGTGGATGCTCTTGTCTTGGCCATTACAAAAAAGACCACCATTCCGGTAGAAAGTGGTGCCGCGCTTAAAGATCCATAGGGCAAGTGCCTGGAGGCCATTCTGAGGCAGGTGTTCGTAGTTAGTGCCTTGTTGCTCCTGGCAGCGGTCTGTTTGGCCTATGTGGCCAGGGCATGCCTCCACTGGGCGCAGGCCCTTCTGGGGGCAGCCACATTGGGTGAATAAGGTGTCCCACATAGGGCATGCCTCCACTGGGCGCAGGCCCTTCTGGTGGCAGCCACATTGGGTGAACAAGGTGTCCCACATAGGTTGGGGGGGGGGGGAATGTACCTGGCAGATGCCCACTACGATTTGGTCCGAGTGACCGCAAAGACCATGATTTCCGCAGTGGTGACTCAACTGCTTCTCTGGTTGCGTAATGGGTGGCAGATGATTCTTCAAAAGCGAGGTTGACTAAGCTGCTGTTTCAGAGGAAGTTCCTGTTTGAGGACTTGGGCAAGTTAGTCAAGGATCGCGGAGAGTCTAAGCTGGCTAGGTTTCCGGAAGAGATGCCAAAGGCTGGTAAGCCACAGGGATTGTCCAAGGCTTCCCTGCGGGACTTTTGCCATTTCCGGTCCACGTGCTTTGTGCCCTGTCAGCAGTCACAGTACCTGATCTCCGGTCAGCCCTTTTGAGGGGGTCAAGGGGTGGGGCGGGGTGTGGTTTCAGCTCCAGTGCTGTGGCCGGGCTCAAGAAACCTTAGTTACCTCAGGCCCAGGTGGACTTGGTGCCAGTGAATGGATATCTACGGCAGTTTGTTTTTATTAAAAACGTATAATACAGCCCATAACAAAAGCATCTGGGCGGTTTACAAACAAAACTAAAAGCTGCGAAGGAAAGGAAAAGGAACGCTATTAAAATTTAAAACAGGACAGAAGAGATGAGGACAGAGGGAGGGAGGGGGCAGACAGGACGACAGATAAAAGGGAAAGCAAAGGTTGAACATTAACGAGGGGGATAGACAAGACAACGGATAAAAGGGGAAAACAAAGTTATACATCAGCTGGGAGGTGGGGAGAGAGGTGAAGGAGGGTGGGGAAGGTCAAAAAGAACAAAAAAGGTAGGATTTCAATTTGAGTTTGAAAGTATTGAATGAGGATTCTAGACGGAGGGCAGGGGGGAGCGAGTTCCAGAGTCTTGGACCAAGAAAATAAAAAGCAGACGGACAGGTAGATTCCAGGTGGGCCTGGTATGGGGAGGGAAGGGACATGCGATTGACGTGGATGGAACGGAGGGAACGGTGGGGGGTGTGAAGGTGGACTGATCGGCGAGATAGAGTGCCGCCTATGTAGATTGATCTGTGAACGAAAATGGGGAACTTATACTGAATCCAGAAGGGAATTGGGAACCAGTGCAGACATAGGAGGGGTGTGATGTGGTCAAAGTGCAAGGTGTGTGTTAGAATGCAGGCAGCAGTATTTTGGATGCATTGTAGACGGAGAAGCTGAGACTGAGGGAGACCAGCTAGGGAAACATTACAGTAATCAAGACGAGTTATTTATTTATTTAGACATACATGTATACCACCTTATCCTACAATCAAAGTGGTTACATCACATCGCAGTTGGGTTACATTCAACATGTGGGTGCTTTACAACATTTAACATGAGGATATTTAACAACATTAAGACAACACAATTTGAGGGTTACATTTATCATGATGGTGTCGTGAGTCTATCTGGGTTGGTTAAGTATTGAGCTTGCAGTGGAGTGTACATTGCAGTCCCGCTTGGGTAGGGGGATGTTATGTATCTGGTGGGGACTGTTGTCTGCTCGAGGGAGAGGAGCGAAGTGGTTATGGAAGAGGGGGGGAGAAAAGGACAGACGGCACGAAGTTGCTTCAAGGTGAAGGAGCGCTGAACAACAGAGGAAATGTGGTCTTTAAAAGAGAGAGAGAGGAATCAAGGGTAACACCTAAGTATTGTAGAGATGAAACAATAGGAATAGGTGAGGGGGAGGGGAGCTTCCAAAAGTAAACCGAATAGCAGAGGTTTTAGAGAGTTTGATGTGTAGGACGTTGGATGAAAGCAAGGATGCCACAGAGGTGAGGCAGGTATTGAGGGGAGTGATGTCGGGGGCGGAGGAGTTCTACTCTACCTGGGTCCACATTACTTCCGATAGTGGGTACTGGAGATGATCCACAAGGGGTAGGCTCTGGAGTTCGTGCAGTTGCTGAAGGAGGCCTTTCTCCTGTCGCTTTGCAAAGCGGTCGACAAATGGGCGGCAGTCGGTAACCCTTTGATGGCTCCTCCAACTTCAGGCGATCGTCCCCGTGATGGCAAATTAGAGTAACAGGTGTTCTCCAGGAGCAGCAGGAATCAGTCCTCACATATGGGTGTCATCGGCGCCGATGAAGCCCCAGCGGAGCATTTCCCCAGCTTTCTATGAAAGCCTTTGGGAATGCAGGCACGCATGCGCGGTTCCCTTCCCGCCTAAAGGTGCCATCTTACCTCAGTCAAATGACATAGCTAAGAACATCACACAAAAATGAAAAAATAAACTATGTACAACTTCAACTCCAAGGGGAGGAGGGAGGGTTGTGAGGACTGATTCCTGCTGCTCCTGGAGAACACCTGTTACAGGTGAGTAACTACTCTTTCTCCAGGATCAAGCAGGAAGTCAGTCCTCACATATGGGTGATTCCCAAGCTCTGGGCTACCGAGGAACCCAGGCTGAACAAGA
The DNA here is from genome assembly GCA_033557465.1 of Ichthyophis bannanicus. Classification (NCBI taxonomy): domain Eukaryota; kingdom Metazoa; phylum Chordata; class Amphibia; order Gymnophiona; family Ichthyophiidae; genus Ichthyophis; species Ichthyophis bannanicus. The sequence goes on along the minus strand of CM066051.1, from coordinate 106,083,103 downwards.
GAACTCCCTCTAGTCCCAGCAGCAAAGAAAAGGCTTTTCAAGGACAAAACCTCCACCGGTAGCCCAACGGAGGGCAGGAGTTGCCTAAACCTCAGAGAGATTCCGGAGTACTACCTGGCCAAAAGCACTGTCCTACGGGACTCCCTCTCCAGGCAGTAATTGGCCGCAAAGGTCTGGCTTGAAGACCAAATTGCAGCCCTGCAGATGTCTACCAATGGCACAGAGTGTGGATGAGCCACTGAGGCAACCATTGCCCGAACACGATGGGCCGTGACCCTACCCTGCAAAGGAAGGTCAGCCGCCTTATAAGCCCAGGTGATAGTCATCTACCCAGATGGACAAGGTATGCTTGGACACAGCTAACCCCAACTTATTGGGGTCAAAGGATACGAAGAGCTGAGTAGCCCTTCTATGCCCCTGCATACGGTCAAGGTAGAAGGATAAGGCCCTCCTACAGTCCAGGGTATGCAGGACTGCTTCAGCCTGGCTAGCATGAGGCCTAGGGAAGAATGTTGGAAGAACCACCACCTGGTTGAGGTGGAAAGAGGAGACAACCTTAGGGAGGAACTTTGGATGAGTCCTAAGGACTACCCTGTTCCTATAAATCCTGGTGTAAGGCCTATCACAGACCAGGGCCTGAAGTTCACTTACTCACCTAGCCGAGGTAAGGGCTATCAGGAAGAGTGTCTTCCAGGAGAGGAAGCGTAGGGGACAAGTAGCCATCGGCTCAAAAGGTGGGCGAGTCAGTTGCTGCAAGACCACATTCAGCTCCCACTCAGGGGCAGGAGGACGGATTACATAAGAACATAAGATATGCCATACTGGGTCAGACCAAGGTCCATCAAGCCCAGCATTCTGTTTCCAACAGTGGCCAATCTAGGTCATACGTACCTAGCAGTTTCCCCAAGGGACACAGGTTCCACAATGCTTGTACTGGTTCAAGCATTGATATCCTGGGTCCCTTCTTAATAATGGTTTATGGACCTTTCCTCCAGGAACTTGTCCAAACCTTTTTTAAACCCAGCTACACTAACAGCCTTTACTACATCCTCCGGTAACAAATTCCAGAGTTTGATTACACGTTGAGTGAAAAAATATTTTCTTTTATTAGTCTTAAATAGTTTACCCTGTAGCTTCATTGCATGTCCCCTAGTCTTTCCATATTCTGATAAGGTAAACAATCAATCTACGTTTACCCGTTCCACTCCGTTCATTAATTTATAGACTTCTATCATATCTCCCCTCAGCTGTCTCTTCTCCAGGCTAAAGAGCCCCAACCTTTTTAGCCTTTCTTCATAGGAGTAGCCTTCCATCCCCTTTACCATTTTGGTGGCTCTTCTCTGAACCTTTTCTAAAATCGCTATATCCTTTTTAAGATACGGCGACCAGAATTGCACACAATATTCAAGGTGCGGTCTCACCATGGAACAATATAGAGGCATTATAATATCTTTTGTTTTATTTTCCATTCCTTTCCTTATCATACCTAGCATTCTATTTGCTCTCTTGGCCGCCGCTGCACACTGGGCCGAGGGTTTTAACAAGGTATCCACAATGACGCCTAAATCTTTTTCCTGGGTGGTGGTTCCTAATGTGGAACCTTGCATCGTGTAACCATAGTTTGGGTTGTTCTTCCCTAGGTGCATAACCTTGCACTTCTCCACATTAAATTTCATCTGCCATTTTGATGCCCAGTCTTCCAATTTATCAAGATCCTCTTGCAATTTTCCACAATCCTCCTGGGTTTTAACAACTTTAAATAGTTTTGTGTCATCTGCAAATTTGATAACCTCACTTGTTGTTCCACTTTCCAGGTCATTTATGAATATGTCAAAAAGCAGCGGACCCAGCACAGATCCCTGGGGTACACCACTATTCACCTTTCTCCATTGGGAAAATTGGCCATTTAGCCCTACCCTCTGCTTTCTATCTTTTAACCAGTTCCTGATCCACAGTAGTACACTGCCTCCTATCCCATGACTCTTTAGTTTTGCCAAAAGTCTCTCATGAGGGACTTTGTCAAAGGCTTTCTGAAAATCCAGATACACAATATCAACCGACTCACCTTTGTCCACCTGTTTATTCACTCCTTCAAAAAAACATAACAGATTAGTAAGACAAGATCTTCCTTGTCTAAAGCCATGTTGGCTGTCTTCCATTAGGTCGTGACTATCTACATGCTGAGTAATTTTATTCTTTATGGTGGTTTCTACCATTTTTCCCGGTACTGATGTCAGGCTCACTGGTCTGTAGTTTCCCGGATCACCCCTCACCCTTTTTAAAAATTGGTGTTACATTGGCGATCCTCCAATCCTCAGGTATTAGAGATGATTTTAATGATAGTTCACAGATTACTGATAGCAGGTCTGCAATCTCAAATTTCAGTTCTTTCAACACCCTTGGATGTATACCATCCGGCCCAGGTGATTTGCTACTCTTCAGTTTATCTAATAGTTGTAAGACATCTTCCTGATGTATCGATATTTCCTTCAATTCTTCCACACCTTTAAATACCACTTCAGTCATGGGTAACATCCCTACATCTTCCTCAGTAAAGACCGAAGCAAAGAAGTCATTCAGTCTCTCCGCTATCGCCTTATCGCCTTGGAGGCTTGAGCAAAAGCAAGCCCCTGAGAAAGCGGGACACCAAGGGGTGACCAGCCAGAGAATGTCCCTCCACCAGAGAGTGGTGAGCCGCTAGAGCTGAGAGGTGGACCCGAACAGAATTGGACTTAAGTCCCTGATTCGATAAGTGCAGTAAGTACTGAAGCACTACTGGCACAGTACAAGAGAAAGGGTCCTCTGTACGTAGCTGACACCACACAGAAAACCGTTTCCATTTGAGAGCATAGGTTTTCCTAGTGGACTGTTTCCTAGAGGCCAGGACAACCTCCTCAACTTCCTAAGGTAGGCCCCAGGGAGCCAAAACTACCCTTGCAGCCTCCAGGCCATCAAATTGAGAGACTTGAGATTGGGGTGCAGAAGGGAACCCTGCTCCTGTGAGAGAAGGTCGGGTTGCAACCCCAGAGGTAGTGGAGGATCCACCGCCAGTTGAAGCAGAAGAGGAAACCAAGGCTGTCTCGGCCACCTGGGAGCCACTAGCAGGACCGAAGCCTTGTCCTGAAGAATCTTGAAGAGAGTTCGGGCCACCAAGGGCGTGGGAGGAAACGCATACAGGAGGCCCTGAGACCAGGATATCAGAAAAGCATCCGGTGCTATCCGCAGAGGATGCGGTTGCCTGGAGCAGAACTTTGGCAGTTGCTTGTTCATTGGGCTGGCAAAGAGATCTATCAAAGGGAGACCCCATTTTAGAAAGATCCTCTGAACTACTGAAGGATGCAGCTGCCACTCGTGGGGCTGCAGTATTCTGCTTAACCTGTCTGCCAGGTAGTTGTCCTGGCCTGGAAGGTACACAGCCTTGAGGAGCATGTTGTACTTGAGGGCAAATGAACAAAGGTCCTGAGCCTCCCGACAAAGGATCCTGGACACAGTCCCACCCTGTTTGTTCACATAAAACATGGCTACTTGGTTGTCTGTCTGAATCAGGACAGATTGGTGAGCCAGGGTAGGAGAGAAAGCTTTGAGTGCCAATCGAATAGCTCTGAGTTTGAGGAGATTGATCTGCTGTGCAGTTTCCCAAGGAGACCACAGGCCCTGGGTGCACTTGCCCAGACAATGAGCTCCCCAGCCTTGCAGGGAGGCGTCTGTGGTCAGCACTACCGTGTATCCTGGAACCTGAAAAGGCACCCCCTTCAGTAGATTGGGAGGGTGCAGCCACCAGTTGAGGGAGTGCAGAAATGGTCTGGACACCCTTATTCTGTCTCTGAGGCTGCCTGTGGCCTGTGACCACTGAGTCCGAAGGGACCATGGGCAGGCCTCATATGGAGCCTGGCATTGGGGGTCACATGTACTGTCGAAGCCATGTGGCCCAGAAGCCTCAGGCAGAGTCTGGCGGAGACCAGTGACCTGCTGAGAAACTGATTTGCCAAGGCCATCAACCTTTGGGCCTGTCTGCTGGCAAGAAAGCCTTTGCCAGCAGAGTGTCCAACCTTGCCCCTATGAACTCCAAGTTCTGGGAGGGGAGCAAAGTGGACTTTGCGAAGTTTACGACAAACCCCAGCCTTTGGAGAAGAGCAATAGTGCTGAGGGTGGCTTGTCTGGCCTCCTGGCACGTCTGACCCCTGATGAGCCAGTCGTCCAGATAGGGGAAGACAAAGATGCCCTGGTTTCTCAGGTAGGCCGCCACCACTGCTAGGCACTTTGTGAAGACTCTGGGGGCGGAGGTGAGGCCGAAAGGCAGCACTCTGTATTGATGATAGTTTCCCCACACAATGAACCTGAGGTACTCTCTGTGGTCTGGATGAATGAGGATGTGAGTGTACGCATCCTTTAGATCTAAAGAGCATAGCCAATCTCCCTGCTGGAGGTAGGGCAGAAGTGTCCCAAGAGTAAGCATCTTGAACTTCTTCACTAGGAACTTGTTGAGGTTCCTGAGGTCCAGAATGGGTCGAAGGCCACCGGTTCTTTTGGGCACCAGGAAATACCTGGAGTAGAAACCGTGACCCTGTAAGTGGGGAGGCACAGGCTCCACCGCCCTGTCCACCAACAGACCTAGAAGGTCTGTTTGCAGGGGAGGCCTTGGAGGCTCCCCTGGAAAATATGGTGGAGGCAGTTGGTGAAAATGCAGGGCATAACCCTTGTGGACTATGTCCAACACCCAACTGTCCCCGGTGATAAGGGGCCACTGGTGGGCAAAGAGGGCGAGGCGACCTCCTGTGCAGTGTTGGGAGAGCAGTGGAGGAGAGGCTACGCTCAAGGAGTCAAAAACCCCCACCCTGCTGAGTGGTAGCAGGGGCCAGTGGCTTGGGGGTCCTCTGCCTACGGGGCCCATTACCCTTCCCCTTGGCTTGCTGACCCTGGGGGGCAGCTTGGGCAGCCTGATATTGCGGGTACTGTTTGTAGGCAATGCCCTTCCTCGGGTAAAAGGGCTTTTTGCCCGAGCCCTTTTTATGAGAAGGGGCAGAGGTCTTCCTAGACAGCCTTGTCCGTGTGAGGTGCTCAGTTTCGAGATGAGCAGCCTTCTCGGTCATGGGCTTGCCAAAAAGGTTTTCACCTCGGCAAGGGACATCGACCAACTTGTCCTGAACCCATGGCTCGAGGTCCGATGACTGCAGCCATGCCTGGCGTCAAGCCACGATGCCGGCTGCCGTAACTCGGGCCGAAGGCTCGAAGCCATCGTAGGCGGTGCGGGACATGAACTTCGAGCAGTCCCGAATCCTCGAGGACAAGGACTTAAATCTCTGCAAGGGTTCCCCAGAGAGACCAGCAGAGAACCCGGCCAACTCCTTGGCCAGGTCCCGCAAGTACATGCCCATGTACAGCTGGTAAGACTGGACACAGCAAGCAAGCATCGAGCCCTGGAAGCACTTTCTACCGACGCCATCGAGGTTCCGGGCCTCCCTGCCGGGGGGCACCGCGGAGTGCATCTTCTGACTCTTCAGACGATGCATGGCCGATTCCACAACAATGGAATGGTGTGGTAGCTGTGCCTTTTGAAAGCCAGGGCTCTTCCTGAGTCGATAGATCGAGTTGACTCGCTTGCTTAAAACTGGCGCTGAGGCCGGTGCCTCCCACATCCGGAAGAGGAGCCATTCCAGCATCGGAGGAACTGGGACAGTAAAGGCCTCCTTTGGAGGAGAGTCATACTGTAGGGCCTCGAGCTCTTCAGCTCGAGGCTCCTCCTCGAGGTCCGCCGGGATAGCCAAGGCAGCGGCCATATCCCGGACGAACTCCGAGTATCCTCCGTGGGGGACCTACTCCGGGGCTCAGACTGCGGTGAGTCCGGGATGCACCGAGTCTTGAAGGTGTCAGGAGACTCCTCGTCCTCCGTCTCCCAAGCTGACTCGTCCGAGGAAGAGTCGGGGTCCGACCCCGCAGGGCCCTGGAGCACCCGCCCCGACGCCGAAGGCACCGGCATCGACGCCCTCGGTCCCGAACAGGAGGTCGAGGGAGACCGTGACCGAGGTCGACTCCAAGCCACAATGGACTCGAGTATCGGCTCGGTCTCTGGGGTCGAAGTCGATGTCCCGGTGGTCGGGGCAGATGCGCCAGACAGGCTGGCCATCAGTGCCTGCTGCTGCTCCATGAAGGTAGACAATCTGCTCTCCAAGGCTGTCATCCTGAGACTCAGCTCGGGAGACGCAGCAGCCACCGACTCGGGCCCCGGCGTCCGCTCCCTGGGAGGAGAGTCCTCGAGGACTATGGGGCTTACGTGTCCAGCAGACTCCAGCTACACGCGAGGAACTTTAGCAGGCTTCTCGTGTTCCATGGGCCTGGGGCGACGGTCGGGGGTCTTAGACCTGGCCCTCGAGGAACCAGGGACCTCCTCCGACGCCCTCGCGAGCCTCTTGCGTTCCCGGTCAGGTGTCCCCCTGTCCGAGGAGATTCGTCACTTGGGATGGGAATCCCGAGATGTCGAGGCCTCAGACGAGGTCCGGGCCCGGCCGGAGGCTGAGTCCGAGAAAAGCCTTTTTTTGCTGCTGTCGACTTCGGAGTGCCTTGGAAGACATCTTTCCACATGGCCCGCACGACTTAGGGTTGTGATCGGGGCCGAGGCACCGAAGACAGCAGTCGTGTGTGTCGGTGAGAGACATTAATTTCTTACACCGATCGCACTTTTTAAAACCGCTGGAAGCCATCGGGGGAAAAAAGAGTCCCCGTGAGGTCAAAGGACCGGCCTTCCAGGGAAAAATGGAAAAAAGGGCGCGAACGCCAGCCACGAAAGGCAAAAAACGAAAAAGAAGAATCGGGCTCGATACTGGTGTACCGAACCCGGCGGGAGGGGAGCCGGCGTCAAACCGGGAGAAAAAATAGCGAAAATCGCCGAAAAAAATCTAATTTTAACTGGGAAAACAGGACACACGTCCGGTGGGCTTCACAGAAAAAAAGAGACTGAGGTAAGATGGCCTTTAGGTGGGAAGGGAACCCGTGCATGCGTGCCTGCATTCCCAAAGGCTTTCATAGAAAGCTGGGGAAATGCTCCGCTGGGGCTTCATCGGCGCCGATGACACCCATGTGTGAGGACTGACTTCCTGCTTGGTCCTGGAGAAAACTCTGCTCCATCTGATACTCCATCTATTTTGTGGTGCCAAAGAAGCACCAATCCTTTTGGCCCATCTTCGACCTCAAGTACGTCAATCGTGTGTTCTGCACTTCTGGATGGAGACCCTGTGGTACCATCATCTCAGCAGTCAGACATGGCAAATTCCTGACCACCCTGGATCTCACAGAAGCCTGTCTCCATGTCCCTGTGCAAGCGGAATATCAGCAGTTCGTAGTACCGCTGGGGCATTTACAGTTTGAGACCCTGCCCTTTGGACTTGCCACAGCTCCATGAACATTCACAAAAAGCATGGTTATGGCAGCGGCACTTCAACAGGAGGGGCGTGTTGATCCACCTGTATCTGGACTGGCTGATCCGGTTGAGGTCACGGAGAGTAAGTCTGCCACTTCCCAGGTGCTCGAGGTCCTTTGGGATCTTGGATGGGTGGTCAACTTGACCAAGAGTCATCTCGAACCCTCTCAAGTCCCCGCCTGTTTCTTGGCACCCGCTTCGACACCTGAGAGAGCAAGGTCTTCCTCCCAGAATAGAGGGTGCTCAAGTTGCAAGGTTAGATTAGGTTGTTTCTGAGTCGGCAGTCTCAGACAGCCCACTTCTATCTCCAGGTCCTGGGATCGATAGCCACGTCAATAGATCTGGTCCCCAGGCTCAAGTGCACATGAGATTGCTTCAGCGTGCATTGCTCTCGGTAGTCTCCACAATGGCAGCTGTTATCACATCGCCTGACTTGTCCACCGGAAGTGCATGCTAGTCTGACCTGGTGGCTGCAGCCAGAGAAACTCCAGACAAGCATGTCCTTGGATCTGCCGGACTGGACGGTGGTGACAATGGATGCTAAGGAACACATTGTCAGACACTACTTGCTCAGGGCCAGTGGTTGCAGGAGCAATAGCTGTAATGGATCAACCGGCTGGAAATGCGGGCTGTCTTCCTGGCATTTTAGGAGTTCAGCAAGTTGCTGGAAGGAAGGGCCGTGTGCGTCTTTTCCGTCACCACCACGGTGGCCTATATCAACTGGCAGGGGGCACGGGAAGTCCCACTCTCGCTCAGGAGATTGCCCTGCTTCTTCATCTCTACATGCTCTCACTGCCCGCAAATGCAATTCTACAAGCGCTCCCACAATCCACCCTAAATCCACTCCAGCTAGCAATGAACACTGCGGCCAGAGTTCTACATGGTGCTTCCAGGAAGGATCATGTAACACCCATCCTGAGACATCTCCACTGGCTCCCCATCCACGGCAGACTCTTGTTTAAATCCCTACTACTGACTTTCAAGGCCATCAACAGGCTCTCCTCCACCTCCCTCATCGAGCTTATCCAGCCTACGCCCTCTAACAGATCCAGAAGATCCGCAGCAGTCAGCACACTGGTAATTCCGAAGGAAATAACACAATGCACGCAGGCAACGACAAACAGGGCTTTTAGGTTCTATGCGCCCAGATGCTGGAATGCCCTCCCACCCAACATAAGGGCAATCCCCGACCTTGCCCAATTTAGAAAGGCATTGAAGCACCACCTCTTCCTCAAACACTATTCAGGCGACAGCGCACAAATAACCACCCCCCACCACCAGGCCCGCCACACCAACACACAAAGCACGTGATGAGGCGTCCACACCCATTGGCGCCAGCATCAACTATGCTTGCTTGTAAATAGCAGCTTGTATATGCCCCTACCCTGGTAGAAATGGAGCCAGCCTTGATAATGCGTACCTTGTAAATAGCAGCACCGACTATGCTTTCTTGTAAATAGCAGCTTGCATACACCCCTACCCTAGTAGAAGCTGTGCCAGCCTTGATTATGCATACCTTGTAAATAACAGCATATATATATGCCCTCACACCCTGTAAAGATTATACATGCTTTGTAAATAGTTACCCCAGCAGTGTCCAAATTACAGTACCTGTTCTCTGTACATACAGAGCAGCTCTGTCTTCTTTGTATAAGTTACTGCTGTATGTAAACCGCACTGATACTAAATAGCGTGGTATAGAAGAGACATTATTTAAATAAATAAATAAATAAATAAAATGTGATCTGCCGAATGTGGAAGTCTGTCATCACAGTCAATCTGGGCGAATGGACGTTGGAGGACTCAATTTTTCTCAGGATAACGTGATCCTGGGGGAAGCCACAGATGGATCTGTGCAACACAAAGGCTCCACGCTTCTTCAGTCATTGTTGCAAACACATGGAGGGTCTGCTTTGTTTTCCCACCCTGACTGCTGATAGGGTTGGTGGTGCAACGGATTGAGGTTCACAGGGGAACTGTGATCCTCATGGCGCCTGATTGGCCACGGCAGCTGTGATATGTGGATCTGGTTCATCTGGCAGTGCACAGCCATGGAGATTGTCACCCTGGCCCAGCTGCCTCTCTCAGGATCCAGTGTGCATGCCACAGGTGGATCAATTCTCACGACCTGGTCACTGAAAGGGCGCAGCTGAGGGGAGAGGTGGTTATTCACCAGTGGTGATTGTCACTCTTGTGGGCCCATAAGTGTTCTGCGTCCCTGGTGTACATTCACATCTGGCGAGTCTTAGAGGATTGGTGTCAGGACAGGGGTGTCTCAGCCTTCAAGGCCTCTATTCCAGGTGTTCTTGCTTTCTTGAAGGCTGGTGTGGACAAGGGTCTGGCGCTGAACTCTCTCTTTGGGTTCAGGTGGCAGCCCTGGCCTGTTAGGGGGGGTGCAATCAAGTTTTGTCGGCAGTTCCCCCTGATGTGCCTCATGGCCTGTAGAAACCGAACCACATCTGTCCATCCTTGCACAGTTCAGTCCCTAGTTGGGATCTGAACTTGGTCCTGTCAGTGTTAGCGAATGCTCCTTTTGAGCTGCTGGGGTCTGCTGCCGTGAAGGACCTTACTCTGAAGGTGGTGTTTCTGGTGGCGATCTGTTCTGCTATGTGGATTTCCAAGCAGCAGGCTTTGTTGGTTGCCCTTTCTCTTGCTCTCAAAGGAAAAAGTGGTATTGTGTCCTGTGCTGTCCTTCCTGCTCTTGAGGATTTTCAGATTGCGCTGCCATGTTACACCTCAAAGATATAGAATGAAACCCGCACTGACCCAATCAGACTCGGATGCTTTCTCAGAGTAAAAGTTTACTTCTTTATTATAAGTAATACGAATAGCTATAAGGAGAGCAGCTTCCCTTACAAGCGATATCACAAATTTGGTAAGTGCAGAATCTGGGCTAAGAGACAAAGGGTTATTATGTCAGGTTACTCACTGACCATAGACAGATGGAAGGGTTATGGTGTCAGGTTACTCACTGACCATAGACGGCTGGAAGGGTTATGGTGTCAGGTTACTCACTGACCATAGACGGATGGAAGGGTTATGATGTCAGGTTACTCACTGACCATAGACGGATGGAAGGGTTATGATGTCAGGTTACTCACTGACCATAGACGGATGGAAGGGTTATGATGTCAGGTTACTCACTGATCATAGACGGATGGAAGGGTTATGATGTCGGGTTACTCACTGACCATAGACGGATGGAAGGATTTCATTTCTCTTCTCCACTGACTGTTTCTGTTTCTCTGATTATATACATTTTTTGGATACAGGTGCTTCCTGGTTTTCAAAGAAAACTCCTAGCTACTGAAAACCTGTATGTATACATCCGCACTTTTTCCTGCTTTTCTTTCATTTATTTCTGTCTCTGACTTTTGGGCTGACGCCTTTCAGGAAAAGCCAAAATGCTTAAGAAATAATGTGTCCAAACCAATTGTCACTTACATTCCCTGACCTGCCTAGCCAGTCTCTGAAATCTGCCCAGCAACAAAGACACAGGCCTTCGCTACAAGTCTGCATCAGGTCATGTGCACTTTAATAGGGTTTAAGCTGTATATAACACAAGGAATGTTTTTAGGAATGTTATGAAGTGGTGGTGGCCCCCCCCCCCTTGATAACATCACTGCCTAAGGTGCTGTTTCCTTTTCATAACAACCAGATGGTGGTGGTGCTTCCTTTTCCTGATACAGTCGATCGTGAACTGCATTGCTTGGACATCTGGCGGGCTCTCCGTTGCTTTCTGAAGTTCACGCAATCATTTAGGAAATCGGATCATTTTTGCTTGGAGGTCTGCGTAAGGGGGAGACTGACTCCAAGGCTTTAATTGCACGTTGGCTCAAGGAAGCAAGATCCTCTGTATTGTTTGCCGAGCCTTTCCAGGGGGGCTATAAGCCCATTCCACTTGGGCTCAGGCAGCCTCCTGCCACCAGCAGGCATTTGCCAGGTGGGCGGCCACTTGGCAGTCGTTGCATTCATTCGAGAAGCACTATCGGTTGGACATGCAGGCCAAATCAGATGCGTATTTCAGGTCCTAGAGGCCTGTCTTGCAGGGCCTGCCCTTTTCTGAGTATTGCTATGGTACATTCCAGTAGTCTGGACTGGACTGGACTGGAGGGATGCTAAGGAAGGAGAAATTAGACCTTACCTGTTAATTCACTTTCCTTTAGTCCCTCCAGACCCACCCGTTCAGTGTAATTTGTGATTTGCACAAGCCTGGTTTGCGCTTGCGATAATGGCTCTTCTGGAGATTCTGCTTCTGCTTGGGGATTCCCAGGGGTGGTGCATGTCCTGGGCTCCCGCAGATTCAGGTCCTATGCCCAGCGGTTTTGATGGGAGGGGCCATTCTTTTCTTTACATAGTTGTTTAGATATGCGGAGCGATGTTCTCACGGGTATTAGTGGCATCTGCTTTGCTATTTGGATTCTGGCTTGGTAGGTGGAGTCAGGGCTCCTTTATGAGGTGACTTAACCAAAAGCCTGGCATTCAACCCCGTCCAGCAGATGGAGACCGAGAAGATCCGGTAGACTGGACTGGAGGGACTAAAGCAGTGGTTCTCAACCCACTCCTCTGGGACCCCCTAGGCTAATCAGGTTTTCAGGATGTCCTCTGGGACCCCCAGGCCAGTCAGATTTTCAGGATATCCACAATGAATATGCATGAGAGAGATCTGCATACAATGGAAGCAGTACATGCAGATCTATCATGCATATTCATTGTGGGTATCCTGAAAACCTGACTGGCCTGGTGGTCCCAGAAGACTGGGTTGAGAACCACTGGACTAAAGGAAAGCAAATTAGCAGGTAAGGCCTATTTTTTTCTGTATCTCCTTGAGACATATAAAGCACTTCATAATGCAGTTTGTATGGCAGCAGAAACTGGTCGTCGTCCCCCCCCCCCCCCCCGGTTTCCTTTCCTGGGTCTGCCAGAGCTCATTCTAGATTTTCTGTCTGCTGCTTTCAGATGATGGGACAGGCCCGGAAAAGGTTGCTCATATCATGGGACCCCCTGACCGATGTGATCATGCAGCTCGCATTATAAATGACCTTCTTCAGAGCTTGAGGGTATGTTTGGGGTGTACAGCCCCACAAGCACACTTATATCTCTTCTTCTCTACCACTAGAGTGTACATCTTTTGCGCACACTTTTCTCCATACTCCCCTACTGTATTCAGGATATGGCTACTGTGTGTAGCCCTCCTCATTCCACAGCCATGGGGACAGTCCCTCGTGCACACATCCCTCCTCTAGGTCTTCAGGTTATATAGGGGTACGACCCAGCCTTCTTCCAAATATGCACACTGCTTCTTTTCTACTTCCTGCGCATATGTATGATGTGCAAATACATACACATACTCCATTCCTATACCCGAAGCTGTGGAAAGGGTGTAGCCCTTCATGTGCACACCCTTCTTCCACTGCTACAGAGAATGGTGTCTCATGACAGCCAGTCCTTTGCATGTTCTTCCCCCATTACCAGAAAGTGTATTTCCAATTCATCCTGCTAGACCAGTCCAGACAAGTGGGTTGACTCCCCCTGCCAACAGATGTTGGAGACAGAGAAAGATACCAGAAGCCTGATTGGCTGGGCCCTGGTAGATATATGGGTTTGCCTTCAGCATTTCTCTGTCTCCAGCAGATGATGGTGGTTCTTTTCAGCAAGAAACTGTCTAGAAGGAAAGTTTCTTAGCTGGTAGTCTCCAGGGCGCACAAGAGGTGGCCCTTGTCTGTTCCCAGTGCTTCTCTAAGGCTGCAGGGTCGAGCTCCTGGTCAGGAGGACCAGCACAGCTCCCTTTGGTGGAGAACCAGGCTCCTGGTCACGAGGACCATTGAGACTGCTCCCAGGGTGAGCCTTCCTTTGCTCAGGCAAACGCAGAGACCAAAAAAAAAAAAAAGCTAAAAAGGCAGGAGTGAATGTAGTATTTTCAGTCCTTGCTCGCTTGGCTGCCATGCTGCACGCTCTGTTGGCGGCAGGGAAACTAATGGTGACCATTTTCTTTGCTGCATGGCCTTAGCAGCCGGGCGCACGCCCCATTACACTGGTTTCAGTGGCGGGAAAATTAGCGGCCATTTTCCTTTGCCACATGGCTTCAGCAGCTGCGGCACCCCCTTGGCAGCAGGCGGCCCTTCTACTGGTGAAATTCTTTGAGCCCGAGCTTAGCAGGAAAAGACATCAATCAGGACAGACACCAGCAGCAACGAAGTGCTTCGGTCAGGAGCTAAAGCTTCGTCATGCCCTCATCTGTCACACAGTGCATTGTGTGCAGCTGCACACTAAAGGATTTGGTAGACGTGGATTGTGTTGTGTGCTCAGCTCACCCGGGGGAATCCTCCAGTGCGCAGTCGGAGGATGGGGCCTCTTCCTCTACACAGTTGCCTGTCCAGCTAGCATTGCCCCTGGAGGACTCCAGGGGTTTCTCTCTGTCTGAGGAGCCCCTTTCACCACCTCTATTGCTCCCCCAGTCAGTGACTGAATCCTCAGCTGCATGACATTGCTCAATCGCAGCTCCCACAGGACCATGGCTCAGGCTGCTTCGTTGCCCTTTTCAAACAGGCGTGGGGAGCTCTGGCATACAAATTCTGCCACTTTTGGGCCGGAGTCCCCTTCCTGTCTGAGACCATCCCAGGAGTCTGGATCGAGGGCCCGAAAGTGCACCCTAGAAGCTTTGCCCCACAAAAGGGTCCGCCCTCCCAAAGAGGTTTCATGGGCCTCTGGGGACTGGGCCAACATACCTCCATAGGAGGAGATTCTATCAGCAGATGAGAGCCTGGATGTTTCAGACCAGGAGGATGGGGGAATGGTCCCCCTCGGATGAGGAGCAGAACAGCTCCCACATCATCAGTCTCTTCCGCAAAGAGGAAGAGCTCCCTGCCTTGATCGAGCAGGTTGTGGAAGCCTTGCGCCTCTCGGATCCACCTGCACAGGACTCTACCCTGGCGCAGTCTCAGGCCGATCCCATCCTCTATGACATTTCCCTTCCCATCAGAGCTCCAGCAGTTGGTGTTGCAAGAGTGGAAAACATCTAATGCGCCCCTACGAACGGCTCGGTGGCTAGACCAGCACTATCCTTGGTCCCCAGTGGACCTGGACACGCGACTCACTTTTCCAAAGGTCGACGCTTTAGTGACTGGGGTCACTAAGTATATCACGATTCCTGTGGAGGGGAGGGTGGGCAGTGCTTCGTGACCAGCACGATTGGAAGGTCGAGGCGCTTCTCAAGACAGCCTTTTCCGCTTCTTCTCTAGCACTTCAGACGTTTGTCTGTGAGGGTCTGGTGACCCACAACCTCCTACGGTGGATTCAGCGCCTGCCCAAGGATCCAGCCTTGGCACGCCTGGAGTCGGCCACAGCCCTTTTGGCAGACACCTCTTATGATCTGCTTCGCTTCTCAGCACGATTGGTGTTGGCTGTGATGATGGCTTGCCGCTGGCTCTGGTTTCACCAATGGTCGGCTGATGTGGCATCAAACGCAGCTTGCCAAGCTCCCCTTCAAAGGGAAATTGCTTTTCGGCGAGGACCTGGACAATCTAGTCAAGGACCTTGGTGAGGTTAAACCTCAGCAGTGGCGGGGGACATGCCTCGGTCATCTTCGCAGCGTTTCGGCCAGAGATCCTATTCCTCGTCCTTCTCGGCCTAAGTTCTGTGACTCCTCGGTGCTATCGCTCAGGCAGGTCTTTTGCAGCTGCTCCAGCGGGGCACTGCTTCAAAGTTACAGCCCTTTCAGGGGAGCTGGAATGGGAAGGACGCCTACGCAAGTTCGTCCAAGTTCTCCGAGTCCGCTCGCTCCTCCCGTTGACAGGGGAGGGAGCCCTTTCTGGGCTCCACCACCGGTTGGAGGTCAGCTGGCGCTGTTTTCCCAAGAGTGGGCTCAAATAACCTCCGACCAATGAGTTCTCAACATTGTTCGTCAGGGGTATGTTCTCAATTGCCTCCATCCCATACGCGAGGTTTTTTCTCGTTTTGCCCTGCAAGTTACCCGGAAAAGAGCCACCATTCATTCTGCCCTTCGTCTCCTGCTCTTGCGGGTAATCAGGGCTGTTCCTCCGCTGGAGCAAGGGTCTGGTTGCTACTCCATCTATTTTGTGTTGCCCAAGAAAAGACTGCTCCTTTCGTCCCATTCTGGATCTCAAGGGAGTTAACTGGGCCCTTTGGATTCCTCGCTTCCGCATGGAGACCTTGCGGTCTGTTATCAAGGCAGTTTGGAAGGGGGAATTCCTCACTTCTCTGGGCTTGGCAGAGGCCTATTTCCACATCCCCATCCGTGGGGATCAGCAGCATTTCCTACCCTTCACCATACTCGGACAGCACTTTCAATTTTGCGCTCTGCCTTTTGGACTGGCTTCGGCTCCACGCACCACCTTGAAGGGTTATGGTGATGGCTGTGGCAGCCGAGTAGTGTCCTTCCTGGAAGGCCTCGGTTGGGTAGTCAGCCACTCAGTTGCCTGCAGACATCTCGGTCCTTGGAGTTCCTCGGCGCCCGCTTCGATACCTTCTCCAGGCACTGGGGTCGCGGCTGGGCCTTCTTCAGGGCCCAGTCTCTCTGGACGACCCTACTTGCTTATGGCATGGCTCTTGAGAGGCACCGCTTGACTTGGAGAGGCTACTCGAGCAGAGTAGTTGCTACCCTCCTGAAGCCATGACTCACCTTCATGTCCCTAGCATATGCGAAGGTCTGGCACCTCTTTGAGTCTTGGTGTGCGAAGCAGAGCCTCTCCCCCTGACGGAGGGGCTAGACAAGGGCCTGGACCTCAACTCTCTTTGGGTCCAGGTATTGGACCTAACTTGTTTTTCTCATGCAGAAGCATATCCAAAAGATTTTGTCTCAGCTATGGTTGTTCCTCATGCACAGCAGCCCCTGGGTCTGGGAATATCTGTAGGTTCTGGGCGCCATGGCAGTCACCATCTGTCATCCCTTGGGCCCGAGCGCACATGAGGGATCTTCAACAGGCGCTCCTCTCCCGTTGGTCCCTGATCTTGGAGGACTACGACTGGCGTCTACTGCCCCCGTTGTCCACCTGGAACAGTCTCTCCTAGTGGCTCGAGCTGCGTCATCTGCTCCGGGGCATTCCCTTGGAAAATCCTTCCTGGGTTCTGGTGATTATGGACACCAGCCTCCTGGGCTGGGGGGTGCATTGCCTCAGCCAGACAACTCAGGGGTCATGGTCACCTCAGGAAGGCCGGATGGTCCATCAATCGCCTGGAGGCCCAAGCGGTATGCCTAGCCCTCCGGCACTTTTTGCCCTTTCTGCAGCATCAGGCAGGGCAGAACAAAGTGCCTGGGCATAGCCTGGAAAATGGTCCTTCTCCTCCTTTGGGCAGAGCGACACCTCGCAGCCCTGTCTGCGCAGCACATTGCCAGAGTGGACAATGTCCAGGTGGATTTTCTCAGTCGTCGTCACCTGGACCCCGGCGAGTGGGAGTTAGCCCCCTGGGCATTTCAGAGGATAGTTCGAGCCTGGGGACAGCCTGGGCTAGATCTCATGGCAACGGCAGCAAATGCAAAGGTTGCCTCATTCTTCAGTTGGTGGAAGGACCAGGGGTCACAGGATCTGGATGCCTTGGTACAACTGGCCTTCAATGAGTGTGCTGTCTTTCCTCCCTGGGCAATGATTCGGAGAGTTCTCCGGTGTGTTGAGACTCACCCCGGCACGATGATCCTGGTGGCGCCAGACTGGCTACAGAAGTCGTGGTACACCAACCTTGTTCACCTTCTCCAGGTGCTGGAGTCGCGACTGGGCCGCCTTCATCAGAGCCCAATCTCTCTGGACGACCCTACTTGCTTACAGCATGGCTCTTGAGAGGCACCGCTTGACTTGGAGAGGCTACTCGAGCAGAGTAGTTGCTACCCTCCTGAAGCCATGACTCACCTCCATGTCCCTAGCATATACGAGGGTCTGGCACCTCTTTTGAGTCTTGGTGTGCGAAGCAGAGCCTCTCCCCCTGATGGAGAGGCTAGACAAGGGCTTGGCCCTCAACTCTCTTCGGATCCAGGTATTGGACCTAACTTGTTTTCGAGGCCCCATTGCAGGGTGCTCCATCGTGTTGCACCCAGACGTCAGTAGATTTCTCAAGGGTGTGCGTGCTTTGGCCCCCGATCCGCCCTGTGGTCCCCACCTGGTATCTCTCGTTGGTCCTCCAGTGCCCTCCTTTCGAGCCTCTCAAGCGCATCTCCCTCTGCAACTTGTTGCTAAAGAGTGCATTCTTGGTCGCCATTACCTCCGCTCGGAGGGTCTCTGAGATGCAGGCTTTCTCCTGTTGGGACCCTTTCCTCACTTTTTTGGTGGAGGGTGTTACCCTTAGGGCTGTTCCTTCCTGCCAAAGGTCCTTACTCCCTTTCACTTAAACCAGACATTATAGTTCCCGGCCTTCTCAAAGGAGCAATGTCAGGGACCCAGCAGAGGGCTCCGTGCTGTAAACCTCAGCCGGGTTTTACGGCACTACCTCTCAGCAGCAACTAATTCCTTTCACAAATTCGATTGCCTGTTTGTCCTTTTTGCGGGGCGCCTTGCTGACTCCTCTGGACTAGTGAATCCACCTACATCCTGTGTGGTAAGTCTGTGCCTCAGGGGCTTCGGGCGCACTCCACTCGTTCTCAGGCGGCATCATGGGTGGAACGCTTGCAAGTCTCCCCCCTGGATATTTGCCAAGCGGCCACCTGGTCCTCGTTATCCACCTTTATTCAGCACTATCGCCTCTATCTTCAAGCTCGGGATGCAGCGCACTTTGGGGCTAGTGTGGTGACAGCGACTGTCTCTTCTCGCCCAAGGGTGCAGTAACTTGGGTTCTTCCCAGTTGTCTGGATTAGTCTAGCAGGATGAATTAGAAGGAGAAATTTCACTTACCGTTAATTTCCTTTCCTGGAATCCTGTTAGATCAGTCCAGCTCCCGTCCTTGCAGATACCTTTCGGACAGCTTTCCGAGCATAGCCAAGGACCAGGGTCTTACAGTGTTGTCCCTCTATCGCAACCCTTTCTTAGGGGTTTTGTACATAGTTCCTTCTTAATGTAGTTACTGGTGTGAGAGGTTCGCCAGTGTTCTAGTTCTCACGTCCCTATCAAGTTGCTTTGCCGCAGTATACAGAAGACAAACCCTAGGGGTACAGCCATATATCTACCAGGGCCCAGCCAATCAGGCTCTCCAACATCTGCTGGCAGGGGGAGTCAACCCACTTGTCTGGACTGGTCTAGCAGGATTCCAGGAAAGGAAATTAACAGTAAGTGAAATTTCTCCATATGATGCACACCCCTTCTTACAGGCCCTGAGCTTAGGAGAGCTGATCCGTACCATTTACATAACATTCCTGCTTTTACACATCCTTTGTGTGCATTTGATATAGCCCTGCAAACATACCTCTTCCTGTATCCTGAGGTGTACAGGGCATGTTCTTTTCCAAAAACATCTCCCTAAAGCCATAGGTTCCGACCCTCACAGGGATGCTTGTTCTCTCTTCTTTCTTGTGGTCTCTAAGATGTTCTTCAGTCAAGATCTTTCGTATTAACACCCACTGTTATGCATTTCTATGCAGAGTGGTCCCCCAGGTCCCCCAGGTCCAGGAATGCCCCCTGGGGGTCGAGGCAGGGGTCGAGGGCAGAGCAACTGGGGCCCTCCTGGTGGAGAGATGACTTTTTCCATCCCCACTCACAAGTGTGGCCTGGTTATTGGGAGAGGTAAGTAACCCATGGGAGAAGCACATGAAGATATCGGTACTCTGAATATGTATTATGTTCTGTATCACTGTGCACACCTCTGCTGTTTTCCTGAGGGAAATAGGGGGTGCATAGATGCAAATATGTATCTCTCCACCCCCACACCCAGCTCCTTTTGGTATGTGTTTTTGTTCCATGCATGTTCTTGGTGTGTGTTTTCTCCCACCATCCACCTTCCCTTCTGGACTGAAGACTAGTTTTGGCTTTTTTAGGCGGTGAGAATGTTAAAGCCATAAACCAGCAAACGGGGGCATTTGTAGAGATCTCCCGACAACCCCCACCCAACGGAGATCCCAACTTCAAAGTCTTCATAATCCGTGGTGCCCCCCAGCAGATAGATCATGCCAAGCAGCTCATTGAGGAGAAGATAGAGGTGCGTCTTTGCTTATAATAGGCGATTAGTAGAAGGGAGAGGACTGTCGGGGGGGGAGATAGCTGAGAAGGGGGGGTATGTTGGTGCAAAGGGGAAAGGGCTTATGATTCTCTCGCAATATAAGCTAGGGGTGTTAGAATCACTGTAAAATGAAAATAAAGAGAAGGGTACGTGCTAGTAATTAAGCATATTTTGAAAGCGCTTTGAGGTGTGTTCATGGAGCCCCTTCGAATTTCATCCTTCGTTCCTGCTGACGGTTTTTCTCTTCTTCTCAGGGTCCCCTCTGTCCTCTTGGACCAGGACCTGGACCCGGCCCTGGTGTTCCTGGTGGACCTGGCCCTGCTGGCCCGATGGGCCCATACAATCCTGGGCCCTTCAATCCAGGCCCTCCTGGTCCTCCTCAGCAGTAAGTATAGAGCAGAATGGAAGAGAGTTGGGGGCTGGCTAGGCATTCTTAAAGTTGTCTGCTAGGATAAAGGGGGCAAAGCTAAAGCTAGGACTGAAGTGGAGGATTGCTGCTGACTTGCAGTTGAAATTAGTTGTTGCTGGCCTGGGGGTGACATGTAGATAGTCCCACAGGTGCTCCTTGTGGTCTTGGGCAAGCCACTTAACCCTCCATTGCCCATGTTCCCTGTAAGTATTAGCGTATGTGTTTCATATTCCCTCGTGTTAAATGTATCCCCCAATTGTGTTGTGACCACTTTGATTGAAGGATAAGGTGGTATACAAAACTGTCTAAATAAAATAAATAAATCAAATGTATGCCTTGCAGCACTATATAAATGCTTAATAGTAGTAGCTATAAAACCCGCACACCATGAAATCTTCCTATCACACTGCTAGTGCACACAAAGCAGAACATGGACCCTGTTAAGTGCTGTCAAGTCAATGCAGACTCCTGGCAACCCCGTGGAGTCCCTAGCCCCTAGGTATGCTGCATTAAAAACTTCTCAGCCAGCTCCAATTATGGATGGGAACAGTACTATATCTGACAAGAAGCCGAATGGATTCCCTCAACTCATACTCAGGTCAGCAACAATCTTGTTAAGTGGCTTGCCCAAGACCACAAGGAGCACCTGTGGGACTAGAAACCCCAGTCCTTCCGGCCCAAGGTTGCTGTCCTCTAGTGGGATTTGAACCCCCGGCCTGAGGTAACTTGCCCCAACCACTTAATAATAGTAAGACTCTACTGAGGTCAGCTGGTGAATCTTCCTCTCCCTTGTCAATCTTTTGTAGTGCTCCTGGGCCACCGCCGCCACCACCACCTCATCAGTATCCTCCACAGGGGTGGGGAAATACGTATCAACAGTGGGGTCAGCCCCCTGTCCCTCATGATGCAGGTGAGTGTCTGTTTCTGAGCCTGGGTCCTGTCTGCGCTAATGCATGTGGGTGGGGGACAAGTGAGAAGATTCTCTGTTGGCAAGCAGAATAAATCAATATCTGCAGAGCAGGAGATTGGGGCTCCCAACTCAGATAAGATGATCTCCAGTTTCAGAGCAATCCTGCTAGACCAGTCCAAACTAGCAGGTTATCACCCCCTGCCAGCAGATGAGGAAGAGAGGAAACGCCAGAAACTTCCATTGACGACATTTGGTACTCAGACCAGTGCAGCTAGGGGCACCCAGTATTTTCTCCGTCTTCCTGATCTTGTGCAGCTCAGGTTTGAGGCTCCTGGCAACCATTCTGAGGAGCACCTGTCCAGTTGAGCTTGGTCAGCAGAAGTCTCCAGGGCAGTGTTTGAGACACCCTCTGGCGTTTCCCATACGCTGTGGGGGGAGGGGGCAGCTAATCAGAAGGATAAGTGGAACCTAGTATGGCTTCCTCTCCTGGGGTGCCGGGGGCCAATTCTGTCTTCCTTATTCCTCCAGTCCAGTCCCACACCTCTGGGTAGTATCCCCCCCACCAGAAGCTTGGAGACTGAGCATGTTGTCTTTTTTTCTGATGACGTCATCATACTTAGGCAGCTGGTTCCACCTCCCAGCCTCCAGTAAGTTCGGTCTCCAAGCAGCTAGAGGTGGTGGTCTGGAGGTGTTGGACTCACTGTAGGGACAACCATTTGGAGTTCCTAATTTCACCTTCCTTATTGTTCCTCCAGTCCAGTCCCGACCTGTGGGTAGTCTCCTCTCAACAGCAGCTTGGAGATTGAGTATGTCACAACTTCTGACATCACAGTAGATAGCTGGCACCAGCCTCCAGTATCTCAGTCTCCAAGCAGCTGGTGAGACGTAATCCCAGGACAGGACTCACTGAAGGGACAACTAAGATATTAGGTTGGAGGGGAAGAAAAGATATAGAGCAAATTTGTGGGGTGCTGGAGTGCTGCCATGAAAGGAGTTTGAAGGTGAATTGGCTGCATAGTAAAGGTCATTGCAAAAAAAAAAAAAAGCGCTAAGGCCAGCAGCAACCTCCATGAAACAGGCAGTTAAACCCTGTGTTGGGGGAAAAATCTGGCAGTGCATTGAGTTCTAGCACCTCAGCGGCTGCTGAACACTTCAGTGTGTGCAGAGCCACTGACACATGCGCAGCCTGGAGAGAATTTGCATGCACCGGTGCCTTGTCACTGCTGGTGCTGCTCAGGCCAGCCTTAGCAGTGATTTGGGAGGCTCTCCGCATCAGATCACTGCTGCAAGCAGAGGGCTTTGCCTGCTCAGGCAGAAGGAAAAGGCAGTATCTCCGGTGAGTGGCAACATTTGTGAGGCCACAGGAGCTGACGGGATGGCACGGCTGAGGGTGGGTTTTCTCATCTTGTGTGGGAACCACCACTATTTGCTGTGTCACCCCTTCCTTATGGGGAGGGAGGAGAACTCGGGGGACAGGTCGGATGCCCCGGTTTTCCTTCCTTTACGTTTTATTATTTTTCTGCAGGCCCTTCCATCGGGTTTTTTATTTAATGCAGGGTTGGCTTTGAATGGATATTTCTTTTGTTGTTGTTAAGTGCCGTCGAGTCGGAGTCGACTCATGGCGACCCTCTGGATAGCTATCCTAAATTGTGTTCGGTCTTCAGTCAGGCGGCTCATTGTTGACAGACTGGTACCCGTAGCTGCTGTTATTGTAGCAATCCATCTCATTGCTGGCCTTCCTCTTTTGCGTTGACCTTCTATCTTGCCAAGCATGATGTCTTTCTCTAATGATCTCTCTCTTCGCATGATGTGTCCAAAGTATGAAAGTCGAAGTCTTGTCATCTGAGCTTCTAAAGAAAGTTTAGGTTTGATCTCCTCTAGTACCGACTGGTTTGTTCTTCGGGCAGTCCATGGTATACACAGTATTCGCCGCCAGCACCATAATTCAAAGGCATCAATTTTCTTCCTGTCTGTCTTTTTCACTGTCCAGCTTTCACATCCATATGATGTTATTGAAAATACCATGGCTTGAACAAGTCGAATCTTTGTATGGAGAGAGACATCTCTGCTCTTGAGAATCTTATCTAGGTCTTTCATAGCCATTCTGCCAAGAGCAATGCGTCGTCTGATTTCTTGACTGCTTGTTGCTTCTTTATTGATAGTTGATCCAAGTAGGTTAAAGTTGTTCACGATTTCAATTTCTTCTCCTTCAACGATGAACCTGTTGATTATGCCAGTTGTCATGATCTTTGTCTTCTTTACATTAAGGTGCAGGCCCATTTTGAGACTGTTTTTTGATTGTGAGAAGCAAATGTTTCAGATCATCTTCACTTTCAGCCAGTAATGTGGTATCATCAGCATAGCGAAGGTTGTTGAGTCTTCCACCAATCTTCACACCCCTGTTGTCTTCATACAGTCCTGCTTCTCTGATGATTTGTTCTGCATATAAATTAAACAGGTAGGGGGAAAGTATGCAGCCTTGTCTTACACCTTTGCTTATTTTAAACCATTCTGTTTCTCCTTGTTCCGTTCGAACTGTTGTTTCTTGATCAATGTACAGATTGCGCAAGAGAACGATCAGGTGTTCTGGTATACCCATGCTTCTTAATGTGGCCCAGAGTTTCTCATGGTTTACACAGTCAAAAGCCTTGCTATAGTCGATAAAGCACAAATAGATATCCTTTTGGTATTCTTTAGTCTTTTCAAGGATCCATCTCACATCCGCAATGATGTCTCTCGTTCCTCGCCCTTTCCTGAACCCTGCTTGCACTTCAGGTAGTTCTTGTTCTAGGTATGGCTGTAGTCTCTTTTGAATAATCTTCAGTAGAATCTTGCTGGCATCTTCCAACTATAATTGAGCAGGCATGTACCACATCCACCTCACGCTCACCAAGTTGGCTAATCGGTGACTTCAATCTCCCATCTCTTCAAGACAGCCACTCAGCAGCATTCCTTGACACCCTGGAGGACCTAGGTTACAAACAGCATGTCGATTCCCCCACCCACACTAAAGGTGGCAAACTAGACCTCATTTTCGCACCTATCTCCACCTCCACAATACCCCTAACTCTTGCACTATCTGTAATACCAGTACCCTGGTCTGACCACAGTCTTCTCAGTTTCAATATACCCATTAATACATCCCACAAAAGCCGAAAGTCTTCTAACACCTCTGGATCCCACACAACCCGCTTTAGACCACTCAACCAGAGCATAGTCCTAGAGAATCTCAGACCCCTCATGGCCAACACAACCATGGACTTAGATGATCTCATATCCAAATGGGATGAAAACCTGAGAGCTGCCTCCTGCCCATCACTCACCGAAAAGAGAATTCGAAAACGTGAACATACTCCATGGTTCTCCACAGACCTTCGGACATCTCTCCACCATCTACGCAAACATGAGCGACAGTGGCGACGAACTCACTCTCCTGAGGCGCTGGTAGCATACAGCTCATACCTAACTACCCACCGAGAAAAGATATCACAGAGCAGGAAAACCTACCACACAGGTTTAATAAAACGCTCCATCAACAAACCACACGCATTGTTCAGCATAGTAAAGTCCATAACAGGTGAACCGGTCTCAGCTCAACCCCCTATGCCTCAGCCGCAGGACTACGCAAACTACCTGCAATCAAAGATGATTAAAACCAACACAGACATAAATGTCAATAACGCCTCCACTTCACCTAAGGCATCCCATGCAATGCCACTACACAACTTCTCCACTGTATCAAATAGAGAGGTTGTGAACATTATCGCCTCAATCAACCCCAGTACAGCTCCTAATGACCCATGCCCTGCCAGCTGGATCAAGGACATGCGACATGACCTCAGTCAAATATTGAGCAAAATACTGAACCAGTCTTTCTCAACAGGTTCATTCCCGCAGAGTCTAAAACACACTTCCATCAAGCCCCTACTGAAGAATAATAGACTGGACCCATCCAAGGTTGATTCCTTCAGGCCTATCTCGAGCATACCACAGCTCGCAAAAATCATTGAGAAGGCCGCCCAACAACAAATCCAACATCATATTGACACTGAAGCACCACTAGATCCATCTCAACATGGCTTCAGGGAAGCACATGGAGTTGACACAGTCCTTACAACCCTATTCAATGTTCTGGTAACAGGAATAAATAACATACAACAGGGGTTCGTCCTCATCTTCCTGGACATATCCGCCGCTTTCGACTCTGTGAGTCATGACATACTCCTACAATGCTTGAAAGATAAGGGGATTCAAAGCACAGCACTCGAGTGGTGTAAATCATACCTATCTAACAGGTGGCAACAAGTAAAAACAGGTCACGCTTCCTCAGAACCATTCCTGCAATCACAGGGAGTACCCCAAGGATCGTCCTTATCGGCACTAATGTTTAACATCTACATGCAGCCGATATGTGACTTGATCAGATCCTTTAATGTACAATGTCTCGCTTACGCAGATGACATCCTCCTATATATGCCGTTCACAATTGAACATCCAGTATTCTCCCCAATAATCAACTGTTTTGAAGCTGAGCCGAATGGTTGCTATCACAAAACCTTCGGATTAACCACAACAAAACTGACGTTCTTTTTGTCACAAGGAACCGTAAGTTCATACCTCCTCCATCACTACTCGTCAACAACATAGAGTTGAAATCAAAAGCTACCATCCGTTACCTCGGCATCACATTAGATCAGCACTTGGACATGACAACGCATGTCAAGAACATCACAAAAACTATATATTATAAGATCAAATCGCTACGTCACCTCCGCTCCCTACTAGATCCCACAGACTTCCGAACAACCTTCCAGGCATTAGTCCTCCCACACCTGGATTTTGCCAACATCATCCTTCATGGCCTCCCTCAATCAACTTTAAATCCGCTCCGCCTAGCCATGAATACAGCCGCCAGAGTCCTCTCCGGCTCATCAAGATCTGACCATATAACACCCATCATGAAAGAACTGCATTGGTTACCATTACATGCCAGAATCCAGTATAAGTCTTTAGTCCTTACTTTCAAGGCACTAAATAACTGCCCCCCTACGCCAATCAGCAAGCTTATCCATAGCACCCTGGAAAACAGAAAAAGGAGAACCACATCAATGAACACCTTAATTGTCCCAAAAATAATAACGAAGTGCACTAAGACCACCTCCAACAGGGCCTTCTCCTTATTTGCACCTCTAAACTGGAATGCGCTACCTCACGAAATCCGTGCTATCAAAAACCTAATCCTATTCAGAAAAGCATTGAAATACCACTTGTTCACAAAATGCTACCCGGAAGTCAACCTAGACATTAACAAAACTAGCACCTCAATACAACCCGAAAAGGGCTAGTTGGTCAACCTTCTCTCTAGTCCTATTAGTGAACCACTTTGCAACATCCAAACGAATTTTATATTACTGTATATATCATTAAGTTATTCTGTACATAGTTTCCCCGGTTGTCCTATTGTTGAAGTTCCCTGTTCAATGTAAAACTCAATGTTACTTGTATACATTGTAGTATGTTCTTGTTCAATGTACACCGCACTGATTGTAATAGCGCGGTATAAAAGAAGTGTTAAATAAATAAAATAAATAAATAAATGTGGGATCAGAGCGATTGTGCGATAATTTCCACAGTCAGTTGGATCACCTTTCTTTAGTATTGGTATAAACACAGATCTTTTCCAGTCAGTTGGCCATGATGTCTTCCATATTTCTTGGCAGAGCCTTGTAAGTACGGTAACAGCTGCATCAGATTGCTGCAATACTTCTATGGGAATGCTATCAATGCCTGGTGCTTTGTTCTTTGATAAGGCTTTCAATGCTGCTTCAACTTCTTCTTTCATCACCAATGGTTCCTGATCATAAGGTATAGGTTGAAACGGCTGTTGGTCCACTTGATCTTTATCATATAAAAACTCTGTATATTCCTTCCACCTTTTCTTGATCTTCTCAGCATCATTCAACATAGAACCTTGAGCATCTTGTAACATTCCAATTCGAGGCTGGAACTTTTTCTTTAACTCTCGCAGCTTTAGGAAAGCCGATCTTGTTCTTCCTCTAATAGTTTCTGCTTCTATTTCCTTGCAAGTGTCGTCGTAGTACTTTTCCTTGTCCTGTCTTGCTGCACGTTGGAAATCTCTGTTGAGTTCTGCGATTGTCTTTCTTTCTCCTTTAGCTTTAGCTTCTCTGCGTTTCTGGGCAATTTTCAGAGTTTCTTCCGTCATCCATTTTGGCCGTTTTTGCTTTTTCACCTTTTGTAGAGACTTCTCGCTTTCTTCCAGCACAACCTTCTTGATGTCATTCCACAACTCTTCCGGAGCTCTGTCATTTGTATCTAAAGCAGCAAATCGATTTTGCAGGCAGTCTTTAAATTCCAGTGGTATATTCTCAAGGTCATATTTTGCTGCATTCATGAGTGGTTTGCTCTTTTTCAACTTTAGCTTGAGTTTGCATACTAGTAGTTGATGATCTGTACCACAGTCAGCTCCAGGTTTTGTCTTTGTTGATGTTACAGAGCTTTTTCATCGTTGACTTCCACAGATGTAGTCAATTTGATTTTTATACAATCCATTGGGTGAAGTCCATGTGTACAGTCGCCGCTTGTGTTGCTGGAAGAAGGTGTTTGAGATGAATAGATCATTGGTCTTGCAGAATTCTATCAATCTTTCTCCAGCTTCATTTCTGTTGCCAAGTCCATATTTTCCAACTACTTTGCCTTCTGCTTTGTTGCCAACTTTTGCGTTCCAGTCACCCATGACTATCAGGATATCCTGTTTGCATGTTCTGTCAATTTCAGCTTGTACTTGTTCATAGAACTCTTCAATTTCATTCTCTTCTGCAGCTGTTGTTGGGGCATATACTTGAATTATAGTTGTGTTGATAGGCAATCCTCGTAGACGAATAGAGATTAAGCGTTCGCTGACTGCATTGTATTTCATTACAGTTCTTGCAAGTTTCTTCTTTATTATAAATGCAACACCATTTCTTCTTTGTCTTTCATTTCCAGCATAGTAGACCATGTGATCATCTGATGCAAAGTGCCCGATGCCAGTCCATTTCAGTTCGCTGACACCCAACAGATCAAGTTGTACACGTTCCATTTCATTCTTGACCACCTCCAACTTCCCTTGGGTTCATGCTTCGTACGTTCCATGTTCCAATGTGTAAGACATCTTTACAGCTTCTGACTCTCATTTCATGCGCAGCTACATCAGCAGTCAGACTTCCCAAGGGCTTTGATCCAACCACATCATAAATGCTGGCTTTACTCTGAAAAGTCTTCAGCTCTTCCCCAGTAGCTAGTTGAGTGCCTTCCGACCTGGGAGTCTCATCTTCCAGCACCATAGCACAATTTGTTTTGTTGTAACTATCCATTGGGTTTTCATGGCAAGATACAGAAGTAGATTGCCGGGCCTTCCTTCCGCGCAGTTTAAGTTTGGTGGTGTTGCCGTTGTCACAGAAATGTGATCCTCCGCCGTCAACACTATCCCATTCTGCTGCTGCCCAGATGGGTGGTTTGTCTTCGTCTGGCACCTCAGCTGAGACCTGTCCATCTTGGGAGACCCTGCCAGTAGTTAAACTACCGATAGTTTAGCTCTCAGCATCACTGATGCACGCAAGCCCTCACAGCACGACAAGCTGCAAACCAAGTGAGAGGATATTTCTTTTAGCATAACATTATTTAGAAAAAGAGAATGGGACATTGAAGCATGCTTAAGGCTGATTTCAGGCCACGGGTGTGTTGGCCATAATACCAGCTTGGGGAAGCGGGGAGCACAGCAGCTGGAGTTTCTGCTATTATATCCCCCAAACCCACCTGCTTTGTGGCTGCGAGGCAGAGTCAAGGTCCGTGGAAGAGGTCCTGTTGGAAGAGAGGGTGGACCAGGTTTCAAGTGGCCTCAAGGGGGGGAGGGGAGACCACACTTCCCCTGCAGCTGGTGGAGCACCCACTCAGAGTCAAGGAGATGGGAATGGCCCTGCTTCGCTGCCGAAGGAGTCTAGGGGGAAGGCCCCTGAATCCCCAAAGCCCGCCACTTTCAAGGATTCATCAGCTGACATACTCCCAGGGGGTTTGTCATCCACTTTTGTCCTCCTTATGCACAGGGCTTTTTGTCTGAAGCAGCAGGGGGAAGATGGTCCAAGGAGCTTCCAGGGGGAAGATGGTCCAAGGAGCTTCCAGGGGGAAGATGGTCCAAGGAGCTTCCAGGAGCAAGCAAGCTAGGAGGCAAGGTTAGGCGGAATCCCCCTCTGCAGCGAGGGTGGATGGGGAACCCAGCTTTAGCAGCCAGTGAGTAGTGACCCCGGGAATATGTGGGGCCTGACCAGTCTGGGGAGCTGGACAACCCAGATGGTGAAGCAGACAAACACAGAACCTGTGGAGCTCGAAGGTGAAATTCCTCAAGGGGAAGAGTTCCACTTTTTCGCAAGGAGGAGCTGGGGGAGCTAATCGCACACTATGCAAAAGCCCTTAACATGGGGTGGAGTACCACGACCGAAGACAAGCCATTGGAGGATCCTTTGTTTCAGGCTGTTAGAAAGATACAGGCAGTTTTCCTACTGCATCGCATAGTTAAGCAAATGGTTCAGGATGAGTGGGACATTCTGGAGGCGCTGGGTACAGGCAGTATTGGATAGTGTGGGAGACTCCCGTCCGGAGATGCGTACTTGGTGGACGTCTTTTATGATCTCATTAACTTGTTCTTTGTAAACCACACCTGATCCATGGGAAGGTGCGGTATATAAGTGATTGTTAAATAAATAAATAAAAAACTAGGGGCCTGTCCAAGGGTATGGCCTCTGCGGTGGCCACTCACCGCTACCTCTGGTTACAAAACTGGCCGGCGGATGTCTCCCCCAAGACAAGTTTGAGCAAGCCTCCCTTCAGGGAAAAGCTTCTGTTTAGGGAGGATCTGGATAAGTTGGTGAAGGACCTTGGAGAATCCAAAAGTGGCTGGTTTCTGGAGGATAAGCAAAGGCTGGCACGATCCATGGCCCTGGGGAGGGGTCAGTCCAGGGATTTACGGCGATTCCGGGCAGTCCATTTTTATTTATTTATTTAGACAGATTTGTATGCCACCTTATCCTTCAATCAAGGTGGTCACGCCACATCACATCATAATTGGAGGGTTACATTTAACAGAGTACGTGTAAACATTTGGACAGTACAGTTACATAACAGCATTAGACAGTACAATTAAAGGTAACATTTAATACAAAAGTATTTAATAACGTGGTATGATAAACTTGTGTGTGTGGCTAGGATGGTGCGTACTTAGTGGCGCAAGTGGTATTTCAGTTTGGGTATGGGGGTGTTGCCTGGATGCTCATATGTTTCTATAAATAGAAATGTTTTGAGGTCTTTTCAGAATTCTGTGAGGTCATCTAATGCTCTCAGGCTCGTTGGGAGGGAGTTCCATAGTGTGTATGCCAGTAGTGATGGTGCTCTTTTTGAAGTTGTTTGTTTGGTTTTGTGATAGCCTGCAGGTATACCGATCATGTTGTCGTTATTGGTTCTTCTTGGTCTATTGCTGATGTTCCTTGTTATGATGTTTTGGAGTGCGTCTGCTGAGAGATGGTGAATGACTTTGAAGATGATCATGATTGTTTTGTATTTAGCTCTTGTCACCATTGGGAGCCAGTGCAGTTGCTGTAGGACGGGAGTGATGTGCTCAGTCCTTAGTGTGTGTCTGTAATGATGCGTGCTGTGGTGTTTTGTACCATTTGTAGTGGGCGGAGTGTGTGCTGAGGTAGGCCTTGATATAGTGAGTTTCCGTAATCAAGCAGTGGGGTAATGAGTGCTTGGCACACTGCGGAAGTGGTCCTGATGGAGCATTGGTTTGATTTGTCTGATTGTTTTCAATCGTTGATAGGCCTTGTTTGCGGTTTTGGTGATGTGGGATTTCAGGTTTAGAGCTCTGTCTAGTGTGATGCCCAGATATTTAACAACTTTGACTACTATGCATTTGTCTAGGATGCTGATAGTTTGTGGAGGTATGAAGGTGGGGTTCCTGGTGACGAACATTGCCTCAGTTTTATCGTAGTTGACCGTTAAGTTGTTGGCTATGAGCCAGTCATTCATGTCTTTGAGGCATTAGGTTATTGTTGTGGTGTCTAGTGCTAGTAGGTTGATTGGAGCATACACCATAATACTGTCAGCATAGATGTGATAGTGAAGTTTGTGGTGTTTGATGTTGCATATGGGCTGTGTGTAGATGTTAAAGAGCATTGATGATAGGGCTGAGCCTTGAGATATTCCCTGTGTGACAGGGAATTGTAGTGATTTCTTTTGGTCACATTTGACTTGTTGCGTTCGCCCTTCCAAGTATGATGTAAACCACTTCAGGGTATTCTTGCATAGTCCTATCTGTTGTAAGCGTTGCACCCTACCAGAGAGGATAGTTTCTTTCTTGAGGACAAGCTCTTTGAGGAACGGACAGGGGTTTCTACTCTTCTGCGGCCTCAACTACCAAAAAGATGCAGTGTTGCCAGGGCAGTCCGGGGGGGTGTCAGTTCCCGAGGGTGGTTGGCTGCGGGACTTCTATGCCACCTGGACTAAGATCACTACCAACCAGTGGATACTTGAGATTATCTGAGAGGGCTATGTGTTGGAATTTGCTTGGCCCCTGCAGGGTGCTTTCATCATTTCCCCTTGCAAAGGCGCCTTGAAAACTCAAGGCCATGTGGGACACTCTACGGTGCCTTCTCGAGTTGCAGGCAGTGGTGGAGGATCTGAAAGACCAACGAGGTTATGGATGATACTCCATATACTTTGTAGTTCCCAAAAAGAAGGTTCCTTTTCGTCCCTCTAGTCCAGTCCGTAACCATAGAGTTTAGAATCTCCTCCAGCAGCCTTGGAGACTGAATGACATCGCTTTACTGACAGTGGTATAAGTAGGCAAGGACTGCCCCCTATCTTCAGTACTTCAGTCTCCAAGCAGCTGAGGAGATTCTGAGCCTGGGACTGGGCTCAGTACAAATAAGCAGAGCTAGGGGTTTATAGCTCCTATTGGGTTTTATTTTGGTCTTTAATTTCAATATTGTTCTCTTCAGAGTTTAAAGTTTTTTCCTTTTCCTTTGTTTTGCAGGTTCAGTTTTGGCTCCATCCTGCTCCCTGGGCCCCCCCTCCCTCCTTCCTCCCCCCCCCCCCCCTCTGTGCTATTTTCCCCATCGTTTAAACGAGCAAAGGGGAGAAGTAGAGGTGTTAGCCTCCCTGCTCCCGAACCCGATAATAGGGGTGAGGAGCAGGTGGCAGGCTTGGTCACAGTGTCCTGGGTACCCGAGGTTTCCGGGTGCAGAATTGGACAGTGAGCAGCGTCGGAGCCGAAGCCGCGGCAGGCTGAGCTCCGACGCCGGTGTGACTCTCTGCAGCAGGACAGGCCCCGTGAGTGGTAGCGCTGCTGTTCTGGGCGCTTGTTTCTTTGATTTTCTTTCTTTTATTTCCTTTTATTTCCTCTTTCTTTTGTTTCGAGGGGTGAGCGTTGCAGTACTTAGGGGGTGCTTGTCTCAGCCACGTGTGCGCGCGTGGGAAAAGAGCCGGCGGCCATTTTAGGAGCCGCGGTTCCTTTCTTCCCTCTCCTGTGCAGGTGATTTTGGCGGCATTAGAGGCCTCGTTTTTGCACGACCATATTCCCCCCCTGTCTGGGCACCTCTGTGGGGTGGCTTAGATATTGGAGGAAAAAAAAGGAAGTAAGACACACAATACAAAAGAGGGGCTAAAGCCCAGATTAGAGGCTATTGCAGAGACTGCAGGGTTTCACCCGACTGGGCTACTGGTGATCAGTTCAGGGGGTGCTACCCGCCTCTGTAGGAGGTAGAATGCAGGCACAAAGCAAGTTGGGGGGTTTGCTTCTCAGGGCTCGGCTATGCCTTCTAAGCCACGCTGTTTGGTGTGTGGCTTGAGGCGCAGTACTGTGCAGGACTCGGGGGTGTGTTCTGCTTGTACGCTGGTAGCAGAAGGAATGGATAAGGTGCCGGGGCAGCCTGTGGCAGAAGCAGTGGGCTCGTTGCCTTCGGTCCCAGACCAGGAGGAGCCAGTGGCGGGGCCTTCCTCGGGAGAAGGTTCCTCGGGATCGTTAGGACTGGAACAGGGGGCAGCTTCTCCAGGGATCCTGCCAAATTTCTTTACGCTGCTTCAACAGGTGTTTGCCTTGCTCCAGCCCGCAATGCCGGTTCCGCCGCCGAGGTCCCAGGGGCAGAAGAGGTTGGGGCCCTTGGGCAGTCCAGCCGAGGGCGCTCCTGCGGCTAAGAAGTGTAAGGGGGCCGGCGTTGAGGGTGCGGCCTCGCTCCTTGGCGAGGACCCCGCAGAGTTGGATGAGGAAATGGAGGTCATTTCGAATGAGGAGTTGGAAGAGGGGGAGTTGCCTAGCGCCGAGCAGCAGAGTCGGGTGGTCAGGGTGTTTCGTCGCGAAGAGCTCCCGGCCCTGATCACGGAGACTCTCAAGACCCTCAACATGCCAGTGGGTGGCTGATGAGGTCTTGGAGGATCTGCTGTTGCAAGCGGTTCGGTCGTCCCAGAAAGTTTTTCCCCTACATCGGGTCTTTAGGAATATGATCCAAGAGGAATGGGATGTGCCGGAGGCGGCTCTCAAGGGTACCAGAGCCTTGGCTCGCCTTTATCCGCTGGCAGACCAGGATAGGGAGCTGTTTCGCTTCCCGAAGGTGGATTCGGCGGTTACGAAGAAAACTACGATTCCGGTCGAGGGGGCCACAGCGCTGAAGGATGCGCAAGACAGGAGGCTGGATTCCTTACTGAAACAGGTTTTCGATGTTTGCGCCCTTTCCATGCAGGCCTCCATAGCGGGGGCCTGGGTGGCTTGGGGCTGTTTGCGGTGGTCCCAAAGATTGCAGGGGGAACAGTTGGAGGGCCGCTTGGATGATGCGTCGCGGCTAGAGTCCGGTACGGCGTACTTAGCGGATATCCATTATGATCTCATCTGCGGTTTAGCTAAGAGTATGGCCTCAGTAGTTGCGGCTCGGTGGTACCTCTGGTTGTGTAATTGGTCGGCTGATAGTTCCTCTAAGGCTCGTCGGGGTAAGCTATTGTTTGGAGAGGATTTGGAGAAGTTGGTCATCTCGGGGAGTCCAAGGGCGGTCGGCTCCCGGAGGATAAGCCAAAGCAGGGTCGTGCTCCTGCGGGGTTCAGAGGGACCGCTAGGGAGTTTCGTAGATTTCGATCCTCTCGGTTTGGCCCGTCTCAGCGGGGGAGATTCCCGGTTAGAGGTCAAGGGTTTCGGGGCTTCCGGGGAGGGGGAAGGGGGTTCGCTCCTTACCAGTTCTCGGGCCCTAAAAAGGCGCAATGAGATGAGGCGGGCTCAGGTGGGGGTGGTTCCCGTGGGAGGTCGGTTGCGGGACTTTTACCCTGCCTGGGTCCAGATTACGTCGGACCAGTGGGTCCTGGAGGTCATTCGCGAAGGGTACGCGTTGGAACTCCACCGCCCCGTATTAGATTCCTTGTTCAGATCCCCTTGCGCAGCTCCGGCAAAGTTGCAGGCGGTCTCGGACACTCTGCAGCGACTGATTCAGCTCGGGGCGGTGGTGCCAGTTCCAGCGGATCAGTGCGGGTACGGTCGGTACTCTATATATTTCGTCGTGCCAAAAAAGGAAGGCACATTTCAGTCGATCTTAGATCTGAAGCGCGTGAATCGGTGTCTCCAGGTGACCCATTTTCGGATGGAAACTCCGCAGTCCGTGATAGCAGCGGTCCGAGCGGGGGGATTTCTTACGTCCCTGGATCTGACGGAGGCTTATCTTCATATCCCCATACGGTAGGAACATCAAAAATATCTCCGGTTTGCGGTTCCTATGGGGCACTATCAGTTTCAAGCGTTGCCCCTCGGACTTTCACCAAGATCGTGGTGGTGGTGGCGGCAGCGCTGCGCAAGGAGGGAGTGCTGGTCCACCCATATTTGGACGATTGGCTGATTCGAGCAAAGTCGAGGGAGGAAAGTTTGGCTGCGACCGCCCGGGTGGTAGAGATGTTGGAGAGCCTGAGCTGGGTGGTCAACTTTGCAAAGAGCAGTTTGGTTCCTTCGCAGTCCCTGGTCTTTCTGGGGGCCCGCTTTGACACGAATCAGGCGGCGGTGTTCCTGCCCACCCCTCGAGCGCGGGGGCTGCACGACCTGGTCAGGCGATTTTTGTTGACTCCAGCGCCAACGGCGTGGCAGTATCTTCAGTTGTTGGGCACAATGGCGGCTACGATCGATGTGGTGCCGTGGGCCCGAGCTCACATGCGGCCTTTGCAGAGTGCGCTGCTTCGCCGGTGGTCGCATCAGCAGGATGTGTTGTCTCAGCGCTTGGTGTATCCTCAGGGGGTGCATCAAGAGCTTCGGTGGTGGTTGCAACAGGAGAGTTTGGGGGCCGGCATGCCTCTTGAGTCCCCCTCCTGGAGATTGCTGACTACGGATGCAAATCTCTTGGGGTGGGATGCGCATTACGAGGGCAGGTTTGCCCAGAGAGGTTGGTCTCTGGAGGAGTCGGTTTGGTCCATCAACAGGTTGGAGATGAGAGCGGTGTTCTTGGCACTGCAGAAATTTCAGGACAGTTTGCGTCAGAAGGCGATTCGGGTTCTGTCCGACAATGCAACAACGGTAGCTTACATCAATCAACAGGGCGGCACGGGCAGCGTGGCTCTAGAAGCTGAGGCGAGTCAGCTATTAGGGTGGGCCGAACGGCACCTAGGGGCTCTCTCAGCTCAGCATGTGGCCGGTGTGGACAATGTCAAAGTGGATTTCCTAAGCCGTCGCAGAGTGGACCAGGGAGAGTGGCGACTGCACCCGGAAGTGTTTGCGCTGTTGATGCAGCGCTGGGGGATTCCGCTGATGGATCTCATGGCGACCTTCGAGTCGGCGCAGGTGCCGCGGTTCTTCAGCAGGCGCCGAGAACGGATGTCAGAGGGGCTTGATGCATTGGCGCAGAGGTAGCCGGATGGCGACCTTCTCTGTGTTCCCACCTTGGGCTCTCATAGGCCGTGTGGTGCAGTGCATAGAGAAGCATCGCGGCCTGGTGTTGTTGGTGGCTCCCGATTGGCCCCGAAGGCCTTGGTATGCGGACGTGGTGCGGTTGCTGGCCAACAGTCCGTGGAGGTTGCCGCAGCGGGAAGATCTCTTAAGGCAGGGGCCGTTACGCATGCCCCAGGTGAATCGGTTCTCACTTACGGCTTGGCTCTTGAAAGGGCTAGGATGACAGCCATGCTAAAAGCGCGCAGGCGCTGCACCTCAGTGGCGTACATTCGAGTTTGGTGTATTTTTGAGGCCTGGTGTGTGGAGCGCGATGTTCAGCCCTTGGGGGCTTCAATGGCTCAGATCCTTTCGTTCTTGCAGGATGGCGTAGACAAAGGTTTGGCGGCTAGTTCCTTGCGGGTACAGTTAGCGGCCATTTCCTGTTACCGCGGAAAGATTCGTGGCCAGTCGTTGGGGTCTCACGGCGACATCCGGCGGTTTCTGCGGGCGGTGTTGCTTATGCGTCCGCCGGTGCGTTGTGCGGTGCCTACCTGGGATCTGAATCTGGTGTTGGAGGCCTTGCTCAAAGCGCTGTTTGAGCCTTTGGACAAGGCCTCTCTGAAAAACCTAACTTTGAAGACGGTTTTTCTGGTGGCGATTTGTTCCGCGCGACGCATTTCAGAGTTGCAAGCCTTGCCTTGTAGAGAACCTTATCTGTCCTCCTTCCATCACAAAGTGGTGCTGCGTATGGTGCCGGCTTTTCTGCCTAAGGTCGTTTCGCCTTTTCATGTTAACCAGGTGGTTTCGCTTCCAGTGTTTTCTGGCCAGCAGAAAGACAAGTCGGGAAAGCGGTTGCACCTCTTAGATGTGCGTCGGGTGCTGCGTAAGTACCTTCATAGGACAGAGGACTTTCGGAGGTCCGATAGGCTGTTTGTAGCTTTCAAGGGGCCGCGAAAAGGGGAAGCGGCGGCGAAAGCGTCCATTTCGCGTTGGTTGAAGACAGCTATTGCTTCGGCGTACATTTTGAAGGGGAAAGTAGTGCCAGAAGGTCTCCGGCATTCGACTAGGGCACAAGCAGCGTCTTGGGCAGAGTTCAGTTTGGTTCCGGTTGGGGACATTTGTAGGGCAGCGACCTGGTCGTCGTTGCACTCATTTGCCAAGCATTATAGGCTCGATGTACAGGCGGCGAGGGATGGTCGTTTTGGCTCGGCGGTTCTTCAGGCTGGGCTCGCTGGTCCCTCCCGTTGAGGTTTACTGCTCTGTTACATCCTCTATGGTTCCGGGACTGGACTAGAGGGACGAAAAGGAAAAGTAAATTAGACTTACCTGCTAATTGTTCCTTAAGGAACTCTAGTCCAGTCCCAGAGCCCTCCCTGGGGTTATCAGCTCGTTAGCCTGAAGGTGGGCGATCTCTTTTTGCTGTTTTAAAAAAAAAAAAAACAAGAATAAGAAAACAAAAGCCAAACAAATTCGGCGTAAGAAGCAGAGGAAAAAGGTAGCAATGGAGAGGGTTCTCGAAGGGCATAGAGTGGAGCCATGGTGGGAACTCTTTTGCTAAGACGGGAAATGTATCCTGTTCCAAATTCTGTTTATTTGATGATACTTTATCTACTTATTTGTTGCTATGCTCAGTTTGCTTTGTCAATAGGTACTGGAGATAGGGGGCAGTCCTTGCCTACTTATACCACTGTTAGTAAAGCGATGATGTCATTCAGTCTCCAAGGCTGCTGGAGGAGATTCTAAACTCTATGGTTCCGGGACTGGACTAGAGTTCCTTAAGGAACAACAATTAGCAGGTAAGTCAAATTTACTTTTCCTTCCAGCCCATGTTGGATCTCAAGTATGTAAATCGGTGTCTTGTGTATCCCCCGCCTTCATATGGAGACTGCCTGCTCAGTCATTGTGGTGGTCAGGGAAGGAGAATTGTTGACATCCTTCGATCTCACAGAGGCCTACTTGCACATTCCCATTCAGCCAGAACATCAGCAATTCACAGTTTCAGGCCTTGCGATTTGGCCTGGAGACCGCACCATGCATGTTCACCAAGGTGATGACGGTGTTGGTCGCAGGGCTCCAGCAGGAAAGAATTCTGATACATCCCTATCTGGTCGATTGGCTCATCCAGTTCTGCAAAGAAAGCTTGCGGGACACGGAGCGTGTAATCGCCTTTTTGGAAAGTCTAGGCTGGGTCATAAATTTGGCGAAGAGCAATTTCAAACCTGCTCAGGATTTGGTTTATCTGGGAGCCAGATTTCAAACAGACATAGGCAGGGGCGACTCTATAATGAGGCCGAGTGAGGCGGTGGCCTCAGGCAGCAACGTTTTCGGAGTGGCAAAAAATGCCCCCCAAAAGACCGCCTCACTCGACCTTCAAAATAAAAAAAAAAACCAGCCAGAGAAGTTGCTGTGCTGCGGCAGCAGCAGCATGAAGTCCCCGTGGCCGCCGCCGCCGCCCCCCCCCCCCCTCCACCACTGCTCCTGAAGAGCCTGACACCACACGGCCGCCCTGGAAGAGCCTGACAGTGCATTTCCCCCCGCACCGGCTCAGCTTTGCAGAGCCACGAAGGGAGAGTGTTTCCCTTTCCCACGGCTCTGTTAAAGCTGAGCCCACCAGCGCTGATGGGAAACGGGCATTTCCTGTTTCGCATCAGCACCAGCGGGTTCAGCTTTAACAGAGCCGCGGGAAAGGGAAACACACTCCCTTCGTGGCTCTGCAAAGCTGAGCTGGCGTGGGGGAAATGCACTGTCAAGCTCTTCCAGGGTGGCCGTGTGGCACTTCATTCTGCCGCTGAAGCAGCACAGCGGCAGCTGCTTCTCTGGCCAGGGTTGTGTGTGTTTTTTTGTTTTTAATTTCCTTTAAGAAGGTCTGGGGCTGGGAGGGGAGGGGGTTAGTACTGGAAATAGTAATGGGCTGATGGGGGGAGGGCTAGCACTGGTAATGGGCTGATTGGGGGGGCTAGCACTGGAAATGGGCTGATTGGGATGGGGGGCTAGGACTAGTAATGGGCTATCGGGGGGTTTGCAATGGGGGGATAATGGAAATAGGCTGATCGGGAGGTGGGACTAGGACTGGTTAATGGGCTGATCGGTGAGGTTAGGCCTGGAAATGGGCTGATTAGGTGGCTAGTACTGGAAATGGACTTATTGGGGGGATTAGGACTAGTAATGGGCTGATGGGGGGGCTAGGACTGGTAATGGGCTGATTGGGGGGACTAGGACTGGAGTGGGCTGATAAGGGGGATAGGACTGTTGTCCCTGAAAGAAAACTAGGGGCTAGGGCTACAAATGGGCTGATGCGGGGGGGTGGGAGAATAGGACTGGAAGAGAGCAGATACTGAGAGGGGAAGGAGGGGGCAGGAAGAGAACTGATATGGGGGTAAGAGGGGGCTGGAATGGAGCTGACACCTGGGATGTACTGAAGGGGGGCACTGGAAGGGAGCTGACACTTGGGGATGGGAGTGGTAGGTGGCTGGGTAATGGGGAGGAAGCTGGAAGGGGGATGGACAGAGGGTAGGGCGACTGAAAGGGAGCTGATTGGGAGGGGAGTGGCACACAGTGGACGTGAGCTGATACCTGGGATGGTATTTGGACTAGAAGGGGCTGGACAGTGGAGAAGGAGGGGGACTGGAAGGGAATGGACACCAGTGGCAGTCATAGGGATGCAAGGCGGTTGACATCGGAAGGTGCTGGGAGGGGGGAGGACTGGAAAGGGGGCTGATACTGGGGATGGTTACTGGAACTGGAAATGAGCTGATGGAAGTGAAGAAAACAAAAGAAGAAATGACAGATGGACCATAGACCACAGAAAGAGAGCTAAGAGAAGCAGAAGCCTCAGATCGGGACCAGCATGATCAGAGAATAAAATGGTCAGACGACAAAGGTAGAAAAAATAATTTTATTTAATTTTAGTGATTGGACTTTGTGCTATCTTTATTTTACACAGTATGGGGGAACTGCATCTCTTATTTATCTGATGTTGCACTGCATGCGGAGTCTGGCTTCTTGGGGTTTCAGTTTAAATTTAGGCTACATATTTTTACTTTAGATTATGGTTACTTATTCTGTACTTGGTGAGGGTCTGTGTTCTGAGTGTGTGACTGAGGCCAGGTGTTCTATTAACATGGAGTTTGTACATCAAACTACTGAAATACAGTATAGATATTTTATTTGTTCAACTTTTCAAATAGGTATATGGATGTTCCAGGGCCCACTGTAGTATTTACAGTGATGCTTTTTTTTTGGATGGGCTCCTTATGTGAGTTTTGGAAGTTTGTGCTGATATGTTTGTTTATGCAATTTCTTGATATACCGCCCAGGCTGAAGGGCATCAGAGCGGTTTACAATCACTATAAGCCGGTACTGGATACAATCCCTCGCCCCCAAAGGGCTCACAATCTGTGTACCTGAGGCAACGGAGGGTTAAGTGCCTTGCCCAAGGCCACAAGGCGTGCCTATAGGACTAGAAACCCCAGTCCCTCCTGCCTGAGATTGCTGTCCCCAGGTGGGAATTGAACCCCTGGCCCTCCGGCCTGAGGTACCTTTTCCTAACCACTAGACTTGCTTTTTGTTGTAGGGTTTTGTATTAGTTCACAATATGCCTGGTAATGGAGAATGCTTGTTAGATGATCAGAATCGGATTTTCTTTGTTTTAAGATATTGAGTTCTGTGGGTGAATGTCTTGGTTTGTTTATTTGCACTAGTTTATATACCGCCCCTTCCAGCAATCAGGGGCAGTTTACATCAAACAATGTATAATGGAACATATCCCCTTCCAACAACCCCAGGAGGTTGGTTGATACATAACTATATAGATATATATATAGATATATATATATATATATATATATAAATAAAAATATATATATAAAATGTACAAAGTTAACGGCAAGTAGAGCCTTCTCCATCTTCGCACCCATGGCCTGGAACGCCCTCCCCCCAGAAATCCGTGCCATCCCGAACTTAATGATCAGAAAAGCCCTCAAACACCACCTGTTCCTTCAGCACTACCCCGATACCAAGCCTGAAAAACACACAGCCTCTACACTGACCCCCCACCTTCCACACCCCACTGAACAGCTCCCGGTCGACAATGGTTAACCAACCGCCACCTCCATCACTCCATCCCAAAAGCTCCTGCACCCACTCTGAATCCATATACCCCATGTGAATAAATCTAGAAATGCCCTCACACTGCAGTGTAGATAGTTTATGTATATAGTTAACCCAGTTATCCAAGTTTGTACTCCTGTTCAATGTAAAACCTGACAGTTTGTCGTTATGGTCGTTTTGTTATGATGTAAACCGCGCTGATTCTAAATAGCGCGGTATATAAGAAACTGTAATAAATAAATAAATAAATAAATAAATACTGTATAATTTGTATATATTCTGTATATAGTTCTCCCCAGTTCACCCAAGTTTTTGACCACCTGTTCCATGTAAACTCAATGTACCATACTGCATTGTAGTGTGTTTCTGTTCTTCTGTGAACCGCACTGATTATAATAGGTATATAAGAAATGTAAATAAATAAATAAATATATAAGCTATAATGTATAATATATAAGCTATATATAATATATAAGCTATAATGTAAGCTATGCCTATATATAGGCATAGCTTACATTAAAGGAAGCGTTCCTTATGCAGTGAGTAGAAGAGGAAGAGGGGAGGTTCTACCTAGGAGGATGTGCTAGGAGAATGTTGATTTGCTGAGCAGCAAGTTCCTTTGCGTCCCTCTAGTCCAGTCCCGGAACCATAGAGTTGTGAACCTCCACCAGCAGCTTTGGAGACTGAAAGATGTCATCGCTTTGATGTCACTGGTACTAATAGGCAAGAACCGCCCACTTCCACCAGTACTTTCAGTCTCCAAGCAGCTAGGAGGTTCTGAGCCCGGGACTGGGCTCAGGAGGGTACAAATAAGCAGAGCTTTCTTTTGAACAATCCTGTAAAGGATTTAACTTTCTCTTGTTAGTTTGTTTTTTGTATCTGATTAGGTGCTTTTTTGTTTTGATTTCAGGTCTGCTGCTGCTGCTAAAGGGGTCTTACCTGATTCTCCTGTGGACTTCTCTCTCTCACTGTCTTCCCTCCCTCTCTTGTCTCTCCTTTCTCTCTCTGTGGAGTTCTCCCCAGCGTTTAAACGAGCACGGGGGGGGGGGTGTATTGTGTGGTGCCTCCCTGCTCCCGAACCCGCAGTAAAGAAGGGTGAGGAGCAGGTGGAAGGCAGAGAGCGTGCTTCTGCAGGCAGCAGCACTAAAAGGCCGGAGGGCAGCCTCAGGGGACCGCTGCGGGAGCGGCGCGATTGCAGGCCTTGCTCTCTTCACTGAGACACACCGGAGCTGAAGCCGCG
Organism: Ichthyophis bannanicus; assembly: GCA_033557465.1. NCBI lineage: Eukaryota > Metazoa > Chordata > Amphibia > Gymnophiona > Ichthyophiidae > Ichthyophis > Ichthyophis bannanicus. The sequence continues at coordinate 106,040,990 of CM066051.1, read as the reverse complement.
TGCAGGCTGTGCTCCGGCGTTGGAGGTGTGCTGGCTCCTCCCTCTATCTCTTTCCTTCAGCCCCGGTGCGTCGGAAAGTCAGCAGGGGGTTTCCCAGGTTGGCGCTTCGAGCGCGGAGCAGAGGGGGTGTCAGGGAGTCACCGTGGCTAATTCCGAGGGCCTCGGGGTCTCTGCGGCCAGCCGCGTGTAGTTTGCGCGGGAGTTCTGGCGGCGGCCATTTTGGGAGCCGGGTTTTCAACGGCCTGACTTGGTGTCCTCAACGGTTTCCTGAGCTTCATTTTGAGATCGGGTTAGCTCCATTTTGCTAGTTGACCTCTGCCCTTGTGGTTACCAAAAAAAAAAATTAAAGGAAGCGTTCCTTATGCAGTGAGCAGAAGAGGAAGAGGGGAGGTTCTACCTAGGAGGATGTGCTAGGAGAATGTTGATTTGCTGAGCAGCAAGTTTTTGTGGTTGGAGGAGGGTTTGTTGTTGTAGTGTTATGTTCTGTAAAGAGCAGGGTTTTAAGCTCTTTTCAGAATTCCAGGAGGTCCTTTATTGACCTGAGTGTGTATGGGAGGGAGTTCCATAGTACTGGTGCAGTATAAGAGAAGGCTCTATTACTTGTAGTTTTTGTATTGCAGAATGAGGCTGGGGTTGCTAGACTATTTGATTTACTTTTTCTTCTGTTTTCTGGTTGAGCTTGTATCTTGGTTCTGCTCTGTACCCACTGTGGATGCAAAATATATGTTGGAAACCCCCCCCCCCCCCCAATAACGCAGTTTATAACAGAATAAAAATGAGTTATAATTTAGTTTTATAAACTGTGCTATTGGTTCTCGCTCTTTTTTTTTTAGTTCCTTGGTGTGCAAATATCTTGCATTTCCTCCATATAATCAAATCGGCTTTTTGGTTTGGTTCAGTCCCTGACTGGAATTCTGAAAAAGCCCTGCCCCCTCTATGGGGGGGGGGAGGGGCAGCGGGGGGCCATCTCATCCTTCGCTTCAGGCAAAGATTGCCTTGAGCCGCCCCTGGACATAGGCAAAGTGTGTCTGTTGCTGGAGAGAGGATGGTCTCTCTAAAGAATCAAGTTTGGCAGTTTCTCTGCATGATGGCGTTAATGGCGTAGCTTTACCTACAAGTGCTGGGGTCAGTGGCAGCATCAATCGAGTTAGTGCCTTGGGCGCGCATGCAGATGAGGCCATTGTTGTGGAGGTGGTCGGCTGAACACAACGAGCTGTCTCGGGCGTTGCACTGCCCGCAGCTGACTCTTAGTTTCTTAAAAAAAGAAAGAGGATTGAAAATAAAGTGAAGGCTTCGAGAAGGCACACTAGCAGCATGAGTACCCACCTCACATGTCCTGGGGACAATTGCTGCAGCTCCTGCTTATATTTGTGGAAGTCGATTGTGCTTCTAAGAGGGAGGGACGGTTTTTTGAAGCACCATAGCTTCCTCATGGTCAGTCTAGTCCAGACATGGGTTTTGCCCTATTGCCAGCAGATGGAAACTGAGAACCACTAGCTTTGATGTCACACTATAAACTCTCCTTGAACGTCTATCGAAAAGGCTAAATACTATTACATTAAAAAAATTATTTTTTTTTGAGGATGGATGTTAGTGCTCTGCAGAAGACCCGGTGCTGTTGGTTAAGCATTTCTCTAGGTTCGGGGTGCATAACCTGGTGGTCTGGGTCTCCCCCCCCCCCCCCTTGGTTCCCCATCTCACGTTCCAGGGTGTATCCTCTGTGGGGACCCCATTGGAGTCCTCCATTAGTATTGGGAGGGGGCCCAGGGGACATTTCTGTGGCAGGGCCTGGTCTTTTAATTGCAGAGCTTGAGAAAAAAGACTAGCTGTGTCTTTGTCACAGGGAAGAGGGACCAGTTAGTGTGGTGACGGTGAATGTGGCAGTGGCTCTCGGCATGCCTTCAGCCTAGGTGGCCTGTGGTGGATGTCACGGTTGACTTTCAGCAACAGGGTATTGCTGCAGCTGTGAGGCAGAAGGCCACAATGCAGAAGATCATCTTCGGGGTTCAGGATACCAGGAATAGAGGTTCTCCAAGGACAAGCAGGATGAGTCAGCCACACCTGGTGACGTCATCCAGCGCCGAGACGGAAGTACTCTCCATAGCTCAGAAGGGCATGGGCCAACTGGCCCTGCCCCCCGGCCCGCCCCTAGCTAGCCAGTTTCTGTTCTTCCACCTTGCCACCAAGTCGGAACTTTCTACTCTCCAAAAGATATCTAATCATTGAATGTACAAAAAAAACCCCAAAAAAATTATCTAACTCTGTTTTGGATGTTTTTTTCTTCTCTATTCAGATTCGGAACACAGACATCTTCTCCAAGCAAAGAGCTAGGCTGGGGCACATCTCCCGATGGACATGTGCTCATCATTCTCCTGCCATTGCATGTGCCGCTGACTGCTTTGAACAAGGACACACAGCCTATGCTGTTTAAATCCTCCGAGCTCCTGAGAAACAGGGACTGCCCAGTGGAATTGGCCGGGAGGAGGCAGCTTCAAATCAGCAATCGCCTGCGCGGCAGTCCAGGATGCGCCTATAGGCCTCCATCCCCGGCTAGCCAGCCTTACCTCTCTCTCTCTCTGCTCCTTAGCAGAAGCGTATGATCCCGGTCATCTCGACAGAAGAGAAGGCATCCAGAGAATGGACTTAAGTGGATATAAGAGTGCCCCCACGGCAACCCGGGACGTGCCGAGTGAGGCCTCCGTCCCCGGCAAACCTTCTTCTGCTCCGCTGCCGCTCTGCATCCCCCTCTCTGGGACTCTGTTGCTAGATTGGATCGGCAATATTGCTGCGGCCTCTGACGACGACCCCCCGACGGCTCTGAGCGTGCCCTCTGGGCCCCCGCTCACAGCCCCGCGGCCTGGACTCTCCCGGCGATCTGCCTGCTCAGCCCAGCAGCTCCGGCCTCGTGGCTTCCATGGCGGCGGCCATCTTGCAGACGTCGTCACGGCTCCCGGCTCCTCCCCTTCGGCGCTATTGGTCGGCGCCAATCCATACAAACAGGAAGGAGGGGCCGATTGCACGGATGGCTCTCCTTCAACTCTTCCGTCGGCGCCGATGGTTCTTTTCGGCGCAGAGTTATTTATTTATTTAACATTTTTCTATACCGCACTATTCGGCATCAGCGTGGTTTACAAGGAACAGGTTTGAACAATGAGGAACCGCCGTACATTGAACTTACATAGAACAGGGAATTTAAACATGGATAACAGGTGAACTTTATACATAATAAATAATAGGGAGAGTTAAACAAGGATAACAGGAGAACTTTGTACATTATATACAAAAGGGGATTGCATCATATCTGAGTTTGATACAGACCCTAAAGGGGATAGTTTGTTTGAGGTGGGGAGTTATCATAGGGGATTGGTTAGGCAGCATTGGATTGATAGGCTATAGGGTCACGTGATACTGTCTAGGTGATGCTGTCGGAGTTACCAAAGTGTTGTATAAATAGGTGCTGTTTGAGGGCTTTTCTGAACTGGAGGAGGTTGTTTATGGACCGGATTTCTGATGTTCTAGAGTTGTTCACCAGATTGGTCCGATGACATCACGGCTGCTCCCTTGCAGCGCCATTAGTCGGCGCCGATCTAAACGGAGGAGGACTCCTAAATCCAAGGGGTGAAAAGGGATCAACCCCGTGAAGCAGGCTAGTTTTGGAAGCCTTTGCCAACGCTACCATTAATTTCCTCCATCTATGGTGCTGCCTTAGAGCTCGGCGTCGTTGCTCTACGAGGATGGAGCACATCAGAACCACCAAGGTACTGCCTTCGCTGGGAGGGGGGCGGCGGCGGCACTAATCTTTCCACCTGCGGGGCAGAGGGCTCGATGTCAGAGCTAGACTCTGCTCTCTCAGCTCTGTGCTCGATCTGTATGTCAGGCTACTTCTCTTCCCCATTCAAATCCATGCCGAACCTTATAAGGTCTGCACCAGCGCCAGGCTGATGGACTGTCTGCCGTGGAAGATCCCCCCCCCCCCCCCCACCCTTGCCTCCAGAGATCCATGGCTGTTCGCTACCAAGCCTAATAGCTGCTCGCTCTCATTCCCCGGAGATGATCAGGGCGGTGAGTTCCAAGCCGGAGCACGTCTTGGAGTAGCCTAAGATAGGGATCAAGCGGCCACGAACGGGGACCTACTGCATCTGCTGGTGCAGGGCACGTTTCGGAATTACAAAGCAAATGAGCAGCCAATTTCAAAACAGCAATCTGGCATCAGCTCCCACCATTGCACCTCCATGCAGCAAATTTTCAGGGTGCCTGAGAGAGGTCGAGCTACCCATAAGGGATTACCCCCTCCTGGACCAGGTTCTATTCAAGTGGTGCAGCCACATGTAACTAAATGAGCACTGATATCTGCATTTAAGAGCTGCTGGTAGTGCACCGAACCGCAAATGGAGGTTCTGCACGCTGTAACCCGAAGTGTTAATTGGATGCGCTCTACGCTGAGGTCACCCCAGGCATGGAAGTTTAATCCTGATCCAGTAAAAGTCTGAACTTCGCATCCATGTGTTGCGGTGCAAAAACCTGGAGCAGGTGGGAGGGTCTAGCTGAACGGAGATGACGCAGCTACACTCCACCCCACTGTGGCGCTAGTGGTGCTCTGCCCAATCTCCCTCCTGATACCCTATGCTGGAGAGGCGAAGCCCAGCAGTCACTGACCGCTGATTTCCGTATGCTCTCTCCCGTCCCGGTATTGTGACCACCGTGTTACTCCAGTGGCCTCAGTATGGTGCAGTACACACAGACAGTGTGTTCAGGAGCGGAAGGTCACAGGTTCAAGTCCCAGCTATGGCTCCTGCCTACCCAGTCTCCATATGCTTCACTACCTAGATGTAAGCGGCGATATGAAGCTGCGAGAACGGAAATTGCTCGCCCATTCAGAAACTGAGGTGAAAAGCCTGCTAGGTGAGATCTCCCGCCTTCTTCCTGTAATTTCCCGGTCTGAGAGATCCAGTGCGTAGGAGAGACCAGATCGAAATACGCATAAAGGTACGAGTTCGATCTCTTCCTTGGGGCGAGGTGCTCACTTGCAGTTTGTGCTGGTCATTAACCTTTCGTAACCTTTGTCCTCGTGGCGCCGCTAGGCAAAAAGATGTCAGCAGTGAGTCCAGAGGCTGTTCCTCATGTTCATTCGGGCCCAGACTGCACGAACCCAAAGTGCAAGTTCCACTGGCGATCTGAGTGATACCGCCAGCTGGTTCTTCCCTCCACCCAGATCGGTTTGTACATGGGTACCTCCTGCCCAGAGTGCTAATTAGTTGTCCTTTGCAACGAAACTCCCATTCCACTCAATCTCCGTTCCAATTCGAAACTCATCTAGGCAGACCTGCTCCCCCTAACACCATCTTGTGAAAAGAAGTGTCGCACAATGGTTTGCATGGACTGCTGAACCTGGAGTCATGAGTTTGATTCCCCAGTGGGATGACTAGTAAGGCTGTCTGAAGCCTTATCCTTAGAACAGTCCTGAGGAGCAGCAAATGCACTTCCTGGAAATCCTGCGATCCGAGGAAGTGGCAAGGGCGCAGTGCCAGAAGGCTTTCACGCTCCCTCCTGAGTTCGCTACCGCTCCTGCTCGAGAATGGAATCACAGACGGTGGCAGAGGGTCTTCGTCTTCCCCTATCTGGATCACTGGTAATGGCCAGCACAGCCGCCAAAGCACAACAAGTGACAGGATGCACTATCCTTGTCCTGGAACGCTTTGGTTCTTAGCTACCCAAGTCTCTTCTCCAGCCCACCCGAAACATGGAGTTCGTAGGGGGCAACCGGACACCATCAAGGCCGAGGCATCTTATCTGGGACAGAGCCCTGCGTCTCCAGGGGCTTGCAGAGTGCTCTCCAGGCACTTGCAGAGGGCACTGTTGCCCAGCATCTGCCCAACACATGCTTTTCTACTGGGACATATGGCATCAATGGTAAACATCACCCCGGACGTCTGCCTATATGGGTAGTCCAGTGGGCGCTCTGCTCTCAGTGGTCCCAGACCATAAGGTCCCTGCAAGACTGGGTGATTGTCAACAGTTCCCTGGCAACAACAATAACAACACTCGGCTTGTACTGACTGGGACTCCTTTCCAGACCCCTACACCGTAGGGGATCCTCGCAACGGATACCTCCACTTTGGGTGGGGGAGCCCATTGTGGTGACCCCTGCACTCGGGACAGTTGGGCACCAGCGAAGAATGGCCAGAAACAAAAAATTAACCTTCTAGAGCTCCAGGCTATGGCGGAAGTCCTCCGGGCTTCTTGCCACCACCTGCTTCCCCTGCGGAGGGAATCCTGCACTACACAGGCCCACCAGGAAAATCTGTGGCCCTGAGCACAAGAGTCCTACGGCACCGGACTCAGGTTACTGTGGCTCTTAGTGCAAGGCGACAGAGTCCTGCGGCGCTAAACCCAGGTTTCTGTGAGCATGGGTGCAAGGTGGTGAGGTCGAGACCAGTCATGGGATCACCATTGTATAAAAGATCACATATTCAATACCGGACTGCAGGCCCGATTGGAATGCGAGCACACGGCCACAGCACAGCTATGACTCTGCACTCTAAGGCTACGCACACACATAGCAAGGCAGCCGTAGTCACGTTCCTTCACAGAAGGGGAACAGGTTCCCTCTGCCCTGCAAGAAGGACTCAAACCCCATCCATCCAGGCAGGCTCCCGACTCTACTGCAAGAGTGGAGGAGTAGCCTAATAGTAAGAGACCAAGGTCCAATCCCACTAATGCTCCTTGGGGACTTGGACTGGTCACATAACCATCCTTTACTAACCTGCAGATGCGAAATCACAACCCTTGGCCATCAGATACCTTCTCCCATCGGTGGACTGACCAGGGCTCCCGACTCGATTACAAGAGCGGAGGAATAGCCTAGTAGTTAAGAGACCAAGGGCCAATTCCCACTACTCCTTCTCCCATCGGTGGGCTAACCACAAAGCGCCCTGTCCGCCTTGCAGGAAGGGCAACTGTTCCAAACAGTCAGAGCCGGGCCATCAGCACCAGCGCGCTTTTCCCTAACTTATGGGCCTAGGACCCCTGGGTACCCTTTTCCCCCCCCGCCCCCCCCACCAAGTGCGGGTGGGCAAGGAGTAACTCCAGAGGCTGACACGGTTGGCAACTACTGATTCAGACCTGACTTGTCGTCTCCTTTTCTTGGAAATCAATCCTGCGAGGCTTACACAAGCCTCTGGAACCAGACAGGGCGGTCGCGCTTACACAAGCCTGGAACCAGACAAGGCGGTCGCGGCCCCTGATAACTGCGCCAGCATCCTCGAAGACTGCACCCAACATCCTTACAGCCACATGGTGTACCTACCACTCGTAGGGCTGCCATTACCCCAGCCTGAAGCATCATCACACCCCTGATCAGCCCTTGCCCAGGAACAGCAAAGGGACCAACCCGTCATCGCAGGTGACCTTAAATAATCCTAGCCTACCGGTCACGCCGTCCTCCACCTCTAGTAATTCCGCAATGCCCCACCATAGGAGGAATGGTCATGGCACGCAGAGGCTCAAACCATGCAAAGGGCAAGCACAGGTCTCTAGCTGTGCCAAAGGATCCACCGACAGCCTGTCAAAGGATGCATCGGCCTGGACGCTCCTAACCAAGTCATTAAATTAGTCATGTCTCATGCCCTGGACGGTGTTAATACTCTAATTGAATCACTCTGGCAGTATTGCACTCTGGTAGGACGGTGATATTGCTGCTGGTCCTAGCCCGGCCGCAGCGACCTCCTCACTGCAGTAGCTGCTTCAAGGCATCAGTCTCTTGCCGCGCTCCCAGCGTTGATACCGTGGTTACCCCCGCTCGCAGTGGGTAACTCAGCATTCGGGGGCGCCCTCTACTGCTGCATCTCTGCCATTAGACCTTTTCTCGGCAGCTGCCCATTGAAGACCATAGTCCCTCACAACCACTGCTGCCGCGTAGGCGCGAAGTGGGACTGCACATACACACGTTCAGTATTACTAGCTCACTTCTAATGGGCGCACACCCATTAGCACTACACACTGCACATTGTTCTGTGTACACATTGCAGGTTGGCACATAGCGCGCTGACACCGCCATCAGGTATCCAGGGCACATCCTAAAACATCCAGCCCTGATATCATGTCTTCTGAACCTGATCTCTGCCTTCCCGTTTCCACCGCATCGCATTACAGCTTGGGATGCACCAGGTGTGGCTGACTCATCCTGCTTGTCCTTGGAGAAAGCGGAGTTACTTACCTGTAACAGGAGTTCTCCGAGGACAGCAGGATAAGTCAGCCACACATACTCGTCCTCCTTCCCTGGAAAAGGTCTTGGCCTCTGACCAGTGCCCGCCTCCTAGCGGCTAAGGCTCAGCTAGTGACGAACTGGCTAGCTAGGGGCGGGCCGGGGGGCAGGGCCAGTTGGCCCATGCTCAGAAGGGCGAAAAGCCCTTCTGAGCTATGGAGAGTACTTCCGTCTCGGCGCCGTCGGATGACGTCACCAGGTGTGGCTGACTTATCCTGCTGTCCTCGAAGAACTCCTGTTACAGGTAAGTAGCTCCGCTAACTCTCAATGTCGGGAGCAATACAGAATGCAGGCAAGTTCCCCCTTAGCCATGGGAAACGTGTCCATGATGGAAGCAGCACAAATAAAAGCAGGAGAGCCTCCTGGGAACCTGTTGACAACTCTGGATCTGCCAGTGGGTGGGAGGGGTATGCAGGGCAGAGATTGATGTAAGATATCCTTGGAGAGAAGCCTGCAGCACTGGCACTACCCTCGTCACTGGAGTTTGCATTGCTTTTGCTGTGGAAGCAAAAACGCATAATGAAGACTTTTTCAAGTACATTCGTAGCAAAAAACCTGTGAGAGTCAGTTGGTCCATTAGATGATAGAGGGGTTAAAGGGGCACTAAGAAGCGACAAGACGATAGCGGAGAGACTGAATGAATTCTTTGCTTCGGTCTTTACTGAGGAAGATGTAGGGATGTTACCCATGACTGACGTGGTATTTAAAGGTGATACTGTGGAAGAATTGAAAGAAATATCGATACACCGGAAAATGTATTACAACTGATGAACTGAAGAGTAGCAGATCACCTGGACCAGATGATATACATCCAAGGGTGTTGAAAGAACTGAAATATGAGATTGCAGACCTGCTATTAGTAATCTGTGAATCAATGTGAATGAAACCTCCAAATGTCAAATGACTACAAATAATTGAAGCTAAATCATGAGTCATTGAAAGTTTACCATTGAATTCAATCAAATAATTTTCAGCCATTTGTTATAAAAAAAAAAAATTTTTGTCGGGATCAACCGGCATGAGCGAGAGAGAAGAAAACTCTCCCCTCCGCGTCGGGAGAGCCCTTTTATTCAACAAGCATCAAAGCCCAGTTCATTAATAATAGTGTAACAGACACTTTATAATTAGCAATCTGTGAACTAAACTTAAAATAATCTGTAATACCTGAAGATTGGAGGATCGCCAATGTAATGCCAATTTTTTAAAAGGGTTACAGAGGTGATCTGGGAAACTACAGACCAGTGAGCCTGACGTCAGTACTGGGAAAAATGGTAGAACCATCATAAAGAACAAAATTACTCAACATGTATTGTAGATAGTTATGGCTTAATGGGAGACATCAACATGTTATGTTATGTTGTTTTGAAGGCGTGAATAAACAGGTAGACAAAGGTGAGTCGGTTGATACAGTGTATCTGGACTTTCAGAAAACCTTCAGAAAACCTTTGACAAGGTCCCTCATCAGAGACTTTTGGCAAAACTAAAAAGTCATGGGATAGGAGGTAGTTTACTATTGTGGGTCAGGAAAAAATAGAAAAGCAGAGGGTAGGGCTAAATGGTCAGTTTTCCCAAGGGGAAAAAGGTGAATAGTGGAGTACCCCAGGGATCTATGCTGGGTCCACTGCTTTTTGACATATTCATAAATGACCTGGAAAAGGGAAATAACGTGCGAGATTATCAAATTTGCAGATGACACAAAATTATTTTAAGTTGTTAAAACCCATGAGGATTGTGGAAAGTTGCAAGAGGATCTTGATAAATTGGAAGACTGGGCATCCAAATGGCAGATGAAATTGAATGTGGACAAGTGCAAAATTATGCACCTAGGAAAGAAAAGCCCAAGCTATGGTTACACGATGCAAGGTTCCACACTAGGAACCACCACACAGGAAAAAGATGTATGCGTCATCGTGGATAATATGTTAAAACCCTCGGCCCAGTGTGCAGCGGTGGCCAAGAGAGCAAATAGAATGCCAGGTATTATAAGGAAAGGAATGGAAAATAAAACCAAGGATATTATAATGCCTCTGTATCATTTCATGGTGTGACTGCACCTTGATATTGTGTGCAATTCTGGTCGCAGTAACTTAAAAAGGATATAGCGTTATTAAAAAAAGGTTCAGAGAAGAGCCACCAAAATGGTAAAGGGGATGGAAGGATACTCCTATGAAGAAAGGCTAAAAAGGTTAGGGCTTCAACCTGGAAAAGAGACGGCTGAGGGGAGATATGATAGATATCTATAAATTAATGAATGGAATGGAACGGCTAAACGCAGATCGATTGTTTACGTCATCAGAATATAAACAGACTAGGGGACATGCAATGAAGCTCTACAGGGTAATCTATTTAAAACTAGTAAGAGAAAATATATTTCAACGTGTAATCAAACTCTGGAATTTGCTACCGGAGGATGTAATAAAAGCTGCTTGTGTAGCTGGGTTTAAAAAAGGTTTGGACAAGTTCCTGGAGGAAAGGTCCATAAACCATTATTAAAAGGGACCCAGGATATCACTGCTTGACCCAATACAAGCATTGAGGAACCTGTGTCTTTTGGGGAGACTGCTAGGTACTTATGACCTAGATTGGCCACTGTTGGAAACAGGATACTGGGCTTGATGGACCTTGGTCTGACCCAGTATGGCATATCTTATATTCTTATAGTATATGATCAGGAACACAGGGAGAACAGGAACACACACGCATAAAGGCACCTTATGCGTAAGTAGTCTTTAACAAGACTCCAGTCAGTCTGATGCTTGGAAGCCGAGTGTTGAAGGTAATAAGGAGCAAACATCAAACCTTGTAAACCGGAGAAACTACCGGAGGCTTGATGTTTGCTCCTTATTACCTTCAACATTCTGCTTCCATGCATCAGACTGACACGAGTTTTTTTTTTTTTATAGACTACTTATTCACAAGGTGCCTTTATGCGTATCCCCTGAAGAAGGCGTGTTGCCGAAACGCGTAGGGGTTTTTCAAGTAAACAAGCACCTGTGACCTTACACATCCCTCGCTTGCTGTGTGTTCCTTATAGTATATGATGGCAGATAAAGATCAATATGGTCCATCAAGTCTGCCCAGCAAGGTGGCAAGAGTAGGTGCACCTGCCGCTCCATGCAGGTCACCCCTCCCAATGCTTAATGTTAATGTTAAAGGCGGGATAGAAATACTGTTAAATAAATTTTGTTTAGGGGTGTATCTTTACCCACCGCTCCGTGTAAGTCACCCCTGTTTTTTCAGATATAAGAGAGTTATGGTTTTTTTTTTTAATTTTATCCTGTTGCTATAAAGGGATCCACTGTCTCTGTCCCATGCCATTTTGAATTCTGTTTGAAGAATCTAATGCAATAAGGACAATGCATTGCTTTTCTGGGAAACGGCCTAAGGTCTGTTTGTGTGGGGCTATAATTGGCTATGTCAGCCAAAGGAATAAAGAGGCCAATCATAAGTTGGTAGAGTGGAGTTCTGGACTCCACATTCTCCGTTGTCGTTTGATAAGTCATGATATGGATGAAAACCAAATAGCATATTTAACTATGCAGAGTCAGCTGAACACTCTTATCCACGCCCGAGCAAAACTGTCTTAGATGTATTACAGATACACACTACAGGTTTGGAAACTGGTCCGGCCAACTGTTCATGTTGATAAAAAAGGAAGGCAGCCCACGATTTGAGGCGGCCACTAGAGGGACAGATGGGATCCCCTTGGCAACACAAGCAGTAGAGGTGGCTTTTTTGGAATATTATAAGGATTTGTATAGGGAGGACCCCCGAAATGGCCAGGGGGTGGTGGAAAGAGTAGTTACCTGTAACAGGTGTTCTCCAGGAGCAGCAGGAGTCAGTCCTCACATATGGGTGTCATCGGCGCTGATGACGCCCCAGCGGAGCATTTCCCCAGCTTTCTATGAAAGCCTTTGGGAATGCAGGCACGCATGCGCGGTTCCCTTCCCGCCTAAAGGTGCCATCTTACCTCCGTCAAATGACATAGCTAAGAACAGCACACAAAAATGAAAAAATAAACTATGTACAACTGCAACTCCAAGGGGAGGAGGGGAGGGTTGTGAGGACTGATTCCTGCTGCTCCTGGAGAACACCTGTTACAGGTGAGTAACTACTCTTTCTCCAGGATCAAGCAGGAAGTCAGTCCTCACATATGGGTGACTCCTTAGCTCTGGGCTACCGAGGAACCCAGGCTGAACAAGAGAACTCCCTCTAGTCTCAGCAGCAAAGAAAGACTTTTCAAGGACACAACCTCCACCGGTAGCCCAACAGAGGGCAGGAGTTGCCTAAACCTCAGAGATTCCGGAGTACTGCCTGGCCAAAAGCACTGTCCCTACAGGACTCCCTCTCCAGGCAGTAATGGGCTGCAAAAGTCTGGCTTGAAGACCAAGTTGCAGCCTTGCAGATGTCTACCAAGGGCACAGAGCGGAGATGAGCCACTGAGGCAGCCATTGCCCTGACACAATGGGCAGTGACCCTACCCTGCAAAGGAAGGTCAGCCGCCTTGTAAGCACAGGTGATACAGTCAGCCACCCAGATGGACAAGGTACGTTTGGACAAAGCCAACCCCAGCTTATTGGGGTCAAAGGATACGAAGAGATGAGTAGCCCTTCTATGCCCCTGCGTACGGTCAAGGTAGAAGGATAAGGCCCTCCGACAGTCCAGGGTATGCAGAACTGCTTCAGCCTGGCTTGCATGAGGCCTAGGGAAGAATGTTGGAAGAACCACCTCCTGATTGAGGTGGAAAGAGGAGACAACTTTTGGGAGGAACTTGGGGTGAGTCCGGAGGACGACTCTGTTCCTATAAATCCTGGTGTAAGGCCTGTCACAGACCAGGGCCTGAAGCTCACTTACTCGCCTTGCCGAGGTAAGGGCTATCGGGAAGAGTGTCTTCCAGGAGAGGAAGCGTAGTGGACAAGTAGCCATCGGCTCAAAAGGTGGGCGAGTCAGTTGCTGCAAGACCACATTCAGCTCCCACTCAGGGGCAGGACGACGGATGGGAGGCTTGAGTAAAAGCAAGCCCCTGAGAAAGCGGGACACCAAGGGGTGACCAGACAGAGATTGTCCCTCTACCAATGAGTGGTGAGCTGCTAGAGCTGAGAGGTGGACACGAACAGAATTGGACTTAAGTCCCTGATTGGATAGGTGCAGTAAGTACTGAAGAACTACTGGCAGAGTACAGGAGAAAGGATCCTCTGTACGTAGGTGACACCACACAGAAAACCTCTTCCACTTGAGAGCATAGGTTTTCCTAGTGGACTGTTTCCTAGAGGCTAGGACAACCTCTTCAACTTCCTGAGGTAGGCCCCAGGGAGCCAAAACTACCCTTGCAGCCTTCAGGCCATCAAATTGAGAGACTTGAGATTGGGGTGCAGAAGGGAACCCTGGTCCTGTGTGAGAAGGTCGGGTTGCAACCCCAGAGGCAGTGGAGGATCCACTGCCAGTTGAAGCAGAAGAGGAAACCAAGGCTGTCTGGGCCACCTGGGAGCTACCAGCAGGACCGAGGCCTTGTCCTGGAGAATCTTGAATAGCGTTCGGGCCACCAAGGGCATGGGAGGAAACGCATAGAGGAGGCCCTGAGACCAAGATATCAGAAAGGCATCCGCTGCTATCCACAGAGGATGTGGTTGCCTGGAGCAGAACTGTGGCAGTTGCTTGTTCATGGGGCTGGCAAAGAGATCCATCAAGGGGAGACCCCATTTCAGGAAGATCTTCTGAACTACTGAAGGATGCAGCTGCCACTTGTGGGGCTGCAGTATTCTGCTTAATCTGTCTGCTAGGTAGTTGTCCTGGCCTGGAAGGTGCACAGCTCTGAGGAGCATGCTGTGCTTGAGGGCAAAAGAACAAAGGTCCTGAGCTTCCCGACAAAGGATCCTGGACCCAGTTCCGCCCTGTTTGTTCACCTAAAACATGGCAACTTGGTTGTCTGTCTGAATTAGGACAGACTTTTGAGCCAGGGTAGGAGTGAAAGCTTTGAGTGCTAATCGAATAGCTTTGAGTTCGAGGAGATTGATCTGCTGTGCAGCTTCCCAGGGAGACCAGAGGCCCTGGGTGCACTTGCCCAGACAATGCGATGCCCAGACAATGCGATCCCCAGCCTTGTAGGGAGGCATCTGTTGTGAGAATCACAGTGTAACCTGGAATCTGAAAGGGCACCCCTTTCAGGAGTTTGGGTGGGTGTAGCCACCAGTTGAGGGAGTGCAGAAATGGTCTGGACACCCTTATCCTGTCTCTGAGGCTGCCAGTGGCCTGTGACCACTGAATCCGAAGGCACCACTGTGCAGGCCTCATATGGAGCCTGGCATTGGGGGTCACATTTACTGTGGAAGCCATGTGGCCCAGAAGTCGCAGACAGAGTCTGGCGGAGGCCAGGGACCTGCTGAGAAACTGATTTGCCAAGGCCATCAACCTTCGTGCTCTGTTTTCTGGCAAGAATGCCTTTGCCAGGAGAGAGTCCAACCTTGCCCCTATGAACTCCAAGTTCTGGGAAGGGAGCTAAGTGGACTTTGCGAAGTTTGACAAACCCCAGGCGTTGTAGAAGAGCAATGGTTCTGAGGGTGGCTTGATTGGCCTCCTGACCTGTCTGACCACTGATGAGCCAGTCGTCCAGACAGGGGAAGACAAAGATGCCCTGATTTCTCAGGTAGGCCGCCACCACTGCTAAGCACTTTGTAAAGACTCTGGGGGCGGAGGTGAGGCCGAAAGGCAGCACTCTGTACTGATAATAGTTTCCTCCCACAATGAACCTGAGGTACTTTCTGTGGTCTGGATGAATGAGGATGTGAGTGTACGCATCCTTTAGATCTAAAGAGCATAGCCAATCTCCCTGCTGGAGGTAGGGCAGAAGTGTCCCAAGAGTAAGCATCTTGAACTTTTCCTTCACTAGGAACTTGTTGAGGTTCCTGAGGTCCAAAATGGGACAAAGGCCACCGGTTCATTTGGGCACCAGGAAATACCTGGAGTAGAATCCGTCACCTTGCAAGTGGGGAGGCACAGGCTCCACCGCCCTGTCCACCAACAGATCCTGAAGCTCCTGACGGAGAAGGTCTGTGTGCAGAGGAGGCCTTGGAAGCTCCCCTGGAAAATATGGGGGTGGCAGTTGGTGGAAATGGAGGGCATATCCCCTGTGGATGATGTCCAGCACCCAACTGTCCCTGGTGATAAGGGGCCACTGGTGGGCAAAGAGTGCGAGACGACCTCCTGTGCAGGGTTGGGAGAGCAGTGGAGGAGAGGCTATGCTCAAGGAGTCAAAAAACCCCACCCTGCTGTGAGGTAGCAGAGCCCTGAGGCTTGGGGGTCCTCTGCCTATGGGGCCCATTACCCTGGCCCTTGGCGTGCTGACCCTGGGGGGCAGCTTGGGCAGCCTGATAATGTGGGTACTGTTTGTAGGCAGTGCCCTTCCTCGGGTAAAAGGGCTTTTTACCCGAGCCCTTCTTTTTATGAGAAGGGGCAGAGGTCTTCCTCGACAGCCTTGTCCGAGTTAGGTGCTCGGTCTCGAGCTGAGCGGCCTTCTCGGTCATGGGCTTGCCAAACAGGTTTTCACCTCTGCAAGGGACATCGACCAACTTGTCCTGAACCCATGGCTCGAGTCCGATGACTGCAGCCATGCCTGGCGTCGAGCCGCGATGCCGGCTGCCGCAACTCGGGCCGAAGCCTCGAAGCCATCGTAGGCGGCGCGGGACATGAACTTCGAGCAGTCCCGAATCCCCGAGGACAAGGACTTAAATCTCTGCAAGGGTTCCCCGGAGAGACCAGCAGAGAATCCGGCCAACTCCTTGGCCAGATCCCACAAGTACATGCCCATGTACAGCTGGTAAGACTGGACACGGCAAGCAAGCATCGAGCCCTGAAAACACTTTCTACCGATGCCATCTAGGTTTTGGGCCTCCCTGCCAGGAGACACCGCGGAGTGCATCTTCTGACTCTTCAAACGATGCATGGCCGATTCCACAACCATAGAATGGTGTGGTAGCTTTGCCTTTTGAAACCCAGGGCTCTTCCGGAGTCGATAGATGGAATCGACTCGCTTGCTAAGAACCGGCGCAGAGGCTGGTGCCTCCCACATATGGAAAAGGAGCCGTTCCAGCATCGGAGGAACCGGGACAGTAAAGGCCGCCTTCGGAGGAGAGTCATACTATAGGGCCTCGAGCTCTTCAGCTCGAGGCTCCTCCACGGGATCCGCCGGAATAGCCAAGGCAGTGGCCATATTCCGGACGAACTCCGAGAACCGGGTGTCCTCCAGAGGGGACCTACTCCGGGGTTCAGACTGCGGTGTGTCCGAAGGGACGCACCGAGTCTTAAAGGTATCGGGAGACTCCTCGTCCTCCGTCTCCCAAGCTGACTTGTCTGAGGAAGAGTTGGGGTCCGACCCCGCAGGGCCCTGGAGCACCTGCCCCGACGCCAGAAGCACCGGCGTCGACGCCCTCGGTCCCGAACGGGAGGTCGAGGGAGACCACGACCGAGGTTGACTCCGAGCCACAATGGACTCGAGTATTGGCTCGGCCTCCGGGGTCGACTTTGACGTCGATGTCCCGGTGGTCGGGGCAGATGCGCCAGACAGGCTGGCCGTCAGTGCCCGCTGCTGCTCCATGAAGGCAGACATTCTGCTCTCCAAGGCTGTCATCCTGAGACTCAGCTCGGGAGATGCAGCAGCCACCAACTCGGGCCCCGGCAGCGTCTCCCTGGGAGGAGAGTCCACGAGGACTATGGGGCTTACGTGTCCAGCAGACTCCGGCTCCACACAAGGAACTTTGGCAGGCTTTTCCGGTTCCACAGGCCCGGGGCGGCGGTTGGGGGTCTTAGACCTGGCCCTTGAGGAGCCAGGGACCTCTTCCGACGACGCCTTTGCGAGCCGCTTCTTCCGCTTGCGTTCCCGGTCGGGGGACCCCCTGTCTGAGGAGCTTCGGCGCTCGGGATCGGAATCCCGAGATGTCAAGGCCTTAGACGAGGTCCGGGCCCGGCCAGAGGCTGAGTCCGAGAAAAGCCTTTCCTTTTGCTGCTGTCGACTTCGTAGTGCCTTGGAAGACATTTTTCCACAGGCCCCGCACGACTTAGGATCGTGGTCGGGGCCGAGGCACCGAAGGCAGCAGTCGTGTGTGTCGGTGAGAGACATTAGTTTCTTACACCGATCACACTTCTTAAAGCCACTGGAAGCCATCGGGGGAAAAAAGAGTCCCTGTGAGGTCAAAGGACCGGCCTTCCAGGGAAAAAGAGAAAAAAGGGCGCGAACGCCAGCCAAGAAGGGCAAAAAACGAAAAAGAAGAATCTGGCTCGATACCGGTGTACCGAACCCGGCGGGAGAGGAACCGGCGTCGAACCGGTAGAAAAAAAAAAGAGCAAAAAATTGCTAAAAATCTGATTTTAACCAGGAAAACGGGACAGACGTCCGGGCTTCACGGAAAAAAAGAGACTGAGGTAAGATGGCACCTTTAGGCGGGAAGGGAACCGCGCATGCGTGCCTGCATTCCCAAAGGCTTTCATAGAAAGCTGGGGAAATGCTCCACTGGGGCTTCATCGGTGCCGATGACACCCATATGTGAGGACTGACTTCCTGCTTGGTCCTGGAGAATATTTGTTCCAGACGTGGGAGCACACAGCTGCGCAGTCTCAATGTGAGCAATTGTAGTCCCCCAGGAAATACAGACAGTGATTAAGGATTTAATGACGCCTCGTGCCCCTGGCCCGGATGGGCTTAATGCAGAATTTTACCAGATACTGGGCGGCAAGGTTAATATCCCTTTGGCTGAATTATATCAGCAGTTGGCAGAGCGTCAACATTTCCCTTATCAGATCAATGAAACGTTAATTACATCATTCCTAAGCCTGTCCGTGACTCTTATTTGCCAGGGTCCTACCGTCCCATTTCCTTGTTGAATGTTGTCCTGAAGATATTGTCTAAGGTGATGGAGTGGCGCTCTCCATTAATGCCGGATTTAATACACCCAGCTCAAATGGGCTTTGTTTGAGGCAGACAGTCTGTGACTAACATTCGCCAAATTTTGACAACGCCATACTACAGAAAAAGTACCGCTCTCCCCTCAATTCTTATAAGTTTTGATGCCAAAAAGGCGTTTGATAGAATGGGATGGCGGTATATGTTTATCATGTTGAGGCATTTCGGGTTCCAGGGTTTTTTCTTACAAATGTTACAAGTATTATATGTGGAAGCCTGGGCGAGAGTGTTGATAAATGGGCAATGCACGGAGCGATTTCCAATGCAATGCGGAACCTGGCAGGGCTGTCCACTATCTTCCCTACTATTCATTTTGACTCTTGAGCCATTAATATCTCACATCCGGGCAAATCCAGATATAGAAGGAATCAGATTGAGGACATATGAATTTAAATTGGCTGCCTTTGCAGGTAATGTGCTGCTTCATTTAGCCAATCCTTTACATTCTTTAGCAAACCTCATGGAATTCAAGCTTTTCGGTGAGTTCTTGGGTTTTAAATTAAATTTTGAAAAATCTGAGGCACTGGCAGGGTTGGAATCGGTAAGGAAGGGTTGGAAAGAGCATTTTCCTCTAAAGTAGGCGGAGAGTTCTTTTCTTTATCTAGGAGTGGTTCTGCCTAGAAATCCCCAGGACTTATATAGGTGTAATGTGGGGCCTCTACTATGTCCATTGGCACAGTCTTTCCTGGTGGCAGGATCTACCAATTTCAATGGGGGGGGACAATAGCTTTGTTTAGGATGGTTTTGTTTCCAAAATGGCTCTATGTAACTTCTGTGTATATGATTCCATGTAGTATGTTTTGTAAATAGTTACCCCGGTTATCCAAGTTATTTATTTATTTATTTATTATTTATTATTTATTTATTAACAATTCTTATATACCGCACTATTTACTATCAGCGCGGTTTACATTGAACAGAAACATCCGACAGCTTACATATGTCTGGTCATTACATTTAACAGGGAGTAGAAACTTGGAGAAACGGGGTAACTATATACATTGGTGGTTCTATTGAATAGGGAAACATGGTCAACTATATACATAGATGGCAGATCCGGGGAGCAAGTCCGTCTGGAGTGTCAGCTGGAGTCCCGCTAGCTGATGAGCTTAGACAGGAGCTCTATGAGCGCTGTTTGCCTGTCTCTGGTCTGCAGCTTGTCACCTGCTGATCCAGAATTGTGCAGGGCATCTTTGCTTTTCTTGCTGATGTTCCCAGAGGCCTTGGTGTGTTGCACTGGTGGGGAAAGCGTGCTGGAGCATGATTTATACCCTGTTACCTGTAAACTCATACGTGTTAAATGTACTGAGCATTTTGTTCCATGTGAACCGCGCTGATGATGAATAGTGCGGTATATAAGAGACTGTAAATAAATAAATAAATAAATTGTTAATTACTGCCCGTACGATTATTGAAGAAAGATTTAAGAAAGATAGATGGGTTGCTATCCCATTTCTTATAGCAAGAGCAGCGAGCTAGATTAGTGATACAGACACTCAAGGAGTCTTGATATAGGGGAGGTATGGGGCTCCCAGACCTCCAAGCCTACAATCTAGCATGCCTATTGTGACATTTAAAGGGTTGGCCTTCTGTCACAACAGACTATTTTATTTATTTGTGTGTGTTTTTTATACCGCCCCTTCCAGAGATCAGGAGCGGTTTACAGAGAACATGTCAAAAATTAACATGGAACATTAACAGTGTAAAATTAGTTACATAGGAACCTAAAAATATAATTGTATACCGCCCTGAGGTGTGAGTAGGCCCTGGCCGCACCCCTGGCACTCCGTTATGTGTTGCATGTGCCCCTTAGTAAGCTTCTCCCTTCTCTTATGAAGTGTGGTCTTATTCAAGTAATGCTTCAGACCTGGAAATGAATTTGTGAGAGGTTGGGACACTCCGCTTTCCAGTTAGTGTACTTGCTGCTTCAGGGTAACATGGATTTTCCCCCATGTATGATGCTTTCTAAGTTGAGGTGGTGGCAGAGTTTGGGTGTGGACAATCTTGAGCAAGTATTAACAGAATATGGTGCTCTCTTGTCTTTTGAGGAGCTGGGGCTCAATTTGGTTTGGAGGTTGGACATTTATTTCAATATTACCAGCTTCATAGCTGTGTCCAAGGTCTGGCAAGTAGTCATTTGTCCAGCTCCTTTTGCACTGACTTGGAAGAATTATTTTTGTGTAAGGCATCCGGCAGAATCACGGTATCGCAAGTGCAATCTTTTTGTGTCACAAGCCATAAGCTGGCCGAGCTTTGGAATGTGTATCTAAGTACATCGCTAACCAGAGAGACACTGTGGAAACTCAATGGTAAGATTCCATGGTTCACTGCTATGGTTTCTCTCCGGGATATGCAATATCGGATAATCAGACGAGCTTATCTTTCGCCGGGTCATATGAAGGCGATGGGCTATAGTGGGTGGCTTGGTTGTCCCAAATGTGGAGAAGATGGTTCCACCCTTTTTCATCTGTTATGGTCTTGTCCAGCAGTGCTGAATTACTGGAGGGCTGTACATCAGTTTGGAGGGGGTTTCTCGACAACAGTAGGTTCTTACTCCAGAGTCTGCCCTGCTGCATGTAAAGGAAGGAGTGGTCGTCAAGGGGAGGGGTAGAATGCATTGGCTGAAACTAGAATGGACGTTAGCTACTCGGGTAATTTTGACCGGTTGGCGGACCTCCGACCACCCAAACATTTGGCAATGCCCAGTATATGCAATTAGACAAACTCTGGGCTAAAGCAGTGCGACAGCTGGACAAATGATATGGAGTTTGGGATGACTACATCCAAACGTTGCCCTCACATGGTCCTAGCTATATTCTGAATGGCCTTTGGGAGTCTGTGTGTTTTGCGGTTGGGGTGGAGGCGTTTGCAGGATGTAGTGGGATGGGGGGGCGGGGGAATTCACAGGAGAGAGGAGAGGGGATGGGCGGGGGACAGTGTGTTCACGCCCCAGGTGTGTAAGAGCCACCATGCCTGGACCATAGTTGTGGAGGGAGTGGGAAGGGTGCAGGTAGTTCTAGGAGAAGGGGTGGAGGGAGAAAATGGAGTAAAAATGGGAAGCTGACTGTTGAAAATTACTTTATTGTATGTCTGTTACATTAATACACTGTATTATGCGGCTGGTTTTTTTTGTTATCGTTGAAATAAGCAGTTTTGAATATAAAGCTGCAATTTAACTGAGTTACTTACCTGTAACATGAGTTCTCCGGGGACAGTGGGATAAATCAGCCACAAGTGGTGACGTCATCCGACGGCGCCATAGACGGAAGTCTCAGTAGCTCAGAAGGCTTTAGCCTTCTAAGCCATGGCTAGTAGCCCCACCCCTAGGCTCTCCCCTAGCTAGCCAGATTGTCCCCAGCTGAAGTTTGCCAGGCTAGGAGGCGGCAGAGCTGTGTAATGGCTCCTTCTTCCCCCACCCCCTTCCCCCCCCTCGGGGAGGAGGGTGGGAATGTGTGGCTGACTTATCCTGCTGTCCCCGGAGAACTCATGTTACAGGTAAGTAACTCAGTTTTCTCCTAGGACAAGCAGGATGAGTCAGCCTCAAGTGGTGCCTCTCAAGCTGCACATATGGAGGCGGGGGGGGGGGGTCTCGTAGGTAGCAGACACAGGGAGGCAGATCACAGTGGGTACCGTCAACTTTTATTGTATTTTTTTTTTATTAACCCGTAACAAGCCCACACGTGCACAAAGGTATGTAGTGCATTTTGAAACCAACTATGAACATCCTCGCAGCAAGCAAGTGTAATAGTGATCACGTTCACGTAACAATCACGTTCAAGTAACAAAACAATCATCAGTGTGCAAGTATCAGCATGAAACTATGTTCAAGTGTCAACATGTGCAAATTGCAAGTAACAGCATGTGCCTACCAAGTCATCAACCACATCTACATCAAAGTCTGTGGCCTTTAGCCCCTGCTGTGGCCAATACCGTATGTCCGAAGGCGGGGCTGCCCTGGTCAAGGCAGTAGTGTTTTTGAAAGGTGTGGACGGAGGCCCAGGTCACGGCCCTGTAGATGTCAGGGACTGGAATGGAGCGAAGGTTGGCAGTGGTGGTCGCCAATGCCTGCAGATGATGGGCGTTGACTTTTGGTGTGTCTTGAGACCCTGCCCGAGATAGGCAAAAGGCGACACAGGATGAAACCCAGCTGGAGAGCGTTTGTTTGGAAACCGGGCGACCCGGCTTGTTGGGGTCATACGAGACAGAGCTGAGCCCCTTTCCTGAGGGCGAGGTCTGTTGGAGGTAGCAGTGTAGGGCCCTGACGCAGTCCAGGGTGTGGAGCCTCTCCTGCTCTTGACTGGAGTGAGGTTCTGGTTGAAAACAGGGCAGCTCGATGGTTTGGTTGATGTGAAAGGCACTCACCACCTTGGAGACAAACTTGGGGTGTGTCCGCTGGCAGGCACTCAGGTCGTGGTGTAGTATGGTGTAGGGTGGATAATCCACCAAGACCTGTAGCTCTCTGATGCACCTTGCGGAGGTGATGGCTACAAGGAATAGTGACTTCCAGGAGACGAACTTGAGGTCTGCTGCTAGCAGGGGCTCAAAGGGTTCCCGAGTGAGCTGATCTAGGATGACATTCAGGTCCCAGGCAGGAACAGGTTGCCGAAAGGGGGGCTGGAGGTTGGCCAAACCTTTCATGACGTCAACCACCAGGGGAAGTGTGGCTATAGAGGCGTCTCCTGGGCGGTCATGGAACGCTGCTATGGCGAACAGGTGGACCTGTATGGATTGTGTTTTTAGTCCACTTGCGGAGAGAGAGGATAGGTACTGGAGGATTTGAGGCACTGGGCATGAGAAGGGGTCCAGGAGGTGCGAGGCGCACCACATGCTGAAACGGCGCCACTTGAGGTAGTATGATTTCCTGGTGAAAGGGCATTGTGACGTGAGTATTACTTGTTGGACCTCGGCCGAGAGACCAAGGGGCGACGATCATCCTTTCAACTTCCAAGCCGTTAGCGAGAGCGTCTGCAGGTTGGGATGTAAGGTCCTGCCGCTGTCCTGAGCGATCAAGTCCAGTCTCGGGGGCAGGCATGTTGGTGGTTCTACGGCCAGGCGGCGCAGGTAGGGGAACCAGACCTGCCTGGGCCAGTGGGGAACCACTAAGATGGCTAGCGCCTTGTCTCTGATGAAGCGCTGGATTGCTCTTGATATGAGAGGGATGGGGAGGGAAGACGTAGATCAGTGGCCATTCCCCCCAGTGCATGTCGAAGGCATCCGCTGACGACCTGTTGTGTGCGAGGCGTTTGGAGCAGAACAGGGGGCACTTCGCATTCTCCGCAGTTGCGAAGAGATCGACTGATGGTTGTCCCCATCTCGCAAACAGGAGAGCCAACTCGTCCTCGTGGAGTGTCCATTCGTGAGGGCTTAGCTGTCAGCTCAGGCAGTCGGCTAGATCATTTTCTATTCCTGGAAGGTAGCAAGCCTGGAGGGTGCAGTTGTAGGAGAGCGCCAGGTGCCAGAGCTTCCCTGCACAGGTGGCGCGAACCTGTCCCCCCTTGTTTGTTGATGTAGAACATTGCTACCTGGTTGTCAGTTTGTATCCTGACTGGTTTGTCTGTTATGTGCTTCCTGAAGGCCATTAGGGCATAGCGGACGACTCTGAGTTCTAGGATGTTGATGTGGAGAGTCTTCTCCAACGCCGACCAAGGTCCCTGCGTGCAAAATTGAAGGCAGTGCGCGCCCCCCCCCATCCCACTGCTGACGCATCGGTGGTGATGGTGAGTTGGTGAACCGGTGGCTGTAGGTGTCTGCCTTGGGAAAGATTTGTTGAGTGTGTCCACCAGCGAATTGCCCTGGCTACCATCGTGTTGATGGGAATCTCCATGGATAGTGGTTGTGTGTGCTGGCACCATTTGGACCGGAGGTGCCATTGCAGGGTCCGCATGTGCAGTCTCGTGAGTGGGAGAACATTTGTGGATGCTGCTATGTGGCCCAGGAGAGGCCGATGAGGTTGTGGAGCTGCGTATGCCGTTGGCCAGGTTGATAATGGACCTCCTCCTGCTCTGCGGGAGGAATGCCTTGGCCAAGGTAGTGTCTATATAGGCTCCGATGAATTCCAGCCTCTGGGTCGGGTTGAGGTGGGATTTCGAGCGGTTCATCAGGAAGCCCAAAGATGATAGGAGAGAGGTGGCCTCTTTGACGACTTCCCGTAGGTTCATCGGGGAGTGTGCTGATATCAGCCAGTCGTCCAGGAAAGACCGCATATGCTGCGTTTGCGTAGGTGGGCAGCTGCCACCGCGACGCATTTGGTGAAGACCCGTGGGGCGGGGGAGAGTCTGAAGGGTTGTATTGAAAGTGGGTTCCCAGCACTTGGAAACACAGGAATCTCCTGTGCTTGCAGATGGGAACATGAGTGTATGCGTCCTGGAGATCAAGAGAGGCCAGACACTCCTTGGGTTGGATGAGGGGCATGATGGAATTCAGGGAGTGCATCCTGAATTTCTCCTTGACGATGAATTTGTTGAGTTTCCGAAAGGTCGAGGATGGGGCGTACCCCCCTGACTTCTTGGGAATGAGAAAGTATTTGGAGTAAAATCCCATATTGTGTTCCTTTAGTGTGAGCAGGTTTTTGCACTGTTTGTTTAAAGCCCAATGCTTTCATTGTCTCTTAAAAAAAAAAAAAATCCTTGTGCTTAATGGGTTGTGGTAGATGGTAGATTTAGGTCTCCTAGGACAATTGCTCCAACCTAACACCACCTATCATGCACACCAAAAGAAACACATAAATACTGTCAAAGGATGTACATACTGTAGATCAGCGTTTTTCAACCACTGTGCCGCGAGATATTGTCTGGTGTGCCGTGGGAAAAATTCCAATTTCATCCGTAACATGTGGCCTCGGCTCACAAATTAGGGTTGCCAACCGGCCGGTTTTCAGCCGGCCTGGCCGGTTTTTCCATGGCCAGGCCGGCTGCCGGCACAGTTGTAAAACCGGCCATTGAAAAGCTGGTTTTTTGCTCTGGCCGCAAGATCGGGAGCGGCCAGAGCAAAAAAACGGCTTTTGTGCCGATGTCCGCGGCGCGACCGCAATCGCGATACCCTATCGCAGTGCCCCCGCTGGTTCTGCTTTGTACAGAGCAGCGGCTGCACTACACTTACATTGAAAAGTAAAGAGAAACTGTGTCATGAGCCCTCCGATCATGCAGAGCCCGAGGAAGTGATGTCATGGGGGCGGGCTCCTCACAGGCTGTCTTTCCTTTTCAAATTAACTTTAGCTGCAATAAAGTTAATTTGAAAAGGAAAGACAGCCTGTGAGGAGCCCGCCCCCATGACATCAGTTCCTCGGGCTCTGCGATGACCGGAGGGCTCCTGACACAGTTTCTCTTTACTTTTCAATGTAAGTGTAGTGCAGCCGCTGCTCTGTACAAAGCAGAAGCAGCGGCTTGGGCAGAGGGGGGTGTGTGTGTGTGAGTGAACCAGCAAGGGGGGGGGGAGTGTGAGTGAACCAGCAAGGGGGGGGGGGGGGAGTGTGAGTGAACCAGCAAGGGGGGGGGGGGGAGTGTGAGTGTACCAGGAAGGGGGGGGGGAGTGTGTGTGAACCAGCAAGGGGGGGGGGGAGTGTGAGTGAACCAGCAAGGGGGGGGAGTGGGAGTGACCCAGCAGGGGCGGGGGGGAGTGTTAGTGAACCAGCATGGGGGGGGGAGTGTGAGGGAACCAGCAGTGGAGGGGGGGGTGGTGTGAGTGAACCAGCAAGGGGGGGGGGGGCGATGGTGTGAGTGAACCAGCAGGGGAGGGGGGGTAAGTGAGTGAGTGACCCAGCAGGAGGGGTGAGTAAGTGACAGGGGGGTGGGTGAGTGAACCAGCAGTGGAGGGGGGGGGGGGTTGTGAGTGAACCAGCAGGGGAGGGGGGTTGGTGTGAGTGTTTGATTCCTATTCAAGAGAATTACTTTATATATAGTCAATATAGGCACAGAGGTACATTTTTTTAACATTTTCTAATGGTGGTGTGCCTCGTGATTTTTTTCATGAAAAAAGTGTGCCTTTGCACAAAAAAGGTTGAAAAACACTGCTGTAGATACATATTGTAGATAATCTGTTAATATTGTACATAGTTCCCCCAGTTGATTTCTGAGTTTAATCTCCTGTTTCATTGTAAGTGCCTATTTTGCACAGTATCGTTGTATGTAAACCGTGCTGATTTTTAAGAGTGCGGTATATAAGAACAATAAAATAAATAAATAAATAAATTGCATATTTATTAAGAGTGGCTCTGCTGCAGATGTAATCTGTGATGTTGACGAGTTCTCCTTTTGATGATGT
Organism: Ichthyophis bannanicus; assembly: GCA_033557465.1. Lineage (NCBI taxonomy): Eukaryota > Metazoa > Chordata > Amphibia > Gymnophiona > Ichthyophiidae > Ichthyophis > Ichthyophis bannanicus. The sequence goes on along the minus strand of CM066051.1, from coordinate 106,014,516 downwards.
GGGTCTGTAAATTAGGTAGAGAGTCGTACTTGAATTTTCAACTAGGAGGACATCCATGTTTTGTGTTATATCGGTTGGACCTTTTGAAAGTTATGCCTTTTTTGATAGTATGGTTATCCCTCCTCCTCCCCTTTTGTTTGGTCTTTGATTTAAGATGTCATATCCTGCTGGTTTTAATTGGTTGATCAATACTGTCGTTTGATGTGAGCCATGATTCAGTTATAAATAGGATGTCCAGGTTGTTATCTGTGATGTAGTCTGATATTAAAGGAATTTTGTTTCTGATGGAGCGTGGATTAATGAGCGCACATTTTAACTTGTGTGTTTCTTTGAGTGTGAATTTAGTGTTTGCTTTATTTTGTATGTATTTGAATTAGGTGTTATTAGCACTCTGTTTTGTTTGTAAATGGGTCATAAGTTCTTACTTCAGTAGCTGGTCGGTGGAATGTGTATATGACTGGTATAGGATAGCCATCTGGTGATAGGGCCTGTAATGTGGTGAATACTGAGAGGGCTATTATAGCAAGTGCCATTACTGAGTGCAATGGTTTCATTTTTTTATTTTTTTTTTTGGTTGTGAGAAGCTGGAGTTTAGATTAGTAGCTATGAATGTGAAGAGTAAATGGTACCTTTTTAATGTCTGTTAATTGTTGGAACTCCTAGTTTCTTTGAAGAAGGCGTAGATTCTCCGGATTAACGATCCGGTAGCAGTGATGTATCTCTGAAGACTGTGAAAATCGGTGCTGCTTCTTTGCTGCTTGATTGTAAACTGGGGGTGGTTGGTGGTGGTGGATTCTGCAGGCCTTTGTTCAGTGATTTGTTGTGATATACGTGGATTCCTTTGTTTTCATGGAATCGTGCCTTTTAGAGTTTTGTGGAGCCAAATAGGTTTTGTATTAAGGTGCCTCTGGTCCACGCCTAAGGCGTGGGTGCGCCGAGGGGCACCTGTGGTTTCAAACTGTTGGTGCTGTGGCCTGATTGGCCTCGGAGGGCTGATCGGGGAAGAGCGTTCCTTCCCGCTCTACTCCCTGATGCCGATCGGGCCCTGGTGGATGGCGGCTTAACCCATTAAAAACTAATAAGAGAATATTTTTTCAGTCAACGCGTAATCAAACTCTGCAATTCGTTATCGGAGGATGTAGTAAAAGCTGTTAGTGTAGGTGGGTTTAAAAAAGGTTTCGACAAGTTCCTGGAGGAAAGATCCATAAACCATTATTAAAGAGGACCCGGGAAATCCACTGCTTGCCCCAGGACAAGCATTGTGGAACCTGTGTGCCTTTTTGGGAACCTGCCAGGTACTTGTGATCTGGATTGGCCACTGTTGGAAACAGGATACTGGGCTTGATGGACCTTGGTCTGACCCAGTATGGCATTTATGTTCTTATGTTAATAGAAAAGCCAGCATCTGCAGCCAAATAGCTTAGAGAGCCTATGGCTAAGCACCGCAGAGTGGAAGATGATGTGGGGGAAGACTACGGTTTGTTCCTTTTGGGGGCTTCTGAGGATCCCTAGAAAGTCTGTCTGGATGCTGAGGAGAATCCACTAGACATGAGTTTGAGAGGCAAAATTCTGTCAGGCTGAGGCCCTACCATCATGTAGGGCCGTTTGACAGGAAGAATTGGCAGTGCTTATTGCTCAGTCCTTAGCAATTTTTAATATCCTTCATGCGTCTCTATTGAAGAAAGGGGGATCCTGGAGGGGACCCCCTGTTTCAGGGTATTCGGACACCTCTGAAGTCCTTTCCGCTGCATAGTGCCATTAAGGAGATGATAGAAGCAGAATGGGAGGTGTCGGAGGTCTGGTGATAAGGCAGCAGGTCTAGGGTACACCTGTACTTGATTACACACAAAGAGAGGGACCTGCTAGGGCTACCTAAGATGGTTGCTCTGGTCTCAGCGGTTACCAAGAAGACTACAATTCCAGTAGAGGGTAGAGCAGTGCTGAAAGATGCCCAGGATCAAAAGCTGGAAACCGTGTTGAAGCAGTCGTTCATGATCTCTGCCCTGGCATTACAAGTGTCCATTTGTGAAGCCTATATGACTCGAGCATGTTTAAGATGGGCTCAGAGTTTGAGTCGAATCCAGGTCTTCCGTGAGCATTGTCTGAGGCGGCTAAGCCAGAGTCAGGTGTGACCGTATCTAGCAGATGTGCTGTATGACCTGATAAAGGCTTTGGCCAAAAAATGGCCTCAATGGTGTTGGCATGGTGGCTTTTATGGCTGTGTAATTGGACAGCAGATATATACTCCAAAATTTGACTTGGTAAGCTTCCCTTAAAAGGGAAACCCCCTTTTGGGTAGGCGCTGGAGAAATTGGTAAAGTTCTTAAGGGATTCCAAGGTCTCGAGGCTGCTGGAGTACAACCCTAAGGGCGTTTGAGGTCTCCGGTAGCCTTAAGCTGGGGAGTCCCATATGTGAGGACTGACTTCCTGCTTGGTCCTGGAGAAAGAGTAGTTACCTGTAACAGGTGTTCTCCAGGAGCAGCAGGAATCAGTCCTCACAACCCTCCCTCCTCCCCTTGGAGTTGCAGTCATATCATTTATTTTTGCTAATTTTTTGCTGTCTTTTAGCTATGTCATCAGACTGAGCAAGATGGCACCCTTGGGCGGGAAGGGGACCGCGCATGCGCGCTGCAATTCCCAAAGGCTTTCTTTGAAAGCTGGGGAAATGCTCCGCACGAGGGCTCCGGCGCCGTCACCCATATGTGATGAGGACTGACTTCCTGCTTGGTCCTGGAGAAAGCCTGTGGCTCCTGCAGGGGGCATTTCAGGGACCCTCTGAGGTTTTGTGCTATATACCTTTTTCAGCATTCTTACTATCCTCCCAGAGGTCAGCTCTTTTGAAGGGGTCGGGGAGAAGTTAGGGACTATTCTGCTGGGGCCTCAGAGGGCTCCAGGAAGTCCCAGTGAAGTGAGGGGGACCCAGGCAGAGTTGATTCTGGTAAGTGATTGGCTACAAACCTTTTATTCCGTTTGGGTCCATGTTACTTCTAACCAGTGGGTGCTAGAAGCTGTTCACAAGGGCTACACCCTAGGTTGGCATGGCCAATCTCAGATGCCTTTTTGTCACCCTGCAAGGCTCCTGCCAAAGCAAGGACTATAGCAGACATGCTTGAGAGACTGATTCAGCTAGAGGTGGTGGTCAATGTGTCCCCAGACGAGCACAGTCTCGGTTGGTACTCTATTTATTTTGTGTGCCCCCCAAGAAAGAAAGATCCATCCTTCCTTGTTCCGGATCTGAAGATGAGAATTGGACCTTGCAAGTGCCCCATTTTTGCATGGAGACCTTAAGATCAGTCATAGTAGCCTTGCAGAAAGGCAAGTTTTGACCTCCCTGGATCTGTCCGAGGCATATTTACACATTCCCATTCGTCCAGACCAGGGGTCTCCAAATCCAGTCCTTGGGGGGCTGCAAACTAGTTGAGTTTTCAGAATAGCCCAATGAATATGCATATCCTACCCCTCACACTCAAACCCAAAATCCCAATGTTTTAATTACAAAAAAAATACTTAAAAACCTCTAAACAATATCTACAGCAGAAGGTACCCCAGGGCGCCCTGACAGTAACAACCACTCAAACTGTATTATAACACCAATTCTATAGGAATTATTTAAACTGGAATCACAGACCAACACAATGGCCACCTATAAAGGAATAAAGAAAGGAGCAGTCACAAACCTTCTCAAACATAGTTCAAAACCTGCCCGCAGCCTAATACTTAGCTCAGGACAGCAGCTCTTCAAACTCTTCAGCAGCTCTTCAAACTTGCAGCACTCCAAGCTTCAAACACTCTAGCACAGGATGCCAAGAATTCAGGCACCTCTGCTACTCACCACTGAATCCACCACCATACCATTTCTCAGAATAATCCTACAAAGATCTTTGTTTCGCTAAAAACAGCTTAAGAGTAGAATTTGGGCTTTTCTCCAGACCAGTGGGTCTGGTAGCTTGTTTGGTAATGAATATGCATGAGATCAATTCAAATACACTGGGGGCAGTGCATGCAAATATCTCATGCATATTCATTAGGGACATCCCAAAAGCCTGTCAGGATTGCAGCCTTCCAGGACTGTCTGGACCAGGGGTCTCCAAACCTATCAGCAATATCTTTGGTTCTCATGGGACATTTTCAGTTTTGAGCCCTGCCTTTTGGACTAGCCACAGCACCTCTGTCCTTTACAAAGGTGATGGTGTTGGCAGAGGCTACCACTTTTGGGCACAAAGGAGTGTGTTGGTTTGGGCACAAAGCAGTGTGTTGGTTCATCCATATCTGGACGATTGGTTAATCTGAGCAAAGTCAGTGCAGGAAAGTCGAGAAACGACAACATGAGCGATAGCCCTCCTGCAGTGGTTGGGGTGAACTACCAAGGCAACCAGAATAGGCGGTGGCACACTTATAATTATTAAGGAGGACCTCCAATTCAAAATCATCAGCTCCAGCACTATCAATAACTTGACCTTATCACTATCCCCAACCCCCACCTGTCAGTCTGTCTCACATACAGGTCTTCCACAGAAGGATCCAGCCACCTCTCACCACTAATCAAGGAGGCATGCTCAAACAGACACAAAAGCAAATGGTTCATTCTTCTGGGTGACCTCAACTTACCCACCTATCAAACAAACACTCCTCACCTTTCCTACAAGCAATGGAAGCACTCCAACTCAAGCAAATCCATCTCACAATCAACCCACTCCAGAGGAGGAACCCTAGATCTGATATTCACCCCAGCCTCCTGGCCACACCACCTGTCCTCAATGACCCAGAATACACTAGTACCCTGGTCTGACCATAACCACCACTTCACCACCTTCCTTCCAAACCTCTCCAGCACACCCACCCACAAAGCCTCTCCATCTCATTCATGAAGGTTTCAAGCTTTTGACAAAATCCATCACCAATATTCTTCCTGTGACCCAAATTGATCCAATCAATCTTGACTCTTCAATAACTGAATGGATCAACTGCATTTCTTCCTATGCTACCACACCCAACACCATAGCTGGGATAACAAGATCACACCATGTACCCTGGTTCACACCTGAACTCAAGACCCTTATACCAGTGATGCCATCTTGGGAACTGTTTTCTGTCTTCATCTGCTGGCAGGGGGACACTATCCACTAGTCTGGCCTGGTCTAGTAGGATTTCAGGAAAGGGAAATTATCAGGTAAGCAAAATTTCACCATACTGTCTACAGAAATCCCCTTATTACCAGTGTTAATGCTTTGCTTCTCATTGCAGGCAAACCTCCCGCTCCCGCAGACCCCAGTGCAGCCTGGGCAGCATATTACACTCACTATTATCAGCAACCACCAGCCCCTGTGCCAGCACAACAGCCCCCAGTCGCAGCTCAACCCACCCCAGGAGAACCACCACAACAACAACAGCAGCAGCAGCAGCAGCCGCCCCCCCAGCAGCAGCAGCAGCCCCCAGCGGCACAGACTGATTACACCAAAGCCTGGGAGGAGTACTATAAGAAGCTGGGTGAGTACTGGCAGTCTTGGACCTCGGCTATCCCAAAATCCCCAGTGGGCCTGCTTGACATGTGCTTGGGGTTATAACTAATATATGATACAGCAGTTTTAGATAATTTGGAGTTATTTATATTAACGATACCTGACAGCTTTTAAAGTGATTAGATACACCAAGACTAATTATTCCAGGCTAGTCTAAAGCTACTGTGGGAGCAGCTGATACCTGTTATTTCAGCCTGTTTAACTGGGATGATTTTACTTTTTCTCCACAAAATAAACCTTGCGGCTGCCCCCTCAGGCTGCAAGGTCAGAGGCTCTTAGCATGTGCAGATTGGTTCGGTTGGAGTTGCAGAGAAGGGAATATCGCAGAGTTATTAATCTGCCTGCCCAGAGAAAAATGGCAAAAGAAATGCCTCTTCCTCTTCCTCCTAATTGCTCCATTGCTGAGATGAGGATAACTGAGTCTCCCTAACCTAATCTCATTTCCATTTCTCTCCTGTTTGTCTGACCTATTCTTTGTGGACAATTACATTTTTTAGAAATAGCAGAGTAGAACTTTTTTATCCTTCTTTGAGACCATTTTTAATGTAACACCCGTCCCACTAGAATACAAAGCAAATGTGTCCCAGAAACTGATGTCAAGCATGTTGCTTTCTTATGCAGAGTAGAAGCGAGAAAACGAACGTGAAGCTCTTTCCTTACTGAGTTTGAGTGCACGAACAGTGTGCTGGTGATAGTGTTGTCCTTCTGACTCCAGGAGAGAGTCTGAGAGCCAGCCTTCATGCTCCCTCCTCCTCACCCAGGATGCTGGTATCGTGGCAAATAGAGGAAGTGCTATTTCTGTCCTGTCCACCCGGGGAGGGAGAGCCTGCTGTGTGTCTCTCAAGTGGCATCCCATGTCATGTGGTCATGCCTCACTTTGGGCCTGCTGGCAAGCATCAGAATAGAATGAGTCTCTGGTTCAATGTAGCCTCTGCGATGGGAGAAGCCCTGACGACCCCCCCCCCCCTGCCGAGTAACATCCTTCCCCTTTCTCTCTCCATGTGCAGCTCAAGCATCCACCGCAGCACCAGCAGCAGTTGCTGCGGCACCACCGGGCTCCCAACCAGACTACAGTGCAGCCTGGGCAGAGTACTACAGACAGCAAGCAGCCTACTACAGCCAGCCTCCAGGGGCCCCTGCGGCACAGCCCCCACCTACACAGCCAGGACAACAGGTGAGGCTGACACATCCCCTCCCTCAAAACACTGCTCTTGCTTCCTGCCCCTGAGCCATGATGCCAAATCAGCTGGGCAAGCACAGTAGAGTCCTTCAGCCATAGACTGACTACCCGTGTCACTCCCTCGGGCGCCCTGCCCTTGCTGGTAGCTTTCTTCATCTGCTCACGGAAATACCAGAATACAGTGGGTACATTTTAAAGCAAGAACTGGCTAAATTTCAGTCTAGCACAGATTTTTCTCATAAACTGCTGCTCACTGTTGGTTGCTAGTTGCATAAGACTGTCTTTGATAGCTGTATGGCCTCAATCTTCCCTGCGGGACAGGCAGACAGCAAAGGTGTTCACTCGTCCCTCTGCTTTTCTCCCCCTTTCTGCAGCCTCAATGAGCTGAATGTGAACTCCCTCGTCTGTGGAAGTCGCGTTTTGTTTTTGGAGAGCGAGCGAGCGATGGCTGCTGTTTGAAGGCGAGGGAGGGGAGGGAGCAGTCTGTACAGGTCCATCTCTAGATATTCCTTAGGATCCCTTGTGGCTTCCTGGTGTGTGACGTCCAAGCCCCTTCATGTTGAGCTGCTGTAGAAGATAGCGAAAACTAAACTCCTCACCCCATCCACCTGAAACAAAACTTGGTTTCAGGCTAACACGTTTCTCTCGTTTTTGTTTTTAAAATAAACTTTAAAAAAAAAATGAAATCACTCTGCTTTTAGTTGGAGTTGGAACATTCCTTGGACAAAGGTGTCTGTATCTAGAAAGAAATGATCCCCTCCCTACACCCATTTTTCCACTTCTGGGGCGAACTCCCTCGCGTTCTGGGGGAAGAGGAAACATGAAACATGAATTGCTGGGGTTTTACTTTTTACTGCTCGTTTTTAACTTCACAATAAATGATGATAAAACCTGACTCTTGTATGCCTCTGTCTAATGGGAGGGGGCAAATTTTGGTCAGACTAGCTTTTCCCCTCCACCAGCCTCCTGCCAGTGTGAAAATGCTGAAGCATGTGTACCTGTTGCTGGTGCTTAGCAACCTCTCTAGGCCTGGCACAATCCATCGCAGCATCCTCTTAGAAAGTGATACATAAGGTGAAGACGCCTCAGAATATCAATCGCCACTCAGGGTATAGTCTGTCATTCTCATCTAACCTTGTTGTATGTGCATCTCCTGACTTTGATACTGTGGGCTTGGACTGACTTTCTTTTAAATTAAATATCCTCTGACTTCTTCCTCATGTTTGGCACTTGTCTCCCAGGGGCAATTAGACCGGGTCTAGTGAGGGGTCTGAGCAAGATCCAGTCCTAAAGAGGTTGGTCATAGAAAAGAGAAGGAAAGCGTGGAGATGCATACAGCAACAAAGTATGAAACCACCTCTGCCCACCATCTTCCATCAGAGAACACACACTTCACCAGCCCCCAAAGAGCTGCATTGCCCTCATTTTAGCCCAGGGTAACAGTACTATGGTTTATTCTTGATGAAGACATTGACAATCCCTTTCAAATTTGCTCTATTAAACTTCATTGCTCAGATCATGGCTACATCACATACTTCTGCCAGAGGTGGAGGGTGGGGGACACACTATAACCCTAAGCTGCCCAGGGAATAGTCTGCTGTCTTCCGTCTTCCATCCTCACCATACAAGACAAGGAGCAGGGACTTTCCCTTTTCATGCCAGCTGGCTCAGGTAATGCTCTCGCCCAGTTCTTTTTCTTTTTTCCTGCACACTACCCCCTTCAACAGACTATTAATGTGCTCCCTGTGGTGCCATGTCCCCAGCCCCCCCTCCCTCTGGGTGTGCACACAGCATCAGCACAGAGTCAGAGTTGTTTTTTACAGTCTGTATTCGGAAGCCAAGTTCCCTGGCTCTGGGGAGGACCCTACTTCCGGCAGCCTATTCCAAGGAGTCGAGCACAGCACAGGTCTTGAGGAACACATCATCTTGGGACTCCTCACCCAGAATCTGTAAAACAGATATCTCCATCAGACATAATATATTAGGACAGATTTGTTGGGGATGGGAAGGGGTAGGGAGGCGGCAAGGCTAAGGCTGAGGGAGTAAGGAAGGGGGCTGTAGGAGGCACTTGGAAAATATTCTCTGCTACGCACCTTTCGAAGCAGCTTCTTGTTTTGGTAATAGTTGATGATAGACTCTTCCAGTTTGAAGTATTCTTCCATACGCCTCTTGATAGTCTCTTCATTGTCATCGAATCTATGGCTGGTCTGTCCCCGGATCAGGAGGCGCTTTACCATGGTCTCTGCTGAGCATTCATACATGATCACAACCTTAGGGAGGCCCACCTGGTGTCAGATGGAGGGGAGGGGAGTGGAGGCAGTGTTAGAGCACCTGGGGCGCATACAGCAGGGAGTTTAAGGGGGAGTCACTCATGGCAAAGTTTGTAGGAAGCTTAAAGGGCATCCCTGTACAGATGATTAAAGATGTCACCGAATCCCACCCTCCTTCCGTGCCTGAATTCCAGCTTCCTGTATTCACATGTCCCCTTAATCATACTGAGATGTGTGCTGCCACTCCCCTCCCTCCTCCTCCCCCCGTTGCACATGCCCCTTTCCTGCAAGAGCCCATTCACAAGCCAGACTTTCTGTTCTCTTTCCTATTTCCTGAAACGAAGAACAGAATGACTTTCCTGACCAGTCCAGACCAGTGGGTTCTCCCAACCAACAGATGAGACGAAAAAACTATTACAACAGTGCTGTGACATCACTAGCTTAAAACCAACAGTTCTGTGATGACATCACCAGCATGAAACCCATTGTAGCTTAAGGGCGCCTTCCAGTAGTTCCTCTTCTCAGTACAGCTCAGGCCTTCAACGACTGCTGGCCGTCTCGGGCACCTGGCAGCTCAGCTTGGTTTTATATTGCCAGGGCTATTTGAGATACCCCTCTGGTTTGACTGGTCTTCACTGGGGGCAACTCCTGGCCTGTTTTCCCTATTTTTTATTTCCTCCTATCATTTATTTTCTTAAAAAATAAAAAAAGTTAAAGGTTTCTTAGAATCCACTTGTGCAGGCCCATTAAAGCACAGCAGGCAGAGTTCTTCTACTGCCCCCCCCCCCTCCCCCTGATGTTTTCCTGGCTGGCAGCAGAGATTGAACAGCGAATGACCTGAGGGGGGCCCGCTGCAGTCATCAACATGAGTACAGCAGCTCTGTTGGCTTGAGGGGATGTTTTTCTGGTGGTGAAAGGCTTGCTGCCGTTTTCCCACTGAAGTTTGGCCTGTTCGATCACGCACACATATGTGCTGTCTGCTTCTCTTCCATGCTGTCTCAGCTATGGCAAGCGGTAGTGATTTCTCTTGAATCATTTGTTGTGCCCCTTGCATAATTCATCCTGGGAAGTCCTCCAGATCAGGTCTGTTTCCTGAGACACAGGTGGCTTTACTGGTAGATGTATCGGTTCCTCCTGCGACTCTTAATGTTCTCCCATGGCCCCTCTCTTGGTCCCTTCTGGACAGCCTGCTAATTCTCCACTAGATGGGAACTCTTCCCCTCCCCTTTTGGTTTAACAGGAGGAGGAACTGGGCAGCAGCAACCAGTGTCCTCCGCACAGGATTCAGAAGCGGCAGAGTTTGCTGTGCTGTTTCATCAGGCCTGTACCTTGTGGAAAGAGGGTTAAGGGAGCTTCCAGTCCCAATTCCAGCCACAGACAGCAAGAACCTCCAAGCTGAGAGGGGGCAAGTAGCGTTCATGGGCCATGGATTTCAAGCCATGGCAACAGTCACCCACGCAATTCTTTTGCATGGGCCCTTGAGGTCCTGGGTTCCTTGGGTGAGGAGGAGAGTGATCGAAGGCCGAATATGCTGGATGACTCCACAGCCAGTGCTTCCAGTTTGGAGGAAGGGATGTTTCCCTCTGGGGAGGACAGCAAGTTTTGTGTAGTCTGCTTGTTCCACTAGGAAGAGGTTCCTCCTCGGACTGTTCATATTGCTTCTGAGCTCTGCATCCTGGAATCTTCAGCTTCTCCTGCTCTATTATCATCTAACTCGATTTCTTCAAGGCATCAGACCACCACCTAGAGCCTTTCTCTTACATAAGATCTGCCAGACTGGGTCAGACCAAGGCCAATCAAGCCCAGTATCCTGTTTCCAACAGTGGCCAATCTAGGTCATAAGTACCTAGCAGTATCCCCAAAAGACACAGATTCCACAATGTTTGTATTGGGTCAAGCAGTGGATTTCCTGGGTCCCTTTTAATAATGGTTTATGGACCTTTCCTCCAGGAACTTGTCCTAACCTTTTTTAAACCCAGCCACACTAACAGCCTTTACTACATCCTCTGGTAACAAATTCCAGAGTTTGATTACACGTAGAGTGAAAAAATATTTTCTTTTATTCGTCTTAAATAGTTTACCCAGTAGCTTCATTGCATGTCCCCTAGTCTTTCTATATTCTGATAATGTAAACAATCAATCTACGTTTACCCGTTCCACTCCATTCATTAATTTAGACTTATTTATTTTATTTTTATTTATTTAACAGTTCTTTTATACTGCGCTCTTTATCATCAGTGCGGTTTACAGTGAACAAAACGACTCAAGGACAGCAATAGGCTGGCATGAGTTTACATATAACGGGGAAATTAACCAGGACAAAAACTTTGGGAAACTTTGTACATTTATGTTATACAGCTATATACAGTGATAGTGTTCTATTTACATAATGTGCGACATACGACAGAACAATTGCAACTTCATACTGAGGGATTCAGTTGTGTTGGGGGAGTCGGTAAGGGGTTATGGTATTGGGAGAAGTGTATAAGGAACAGGTGGTGCTTTAGGGCTTTTCTAAATTGCTTGAGGTCAGTGATCTGATGGTGGGTGGAAGGTTGTTCCAGCGTCTGGGGGCGTAGAGTGCGAATGCTCTGTCAGTTGCGGTTGTGCATTTTGTGGGTTCTTTCGGTATGGTTAGTGTATTAGCTGCTACTGATCTCCTAGGTCTAATATTGGAGGTGTGATTGAGGAGTGTTGAGATTGAGGGGGGGGGGCTATTTTGTTAATGGCTTTGAAGGTGATGAGCAGTACTTTATATGCAATCCTGCATCTTATCGGGAGCCAGTGTAGTTCCCTTAGGATGGGGGTCGTGTGGTCTCTTCTTGATGCTCCATACAGGACACGGGCAGCGGCATTCATGGCTAATTGTAGTGTGTTTAGGGTGTTTTTTGGGAGGCCATGGAGTATGATTGCGTAGTCAAAGTGGGAAGTGACTATCGCCTGGAATATTGTTCGGAAGTTGTCAGGGTCGAGCATGTTTTTCAGGTGTCGGAGGGACTTCTATCATATCTCCCCTCAGCTGTCTCTTTTCCAGGTTAAAGAGCCCTAATCTTTTTAGCCTTTCTTCAAAGGGGTATCCTTCCATCCCCTTTACCATTTTGGTGGCTCTTCTCTGAACCTTTTCTAATAACGCTATAGCCTTTTTAAGATACGGCGACCAGAATTGCACACAATATTAAAGATGCGGTCTCACCATGGAATGATACAGAGGCCTTATAATATCCTTTGTTTTATTTTCCATTCCTTTCCTTATGATACCTAGCATTCCATTTGCTCTCTTGGCCACCGCTGTACACTGGGCCGAGGGTTTTAACATGCTATCCACAATGACGCCAAAGACCTTTTCCTGGGTGGTGGTTCCTAATGTGGAACCTTACATCGTGTAACCATAGTTTGAGTTGTTCTTCCCTAGGTGCATAACTTTGCACTTGTCCACATTAAATTTCATTTGCCATTGCGATGCCCAATCTTTCAATTTATCAAGATACTCTTGCAATTTTCCACAATCCTCTTGGGTTTTAACAACTTTAGTTTAGTGTCATCTGCAAATTTGATAACCTCCCTCGTTATTCCCTTTTCCAGGTCATTTATGAATGTCAAAAAGCAGCAGACCCAGCACAGATCCCTGGGGTACACCACTATTCACCTTTCTCCATTGGGAAAATTGGCCTTTTAGCCCTACCCTCTGCTTTCTGTCTTTTAACCAGTTCCTAATCCACAATAGTACACTGCCTCCTATCCCATGACTCTTTAGTTTTGCCAAAAGTCTCTGATGAGGGACCTTGTCAAAGGCTTTCTGAAAGTCCAAATACACTATTTCAACACTCTCCTTTTGTCTACCTGTTTATTCACACCTTCAAAAAAACATAACAGATAAATAAGACAAGATCTTCCTTGTCTAAAGCCATGTTGGCTGTCTCCCATTAAGCCCTGACAATCTACATGTTCAGCAATTTTGTTCTTTTATGATGGTTTCTACCATTTTTCCTGGTACTGACGTCAGGCTCACCGGTCTGTGGTTTTCCGGATCACCCCTGGAGCCCTTTTTAAAAATTGGTGTTACATTTGCCATCCTCCAATCTTCAGGTATTACAGATGATTTTAATGATAGTTCACAGATTACTAATAGCAGGTCTGCAATCTCATATTTCAGTTCTTTCAACACCCTTGGATATATACCATCTGGCCCAGGTGATTTACTACTCTTCAGTTTATCTAATAGTTGTAATACATCTTCCCGATATATCGATATTCTCCAGGACCAAGCAGGAAGTCAGTCCTCATGGGTGACGTCGGCGCCGACGGAGCCCCTCGCGGAGCAATTTCCCCAGCTTTCAAAGAAAGCCTTTGGGAATTGCAGCGCGCATGCGCGGTCCCCTTCCCGCCCAAGGGTGCCATCTTGCTCAGTCTTCTTCTTTCCGCGGAGCCCTACAGACGCTGTTTGTGATCACCGCTGAAAAAGTTGATTTTTCTCTCTCATTTTTTATTCTTTTTTGGTTTGACGCCGGATCCTTTTTCCCGCCCGGACCCGCTATGCCGGTATTGGGTCCGTTTCTTTATTTTTCGGTTTTTTGTCCTTCGTGACAAGTGTTCGTGCCATTTTTTCCTTTTCACTGGCAGCCCTGTCTTTTGACCTTGCAGGGGCCCTTTTTCCCTCGATGGCTGCCAGCGGGTTTAAGAAGTGTGATCGCTGTAAGAAACTCATGTCTTTTACCGACACACACGACTGCTGCCTCCGCTGCCTCGGACCCGATCATGACCCGATGATCTGTGGTCCGTGTGGCAAGATGTCCTCAAATGTGTTGAGGAGTCGGCAGCATCAACGAGAACGAATCTTCTCTGACTCCGTGTCCGGCCGGGCCCGGACCTCGTCAGAGGCTTCGACGTCCAGGGACTCCGGTCCTGAGCATCGTCGGAATTCCTCTGAGCGGGGGTCTCCTACCCGGGAACATCATCGGAAGAAAAAATCCGCAAGGGCGGCGTCGGTGGACGCTCCTGGTTCCTCGAGGGCCAGGTCGTATAGCCCCGATAGCCGTCCCGGGTCCTCGGAGTCGGAGAGGCCTTCGAAACATCCTCGTCTCGAAATGGAGTCGCCTGGACACGTGAGTACTGTGGTCCTCGTGGACTCGCCTCCGAAGGAGCTGACTTCGGGCCCGATGCCGTCAGGGCCCGAGTCAAGGGCTGTTGGGTCTCCTGAGCTTGGACTCAGGTTGACGGCCTTGGAGAGCAGTTTGGCTGCCTTCATGGACCAGCAGCGGGCATTGATCGCTGGTCTTGCCAATGCGTCTGCCCCGGCCACCGGGACGTCGACGTCCAAGTTGACCCCGGAGACTGAGCCGATCCTCGAGTCCATCCGAGCTCGAGTCGATCCTCGGTCGCGGTCTCCCTCGCCTCCCGTTCGGGACCGAGGTCGTCGACGCCGACACCTTCGGCGTCGGGGCGGAGAGCATCGGTGCCCGCCCGACCGGAGCCACTCGAATCCTCCTCCGAGGAGTCCGACTGGGAATCGGAAGACGAAGAGTCCCCTGTTAGATTTCGGACTTGGTGTGTCCCATCGGACTCACCCGAGTCCGAACCTCGGAGACGGTCCCCCCCGGAGGACACCTGGTTCTCGGACTTCGTGCGGGATATGGCCAAGGCCTTGGCATTCCCCGCAGATCCCGAGGAGGAGCCTCGAGCCGAGGAGCTCGATGCCTTCCAGTATGATTCTCCCCCAAAGGAGGCCTTTACTGTACCGGTTCCTCCGATGCTGGAACGACTTCTCTTCCGCATGTGGGAGAACCCGCCGTCGGCGCCGGTGTTAAGCAAGCGGGTCGATTCCATTTATCAAGTCCGCAAGAGCCCCGGCTTCCAAAAGGCACAACTACCGCACCATTCCATGGTGGTGGAATCGGCCATGCATAGACTCAAGAGTCAAAAGAATGCACTTCTCGGTACCTCCCGGCAGGGAGGCCCGGAGCCTGGATGCCCTCGGTAGAAAGTGTTTCCAGGGCTCTATGCTTGCTTGTCGAGTCCAGACCTACCAGCTCTATATGGGCATGTATCTCCGAGATCTGGCAAAGGAAATTGCCGGGTTCTCTGCTGGTCTCTCCGAGGAACCTTTGCAGCGGTTCCAAGCCTTGTCCACTGGGATTCGAGAGTGCTCGAAGTTTATCTCTCGAGCAGCCTACGATGGCTTCGAAGCATCAGCTCGAGTAGCCGGAGCCGGCATCGGTGCCCGCCAACAGGCTTGGCTTCAGTCATCCGACCTCGAGCCATGGGTCCAGGACAAGTTGGTCGATGTCCCCTGCAGAGGTGAAAACCTCTTTGGCAAACCCATGGCTGAAAAGGCTGCACAAATCGAGACCGAGACTCTGACCAGAACTAGGCTGTCCAGAAAAACCTCTGCCCCTTCTCAGAAGAAGGGCTCGGGGAAAAAGCCCTTTTACCCGAGGAAGGCGGCTGCCTATAAATACTACCCTCAGTATCAGGCCTCAGCAGCTCCCCAAAAGGGTCAGCAGGCCAAGGGACGGGGTAATCGGTCCCGTAGGCAGCAGGCCCCCAAGCCCACTACGCCGGCCCCTGCTCAGCAGGGTGGGGTTTTTTGACCATCAGCATAGCCTCTTCCCCTCAGCTGGTTTCTCTCAGCACAGGAGGCCGGCTGGTCCACTTTGCCCACAGGTGGTCAGCCATCACATCAGATACCTGGGTACTTCATATAGTTCAGAAAGGCTATCTTCTACACTTTCACCAGGTACCTCCCTCCTACTTTCCAGGGGAGCCTCCAAGACTCCCTCTGCACAGGGACTTACTCCTTCAGGAGTTGGCAAGTCTTCTTCAGGAACAGGCTGTGGAACCGGTGCCCCACCACCTGAGAGGTCACGGCTTTTATTCCAGGTACTTTCTGATACCAAAAAGAACAGGAGGCCTCAGACCCATCCTGGACTTGCGAAACCTCAAGTTCCTGGCAAGGGAAAAGTTCAAGATGCTTTCCCTTGGAATCCTGCTGCCCTATCTCCAGCAGGGAGACTGGCTATGCTCCTTAGATCTAAAGGATGCCTATACTCACATCCTTATTCATCCAGACCACAGACAATATCTCAGATTTGTTGTGGGAGGAAATCATTACCAGTACAGGGTCCTGCCCTTTGGCCTATCCTCTGCCCCCTGGGTTTTCACCAAATGCCTGGCAGTGGTGGCGGCCTATCTCAGACTTCAAGGCCTTTTTGTGTTTCCATACCTGGACGACTGGCTCATCCGGGCCCAGTCTTCCCAAGAGGCCACTCAAGCCACTCATCGCACTGTGTCTCTGCTCCAGCACTTGGGCTTTGTCATAAACTTCGCAAAGTCCACTTTGCTCCCCTCTCAAGATCTCGAATTCATCGGCGCAAGGTTAAGCACACTTCAGGCGCGGGCCTTCCTGCCTCTGGACAGGGCCCACAGGCTCATGAATCTCGCCAGCCACTTTCACAGCAATTCCCTGGTCTCTGCCAGGCAATTTCTGAGACTGCTTGGCCATATGGCTTCCACGGTCCATGTGACCCCCAATGCCCGCCTGAACATGCGACCTGCCCAGTGGTGCCTTCGCACGCAATGGCATCAGGCCACGGGGAGCCTGACGGACTCAGTACAAGTCTCGGACCTGCTGGTCTCTTCTCTGCGGTGGTGGCTTCATCTGCCAAACCTAGTACTGGGAGTGGATTTTCAATCTCCTCCTCCTCCTCCTCAGGTACTAACAACCGATGCTTCTCTCCTGGGATGGGAGCACATTGCCAAGGGACATGTACTCAAGGCCTCTGGACTCCTTGGGAGTCTGCGCAGCAGATAAACTTCCTGGAGCTCAGAGCCATCCGCCTAGCTCTGAGAGCCTTCTCCCACCTCACTTCTCACCAGTCTGTACTGGTCCAGACGGACAATCAAGTAGCAATGTTCTACGTGAACAAACAAGGAGGCACAGGCTCCTTCCTTCTCTGTCAGGAGGCACGACGGCTGTGCTCTTGGGCAGTCGGCCACGGCATACTCCTCAAAGCAGTCTATCTCCCAGGTCAGGAAAATTACCTGGCAGACAAACTAAGCAGGATCCTCCAACCACACGAGTGGAGATTGGATCCATTAGTGGTTCAGCAGATCTTTCTCAAATGGGGACGCCCCACCTTGGATCTGTTTGCCAGTCCTCTGAACCGGCAACTACCCAGATTCTGCTCTCGACAACCGCATCCTCTCAGAGTAGCGCCGGATGCTTTTCTGATTCCATGGTCCACAGGCCTCTTGTATGCCTTTCCTCCCATGCCGCTGGTGTCTCGAACGCTCTTCAAAGTTCTCCGAGACAAAGCCTCGCTGATCCTAGTGGCTCCCCAGTGGCTGAGGCAACCTTGGTTCCCGCTTCTAATGCAGCTGGCGGTGGACACTCTTCTTCCTCTGGGGTTTCAACCCGATCTCCTGACACAAGACCACGGGTCTCTCCTACACCCCAACCTCCGGTCCCTTCATCTGATGGCCTGGCTGCTGAAAGGGTAGTCCTTTCTCCCCTCCTGCTGCCTCGGGAGGTGGAAGAGGTCGTCTTGGCCTCCAGGCGGCCCTCCACCCGGAAGTCCTACGCTCTTAAGTGGCGTCGCTTCTCCGTGTGGTGTGCTCAGCAGTCTGAGAATCCCTTCTCCTGCTTGGTGGCAGTGGTCTTGCAATATTTGCTTTACCTCTCCAATCTGGGCCTTAAGTCCAACTCTGTCAGAGTCCACCTCAGTGCTCTCTCTGCACATCACGCACCGGTAGATGGCAGGCCTCTGTCCAACCACCCTTTGGTGGCTCGTTTTCTCTGAGGCCGCCTCCTGCTTAAGCCTCCTTTGCGTCCACCAGCCCCTGAATGGGATCTGAATGTGGTCTTGCAGCGGATTACCTGTCCGCCCTTTGAACCTATGGCTACCTGCCCTCTTCGTTTTCTTTCTTGGAAAGCCTTGTTCTTGGTAGCCCTTACCTCTGCTAGGCGTGTTAGTGAACTGCAGGCCCTAGTGTCTGATCCTCCTTACACTAGGTTCTACAGGAATAGGGTGATCTTACGGACTCACCCTAAGTTTCTTCCAAAAGTGGTTTCTCCTTTTCATCTCAACCAGGAGGTGGTTCTTCTGACCTTCTTTCCCAGGCCGCTCCAGCCGGGCTGAAATGGTCCTGCATACCCTGGACTGTAGGAGGGCCTTGTCCTTCTACCTTGACCGTACGCGGGAGCATAGGAGGGCTGTTCAGTTCTTCGTTTCTTTTGACCCCAATAACTTGGGGCTACCTGTCTCCAAGCGTACCTTGTCCATCTGGGTAGCTGATTGTATCGCCTGGGCTTATGGGGCAGCTGGCCTCTCGTTGGAGGGTCGAGTCACGGCTCATCGTGTTAGGGCGAAGGCTGCGTCAGTGGCACACCTCCGCTCTGTTCCGTTGGCAGACATCTGCCGGGCCGCTACTTGGTCTTCAAGCCAGACTTTTGCGGCCCATTACTGCTTGGAGAGGGAGTCCCGCAGGGACAGTGCTTTCGGTCAGGCAGTCCTCCATAATATCTTTGAGGTTTAGGCAACTCCTACCCTCCGGCCCTGGTGTTGGGCTACCGGTCGGGGGCGTTTTCAGAGAAGATTCCTTCCTTCTATACTGCTGAGCTAGAGGGAGCTCATTTTTGTGCTTGAGGTCTCCAGTAGCCTTAAGCTTGGGAGTCCCATATGTGAGGACTGACTTCCTGCTTGGTCCTGGAGAAAGAGTAGTTACTCACCTGTAACAGGTGTTCTCCAGGAGCAGCAGGAATCAGTCCTCACAACCCTCCCTCCTCCCCTTGGAGTTGCAGTCCTATCATTTCGTTTTTGCTAATTTTTTTGCTGTCTTTTAGCTATGTCATCAGACTGATCAAGAATGGCACCCTTGGGCGGGAAGGGGACCGCGCATGCGCGCTGCAATTCCCAAAGGCTTTCTTTGAAAGCTGGGGAAATTGCTCCGTGAGGGGCTCCGTCGGCACCGACGTCACCCATATGTGAGAACTGATTTCTGCTGCTCCTGGAGAACACCTGTTACAGGTGAGTAACTACTCTTTTCCTTCAATTCTTCCGCACCTTAAATACCACTTCAATCATGGGTAACATCCCTACATCTTCCTCAGTAAAGACCGAAGCAAAGAATTTATTCAGCCTCTCCGCTGTCGCCTTGTCGCCTCTTAGTGGCCCTTTAACCCCTCTATCATCTAATGGACCAACTGACTCACAGGTTTTTTGCTATGAATGTACTTGCAAGCTTCTTCTCAGTCTCCCTTTGCCTGCCTTATCAATGCCTTGCATTTGACTTGCCAGTGTTTGTGCTGTTTCCAGGTTTCATCGTTTGGCTCTTTTTTCCATTTTCTGAAAGATGCTTTTTTGGCAACAGCCTCTCTGACATCACCTTTAAACTATGCTGCCAGGTTTTTTTACTTCCTTCCACTTTTCTTAAAGCGTGGAATACAGCTGGTCTGGGCTTCCAAGATAGTATTTTTCAACAACGCCCAAACTTTATGTAAGTCTTTGACCTTTGCAACTGCTCCTTTTAGTGTTTTCTTAACTATTTTCCTCATTTTATCATAGTCTCCCTTTCAAAAGTTAAAAGGTAGTACTGTGGATTTCCTTACTATCCCTCCTCCACTAATAAAATCAAACGCGATCATGCTATGATCACTATTGCCAAGTGGCCCCAACACCCTTACCTCTTGCACCAGATCTGATGTTCCACTAAGGACTAGGTCCAACATGGCTTCCCCTCTTGTCGGTTCATGAACCTGCTGCTCCAAGAAGCAGTCATTTATTTCATCTAGGAACTTTATCTCCCTAGCATGTCCTGCCGTGACACTGACCCAGTCGATACCGGGGTAATTGAAATCACCCGTTATTATTACTGCGCTGTAACTTTTGTTAGCTTCCTTGATTTCTTTGAGCATTTCATCATCCATTTGTTCATTCTGGCCAGGCGGTCGATAGTACACCCCCACTGCCATCACCTTCCCCTTTTAACATGGACTTTCAATCCATAGAGATTTTACAGCAAATTTTGTTTCCTGCAAAACTTTAATCCTTTCTGACTCAATGCCCTCTCTAACATAGAGCGCAACCCCTCCACCAATTTGATCAGCTCTATCATTACAATATAGTTTGTACCCAGGTATCAGTGTCCCACTAGTTGTCCTCCTTCCACCATGTCTCTGAGATTCCAATCATAACTAACCTCTCATTTAGTGCTATATATTCTAACTCTCCCATCTTATTTTTTAGACTTCTGGCATTTGCATACAAGCATTTTAGAGACTGTATTTTATTCATATTAATTTGGCAATTGGTAGGCATGGGTAATTTGGGATCTTTAAGCTCTGTCTGCTACTTTACTCTTTTTGGAACCTCTTTGCTTTTGGTAGTATCCTTCAAGGATACATTCTTCCGAACCAGAGCTTCAACAGATGGTAATTGGAGGAATGGAATGCCCCAGATGTGGCTCTCTGTGGTGCCCAGTACCTGGGCAAGATATACTCTTGGTTCCAAGAATCCCACTATAGGACAGCAACCTTGGGCCGGAAGGACTGGGGTTTCTAGTCCCACAGGTGCTCCTTGTCTTGGGCAAGCCACTTAACTATTTTACAGGGAACATGTAAAATAGTTATCTCCAAGTTATAATGCCCTGTTCAATGTAATTTCAGTTTGTTCAATGTAAACTGCACTGATGCAGAATAGCGCGGTATATAAGGGAATGTAAATAAATAAAATAAATTTGAATAAGTGGTTGAGGTACCCTAAGGTGGATGCTCTATTCAACAGTAGTGACAAAGCATACCACCATCCCGGTTGAGAGCTCAGCAGATCTCCAAGATAAGCAGGACCACAAAGTAGAGGGGCTGTTAAAGACAGCCTTTTAAGCTTCTTCCCTGGTGGTTCAGATATCCATGTGCGGGATCCTAACAGCCTGAGCCCTTCTGTGCTGGGTACAGCTGTTGCCGGAGGACTCGAACTTGGAGTCTGTCGCGCGGCCTTCCTGGCAGATACCTTCTACAATCTCTTGTGTGTAGCTGCCCTGGGGTGTTGCGGCAACCACTGTGACTCGATGTTGGTTGTGGCTGCGCAACTTGGTCAGCTGATTTGGCTTCTAAGGTACCTTGGCCAGCCTTCCATTTTAAGGGTGGTCTGCTCTTTGAAGATCTGGAGAAGCTTGTTAAGGACCTTGGTGAGGTCAAGCCCAACTTCTCTCACGTCCTTTGCCTGGTAGTCATCCAACTCCAGCTGTGTGTGTCTCTGCTTAGTGTCATGAGCATGATCCCAGCTCCTCTGTCACGACAACTCCCTTGTTTCTTGGGGTTTGCACGCCCTCACATCAATAACCTCATTTTATTGTCTCTTGCTTCCCAGGTTGGACTCCTATTCTCACGTTGCCATCTGTCCTCTAACTCTCCCCTTCTATTCCTATGGCCTCCTTAACTGTAGGTCACTTCGTGCAAAAACAACAATGCTTCATGATCTCATTGCCCAACATGACCTGGACCTTTTATTCTTCACAGAACCTGGCTTAAACCAGGTGAGGAGCCAATTCTAAATTACTGTCTTCTGCTAGCTACTCCTTTGCAACATCCAGAGCTGCACGTACTGGCGAAGGTGTAGCTGCTATCCACCGTTTGTCCCTTTCCATCTTGGAGCTCTATCCTCCTACCCTTCTTTTCCCAGAGGCTTTTCTCCTATGTCTGGCAACAACCTGCAACCCACTTTCTTCTGCTGCATGCCTCTCCTTCCCTATTCCCTACTCTGGGATTTTCTTTTGCTCACCACTTCAAACGCTGTTACATTTTTCCCAAATCTATATATTCTTGTTGATGTCAGTTCCCATGTAGACCTACCTCTCAAGCCCTGAGACAGGCTTTTTAATACACATATCAGCGACCTTCAGCTTGTTCAACACATCCCTTTTCCCACTCACTCCACTGGACATATTCTGGACATTATCTTGACTCCTAACTCTTCCTTGCAATTCCTAAGCCCATCCTCCCTCCCCGCTCCCTTAGACTGACCACTTTCTTATACTACTTTCGCTTCTCCCCCTCCACCTTCCCCTCACTCCGAGATTTTCTTGCAAGCTCACCTAAGATACCATCGCTGTTTTCTCATCCTCGAACACTATTTTCTCCCGCTATTTTCATTCTATGCTTATGGACGAACAGGCACGCCTGTGGAACTCTGTTCTGCATTCAACCTTGGACTACATTGCCCCAGTTCGTAAAGTTCAGCACAAACAGCAGTGTAATCAGCCATGGTTCCATGCCGGCCTCCGCCTTGCTCGTGCAAATCTCCGCAGCACCGAACATCGTTGGCGATATCTCAGATCTTTCGACTCATTCCAGCTCTTTTATAACACTCAACGCTCTTACCATTGTATGATCATCAGCTGTAAAAAGAGCCCATTCCTCTGTTCTCTTTGCCCATTCCTCCTAACATTTGAAACTAAGAAAATTTGTTTTATCGAACCAATCCAATATAGTGTACTAAGGTCTCAGTCAAAAAGAGTAAATTAGACTTACCTGCTAATTGTTGTTCCTTGCGGAACTCTAGTCCAGTCCCGGAACCATAGAGTTGTGAACCTCCTCCAGCAGCTTTGGAGACTGAACATCTTCATCTCTTTGATCATCCAGCTATATGCAGCCCCAAGGACCGCCCACACATCAGTACCTATTGACAAAGCATACTAAGCAGAGCAACAAATAAGTAGATATAACAACACAGTGGAAAAAAGGATCCTGACCCTAAAGTTCCCACTACTAGCAAACATTTTTTTTTTCTTTTCCAATTGTGTAAGAACAACCTCCCGCCTACAGGAAGGCGGACCAGAACGGCCGTGGCGACCCTTGTGCAAAACGCATGCAACAAGAGACGCCACCGCTCACCCCCAAGATTTGACCCCGAAAGGAAACTAAGGCGTGCTGCAAGCAGAGGAGCTCTGACCAAAAGTATACAGAACAAAAACCCTGGCAGACTCCTATAATGAATGTACCTTCTTGGCTGGCAGTGAGAACAGATAGACAGGGAGGGATCCGGGACTGGACTAGAGTTCCGCAAGGAACAACAATTAGCAGGTAAGTCTAATTTACTCTTCCTTAGCGTCCCTCTAGTCCAGTCCCGGAACCATAAAGGATGTAACAGAGCAGTAAATCTCAACGGGAGGGCCTCGCTAGTCCAGCCTGAAGCACCCGAGACCCAAACCGCGCATCCGACGCCGCCTGCACATCCAGACGATAGTGCTTAGCAAAGGTGTGCAAGGACGACCACGTCGCCGCCTGACAAATATCCACCGCCGGTACCAAGCTAACTTCTGCCCAAGACGCCGCCTGTGCCCTATTCGAGTGAGCCCGAAGCCCGACAGGAACCATCCTGCCGTGTAAAAGGTATGCCGACGAAATCGCCTCTTTGAACCAGCGGGAAATGGAAGACTTAGACGCCGCTTCCCCCTTGCGCGGACCGCCAAATGCGACAAATAGGCGATCGGACTTACGGAAGGCCGCCGTTTCCCTCAAATACCGACGAAGAGCTCGACGGACATCCAACTCATGCAAGGAGTTATCCGCATGCTTGCCCCGTTCCTTGGCAAACACCGGGAGAGACACCACCTGATTCATGTGAAACGCCGAAACTACCTTAGGCAAAAACGCGGGAACCGGTCGCAATACCACCTTGTCGGCAGAGAAAGACAGATAGGGTTCCCTACATGAAAGAGCCTGCAACTCCGAGATCCTGCGAGCTGACAAGATCGCTACCAGAAACACCGTTTTCAACGTCAAGTCCTTCAACGAAGCTTGCGCCAAGGGTTCAAACGGCGAAGCCACCAGAGATCTCAACACCAAATTCAAGTCCCATGAGGGCACTAAAGCCCTGCACGGAGGACGCATAAGCAACACCGCTCGCAAGAAGCGCTTCACGTCCGCATGGGACCCCAATAACTGGCCCTGAACCTTGCCTCGAAAACACGCAAGAGCTGCAAGTTGTACCCTCAACGAACTGGCCGCCAGGCCCTTGTCCACCCCTGCTTGCAAGAAGGAGAGGATCTGAGGAACGGAGGTCCGCAAAGGCCGCAACTCGCGAGCTGCACACCAGCTCTCAAAAATACGCCAGACCCGGACATAAGCTAGCGACGTAGACCGATGCCGCGCCCGCAACAAGGTAGCAATGACCTCCGGAGAATAACCTTTGGCTCTCATTCGCACCCACTTAATAGCTATGCCGTAAGCGAGAATCGAGTCACCTGAGGCATCTGCAGCAGCCCCTGCCGAAGGAGATCCGGCCGAGGAGGAAGGAGCCACGGATCGGCCACACTCAACCGCACCAGATCCGCATACCAAGGCCGATGAGGCCAGTCCGGGGCAATCAGAACCACGGGACCCGGATGCCGCTCGATCCGCTGTACCAGGCGACCCAGCAGAGCCCACGGAGGAAAGACATAGAGCAGCCCGTACCTTGGCCACCTTTGTGCCAATACATCGAGGCCTTCCGACATGCGTTCCCGACGCCTGCTGAAGAACCTTTCGACCTGCGCGGACTCGAAGGTCGCCATGAGGTCCATTATCGGCAGACCCCAACGACGGACCAGCAACGCAAATACCTTGGGATGTAGAGACCACTCTCCGGGGTCTACCCTGCGACGACTCAGAAAGTCCGCCTCCACATTGTGAACCCCCGCGATATGCTGGGCCGACAGACACTGAAGATGCCGCTCTGCCCAATCCAGAAGCAGATCCGCCTCCGCTTCCAACGCCGCGCTGCCTGTGCCTCCCTGGCGATTTATGTAGGCTACCGTGGAGGCATTGTCGGATAGCACCCTGACCGCCGCTCCCTGCAGCCAAGGCTGAAACGCTGTCAGAGCCAACCACACGGCTCTCATTTCCAGTCGGTTGATGGACCACCGGCTCTCCCGCAAGGACCACTGACCCTGAGCAATCTGGCCCTCGCAATGAGCCCCCCAGCCGCTCAAACTGGCATCCATTGTCAGCAGACGCCAGACGGGAGACTCCAAGGGCATACCGTTCGCCAGAGAGCGCCGACGCAACCACCAGCGAAGGCTGCGCCGAACCTCCAAGGGGCAAACTAACTGACGAGCTAGCGAGTCGGACTGATGACACCATCGACGCAGCAGCACTCGCTGCAGAGGCCGCATGTGTGCTCTTGCCCACGGAACTACCTCGATGGTCGCCGCCATCGTGCCGAGAAGCTGAAGGTATTGCCAAGCCGAGGACGCCCGTCTCGCTAGAAACTGCTCCACCAGCTGCCTCAGGGCCCGCGCTCTGTGCACTGGGAGGAAAGCCTTCCCGTTGCCGGTCTCGAAACGCGCCCCCAAATATTCCAAGGTCTGCGAGGGAAGAAGGCTGCTCTTCGTCCGATTGACCACCCAACCTAACGACTGCAAAACCTGTATGACCCGCGCCGTCGCCCGGAGACTCTCCTCCCTCGACTTCGCCCGAATCAACCAGTCGTCGAGATAGGGATGCACGAGGACACCCTCCTTCCGCAGGAACGCCGCTACCACCACCATGATCTTCGTGAAGACCCGTGGCGCCGTCGCTAGGCCGAAGGGCATGGCTTGAAACTGAAAATGGCCCATCGGCAGCGCAAACCGCAGAAATCTTTGATGTTCCCGGCGAATGGGAATGTGCAAATAGGCCTCCGTAAGGTCTATGGACGTTAGGAATTCCCCCTCGCGGACCGCCGCTATGACCGAGCGCAGCGTTTCCATGCGAAAATGCGACACCCGGAGGCACCGATTCACTCTCTTTAAATCCAGGATTGGTCGAAAGGTGCCCTCCTTTTTCGGCACGACGAAGTAGATGGAGTATCGACCGGACCCTAACTGCCCCTCCGGCACGGGGGCGACCGTCCGGAGCTGAAGCAGCCGGGAAAGTGTATCGGATACGACTCGTCGTTTCCAGGGAGCGCTGCATGGGGACATAACGAAGGAATCGAGCACCAGTCGATGTAGCTCGAGCGCATATCCCTCTCGTATCACTTCTAACACCCACCGATCGGATGTGATAGCGGCCCAGGCAGAGTAGAAATCCCGCAGTCTGCCCCCTATGGGAATCACCGCCACCGGAGCCGGCCTCGCTTCATTGCGTCTTTTTGGGGACCTGCGCCTGGAAGGAGCCAAAACCTCTACCTGCCCCCCGAAATCCGCGGAAACTCTGTCCGCGCCCCAGATATCTGGAACGCTGGGACTGACCAAAGTGGGAGGCACGAAACCTCCGAAAGGACTGCTGAGACCCCCGGAAGGTGAAGGTCGGCTTCCCCTGCTTGGGCTTATCCTCCGGAAGCCAACCCCCCTTAGAATCCCCGAGATCTTTTACCAACCTATCCAAGTCCTCTCCAAATAACTGCCTGCCCTTAAACGGCAGCTTACTAAGGCGAGCTTTAGAAGAGCCATCAGCCGCCCAATTGCGTAACCAAAGAGAACGACGCGCCGCTACCACCGACGCCATGCCATTAGCTAACCCCCTAATGAGGTCATAGTGGATATCTGCCAAATAAGTGGTACCCGACTCCAATCTGGACGCCGCAGCCTCTTGTTCCGCCGACTGGGGCCCCTGGAACTGTTGAGACCAGCGGAGGCAGCTGCGTGCCACCCAGGCCACGGCCACCGCCGCCTGCATTGACAGGGCAGCAACATCAAACGCCTGTCTCAGCAAGCTATCAACTTTCCGATGCTGCGGGTCCTTCAATGCCGCAGCACCTTCCACCGGGATAGTAGTCCGTTTAGTAACCGCGGAAACTGCCGCGTCCACCTTCGGCGAACGAAAGAGCTCTCTATCAGCCTCCGACAGAGGATACAACTTAGGCAACAGTCTAGCCCCGCGCAAAGCGGACTCTGGACTGTTCCACTCCTCCTGGATCATAGCTTTAAAAACCCTATGGAGCGGAAAGACTCTGGGGGAAGTGCGCACCGCCTGCATCAAGGGATCCTCCAACTTGTCCTCCGCAGTGGCATCTTCCACGGGTATGTTCAATACCTTGAGGGTTTCGGCAATCAGTGCCGGAAGTTCCTCTTTACGAAATACACGCACTATTCTACTACTCTGCTCGTCGTCCAACAACTCGCCGTCTTCTAAATCCTCCGCAGACTCCAGCTCGAGAGCCTCCCCCAGCCCCTCGTGGAACTCGTCCCCAGGAGGCGCAGAATCCGCAACACTCGGGGGCCGGCTCTTCTTTTGTGGACCAGTGTCTCCCTCCACTGAAAGTGGACACTTTAGCCCACGGCGGGGCAGGAGTGAGCCTCCCCCCGCCGGCTGCAAGAGAGCCAGAGCCTCCTGCATGAGAGAGAAAAAGGCGGGTGGAACTCCCAGGGATCCCTCCTGGACGCCCCCTGCCAACAGGTGCTCTGGCACCGCAGAAATCCCCGGACCAAGGACCGTCTCTGCCTGCTCTGATGTCCTTTCTGTAGATACAGGTGGGAGATCTGCACTGGAGCCCTCCAGAGGATCCTTCATGCCAGCACCCACAGCAGAACAAGTGGCACAGACTCGGGCTTCCAAATTACTACTTCTACGAATGCCACAGACCAGACACCGAGGACTAGGAGGCATGGCTATGCACACAGCCCTTTGCCAGCAAAGCAGGAACCCCTTGCTGAAGCAAACAGCAGAAAAAAAAATCGTGATTTTAAAAGTGCTCAAAAACACTCCAAATTGCAGGATTAGATAGAGCTGGAGTCAATTAGCTGATATCTGACCAAGAAATGCAAAAACGAAGCTCCTATCCCTAAAAAAAAACACGAAGAAAAACAACTTTGAAAAAAATCCAAAATGGCCGCCGGACCCGATCCCGCCAAAAAAAGGACCATAAAAAATACCCAAAAGGTCTAAAACACTCCCCAGAGCTGCTTCCAGGCCACCCCAAGGCCTCCACCACTGCCTTTAGAAAGAAAAAGCTTCAAACTCTACTCACCCACACACAGGAGTGGAGGGGGGGTCAAAACACCGAGAGTGCTGTCCAGCGTGCCTGTCACAAGCTCTGAGTAGCAGTTATCAGAGTCGATAACAGAGTAATAACCGCTCAGGGCAGCTCGGGGAACCCCTAAATCAGTCAGGGGACCCTCAGAGCCTACTGCTGTATTCAATTGCTGCCTGTAATTGTCTTCAACCTTCTCCTCACCCACCAAGGGGGTTCGGTAGAAAGGAGACCTGTGTCCTGTGCAGCTCCCCTGCTTGTTTGACCTATGGGGAGACTGACAGAGAGAGACAGAGAGAAAAAAACAGATTAGAGAAAGACAGAAGGGACACAGTCAAAGATTTCCTCCACAGCAGCAGCCCAGCACCTAAATCTAGAAAATAATAAAACACTAAAGCTCTGCTTATTTGTTCCTAAGGAGCCCAGTTCTGGGCTCTGACTTCCAAGCTGCTTGGAGACTGAGATACTGATGTGTGGGCGGTCCTTGGGGCTGCATATAGCTGGATGATCAAAGAGATGAAGATGTTCAGTCTCCAAAGCTGCTGGTGGAGGTTCACAACTCTATGGTTCCGGGACTGGACTAGAGGGACGCTAAGGAACACACAGCTATTCACAAAGGGTTTTTCAAATTATCACCTTAACGGATCGCTGTTGTTCACATCAATGACCTTTTCTTCACGTACACATTTAACGTTTTTTGTTTTCCTTTTTTCAATAAAAATAATATGTATAGGTTATGAACTAACAGTACTGCTGATACTTTTCAATGAAAAATATTTATACTTCATATACTGATACAGTTAGTACTTCTACTCCAAAAACAATATTTCACTTGCTAGCGGTCGTCCATCTCGAGAGTCTCAATTTAGATCCTATCGTTCATCTCGAGAATCTCAATGCAATCCCAACGCCGTGCTTCTAAGGCGCCCAAGCATTTCACAGTTCGTGTTTCATCAGGGGATTCATATTGGATGTTTCAAACTGAGTAGAAAAATACAACAAAAAACTTTTGTATTAATAATCTGATTTCTTTGTTTCAGTTAAACATTTAAACTATTTACCATTGTCGCCAGAAAGTGTATCCCCAAACATACCTCCACTGTAATACCCATTACTTCACTGTAAACAGAAGAACACTTTAAACACTGGGTTTCCCCCACTTCCTCTCCGATCTGGGGGAAACCCAGTGTTTAAAGTGTTCTTCTGTTTACAGTGAAGTAATGGGTATTACAGTGGAGGTATGTTTGGGGATACACTTTCTGGCGACAATGGTAAATGGTTTTAATGTTTAACATCCAATATGAATCCCCTGATGAAACACGAACTGTGAAAGGCTTGGGCGCCTTAGAAGCACGGTGTTGGGATTGCATTGAGATTCTCAAGATGAACGATAAGATCTAAATTGAGACTCTCGAGATGAATGACGACCGCTAGCAAGAGAAATATTATTTTTGGAGTAGAAGTTAAGTACTAGCTGTATCAGTATATGAAGTATAAATATTTTTCATTGAAAAGTATCAGCAGTACTGTTAGTTCATAACCTATGCATATTATTTTTATTGAAAAAAGGAAAACAAAAAACGTTAAATGTGTACGTGAAGAAAAGGTCATTGATGTGAACAGCAGCGTTAAGGTGATAATATGAAAAACCCTTTGCGAATAGCTGTGTGTTTTTGACTGAGACTTAGTACACTATATTGGATTGGTTCGATAAAACAAATTTTCTTAGTTTCAAGTGGTGAATACAAGAGCAGATAACTCTCAGTATTTATAGATCAGCAGTGATTGCTCTGAGTTTTGACCAACAGCGTTGTTGCATTCCTCCTAACAGCCTCACCAACTGTACTCCTCTCTATCAACATTGCCATCCTAGTCCTGTGACAATGACAACTCTGACACCTCTTCAACTGGCCACTTTCTTTCATAGCAAGATTCTCACTCTTTGTCAAAATTTCTCCCCAGTTTCTCCTTTCCCTGCCTTCTGTTCCGCATCATTTGACATCTCTCCACTACCCCCAACAAAACATATATCTGGCGCGCCTTTAACCCATTTCCCCTGCTTCCCTCTCTAAGGCCCTCTCCACCTCGCGGAAGACCACCTGTGCCCTGCATCCCCACTCCCCTCATCTTGGCTTTCTGTTGATTGCCTGGCACTCAGGTCGATCATTCTCTCCATATTCTATAACAGCTTTGCCACCGGTGTTTTCCCCTCCGCTTAGAAAGAAACCTGTATTCGTCCCCTCCTGAAAAAAAAACTTCTTTGGATAAATCTACTGACCAGTCTTTAATCTGCCCTTCCTTTCAAAGCTACTAGAGAAACTTGTCTCCCAGCAACTGGCCACTCACCTTGAACTCGCCAGTGCCCTACACTCCCGTCAATCCAGATTCCACACTGGTCATTCCACTGATACTATCCTCCTTTCTCTGCTTAGCAAAGTTCACCGATCTCTGGACCATAAGGATATCACCATTGCTTTCTGCCTCAATCTATCTGCAGCCTTTGACCTTGTCAAACACGATCTTCTTCTCTCTCGGTTGTATGACATTGGGGTTCGTGGCACGGTTTTCCAGTGGTTTCCATCTTTCACAGCATTCCTTCCGTGTTATTGATGATGCCTCTGCTTCCTCTACTTTCCCTCTTTCGTGTGGTGTGCCTTAAGGCTCTGTACCTGGTTTCTTTCCTCTTCAATATCTTTCTTTCGCCCCTAGCTCTCACGATCCAACAATTGAGTTTCTGTCTATCTCTACGTGGACGATATCCTCCTATTTTCACACTGATCCATCCCTCTTGGATCTTTCCCCTTTAAATGCAAGTGTCTCATGTCACAGCCTGGTTATCCACTAATCATCTCCAACTCAAACCCCTCAAGACTACCACTGCCTGGCTTACTGGTCCTGTTCCCACCCCCTTTCGTCTCCCCGATCCTAAATAAGTCCCCTGTTTAACTTACCCCGTTCTTCTGCTATCTTGGGATTACGCTTGATTCCTCACTCCCCTTTCATGATCATCTTACACAAATCACACGCCGCTTCCCTTTCTTCCTCTGCTGTATCAGAGCAATCCATTCTCTTCTGTCCACAGCTGCCTTAACTACCGTTGTTGTCGCCCTTGTCCTATCCAGACTAGACTACTGTAATGCAGCACTCGCTGGCCTCTCACAATACTCGCGGAAACGTCTTTGGCTTATTAAACACACCACAGTCAGATTAATTTACTATCCATCCAGATACGATCACATAACCCCTCTTCTCATCCACCTCCAGTGGCTGCCCATATCATTCCACATTCAGTACAAAATTCTCACATAGGTACACAAAATGCTTCACACCCGCCTCCCGGAATATCTAGCATTCTCCCTCATTTTGCATGACCCGCAGCACTCCCTCCGTTCCATTCACATGAATTGTCTTCATCTGTCTCCTGCCTTCCAGGCACATCTTGAATTCACATGCCAGTCTGCATTTTATTTTCTTGGACCCTCCCTGTAGAATAACTTCCCACCCTTCCCCCGACTAGAACCCTCATCGACAAAATTCAAGACAACTCAAAACCCACTTTTTCTGCGCAGCATTTGACCTCTCCCTGGACTCTTTTAGCTGATCCTCCTGGTGTTTTTCCCTTCCCTTCCCTTCCCTCCATATCTTCTTGCCTGTCCTCTAAGGCCCTCATGTATCATAACTCGTATTCCCCTCTTTCCTGTGCATTGATTGGGGTTCTTTTCTTACTTTTTATTGTAAACTGCTTTGCTGTCCCCACAATAAGCAGTATATTAAGTTTCTAATAAAATGAAATGTTTACCGGAGGATAAATCCAAAATTTCCTCCAAGCGCTCCTCATCCTCTGGTGCCAGCTCCTCTTGTTCTGACTTCCGTGATCCTCTGCTTTACTGGCCAGGGAAGTAGTCCACCTCTTATTTGAGTTCAGGCACTGTCAATCTTTTCAAGGAGCCTGCTTGTCCCAGAGTTCTTCCGTCACCTCCAAAACATCAAACTCTTCTTCCCATGTCTCCTACTGACGGTCGGGAGGCCCATTCCGAAGTGCTGCGGGTGGGAGGTCATCTTTGTTTCTTTTTCCACTAATGGACATGTTTAACATCAGATCACTGGGTCCTGGATGTTGTCAGCCAGGGCTATGGGCTGGACTGTGAAAGTCCCTTTCGGAACACATTTTTGGTTTCCCCTTGTGGCTCTGCTGTCGAGGCAGCAGCCGTGCACTCCACCCTTTTCAAAGGCTATTGCACCTTCGGGCCATTTTTTCAGTGCCTCCCTCTGAGAGAGGCATGGGAAGGTACTCTACTTCATTGTCCTGAAGAAAGATTGGGTCCTTTTGCCCTATTCTCAAGCTAGTCAACTGCAGTTTATGGATTCCCCAGTTTCAGATGGAAACTGCAGTCTGTCCAGCCTGTGTGGCAGAGAACGTTCCTCACCTCCTTGGACCTCACAGAGGTATAATTTCATATTCCTATTCAACTGGATCATTGGCGTACCCTCAGGTTTCCAATTCTGGGCAAACATTTCCAGTGTTTTTGCTCTTTCGTTCAGCCTGGCGACTGCATCACAAAAAAAGTGGGTTTGAGTTGTCTTGAATTTTGTGAATGAGGGTTCCTAGTCATGGAGGGAGGGGAGTTACTCTACAGGGAGGGTCCAAGAAAGTAAAACTCAGATTGGCATGTGGATCAAGGTCATGGTGGTGGTAGTGGCTGCCCTGCGGCGTAAGAGTATTTGTGTACATCCCTACATGGACGACTGGCTTATCTGCGCCCAGTGTCTGTCCAACGCTGTTCGTTCCATATAGCGAGTGGTAAACTGCTCAAGGAACTCGGCTGGATAGTCAGTCACAGCAACAGCTGCTTGACATCCTCCCAAAATCTGAAATTTCTCTGTGCTCATTTTGACACTTGCCTGGGAAGAGTTTTTCTCGCTTTGGAGAGGTGGTACGAGTTCAACTGTCAGCTTTGTGAATTTTTGACGTTCCCAGCTCCAAAGGCTTGAGATTACCTGCAGCTGCTTGGGGAGATGGCTGCCACCTTGGAGGTGTGATACCTTGTGCTCGAATTCATAGGTGCCCATTGCAGTGAGCCTTGTTGACACGCTGGTCTCCATGCTTCCAGAATTACAAGGTGCATCTGCCCCTCCCTCTTAAGTGTGAGGAACAGCCTCAGTTGGTGGGCCTTCCCCAACACAATGCATCTGGGCTTGCTGCTAGACACATCAGCATGGGTGATTCATACTACTGATGCCAACCTTGGTGGTTGGGGAGCCCACTTCTGGGTTGCACCGCTCAAGGCCCTTGGTCCTGGATGGAGACCAAATGGGCCATCAAATGTCTGGAGGCAAGGGCCGTTTGATGAAGTGCACTAGCACCAGACAATCTGATCCAGGGGCATGCTGTTCAAGTCCTTTTGGACAATGCCATGGCAGCACCAAATGTCGAGAGTAGTGTGCAAGATGCAGCTCCTGTTCCCTTGGGCGGAGCGTCATCTACTAGCCCTCTCAACCCAGCACATTGCAGGGGAAGAGAGTGTGCAGCCAGATTATCTCAGCCGTCATTTCCTCGATCTGAGCGAGTGAGAGCTGGCATCTTGGGCCTTCAGTCACATAGTGACTGGGGGAACTCCAGCTATGGATCTCATGGCGACAGCTTCCAGTGCGAATGTTCCTGATTTTTTTTTTCCAGTTGTCAGAGGGATGCAAAGTTAAAGGGCATGGACGTGCTGGTCCCTTCCTATATCTTTCCTCCGTGGCCCCTAATTCCCTGTATTCACAGAATAGTGACATCCCTGCCTAGTGATCCTTGTAGCCTCATATTGGCCACGATGCCTGTGGATGCAGATCTCGTTTGTCTTGTGTCCCTTCTTCCTTTGGGACCTTTTAGAGGCTTGTTTTGGCAAGGGCTGGTTCTCATGGAAGACCTGACTCCCTTCTCACTTAGGCTTGGCCCTTGAAAGGCATTGCCTAATGCACAATGGTTATTCAGCGGTGGTGGTGAACATCCTCTTACAGACCAGGTGCCAGTCTGCTTTGTTGGCCTATATCTGGGTCTGGTGTCTTTGAGAACTGGTGCCACCTACACAAGTTGCCAGAATGCCAGGTGCAGATACCCTCTGCTTGCCTTCCTTACAAGATGGGTTCAAGAAGGGATTAGCTTGGAGCTTCCTCAGGGTGCCGGTCCCTGCACTTTCTGCAGTCCCCTTAGCTGGCCATTCTCTAGCTTGCCATGGCATGTGATGTGTTTTCTTAAGGGCGTTCGGGCATTGCGCCCTCCAGTTAAGCTGATGGTTCCCCCCTTGGGACATGACCGTTGTTCTTTGGACTTTCATAAGGCCACACTTTATTTATTTTTATTTATTTAGCATATATTTGTATACCGCTACTTCCAGTGATCAGGAGCGGTTTGATTATGTAACAGAGATTGTCAGATCAAAGACAAATTTTAAAAAATTACAGCGTGATTTACAGGATTATATGTCAAGGTTGTCAGATCAAGGGCAAAGCATTTTCACAATATGTACAACGTGATTCACGGGATATGCACAACACACAGGAAAGGGGAGAGAGGAGGATTTACATATATACATTTTACACTTAACTACATTTTTGTTTCTGCAGATAATGGTTGATTCATTACTGTTCAGGACATGTTGTAGGCTTGTTGAAATAAGTACGTCTTTAGTTTTTTCCTGAAGTCCATTAGGTCGTTGTTTGAGCGCAGCTCAGGTGGGAGTTGGTTCCAGAGTGTGGGTGCAGTGTAGGAGTATGCTCTGTTGCTTGTGGCGGTTTTAACTGATCTAATACTTATTGGTACATGTATGTAGGTTGTTTAGGTTGGTGGTTCTCCTGTTTCTGTTAGCAGGTTGTGTGTCGATTAGGTTAGTGAGGAAAGTTGGTGCCAGGTTGTGGATGAGTTTAAAAGTGGTTACTAGGGTTTTGTGTATTATGCGAGCTACGATGGGGAGCCAGTGTAGTTCGACTAGCACTGGTGTGATGTGTTCAGCAAAGCCTGTTTTCATGATGATTCTGGCTGCGACGTTCTGTGCCATTTGGAGTATGTTTAGGGTTTTCTTTGGAAGGCCCTGTAGAATTGTGTTGCAGTAATCGAAATGAGGTATGATGAGGGCCTTTGAAGCGAGCTACATAAGGACTTTACCTTGAAGGCTATCTTTTTGGTGGCCATGACCTCGGTGTGTTGCATCTTGGAGTTACAAGCTCTTTCCTGTCAGGATCCCTTTTTATCTTTTTCAACTGAGGGTGTTACCTTGCAGTCAGTGTCTTCCTTTCTGCCCAAAGTGATTTTGTCCTTTCATGTTAATTGGGTAGTTTCTTTGCCGTCCTTTACCATGGATCAGTTTTCAGAAAGGACAAGCACCTTAGTTTCCTGGATTTATTTATTTAACATGTTTTTATATCGCTTTTTCATTTTACTCAAAGCAGTTTACATTGTAACTTGGTAATGTACATTAAACAGGGACATTGATAACTTGGATTTTTCTAAGGCAAATGGAGGGTTAAAGTGACTTGTTCAAGGCCACAATGAGTGCTAATGGGAATGAAGCCCTGGTCTCTTGGTTCCCAAGCCAATGCTCTAACCACTAGGCGGCTACTGCACTCCACTGGATGTCCAAAGGGTGTTGCTCAGGTACTTTGGAGGTCACAAACCCCTTCCATCTTTTGTATCACCTATTTGTCCTCTTTGCTGGTCCTCACAAAGGTCAGGCAGCATCCAAGGCCACCATGGGTAGCTGGATTAGAGAGTCCATTTCTTCAGCGTATTTGCTGGTGAGCAAACCTGTCCCACCAGGGTTAAAAGCCCATTCTACTCAAGCCCAGGCTGCCTCCTGGATGAAATTTATCCTGTGTCTCGCTGTTGGATATTTGTAGAGCGGCGACGTGGTCTTCCTTGTCCACTTTCATGAAGCATTACGACTTGGATGCCCAAGCTAGGTCAGCGGCTCATTTCAGCACTAAGGTGCTTGTAGCTGCAGTGTTTTCTGCCTGGAAATGGAGTAGCTTTGGCATGCCCCACTGGTCTAGCAAGAGTAAATTTTACTTACCGATATCTTATTTTCCTAGAATCCTGCTAGACTAGTCCAGGACCTTCCCAGCTTGGTGCTGTTGCATAGATTGGTTTCTGCTGCTGTGGATTCTGTATATAGTTCTTCTGTTTATGGTTCTGGTTTGGGGGCCCCCTCAGAGGTTCTTTAGAGGTTCCATTTGCGTGTTACGAAAATACTGGAGGGTGCCCCTAGCTGCACTGGGTTTTATGCTAATGATGTCACAGCACGGTTCTAGTAGTTTGTTTCTCTCTATCTTCTGGTTGAGGGAGATAATTTCCTTTCCTTGAGTCCTCCTAGACCAGTGGGTTATCGGTACATAAGATTTCCCCTTCCATCACCAACTTCTCTGTTTCCCTTTGCTGTGAATC
The DNA here is from genome assembly GCA_033557465.1 of Ichthyophis bannanicus. Taxonomy (NCBI): domain Eukaryota; kingdom Metazoa; phylum Chordata; class Amphibia; order Gymnophiona; family Ichthyophiidae; genus Ichthyophis; species Ichthyophis bannanicus. The sequence continues at coordinate 105,978,199 of CM066051.1, read as the reverse complement.
CTTCACTTCTGCTCCTGCTTATTTCACCGGTGCTCCCACCACAGCCCCTCCAGTGCAGTAGGTGTGAGGCACAATGCCCTCTTTTCCCCCCATGGGCCGCTTTTTTAGCTCTTTCTGCTTTTCTCTCCTTTCTTCTTTTCCCTTCCCCGAATTGCTACTTTTCAGTCTGAGCCAAAGGGCAAAAAGGCACTATAGCTCTGGTTCTCTGTGGACAAGCAAGAAGGAAGCCCTCACATAAGGGTGATGGAGCCCCATATGGGAATACTCTGCAGCATCTATTGGAATCTTTTGGGAGGCTCCACTGCGCCTGTGCACCTGCCTTCCTGTCTGCTGCCACAGCGCCATCTTCTCCAGTCTTAGTTTTTCTGTGGAGCCCCATAGATGATGTTTTGGTCCTCTGCTGGTAAATGCTTTTCCCCTTCGGGGTCCTTCCTGACAAGTATTGGATTAGTGCCTGCTGTCTGTTGCATCTCTTCCATCTATCATGATTCCTTCATCGGTTTCAGCGCTTTTGATAAATTATCATTTTCTCGGTTGCTTTCCCTATGATCCGACTGGGCCCATGGTCACAATCGAGCCATTTGATTCAGCCACGGCCATCTTCCCGGACATGTCCCAGTGGGTTCAAGAAGAGCACCAAGTGTGCCAGGACATCTGTCACCAACAGGAACAATTAGTGCCTCCCAATGCTGAGGTCCCAGTGACCAGCCCTCTTCTTGCAGTTTGTGTTTGCATGTGACAAGAAGAAGCCTGAGGAGTTGGGAGAAACCCTTTTTGGTCAGAGTCTGATTTCTGTCTTCAGCACCAACATCTGTCTCAGTGGTTTCCCTGGAATCCACCAATGGTGCATTGACATTGAGAAGTTCTTAGGCTCAATCGTAGCTGAGCACCTGCAGTGCTCCAGAGCATCAGCCGGTGGTCGGTTGATCTTCACCTGGCGTGGAGGCAGGATTCGGTCTAGTCTCCGTCTGTATCAAAGAGGGAACCATCTGGGCAAAGGCCCGGGTGCATTGGCATTGGAGCTCTTCCAAGCAAGATGTAAAAGTAGTAGGCGCGAATGGCCTGGAGAAAAGACTACTTCAACCTCTAGGGTTTTGGAGGGGCACCAACCATCTCCCAACAACAGAAGCCATGCTGATACCACCACACGGATGCCAGAGATGATGATCGAAGCTGCTCAGGCCCTAAGACCTTCGGAATCAGCATCCAAAGAAGAGTGCCTCTTTCAGAGACTCAAATCCACATCGCATTGTTGCTGGAGAAGCAGCTGGCTGGTGCCTCTGTGTCTGTGGTGGTATCATCGCGCATTGTATAGCTGATCCTTGAGATGCATGCCCTGCCTGCAGAAGCATCGACCATTAGGGCATCAGAGATCAAACACCAGTTCCCAGCAGGGCCATCTACCTCAAGTGTTTTGGGTTCCGATGCCCTGGCAAAACTTCAGAAACCCCTGATGCATCATCGATCCCATAGAAGCACACATTCCCCTTGAGGCAGGAGGGAGCTTTGGGCAGTCTCTGACTCTGATGACTAGGTGACCGTTGTGGAATCTGAAAACTTGTTCGGAGGGCAGGTCTCCTGAGCTTCTGTCAGACCCCTCCCCTCCACACGAATGGTGGAAGTCTCCTTGGTGGACATGTCATTTCAGGATTTTGTGAGTGATAAGGCCAAGGCCATCCCATTTTCACGAGACAGAGGATGAGCCCAGGGTGGAGATCCTCCAATACTCCTCAGCCTTTAAGGAAGCAATGACTGCCAGTGCACCGCATCCTACAGTAGCTCCAAATGAGAATGTTGGAGAACCCTCCTTCCTGTGATACTGGTCAATAGGAGGCTGGACTCGATGTACAGAGTTCGAAAAGCTCCCCGGTTTGAGAAACCTCAGCTTCTGCATCACTTCTGAGTGGTAGAGTCCATCCTTAAGAGGATTAAAAGCACCAAGACTCATACCTCGACGCCCCCGAGTAGGGAAGCTCGGATGTTGGGCTCCTTCAGGAGGTTCTTCCAACACTCCATGCTAACGGCTCAAGTACACTCCTACCAACTCTACATGAGCATGTTCTTGAAGGACATCATGCTTGATCTTGCCAACATGTGCCAGTTCCTTTCCCCAGAGAAATTAGAACACTATTATGTCCTGGTGGGCCACGGCAAGGATTGCTCAAAGTTCCTGGTCCAGGTGACCTAAAATGCCTTCGAGACGGTATCTAGAATGGCAACAGTGGGCATTGGAGCCCGCAGATTCTCTTGGCTTCAGTCTTCTGACCTTGAACAGTGAGTACAAAATAAGCTTGCAGACGTGCCATTCCGGGGAAAGAACCTCTTCAGAGAGCAGATGGAGAAGGCGGGCATCATAGAGAAGCAGCACGTCACTCACCAAGCTTTCGAGAGACATGTCTGTTCCAGCTGCCGATCACAGGAGGTATAAAAGTGGAAGCTAAAAGAAGACTTATTACCTGTATAGGCAGGGTTAGCCCAAGGGTTTCTCTCATACTGCCCCATCCCCATGTGCCGAGCCACCTTACTGCCAATTCCGGCGGTGGGGTTGAGGGGGGCTGTAGCTCAGCTCTGCAGCATGCCATGTGCTTCAGCACACATGGCCTGCTGCTTCTGACCCTCCACTCCTACATAACCGGGGTTCAGAAGCAGCAGGCATGTGTCGAAGCCTATCTCAGACCACAAGAGGTCTTTGTCTTCCTTTATGTGGACGACCGGCTCATAAAAGCACCAGTCCAGATGGAATCCAGCAATCAACATGGTTGACCATTCAGGTGCTGGAACTATTGGATGGGCTGAAGGTGGGACCTTTGGGTAAATGATTACAAACCCCAACAGCTAGTGTTCAAGCAAAGGCCTTCCTTCCGCTAGACTGACTCTAGAGATTTGACAGCCTTGGTCTGAGATACCCAGCGGAGTCGTCGGACAACAGCTCGAGGGGTGCTGACTGTGCTCTGCCACATGGCCTGTATGGTACATGTCACATCCATGGCTTGTCTTTCAATGAGACGGGCTTAATTGGATATTGAGGACTCAGTGGAACCAGGCCATTAGCCGCCTTTGAGAATGGGTGGCTGTCACCGACCCTGTAGTCCAGTCCCTGTGTTGGTGGTTGGATTATCAGAACCTGATCAGGCGTCTCCCCGTTCAGAAGGTGTCACCCCAGAAAACACTGACAACCGACTTAAATTGTGTTGGAGTGCATCTGGATAGCCTGCACCAGATCAATTTCTTGGAATTGAGAGCCAAAGTGTCTCAGGGCTTTCTGAGAACGACTAGCCAACCAGATTGTTCTAAATCAGAACAATCGGGTCACGGTGTACTGCATAAACAACCAGAGGGGTACAGGTTCATATCTCCTGTGCTGGGAGACAGTCCAGTTATGGAGGTTTGCCATCATTTACAGAATGAAACTAAGGGCCACATATCTGCCAGGGGAGCAGAATACCCTGGCAGATCAGCTGAGTCGTGTGCTCCACCAGACGAGTGGACGCTGGACAGGGATGTCGTGACCTAAATATTTCAGAAGTGGGTTACCTTCTCGATAGACAAAACACCCAAGTGGATCAGTTCTGCTCCAGAGTTGCCTCACACAGCAGGCTAGCATTGGATGCTTTATACCTCTCATAGCAAAGATCCTGCTGAAACTTCAGACAGACAAGGGTACAGTGATACTCATCGTACCGTATTGGCCCAGACAGCTGTGGTTCCCCTTACTACTACTGATAATTTGTATAGTGCTACAAGGCATATGCAGCACTGTACAGATACAGGTAAGAGACCTGTTCCTGCTCATCAGAGCTTACAATCTAGTCAAGACAAACAGTAAAACAGCCGAGGACAAGGGATACATCTAAGGGAATGGTAAGGAGACACATAGACTAGGCAGATCAGGATCCAAAAGCGCTCTCGAAGAGGTTGATTTTGCAGCCTGGAGTTGAAAAGGACCAGAGATGAAGCCCCCAGTACAGACTTGAATATTCTCCAGAAACAAGCAGGAAGTCAGTCCTCACATATGGGTGACATCAGTGCCGACGGAGCCCTCGCAGAGCATTTCCCCAGCTTTCAAAGAAAGCCTTTGGGAATGCTACCAATCATGCATGGTCCCTTACCCACCCAAGGGGTGCCATCTTGCTCAGTCTCCTTTTTTCCAGGGAGCCCAATGGACGCATGTCCTGTTTCCCTGGAAAAATCCTTAGAAATTATTCTCTATAGCTGGTTTTTCCTGGTTTGTGTACCAGTTCCTCTTCCCATCTCGAGCTGGCGCTGCCCTAGACGCTGTTCTTGGCTTATGTCCCTTTTTTTCCATCGAGGCTTGCCTCAACTGGCATGTGTGCCATTTTTCACCCAGGCGTCATTGACCCCACCCGGGTGTGGTCCACCATGTCTCCTGGTGGCTTCAAAAAGTGTGACCGCTGCAGTCAAATTATGTCAGTCACAGACATCCATGACTGCTGCTTGTACTGCCTCAGCCCGACGCTCGCAAGAGTACCGGCACTGGACCCAAGACCCTCGGTGCCTGCACCAAAAGCTGCGGAGCTTTCTGGCATTGAGACCAGAATGGCGGTCCTGGAGCAGAACATCTGTCATCCTGGCCATGCAGCAGGCAATGATGTCGAGTTTGTCCACAACTGTCCTGACATACTGGGCCCCTGGGTGCCGAGCCAGGCCCTGAGCACCACTGGCCTCTGGTGAGCCCTCGGCACCGATCGAGGTCCCAGTCCCAATCCTCGGTTATCCAGTCCTCCCCGGCTAGTTTCCAGGAGTCGGACCCAAGAACCGTCAGGGGATCTCTGTTCCCTAATGCAGGCCTTGAGGCACGGGAGCTCTGAGACGTCGAGGCCTTACCTGAGACCTCTCGACACAGACACATTCCCTCGGAGCCGGAGCCCCGGTGCCATTCCCCACCCGAGGTTGTAGTTTTCCATGACTTCATCCAGGATATGGCCCGGGTCCGAGGAGGACCCATGCACCAAAGAATTGGAGATCCTCCAGTATGAGTTCCCACCAAAGGAGGCTCTGATGGTGCCGGTGCAAGATATCCTCGAGCAGCTGCTCCTGTGAATGTGGGAAACCCTGGCTTCAGTACCGGTGGTCAGCTGGCACCTCAGTGTCATTTCCTACTTCAAGAGGAGCCCAGGCTTCCAGAAATCCCAACTCCCCCACAACTCCATGGTGGTAGAATCATCGAAGCAGAAGCTCAAGAGCCAGAAGAGTTACTCTTCTGCACTCCCCGCCCCCCCCCCCCCCCGGGTAGAGAGGCCAAAGCCCTTGACACCTTTGGGTGCACGTGCTTCCAGGGGTCCATGCTGAGCTGCCCGATACAAATCGATGAGCTCTACATAGGCATGTATCTAGAGAGCCTCATTCAGGAGCTCACTGGCTTCTCAACAGGGCTCACTGGGGAGTCCCTACAATGGTTCCAGGTTCTGGTTGCGGCCATCCAGGACTGCTCTAAGTTCTTGTCCCGGGCTGCCTATGATGGTTTTGAGGATGCAGCCCGGGCAGCAGCCGCAGGCATTGGCACGTGACACCAGGCCTGGCTGCAGACCTTGGACGTCGAACTATGGGTCCAGGAAAAGCTGCTGGACGTATTCTGCACTGGGGAGAAGCAGTTTGGAAAACCTATGGCCGAGATTGAGGCCGAGGTGGTGACCAGGCAGAGGCTCTCAAAGAAGACCTCTACCCTTCCCTGAAAGAAAACTTTGGGGAAAAGGCCAACTTTCTTGAATAAGAAAGGCCCTTTCCATCAGAGTCACCACTACCAAGCCAGCAGCAGCAGAGGTCCCAACCTAAGGGCCAGGGACATGGACCCAGGAAGCCAAAGCTGCAGACCCCAGCTCTGGCTCAACCCAGAGGGAACTTTTGACGCCCAGGGTGGGGCCTCCCTTCCTCCCCATGGGAGACCCTCACCAGCCCATAGGGGGGCTGCCTGGCACTCTTTGCCCACAAGTGGCCCGAGGTCACCTCGAACCAGTGGGTGCTCTGGGTGGTAAAGAAGGGTTACCACCTCCACTTCCAGCTGCCACCACCAGAGCATTTTCCAGGAAAGCCAGTGTGACCTCTCCTTCACCAGGCCTTCTTGCTCTCAGAACTGACAGGTCTACTAAGGGACAAGGCAGTGGAGCCTGTTCCCCAGCACTTCTGGGGCAGGGGCTTCTACTCAAGGTTCTTCTTTGTCCCCAAAAGAACCGGGGGCCTCAGGCTCAGGATGGACCTCTCAGACCTAAACACGTTTCTGGTGAGAAGTCTAAGATGCTCTCCCTTGGAACACTGCTGCCCTACCTCCACCAGGGAGATTGGCTTTACTCCTTGGACCTAAAGGATACCTACACCCACATCCTGATTCACCCATCTCACTGGCAATACCTGAGATTCATGGTAGGGGGAGGCCCCCACCAATACAGGGTACTTCTCTTTGGCCTGACCTCGCCAAGAGATTTGCAGAGCTCACCACACTCAGGGCTGCTGGTCCCGGGAGGAGTGCCTGCCACAGATCAACCACGTGGAACTCCGGGCAGTGTAACTCACCCTACGAGCGTTCCGCACCCTCTTGCGGAACAGACCTGTCCTGATCCAAACGGACTACCAGATCGCAATGTTCTACATAAACAAGCAGGGGGGCATGGGCTCATACTCCCTCTGCCAGGAGGCCATAGCGCCCCTCTCTTTTGTGGTACTCAGCAGCATACTCCTGCGAGCAATCTACCTCCTGGGCCAGGACAACTGCCTGGCGGACAGACTCAGCAGAGTCCTGCCCCCACACAAGTGGTGTCTCGACCCCACAGTGGCAGAGAAGCTCTTCCGCCTTTGTGGCTGGCCCAAGATAGACCTGTGCCTCCCCGGACAACACACAATGGGCTCGCTTCTGCTCTTGTCATCCACATCCACAGAGGGTAGCGGCAGATGCGTTTCTTATCTCATGGTTCAGGGAACTGCTATATGCATTCCCACAGACTCCTCTGATCGCCAAGATTCTATTCAAAATCCAGAGCGAGAAAGCATCAGTGATACTGATTGCCCCCAGGTGGCCCAGGCAACCCTGGTTCCCACTATTGCTCTTGCTGTCAGCGACACTCCCAGTCCACCTGGGTCAGGACCCAGACCACCTGACCCAGGAGTGCTCCCTCCTGCACCCCAATGTGGGGTCACTGATACTGATGGCCTGGCTGCTAAGAGTGGTAGCCTTGGTCCCACTCAACCTACCACTAGAGGTTGAGGAGATCCTGCTGGCCTCCAGGAAGCCCTCCAAGAGGAGGGCCTATGCCTTTAAGTGGTGAAGGTTCACCCCTGTGGTGCATGGACAGGAACAAGAACCCATTCTCCTGCCATCTAGAACAGACACGACACTCTGCCTGGTTCTTTCTCGGACCTATGTTATGGAATACGCTACCCACTTATCTTCGGCTAGAGGAGTCATACCCCCAGTTCAAGTCTTTGCTTAAGACATATTTATTCCAGAAAGCCTTTGACCTCCTCCCCGAAGTCCCCTCCTGACTGTCCTATGTTTTGTCTAATATGTTATAAATTGTCTTTGTTTGTCTCCCACTTTGTCTTTATGGTTTATTATGAGTTGGTTTCACTATATGATTTGTTTGCCCTTTCTGTACCTCTCTTTCCTATCTAACTTTGGCGTTCTATTTCCTGGTGTGCAGTGTTTAATCAAATTTTTTATTGTACACCGCTTAATGCTTATGCCCTAGCGGTATATCAAATATGTAAATAAAGATAAAGATCTACAATTGGTACTAGAGTATCTAGTGCATCTGTCACACACAGGACTGAAATCAAACTCTGTGTGCACTTGAGCGCCATAGCTGCTCCCCATCACCCAGTAGGGGCAAGCCCTTATCCAGCCAGTCCCTGGTCTCCTGGTTCCTACGGGGCCTTCTGCCATCCAAGCCCCCTATCCACCCCTGGCATCAGAATGGGACCTCAGTGTGGTGCTCTCCCAGCTCACCAGACCACTGTTCGAGCCCCTGGCCACCTGCCACCTCAGATACCTCTCCTGGAAGGTGGTTTTCCTGGTGGCCCTGACTTCAGCTCACAGAGTCAATGAGCTTCAAGCTTTCTGGTGGTGGACCCACCGTACACCTGGTTCTTCAAGAACAGGGTAGTGTTCTGTACCCACCCTAAATTCCTCCCAAAGGTGGTATTCTTGTTCCACCTCAACCAGGAAGTGGTACTTCCTACCTTCTACTCATAAGGAGGAGCTCATACTCCATACAGTGGGCTGTAAACAGGCTTTGTCCTTTTATTTACAGTGAACCCAGGGCCACCGAAAAGCACCTTGACTTTTTGTGTCCTATGATCCCAGCAGACTGGGGCTCCCTGTGACCAAGCACACCCTATCCTCTTGGGTGGCGGACTGCATTGCCCTCACGAGCGTGCAGGCCTCTTCCTGGAGCACTGGATTACAGTGCATCGCGTGAGGGCAATGGCCATGTCGGTAGCCCACCTCTGTTCTGCGCCGGTAACAGAGATTTGCAGAGCCTCCACTTGGTCATCCATCCACATGTTTGCATTACACTACTGCCTGGAATGCGAATCCCACAGGGGACTGCCTTTGGTCAGGCAGTGCTGCGTAATATCCTTTGAGTGTAGGCAACTTCTGCCTTCTGACCCTTTTGTGTTCAGGCTACTGGGGTAGTAGTGTTGCTGGACACTAGGATCTTGCAGAGTCAGCGGCGACTCACTTTTTGCAACTCGTGGCTACCCATCAGGTCGCCATTGGTACTGTTGTGGTTCGTTCCTGGGCAGCATGGAGCTAGGGAGTCCTATATGTGAGGACTGACTTCCTGCTTGTTCTGGAGAAAGTGTAGTTACTCACCTGTAACAGGTCTTCTCTGGGAACAGCAGTAATCAGACCTCGCAACCCTCCCTCCTCCCCTTGGAGTTGCCGTCCTTCTGTTTTTTTTGTTTGACTGCTGTCTTAGCTATATCATCTGACTGAGCGAGATGGCACCTTTCAGTGGGAAAGGGACCATGCATGTGGTAGCATTCCCAAAGGCTTTTTTGAAAGCTGGGGAAATGTTCCGTGTGGGCTCTGTCGGTGCCAACGTCACACATAAGAGGACTGATTCCTGCTATTCCCGAAGAATACCTGTTGCAGATGAGTAACTATGCTGTTTGTTCCAGGCATAAGGAGCAGCAAGGTGAAAGAATCAAAATCTGAAGTTGGCAGTAGAAGAGAAGGGCACAGACCGAAACGATCTTCCAGAAGATCAGAGTTCTGGAGGAGGAGTGTAGGGGGAGATAAGAGGAAAAATAGTGAGAAGCAGCAGAATGGAGTGTACTTATAGGTCAGTAGGAGAATTTGAACTGGAGACAGAAACTGATAGGGAGCCGATGAAGCGACTTGAGAAGAGGGGTTATATGAGCATATCAAGGCTGTCAAGATTAGCTGCACAGCTGAGTTTTGAACAGAAGGGGAGAGATGATTCAGAGGGAGACCAGCAAGGAGAAGGTTGCAATGGTCTAGAGCAGTGGTTCCCAACCCAGTCCTCTGATACCCCCAGGCCAGTCAGGTTTTCAGGATATCCACAATGAATATGCATGAGAGAGATCTGCTTGTATTGAATATGCATGAGATAGGGTATCCACAATGTATGCAGATCTGACTGGCCTGGGGATATCTGAGGACTGTACTAGGAACCACTGGTCTAGATGGCAGATGACTAAAGAATGGATGAAGTCTTAGTGTGTTCAGAGAGGAAGGGGCAAATTGTGCTGCTGATATAGATAAGGAAATGACAGGCTTTAGCTATTAGTTGGATGTGTATGGAGAAGGAGAGGGAGGCGTCAAAGATGACCCCAAGGTTGCGAGCCGAAGAAACAGTAGTAGAGCATTATCCACAGAGATTGAGAAAGGAGGGAGGTGGGTTTAGGGGGAAGAATAAGAGGCTCTGTTTTGGCCATGTTCACTTTTAAATGGCAGTGAGACATCCAGGCAGCAATGTCAGTCAGGCAGGCAGAGATCTAGGCCTGGATTGCCAGAGAAATTTCAGGTGTAGAGAGGTAGATCTGAGAGTCATCAGTGTAAAGATGGTACTGAAAACCATGGAAGGAGATGAGTGCACCAAGAGACTAGATATAGAGAGAAACAAAGTGGGCCTAAGCGGGATAGCAGTGGAGGATCATTCACCAGCACAAATGCTGAAAGTATAATGGGAGAGATACGAAGAAAACCAGGATAGCATAGATCAAGGAGTAAGTGGTGATCGTCAAATGTTGAAAGCTGCAGAAAGATCTGCTTCAACACTCGGTGGGGACCTCTATGACTGGGCTCTGCCCCAGATCTATCACAGGAAGACGGGAGCATGCTACATCCTAATATCCGGTCCTTGGCCCCAACTGTGTGGATGTTGAGAGGCTAGTCCCATCGGAGCTTAACTCGCCTGACAGAGTAACAGATATTCTTTTGGCCTCGACGAGTAAGTCTTATGCATTCAAAATGGAAGAGATTTGCTATCTGGTGTGCAGAACAGGTGCTAGATCCTTTCAATTGCCCCACTAACAAACTACTCGAGTACCTCCTATATCTCTGAGTCGGGTCTCAAGTCCAACTCTCAGGGTTCAACTCAGTGTGATTGGGCCAACTTGCGCTCGGTCTCCATGGAAGAGATCTGTAGAGCTACAACATAGTCTTCTGTCCACACATTCACATTTCACTACTGTCTGGATGGGGATTCCTGATGTGACAGCAACTTTGGCCAGTTGGTACTCTGGCATCTGAGGATAAGAATCCAACTCCATCCCCCCAAGGCCCTACTGTGTCTGTCCAGGCTACCAAAAAAACAAAACAAGTGATGAGGAAGCTGAATTGGCTAAGTTTCTTTTTGTGAGCTACCACTTCTGTACATAGTTGATTCTCCAGTTCTTAATTCAGTATTGCCCCTGTTGGGCTTCTTGGCAGCCTGTAGCTTGGGCGTCCCATATGTGAGGACTTCCTTCCTGCTTGCCCACGGAGAAAAGGTAGATCTCCAGGAACAAGCAGGAATGTAGTCTTCACACATGAGTATCGTCGGCACCGACAGAGCCTGTGAGGGAACGCTCCCCAGCGTCCAATAGAAAAGCTTTTGGGAGCATCCCACTGCACCTGCATCGCTTCCTTCCTGCCTTTCCAACTCTCCCTCTTCAGTTTTTCGTTTTCCGCAGAGCCGACAGGCAGCAAACCCTGTCACTGCAGAAAATTTTCTTTTTGTGGTCGCATCTGCCTTCACCCTCAACTCCTATACTGGTACCACTGGTCTTTTCTTCATTTTCTTCCTTCTTTTCTTAAAGAAAAAAATGAATTCTTCTTTGGAGGGTCTGTCCCCTCTAGGTGCCAGGTGCAGTTTTGGGCACTAGGCCCTCTTTTCTTCTAAAATGGAGAAACCAACTATTGGTTTCAAAAACTGTTCAAAGTGTAGCGGTACCATTTCCGCTACTGACACCCATGACTGGTGCCTTAAATGTTTAGGTCCTGACCATTTACCATCGGAGTGTCTCCTCTGTAGAAAGATGACCCAAGAGAAGCCTGCAGAACAGAACTGCAAAACTTGGCCTCCTCTTTGCTGCAGATGCGATGTCTGTTGCATCGATGTCTTTCAGGGCTTCATCTTCCTCCCATGGATCTCAGGTCTCAGGTAACTAAACCCAGGTCTTCCAAGACCGGCCGGTCCTCAAAGGGTAGATCTCCTTCGAAGCATCAAGATGCTACTAGCATTGCCCTCGAGGAAAACATACCGGCAAAACGGCCCCGGCCTTCAAAACACTAACAGGGCTCCAGGATGTTCCAGAGGCTTCCACCTTGGGAGAGCTCCTGGTGCCATGTTCTGGTGTCGTAGCCGCTTCCTCCGGTACGGACTAATAGGCATCGGCAGGGGCTATGGATCAACGAATCATAGCCATTGAATGCAGTCTAGCGGCTGTTTTAGCAGCTTCGGTACCGCTAAGACTGCTTCAGATGGTTCCGCAGTCATTGGTACCGGTACTGACCACACCTGCTTTAACTGATGTGCTCCCCCCCCCCCCATGCCAGCTCTCGAATCAATATCCGGTATAGAGACAGTCTGACGCTGACTTCGATCAATACTGGCGCCAAGCAATGCAAGAACACCCGGTGCGCAGATATTTCGAGTCCTCCGATGACTCTACCGGTACCGGGGTGATTCTACCAGAGGATCCATCTCCTCCTCAACGCAGGATGTCTCCTCCAGAGGACATGTCTTTTCAGGATTTCATACATGATGTTGCCCGAGGACTTTCAATCACGGTGACTCCTGAGAAGGAATCGAGAGCAGAAGAATTAGAAATTCTTCAGTATCCAACAGCTTCTAAAGAAGCAGCTACCCTTCCCATTCACCGAATCTTGCATGATCTCATGCAAAAGGATGTGGGAAGCTCCTTTAACAGTATCTCCACACTCCTGGAGACTCGATACCATGTCCAGAGTTCCACAATGCCCTGATTTTCAGAAGACACAATTACCACACCATTCAATGGTAGTGGAATCGGCGATGTGTAGGATCAAGAGTGCTAAAACACATTCTTCCAATCCTCCAGGCCGTGAAGCAAGGACACTCGATGCCTTTGGGCGTCGATGCTTTCAATCCTCGATGTTATCAGCCAGGATCAGCTCTTACATTCTCTACATGGGAATGTTTCTCAAGGAGGTTACCAGGGATCTAGAGCTTATGGCTCCAGTTCTCCCTGATGATAAAAGGACAGACTTCCTCACCCTGGTCAGACATGCCCAGAATGTGTCTAAGTTCATGAATCGTGCAACCTTTCATTGCTTTGAGTGCATTAGCAGAACCTCTGCTATTTCCATCGGTGCACGTCGCATTGCCTGGCTTCAGGCATCAGATTTAGAACAAGGGGTGCAAAATAAGCTGGGGAACATTCCTTGCACAGGAGAAAATCTCTTTGGCAAGGATTGCCAAGACAAGGCTTATCAGATTTAATCTGAAAATACAACCTTGAACAGATTATCAAAGGTTACAGCCAACCCAGCAAAGAGAGACAACTAAGAAGCCCTTTTTCAACAAGAAAAAAAAAATCAACCCATCTTATACCCAGGCTGTCCACTGTCCAGTTCATGCTCCCCAGAAGGGGCAACACCAGCCCAGACAGCAAAGGAAGGCACAAGTCCCAAGAGCTCAACCAGCTCAGCAGACTCTGCCTCCTCAGGGGCTTTGACTCCTTCCTAGAGAACTTAGTCATCCTGCCCTTGAAAGGTCCAGAACCTCTCACCATCCCCAGCAGACTTTGTCATTTTGCCAGAAGATGGCAACAAATAACATCAGAAAACTGGACTCTTTCCATTGTACGAGAGGGGTACAAACTCTATTTCCACAGTATGCCCCTCCCACATCACAAGACAGTTCACTTCTCAGGGCCCTACCACCACTCATGTGTCAGGAGGTTACCTCACTACTTGCTCAAGGGGCAATAGAAGAGTTACCCATATCCCAACAGGGCTTGGGTTTCTACTCCCCCCTACTTCCTCATCCCAAAGAAAACAGGGGGATACAGGCCCATACTGGACCCAGAGAGTTGAACAAGTATCTGTTCTGAGAAAAATTCAAGATGATCTCCCTAGGAACACTTCTTCCGTACATTCAGAATCAGGATTGGCTATGTTCTCTAGATCTAAAGGATGCATATTCTCATCCATACAGATCCCAGGAGGTTTCTTCTATTCCTTTTTCAAGGAAGACATTACCAGTATAGGGTTCTTCCCTTTGTACTGGCTTCTGCCCCAAGAGTCTTCACAAAATGCATGGCAGCAGCATTCCTGAGAACTCTGGGGATATTTGTTATCTCCAGGAACAAGCAGGAATGAGTCTTCACATATGGGTATCGTCGGTACCGACGGAGCCTGCGCGGGAACGCTCCCCAGCATCCAGTAAGAAAGCTTTTGGGAGCATCCCACAGCGCCTGCGCGCTGCCTTCCCGCCTTTCCCAACCGCCTCTCTCCAGTTCTTCTTTTCCGCGGAGCCAGCAGGTCGTGTCCCTGTCACCGCAGAAGAATTATTTATTTTTTTCTTTATTTTTCTATGTCGCGTCTGCCTTCTTTGACGTCAGACCGGTACCGCCGGTCTTTTCTTTCTTATACAAAAAAACCCAAACAACTTTTCTTCTTCAACTGTGCATTTGCGGTTTAGGCCTTAGGCCTAAACATTTTCTCCTCATGGAGAAGCCCGCTTCCGGGTTTAAAAAGTGCACGAAGTGTGGCGGTACTATTTCTGTCACAGACACCCATGACTGGTGTCTAAAATGTTTGGGTCCTGACCATTCCATCACGGATTGTGTGTCCTGTACCATGATGTCTAAAAGAGGTCGGCAGAACCGAGCAGCCAAGCTCAGTACCCTGTTTCCCTCTGATGCAGCCTCGGTGGCATGGACGTCTTCCAGGGCTGCTTCTTCCTCCCATGGATCTCAGGTAACCAAACATAAATCTAGCCGGTCCTCGAAGGGCAAATCTCCCTCTAAGCATCGAGATGCCTCCGGGCTTGTCCTCGAGGAATCCGTACCGGCAAAATTACCCCGGCGGGAAGTTCCGGCTTCCAAAGCATTATCTATGGGGTCACAGGTTGACATCGATGGCTCGGCCTCGACCGATCACCTGTTGCCGTGTTCTGGGGTACCGGTGGCCACCGGTACCGACATCCAGACTATGGTGGCGTTGATGGATCAGAAGATTCTGTCCATGCAGCGCACCCTAACGGCGTTTATACAGGCTTCGACGCCTTCGGTACCGCAACAATCTCCGTTGCCGGTACCGACTCCGGCACCGGCATCGTTTCCGGTGCCGGTACTGATTGCATCGACATCGGCTTCTGTGTCGACTGCAACGGTACCCTGTCCTATGATGCCCATCGGTACCGAACCGGTACCGCTTACTCCCGATGTCGATCCCACTCGGTACGCGTATCGGGCTTTACAGGAGCATCCAGACAGGCGATACTTCGATTCCTCCGAAGACTCTGATGAGTCGGAGGCTTCTGTCGAGGCGCCGGTACTTCTTCCTCAGGCATCTGATTCTTCAAAACGAAGAATGTCTCCTCCAGAAGACTTGTCTTTTCAGGACTTCATTAGGGAGGTGGCTAGGGGCCTCTCCATTACAGTGGCCCCTGAGTCAGAGCCTAGAGCCAAGCAATTAGATATTTTGCAATATCCTAAGGCTCCTAAGGAAGCAGCCACCTTACCTATTCATGAGATTCTCTATGATCTCATGTTGAGCATGTGGGAGACTCCTCTTACTATCTCTCCTCATTCTCGTAGGTTAGACACCATGTACCGTGTCCCTCCTTGTCCTGGCTTTCATAAGTCTCAGCTTCCTCACCACTCTATTGTGGTAGAGTCTGCCATGAGGAAAATAAGGAGTGCAAAGAGACACTCCTCTAATCCTCCAGGACGTGAATGCAGAACCCTTGATGCTTTTGGCAGAAGGGTTTTCCAAGCTAATATGCTTGCTGCCAGAATCAACTCCTATAGTCTCTATATGGGGATGTTTCTAAAGGAAGTCACAGATCATCTGCAGACTTTAGCCCCTTTTATTTCAGAAGATAAAAGGCAGGAATTCCTCACTTGGCTTAAACATGCCCAAGATGTTTCCAAATTTTCCAACCGTGCAGCCTTTGACTCTTTTGAGTGTGTAAGCAGAGCCTTGGCTATTGCCATAGGTGCACGCAGAATTGCTTGGTTACAAGCATCTGATTTGGAACTCTGGGTCCAAGATGAACTGGGAAATCTTCCTTGTACAGGTGAAAACCTTTTTGGCAGGGATTGGAAAGCAAAGGCCACTCAGATGGATGCTGAGAACTCTGCTTTGGATCGACTTTCAAAGTTTACCTCTGCTCCTGCTAAGAAAAGATTGTTCAAAAAGACACCTTTTTCTAAAAAGGGAAGATACTATCCTACTTATGGTCAGCAGGCCTCTGCTGCAGGTCGTTTTACTGCAAAGCGTCAGCAACCACCTAAACAGGCCAAGTCAAAGGCTGCAGGCCTCTGACGGCCCAGCAGCCTCAGCCTCCTCAGGGCCTTTGACTTGCAACTAGAGAACTTAGCCTTTCTGGCTCTGGAAGAACCAGAGCCCCTCACCATTCCAGGAAGGTTAGCTTACTTTGCTCCCAGATGGGAGCAAATCACAGCAGAGCAATGGACCCTCTCCATTGTAAAGGAAGGGTACAAGCTTCATTTCTTAAACCTTCCTCCCCACACCATGGTGAAACAGTCCAATTCTCCAACATCTCTCCTCAACCTTCTGGGTCAGGAGATTGCTACCCTTCTTGCCCAAAGGGCAATAGAAGAAGTACCCCTTCTTCAACAGGGCTCAGGGTTCTACTCCCCTTATTTTCTTATTCCAAAGAAAACAGGGGGCTACAGACCCCTTTTAGATCTCAGAGAATTGAACAAGTTTCTATTCAAAGAGACATTCAAGATGATTTCTCTCGGTACTCTGCTGCCATACCTTCAGAGTCAGGATTGGCTTTGTTCTCTAGATCTCAAGGATGCGTACACACAGAAGGTTCCTTCGATTCCTTTTTCAAGGAAAGCACTATCAATATAGGGTGCTTCCTTTCGGTCTGACCTCTGCACCAAGGATGTTAACAAAATGCATGGCAGTAGTAGCTGCATTTCTGCGCACTCTAGGAATATTCGTTTTCCCATATCTGGACGACTGGCTCATTCGAGCTCCATCCCAGTCAGAGGCCCAGATTTGTCTAACCTGCACAATGCGTATTCTTCAGTATTTGGGACTGGTAATACACATCCCAAAATCCCATCTCACCCCTATTCAGTCCCTGGAGTTTATAGGGGCCTTGCTGGATACCACAACTGCAAGGGCCTATCTTCCTCAGGCCCGTTGCCTACGCCTGGTGCAGTTAGCCTCCCAGATACAGTTAAAGTCCCATTTAACTGCTCGAGAGATGTTAAAACTATTAGGCCACATGGCATCCACCGTGCATGTGGTCCATATGCTCGCCTTCACATGAGGGCAGCTCAATGGACTTTGTCCACCCAATGGACTCAGGCATCAGGTTGCCTGTCAGACAAAATAGCAAACTCCAGTCGCCTATTTTGGTCTCTCCAGTGGTGGAAGTCTCCTCCAAATCTGTTGCTGGGGTCCCCTTTTCAGCAGTCGCTACCCCAAGCAACTCTGACAACAGATGCTTCTCCAATGGGTTGGGGAGCTCATTTGCAGGATCTCTCCATCCAGGGCATCTGGTCTCCACAGGAGACTTCTCTGCATATCAATCTCTTGGAACTCAGAGCAATATTCTTAGCTCTCAGAGTGTTCCACTCCCTGCTCAGCTACAGGACAGTCCTCATCCATACGGACAACCAAGTAGCCATGTTTTATGTAAACAAGCAGGGAGGGACTGGCTCTCTGTCGCCTTGCAACAAAGCTTTGCAACTGTGGGCCTTCGCCAGAGAGCATCACATCCATCTTCTGGCAGTGTATCTTCCAGGCATTCAAAACTCTTGGGCAGACAGACTCAGTCGAGTTCTGCTCCCACACGAAGCAGCATATGGGTCATTGATGCAAACTAGAGCATTGGGTCGAAGCCATAAAGACCTGTAGCTCTCTGAAGTCTGAGACCTGTTGCTTTTAACAACAATTCATATTTGTTTAAGTATTGGGAACGAGAAATTGATTAGAGTTCTGGAGTTTGCAATGGAGTAACAGTTTTCTATATAATGCAAAATCTCTTGGCAGACGAACTCAGTCAAGTACTGCTGCCACACGAGTGGTCTCTTCATCCAGAGCAAATTGCTCGAATTTTTCAGATCTGGGGATCTCCAGATATAGACCTCTTTGCAAGTCCTCAGCATGCAAAACTTCCCCGGTTCTGTTCCAGAATGCCGGCTCAAAACTGTCAGTCAAGGGATGCCTTCCACCTCCACTGGGGTCAAGACTTCCTCTTTGCCTTCCCACCCATTCCCCTCATTCCCAAAACTCTCTTCAAGCTTCAGAGACATGGAGGTCATATGATCCTCATAGCCCCATTCTGGCCACGACAACCGTGGTATCCTCTGCTTCTACGTCTCTCTCAAGCCAGACCCCTGGCGTTGGGATGTGCTCCAGATCTTCTTTCCCAGGAGAACGGGACACTACTGCACCAGAATCCTCAGTCTCGACACCTCAGGGCATGGCTCCTGAGATCCTAGAATTCCAGGATATCAATCTTTCTCAACAGGTAAAGGATATCCTTTTGGCTTCAAGAAAACCTTCCACAAGGCGAGCCTACGCCTTTAAGTGGAAAAGGTTCTCTATTTGGTGTTCAAAAAAGGAGCTTAATCCCTTTTCAGTGCCAGTGGCGGCGTTACTGGAGTATCCCCTCCATTTGTCATCCTCTGGTCTTAAGACCAATTCAGTAAGAGTCCATCTTAGTGCCATTGCAGCTTTCCACAAGCCCTTGGCTGGACAACCTGTTTCCTCTCAACCACTTGTAGCAAGATTTATGAGAGGTCTACTCTTAACAAAACCTCCCATTAAGCCACTACCCGTGGCATGGGATTTGAATCTCATCCTTGGGCAGTTCATGAAACCGCCCTTCAAACCCTTAGCCACTACATCCCTAAAGTTTCTTTCTTGGAAGGTGATTGTCCTAATTGCTCTCATTTCTGCAAGACGCATCGGTGAGCTACAGGCTTTAGTGGCTGATCCTCCTTATACAAGATTCCACCATAATAAAGTAGTCCTTAGGACTCACCCTCGCTTTATGCCAAAGGAGGTTTTGCCTTTTCTTTTAAACCAATCTGTTTACCTTCCTGTATTCTTTCCTAGGCCTCATGCCTCCAATGCAGAAAGGAATCTACACACTCTAGATTATAAAAGAGCCTTGGCTTTTTACCTTCAGAGAACTAAGCAACATAGGTCTTTCCAGCTTTTTGATGCCTTTGATTCTAGTCATCTTGGACTACCAGTTTCCAAGCGAACTTTGTCTAAATGGATTGCTAATTGCATATCCTTTGCATATGAGAGTAAGGGACTCTCTTGAAGGTCATGTCACAGCTCACAGTGTGAGAGCAGTGGCAGCCTCTATGGCTAACCTTCACTCTGTGTCCATTGACGACATTTTTAGAGCAGCCACTTAGGCTTCAGTACACACCTTTGCAGCTTACTACTGCTTGGACAAGGACTCCTGTTGGGATGCCTTGTTTGAAAGATGCTGGAGAACAGCCTGACCAGACTTAGAACAACTCCTACCCGCCGTCCCGGGTTTCAATGCCAGAGATCCATGGGAGGAAGCATGACCCATCTCATCCTGGGTTTCACAGCTTTCTGGGGTCATCTCTCTGGCATCTCTTAGCTGGGGAGTCCCCATGTGTGAAGACTACATTCCTGCTTGTTCCTGGAGATAGCATAGTTACTCACCTGTAACAGGCGATCTCTGGGAACAGCAAGAATTTAGTCTTCACAACCCACCCACCTCCCCTAGGAGTTGTCTTTCTCTTTCTCTCCTTCTCTCAGCTATAAACTCAACTGAAGAGGGAGAGTTGAAAAGGTGGGAAGGCAGCGATGCAGGTGCAGTGGGATGCTCCCAAAAGCTTTCCTATTGGATGCTGAGTAGCGCTCCCACATGGGCTCTGTCGCCGACGATACCCATGTGTGAAGATTAAATTCCTGCTGTTCTTGGAGATCACCTGTTACAAGTGAGTAACTATGCTTTACTCACCTATAGTGGGTGTTCCCTGTGGACAACAGGAATGCAACCCACTCATCTCCCTGAGGAGTTGTATTCTGTTTGTTTTGTTGCCAAACTGGAGTAGATGGTGCCACGAAAGCAGGCACGGTGGAACCTCCCAAAAGCTTCCAATAGAAGCTGGGGAGCGTTCCTGGGCGGGGCTCTGGAGATGTCACCCATATGTGAGGACTTACTCCTGCTGTCCACAGAGAACGCCTTCTACAGGTGTGTAACTACCTTGACTGTGAAGGTTGCAGCCAGGTGTTCTCAGCTTTTGTAATGGGGCTTGTGTAGCACAGCTACAGCTGAAATTCATAGTGCTTATATCGCCCCAGAATTTCTCTAAGCATGAGTGTTAGCAGATGCATTTCTGAACCACACTTCTTTCTGGGCATCTCCTTGTATTAGCTGGACATTGCATCTTTGAGAGATTTTGCAATTTTCATTTCTGATGATTAAAATTTATAAAACATTTGCCATCTAGATATTGTTATTGAGTGGAGGTGAGTGGCTTATGAAAACTAGTCATGTTTTTGTGTTAGTCCAAGAGATAAGATTTGCCTATAAGCTGTCGTTTTCACCTTTATTTCTATGGGGTGGAAGCAAAAGAGCTGTCCCTCTTGCAGCAATTTGCTGTATCTGAACTTTAAACTGGTTCCTTTAAGGTGCATCCAGTCAGACTGAAGCCAGCCCCGTAAGCCAAGCGTCACTACACTCTTCATGCAGAGCACCGTAAAAAGCACCCAGCTCTTGCACATCTCAGCTTGTAGGGTAGGCAGGAAAGTGATGGGCTGCCTGGGGCCCCTTGAGCTAATAGTCTAGAACTCACCATTTTCTCAAATGCCTCGGCCTGGACAACATCTCGAGGGAAGCCATCGATCAAAAAGCCTTTTGCTTTATCTACCTTGGCCAGCATGTTGTCTCTAAGCAACTGTATGACAATATCCTAGTGGGAGGTAGAACAGTGAGCATTAAATTAAAAAAAAAAATTATATATATATATACACACATTCAAATGCTATCTTTTAAAGACTATGTATATTCACTCCTCTATCACGTGGAGAGTGGTGACCACTGCCATCCTCTGCTCTATGGATAGCAGTGATACTCTGCTTAGCTATGCAATTTAAGAAAGCCTTTTTGCTGTCCCAAATGAATCTATGAGGGTTGCTCAGAAAGTAATGCCCCACATTTTTTTCTCAGTCCAGAATGAAGATAAGAGGTGTGAAATTGAAGGGATAGTAACTTGGAACTTCAAAGGACACATGTAATTTTAGTTGCCTGACAAATAGCGAGGCGGTAGTGATCCTTCAAATGGCATCTGTGAGTGACACACGGTACAAACAACGAGCTTTAATTGAATTCTTGGTGGAGGAGAAAGAAAGTGAGCAACATTCACAAACGGTTGTGTGCTGTGTATGGAAGTTCTGTGGTAGATAGGAGCACTGTTGGATGATGGGTGAAGAGAGTAAAGGCTTCAGGACGTGGTAAAAGGGAACTGGAAGATCGGCTGTGCTCCAACAAATCAGAGCAGATGTCTTTCCTTTGGCATTTGTGTTCGGTTGTGAGGCTTTGTGGAACCCATTTTGTGCACACCTTTGAATATCCCAAAGAGTCAATAATTGCCATTGCACTACCTCTACTGACGGAAAGCTGTACGGACAATTCCCGACTCGTGATGTGCCGATCTGCACAAATAATGTCGTCAGCGTGCTGCAACTTGTCTAGACTGGTGGCTGAGGCAGGATGCCCAGACTGCAGCTGATCTTCCAGTTCTGTTTTACCACTTCCTGAAGCCTTTACTCTCTTCACCCTTCGTCCAGCAGTGCTCCTATCTACCGCAGAACTTCCATACACAGCACACAACCGTTTGTGATTGTTTCTCATACTTTCTTTCTCCTCCACCAAGAATTCAATTAAAGCTCGTTTGTACCGTGTGTCACTCACAGATGCCATTTGAAGGATCACTCCTGCCTCACTATTTGTCAGGCAACTGTAAATTACTGTTCGGTATTCCAGTTTAGTCCTCCACAATCGGGTAGTGCTCCTCCTCCTGCAGCCTGGAGACTGGACCAATCAAATCTTCTGTAGTATATATGCAGACGGAGCTCCCAGAAGCCCCCAGTGTGTCCAGTCTCCTTGCAGCTTGAGGACGTGCGTGCCCTTTCTGGGCACACTTAGTGACACTTGAAGGAGCAACACTAGTTAGTTCTTTTGGGTTTTGTTTTGGCTTGTTCATTACCATTTATTTGCTAGATAGCTGTCTCTTTAAAAAAAAAAAAAAGCATTGCCACAGGGGACCTCCCAGGGGAAGCCAGTCCTGCATTGGGCTCCTGCCTTCCTTCCTGGGGATTTCTATAGCCTGGGTTGAGCTCTCCCCTAGGCTGTACGGGGAAGAGCCATACCTGGTCCAGCATTGTCTGTCACTCTGAGAAGTTGGCTGAGATCCTTTGCTGTTTCCTGAGCTGGTAGGATTTTTCATTTCTTTACCTTCCTCGGGTACTGCAGCTCCCTCCCGTTTGGATTTTCAGCGGGTCTGTCAGCTCCCCTGCCTCCCGATTTACTGTTTTTCTTGGTTTTTTCACTTTGCCCTTCATTTGGAGCCGTTTTCTTTATTTTCATTTTTCTTTGGTTGCCTTTGTATTTTCGCGCCGTTTTTTACCGCGGGTGAACAAGTGCGGTGGCCATTTTGGATTTCTAAAGGGAACTTTTCAGTGGCACTTTTTAACACTTGTGCACGGGTTCCCCTGGCATTTTTGGGGTTTCTTATGCTGGCGATTTTGCTCAGGGCACCCCTGAGATTCTGGGGAGTGTTTTATTTTCTGTAAAAAAAACAAAAACAAAAAAAAAAACCGTTTTAAATAACAGACAGTGCTGATTTGCATAGGGTTGGTCCCTTTGGTGTGGGCTTCCCTGTTTCTGATCCCTTTTCTCCCGCTTGGCGGAGGTTGCTCTTACATGGCTGCCAAGCCACAATGCGTGATTTGCGGGTCCCGCAGAGGTGCAGTGACTGACTCTGGCATCTGCAGGGGCTGCGCCTCAGTTTCTTCAGACCTGGAACATCCTATTGAACTTAAGGATCTGCCTATCCCCGGTGACACCTCTCTATCGGGGGAGAGTGTCCCTTCGGCGGGCGTCCACCCGTCTGGGTCGGTACCGCCGTCCAATGGATCTGCCCCTGAGCTGCAACATGCGGCTCTAGTAGCGCCGCCTGTGGATTTTTCCCCAGATTTCGTTCTCCTCATGCATCAGGCTTTCCGCTTGAGCCGGTCTGGTCAGTTGCCGGAGGCTTGGCCCGCCTCCCTCTCCCCTTGCTCCTCAGGGGAGGTTCAGCAGTCTTCTCAGCCCGCCGTCAAGAGGCTCAGGTTGGTGGACCAGGATCAGGACACCCTTTGTTTTCCGGATGCTGAAGCGGGGGGTGATCCTGAAACGGAGGCTGATGAGTTGGAGGACGGGGAGATCCCTGAGCCGGAAGATCAGGCTCAGATTATTCGCGTGTTTCGTAGGGACGAGCTGGTCCCTTTGATCACTGAGTCTCTTCAAACTCTTAACCTAGCTGTGGTGCGGCCTCTGGAGGAGGAGGGTCTCGAAGATCCTCTCATTCAGGCGGTCAGGGACGCCCAGGTAGTTTTCCCCGTGCACCGGGTGGTTGAGCAAATGATCCATGCGGAGTGGGATCAACCAGAATCCGGTTTGAAAGGGATTCGGACCATGAATCGTCTTTACCCCCTGGCCGACAAGGACAGGGACTTGTTTAAGTCTCCGCGAGTGGATGCTGCAGTATCTGCGGTGACCAAGAAAACCACCATCCCGGTTGAGGGTGCTGCGGCCTTAAAGGATGCCCAGGATAAGAAGGTTGATAATTTGTTGAAGCAAGCCTTTGATACAAACGCCTTGTCTCTGCAAGCCTCTATTTGTGGGGCGTGGGTTGCTCGGGCTTGTTTACGTTGGTCACAGCGTCTGCGCTCGGGTTCCGGTCTGGACCAGCAGGGGTTGCTGGAAGTTACCCGCATGGAGTCTGGATCGGCTTACTTGGCGGATCTGCTTTATGATTTAATTCGCTCCTTAGCTAACAGTATGGCCTCCGTGGTGGCGGCGCGCCGGTCCATCTGGTTACGCAACTGGGCGGCCGACGGTTCTTCCAAGTCTCGCCTCAGTAAGCTGCCCTTTAAGGGCAGATTATTATTTGGTGAGGCTCTCGATAAGTTGGTGAAGGATCTCGGTGAGTCTAAGGGTGGAAGACTGCTGGAAGATAAGCCTAAGCTCAACAGATCGTCGACCTCGGCGTGCGGTCAGTTTCGGGATTTTCGCAGGTTTCGTTCCTCCCGACTGTGGACATCGCAGCGCGGTTGCTTTGGGGCCCGTCATCAAGGATTTCGTGGTTTCAGAGGAGCAGGAAGAGGCTTCTCCGGAGCCACCTCTTCCTCGGCCTCTTTCTTTAATCGGAAGCCACAATGAAGCGAGGTGGGCTCTAGAGGGAGGCCCGGTTATCGGGGGTCGTTTGCGCGACTTTCTTCCTTCTTGGGCCCAAATTACGTCAGATCAGTGGGTGCTGCAGATTATCAAAGAGGGTTATGCGCTGGAGTTTGCCTACCCACTTCGCGATTCTTTTGTTATGTCACCCAGCAAGGGAGATCAAAAGACGCGGGACATCCGCGTGACCCTCGATCGACTACTCTCCCTGGGTGCAGTGGTTCCGGTACCTCCTTTGGAAAGAGGCGCCGGTCGCTACTCCATCTATTTTGTGGTTCCCAAAAAGGGCGGTTCTCTTCGTCCGATCTTAGACCTCAAAGGTGTGAATCGCGCTCTCAGGGTGCCGCACTTCCGTATGGAGACCCTGCGGTCAGTCATTGTCGCGGTACGTCAAGGGGAGTTTTTAACGTCCCTCGATCTCTCCGAGGCCTATCTACACATTCCCATCCGGCCGTCTCATCAACGGTTTCTCCGCTTCGCTCTTCCGTGGGGCCACTTCCAATTTCGGGCCATGCCGTTCGGTCTCGCCACGGCTCCCCGCACCTTCACAAAGGTGATGGTAGTGGTCGCGGCGGCCTTGCGCAAGGAGGGCATCCTGGTCCATCCATATCTCGACGACTGGTTGATTCGGGCAAAGTCCAGTCGGGAGTATGTGCACGTCATGAGCAGGGTGGTGGCTCTGCTGCGGTCCCTCGGCTGGGTGGTGAACGAATGCAAGAGTTGTCTGTGCCCGACGCAGGATCTCGAGTATCTGGGAGTGCGCTTCGACACAGCACGGGGCTTGGTGTGCCTGCCGGAGCGCCGCATTCTGGCGTTGCGGTCTCTTGTCTGCCTCTTCAGGGGGATGCCTGCTCCATCCGCATGGTGGTACCTGCGGCTCCTCGGTACGATGGCAGCAACCTTGGAGGTGGTGCCTTGGGCGCGCTTCCACATGCGTCCGCTACAGAGTGCTCTGCTGCGCCGTTGGTCCAACCAGTTCGACTCGTTGAACAGGAGATTGCCTTGCCCAAAGGCGGTTCGCCGATCGCTCCGGTGGTGGCTCTCCTCCGAGAACCTGACGCGGGGGATTCCCTTGGAGCCTCCACTTTGGGTTCCGTTCACAACGGATGCCAGCTTAACCGGCTGGGGTGCTCACTGCGAGACCCGCTTCGCTCAGGGGGAATGGTCTCCCCTGGAGGCTTCTTGGTCGATCAACCGTCTCGAATTACGGGCGGTGCGGCTAGCCCTCTTGGCCCTCGAAGCCCTAGTTCTTGGCCGGCCGGTGCGAGTCCTCTCGGACAATGCGACCACCGTAGCTTACATCAATCGCCAAGGGGGCACCGGCAGCGTGGCCCTGGAATCGGAAGCGACGGCCTTGTTCAATTGGGTGCAGACTCGTCTTCCGGCCATCTCGGCAGCGCATATTGCAGGCACAGACAATGTTCAGGCCGATTTTCTCAGCAGAGTGCGGGTGGACCCCGGAGAGTGGGAGCTAAACCCGCAAGTTTACGCGCAAATAGTGCATCGGTGGGGTCCGCCCATCATGGATCTCATGGCGACATTTCAGTCGGCCAAGACAGGACGCTTCTTCAGCAGGCGAAGGGAGCGCATGTCCGAGGGGCTCGACGCTCTCATTCAGCCGTGGCCAACGTCCGGTCTTCTTTATGTCTTTCCTCCGTGGGCTCTGATCGGCCGGGTCGTTCAGCGCATCGAGGGCCATCGGGGTCGAGTGTTACTGGTGGCCCCGGATTGGCCCCGGAGGCCCTGGTATGCCGACCTGGTCCGGTTGCGCGACGGCGTTCCTTGGCTCTTGCCCGCGCTGCCGGATCTTCTTCTTCAGGGGCCCTTGCGGATGCCCCAAGTGGGTCGATTCTCGCTTACGGTTTGGCCATTGAGAGGGCTCGACTGAAAAAGAAGGGTTACTCCCCCGCGGTGATTTCTACTCTACTGCGGGCGAGGAAAACATCCACCTCTCTTACTTACGTTCGGATTTGGAGAATCTTTGAAGACTGGTGCTCCCGGCGTGGAGTCCGTGCAGCGACGGTTTCCGTGTCCGTCGTTTTAAGTTTTCTTCAGGATGGTTTTGATAAGGGCCTTGCGGCTAGTTCCCTGAAAGTCCAGTTGGCGGCTATCTCTTGTTATCGAGGCAAGGTTTTAGGCCGTCTCCTCGGTTCTCATCCGGACGTACGTCGTTTTCTTACGGCTGTTTTTCATTTGCGGCCCTCCCGCAGGATTTTCGTTCCTCCATGGGACTTGAATCTAGTGCTGCGGGCCCTGGTTCGTGAACCTTTTGAACCTCTGAGTAGGGCGTCTCTGAAAGATCTCACGCTGAAGACGGTTTTTCTTGTAGCCATCTGTTCGGCACGGCGTATTTCTGATCTACATGCGTTGTCCTGCCGAGAACCTTTTTTGTCTTTTTCCCCGGATCGGGTGATTCTCCGTCCGGTTCCTTCCTTTTTGCCAAAGGTGGTTTCTCCTTTTCACGTGAATCAGGCAGTGTTTCTTCCAGTTCTTCCTTCGCACTCTGTCGGGACAGCGGACAAAAGTCTTCCCCGTCTCGATGTGGGTCGTGCGCTTCGTCGTTATTTGAAGGCTACCGAATCTTTTCGGAAGACTGACCGCCTATTCGTGCTCTTCGGTGGTGCACGTAAAGGGGAAGCGGCGGCTAAGGCCTCCATTGCAAGATGGCTCAAAGAAGCGATCGCGTCCGCGTATCTGTTGCAGCAGCGGCCTATTCCGGAAGGGATCCGAGCACATTCCACTAGGGCTCAGGCGACCTCTTGGGCGGAGTATAGCCTAGTTCCGCCAGCAGACATCTGTAAGGCGGCCACTTGGTCGTCTTTGCATGCTTTCAGTAAACACTATCGGTTGGATGTGTCAGCAGCTCGGGATTCCTGTTTTGGTTCGGCGGTTCTGCGCGCTGGATGGCAAGGTCCCGCCCGGTCTTAACTGCTCTGTTACATCCCGATTGTGGAGGACTAAACTGGAATACCGAACAGGAAATGGAAATTACACTAACCTGGTAATTGTAGTTCCTGGAGGGTCCAGTTTAGTCCTCCTTCCCTCCCGACTATCTGCTATTCTAGTGTGGTGCGCTTTTCCGAACGGTTGATCATAAGACGGTTCCTCCTTTCCGTTCGACCCTTTTTTGCGGCCGCGCTCTTTGCCATGGCTCTTCCTTTTCTTCGATTTTCAGTCAGCTCTTCTGAGATTTCTCACTGTGGGCTGTATTTTTGCTGCCGGTGCGTCGTTGGCGGCGCGATGCAGTGTTCTGACTTCCTTGTTTGGGGAGGGGGTTGGATATTTTCTTGGGGGGAGCGACTTTGTTCTTTAACTATGCATTTTTTTATATTAATCTAATGTGTTGCTTCGTTAAGTATGCTTTGTTACTAGTACACTGGGGGCTTCTGGGAGCTCCGTCTGCATATATACTACAGAAGATTTGATTGGTCCAGTCTCCAGGCTGCAGGAGGAGGAGCACTACCCGATTGTGGAGGACTAAACTGGACCCTCCAGGAACTACAATTACCAGGCTAGTGTAATTTCCATATTACACGTGTCCTTTGAAGTTTCAAGTTACTACCCCTTCAATTTCACACCTCTTATCTTCATTCTGGACTGAGAAAAAAATGTGGGGCATTACTTTCTGAGCAACCCTTGTACATACCTATATAGATAGATGGCGATATTCATCTGCAATCTGTAGAGTTAGTGCCAGGGTAGAGTAAGGGTATTCCACCTATCTGGATAATGCTAGGTTATCAGTAAGGATTTGCAGTGGTCCTATCTAGATAAGAGTACTTGACCTTCTAGCAGCTGCAACTATATGCATAAGTGCTTTTGAATATCAGGCTGTAAAGTGCCTCTAAGACCAAGCGCCTGATGGAACAGATCCCAAGTGTTGCCACCAGCCCCTTCTGTTGTTTAGCAGGATCATCTGGAATGACCAGTCCAGACAAAAGGATTGTATTCTACTGCCAGCAGAGGTGGAGACAGAACAACTGGAAACCTCTAGTGACATCATCCTGCTACTGGAGCCAATGTAGCTAGGGATGGACATCAGTATTTCTCTGTCTCCAGCAAATGGTGGATGCAGGACCAGTGCAACTCAGTTTTTGAAGTGGATTAGTGCTTGGGCAGACTTTCTAAGGGGTAATGTGGATCCAGTAGAGTTTCACAGCAGATGCCTCCAGAGCATATCTAAGGGTACTCTGCTGGAGTTTCCCCTCGGGGGGGGGGGGGGGGGGGCGGCGCATCCTCCCTGTTAGTATTCTTGCCCAGTTGAAAACCTGTGATGCGTCTGGATCAAGACCCTGTCTTCACACAGACTTCAGCCTCCCCCTCCTGACCAGTATTGGAAAAAAGAAAAGGTAGGTGAGGAGAGGGCAGAACAGCGGGGAGCAGTCTGAGCTCAGTACGGTCTTTGGTCCTGGGTTCCACATGGGTAAGTGCAGTCTTTGACTTGTTTTGTGCGCCTGCCTTTGTCAGCCACAGCTGTGGGGGGTGACCTGACCTTCCATGTGTGTGGTCTGTCTAGTTTGGCATTTTGTGTGTGCTTGTAAGTTCTAATTCTTTATCACAAATTTAATATACCACTCTTACTAAAAATATCAGAGCAGTTTACAAAACAAAACTGAGACTGCTTTAGTGAGAAAAAAAAATGCCAATTCAGGATAGGAATGAGGTAGAAACGGGCACGATACAACACTCAATACAACATTAAATGACACAGAATAGCTAACAGGGAGGTGGTGATAAAATGGTGGAGGGGGGGGTGGAAGGTCAAATGCAGAATAAGTGTGTTTTTAACCTGGTTTTAAATGTTTTATATGAAAGTTCAAGACGAAGGTCTGGAGGGAGTGTGTTCCATAAGCAGGGACCCAGGAAGAAGAAGGCAGAGGAACAGGTTAATTCAAGATGGGCTTGAGAAGGGGAAGGTAGAAACATACGGTTAGAGTGAATTGATCTAAGTGAGCGGTAAGGTGTATGAAGATGGATTAGGTCTGCGAGATACTGGGGAGCGCCGGTGTGGATGGTCTTATGGACAAAGATAAGCATTTTATATTGTATGCGATAAGGAACTGGGAGCCAATGTAGTTGTATTAAGATGGGGTGATATGGTCAAACCGGGATGCGTGAGTCAAAATACGAGCTGCAGTGTGATGGACCAGTTGTAACCTACGAAGTTGTGACTGTGGAAGGCCTGCCAGGGAAACTACAATAATTCCTTCTCTTCCTGGTGTATGTGGGTAGCCTGTGGCTACAAACATGTAACTTGTGCCACCATATGCATGTCTAATTTACATGTGCAAGTCTGATGAACACTGCTGTGCTAAATGGGAGAGCTTTGTGTCAGCACATTAAGAAGCATTGGTTTGTGGTAAATGCTGAGCTGGACCTATGGATCCCCTTTGCAAGTACTGCACAAAGGATTAAGGTGAGCTGTGGTAAGTGGACCTCATGGACATGGTTCACTTGGGGTGAAGAGGGGGAAAGCAAAAGAGCTGTCCCATAGTGGAGGAGTGGCCTAGTGGTTGGGGCAAGGTACCTCAGGCCGGGGGTTCAAATCCCACTCGAGGACAGCAACCTTGGGCTGGAAGGACTGGGGTTTCTAGTCCCACAGGTGCTCCTTGTGGTCTTGGGCAATGGAGGGTTAAGTGGCTTGCCCATGTTCCCTGCAAGTATTAGCGTATGTATCTCATATCTCCTCATGTTAAATGTATCCCCCAATTGTGTTGTGACCACTTTGATTGAAGGATAAGGTGGTATACAAAACTATCTAAATAAATATGGGTATTCCTCAAAATCTCCTCACACAGCCCTGGATGATGCTCCCTCATCTCTTCTGCTACCCTGAAACATGGCTAAGAGAATCAGTCTAGATAGGCCATGTGGTCTTTTTCTGTTGTCATGTTTCTGTCAATGGACAGGGGAGAGTAGCTAAGGCCCTGCTGTCTTTTTCACCTGATGACTTCTCCATTCTGCAAGCTTGGCCCTTCTGACAAAGCAGTGGGGCCCTGAGCAAGGTTTCCCTACCCCCCAGCCTAGCTAGGCTCATGTGCTTCTTGGCAAGGAGCAGCAGGATCTCCCCCCCCCCCCCCCCCAAGTATTAGCTATGCCAAGAAAGCGCCTTTTGGTAGGGAAAGGCCTCAGGTGACTTTCGTTTCCCTTGGGACCTTGAGTCAGAGGTTAACTTGGAAGAAGAGCCTGAACGAGTAGATTAGGATTCTCTGCCAGAAGAACAGGAAGATTTTGCACTGTCTGCCTCTTCAGAAGAGATGAGTTGGTAGCCCTGACTTCTTAAGTGGCTTCTGTACAGTTTTCAGATGTTCCCACCAGTGATGCAGAATCACAGGGCACACCCTCTTCTTCAAGGGATCCATAGATCAAATGCCAAGGCCTTCCCATTTCCGTGGATCCTCTAGGGCATTTTATTTAGACAGTTTTGTATACCACCTTATCCTTCAATCAAAGTGGTCACAACAATTGAGGGATACATTTAACATGAGGGGATATGAGACACATACACTAATACTTGCAGGGAACATGGGCAATGGAGGGAAGTGGCTTGCCCAAGGCCACAAGGAGCACCTGTGGGACTAGAAACCCCAGTCCTTCCGGCCCAAGGTTGCTGTCCTCTTGTGGGATTTGAACCCCTGACCTTCCAGGTTGAGGTAACTTGCCCCAACCACTTGGCCACATGGCCTCTGAAGTGGGACTCTCCAGACTCCTCAGTAAAAGGCAACAGAACTCTGAGCAAACGGTATGTCCTCCTTCAGCAGGAATTACAGTATATAAGTGGTTGAGCTTTTCAAGGGTAGAAGCATATGCCACAGCTGTCACCAGGTATCCCAGCATCTTGGTAGAGGGTGAGCTGCCCTTTAAAGATCAGCTGGATGGCAAGGTGGAGGTGCTCCTTAAGACTGGCTTCTCGGGCTCTTCTCATTCTTCAGGCACTGCTATGTGGAAACTTGATTTCAGACCATTCTCAGTGTGTGAAGTTTCTCACAGAAGGATGATGCCT
This sequence comes from Ichthyophis bannanicus, assembly GCA_033557465.1. Taxonomy (NCBI): domain Eukaryota; kingdom Metazoa; phylum Chordata; class Amphibia; order Gymnophiona; family Ichthyophiidae; genus Ichthyophis; species Ichthyophis bannanicus. The sequence continues at coordinate 105,947,044 of CM066051.1, read as the reverse complement.
CAGCTCATTTTCGAGTCTGTGGAAGTCTATCTTGCCAACGCCATGTATGATCTTGCCTGGCTAACAGCCAGGGACATTGCAGTGGCCACGGTGGCAAAAAGGTAGATCTGGGTACAGAATTGTGTGACGTACATGGCCTCTAAATCCTGCCTAGCCAAGCTCGCTTTAAAGTGAAAGCTTCTATTTGGCAAGGACCTCAAAGCTCAGCAAGAATTTGGTGGATTCCAAGCCCCAGTGCCTCCCAGAAAATAGGCCTAAGGGATCTTGGAGGTGTGTGCCTTTCTTTATCTTCCTGTTCCACCTCATGTTTTTCTCACTCTCTATTATAAGACTCTCAAGATTCTTGGTGGTATCAGCCAGGAAAGACAGCCCTGGTTTTCTCCAGTTCCTGGACCAGGACTTTTTTTCTCCTTTAGGAATGACTCCTCACATCCAGCACAATGACGGGCAGGGGCTCATTCCAAGGTGCCTCCAGTGGGTGGCTGCCTCGGTCTTTTTTCACCAGGAATGGGCCCAGGTCACTGCCAATGCTGTGTGCTCAACATTTTTTAGCATGGTTATGTCCTGGAGTTAAAGGACATATTTTCCAGGACCAAGCAGGAAGTCAGTCCTCACATATGGGGTGACGTCGGCGCCGACGGAGCCCTCGCGGAGCAATTTTCCCCAGCTTTCAAAGAAAGCCTTTGGGAATTGCAGCGCGCATGCGCGGTCCCCTTCCCGCCCAAGGGTGCCATCTTAGCCAGTCTTCTTTTTTCCGCGGAGCCCTACAGACGTGGTCTTCCAGTCCCCGCAGAAAAAGTTGATTTTCTTCATTTTATTTTCTATTTTTTCTTCGGCGCCGGTCTCTTTCCTGCCCGGACTCGCGACGCCGTTGCGAGTCCTTCTCTTATTTTTCGGTTTTTCTGATTTTTCTTGTCAGTTTCGTTTTTCGGTTTTTCGCTGGCAGCCCGGTCCTTTGACCTTGCAGGGGCCCTTTTTCCCCCGATGGCTGCCAGTGGCCTCAAAAGGTGTGTTCAGTGTGACGGAAACATGTCTCTCACTGACACACACGATCATTGCCTCCGCTGCCTCGGCCTAGATCACGAGGAACTGATCTGTGGGGCCTGCAGCAAAATGTCCTCCAAAGCTTTACGGAGTCGGCGGCATCAGCGGGAAAGAATCTTCGCAGATCCCACCCGTACCCGGACCTCGTCGGAGGCCTCGGCGTCCAGAGGCTTCAGCTCTGAGCATCGCTGGAGTTCCTCCGACAGAGGTTCTCCCTCGGGGGATCATCATCGGAAGACGAAACCCGCGAGGGCGGCGTCGGTGGACGCTCCTGGTTCCGCGCGGGCCAGGTCGCATAGCCCCGATAGCCGTCCCGGGTCTTTGGAGCAGGATCGTCTCACGAAGCAACCTCGTCTGGAATCGGAATCGCCTGCTCGGGTAAGTCCTGTAGTCCTCCTGGACTCGCCTCCGAGGGGTCCTACGCCGTCGGGGCCCGAGTCGGGGGGCTGCTGGGTCACCTGAGGTCGGACTCAGGTTGACGGCCTTGGAGAGCAGCCTGGCTGCCTTCATGGACCAGCAGCGGGCACTGATCGCTAGCCTCGCTGGCGCCTCTGCCCTGGCCGCCGGGACGTCGACGTCTAAGTCGACCCCGGAGACCGAGCCGATCCTCGAGTCCATGCAGGCTCGAGTCGATCCTCACTCGAGGTCTCCCTCGGCCTCCCGTTCGGGACCGAGGTCGTCAACGCCAACACCTACGCCCACCCGTACCGACCCCACCGATTCCTCCTCGGAGTCGGCCTGGGAATCTGAAGTGGAAGAGTCACCTGATTCCTTTCGGACTCTGTGTGTCCCCTCGGACTCCCCTGAGTCCGAACCTCGGAAGCAGTCCCCCCCGGAGGATGCCCGGTTCTCGGACTTCGTCAGGGATATGGCCAAGGCTTTGGCCTTCCCTGCGGATCCCGAGGAGGAGCCTCGAGCCGAAGAGCTCGACGCCCTCCAGTATGACTCTCCAGCGAAGGAGCACTTTACTGTACCGGTTCCTCCCATGCTGGAACGACTACTCTTCCGCATGTGGGAGAGTCCGGCATCGTCGCCGGTATTAAGCAAGCGGGTCGATTCCATCTATCGAGTCCGAAAAAGCCCTGGCTTCCAGAAAGCACAGCTACTGCACCATTCCATGGTGGTGGAATCGGCCATGCATAGGCTCAAGAGCCAGAAGATGCACTCCTCGGTGCCTCCCGGCAGGGAGGCCCGCAACCTGGATGGCCTCGGTAAGAAGTGTTTCCAAGGCTCTATGCTTGCTTGTCAGGTCCAGACCTACCAGCTCTACATGGGCATGTACCTTAGAGACCTGGCTAAGGAGATAGCCGGATTCTCTGCTGGACTTTCCGAGGAACCTTTGCGGAGGTTCCTAGCCTTGTCCACTGGAATTCGAGAATGCTCCAAATTCATTTCTCGAGCAGCCTATGATGGCTTTGAAGCATCGGCTCGAGTGGCCGCAGCCGGCATCGGTGCCCGCCGACAGGCTTGGCTTCAGTCGTCTGACCTTGAACCCTGGGTGCAGGACAAGTTGGTCGATGTCCCCTGCCGAGGTGAGAACCTATTTGGCAAGCCCATGGCTGAGAAGGCTGCGCAAATCGAGACGGAGACTCTCACCAGAACAAGGCTCTCTAGAAAGACCTCTGCCCCTTCCCAAAAGAAGAAGGGCTCGGGAAAAAAGTCCTTTTACCCGAGGAAGGCGGCTGCCTATAAACACTACCCTCAGTATCAGGCCTCCTCAGCTCCCTAACAGGGTCAGCAGGCCAAGGGACGGGGTAACGGGTCCCGTAGGCAGCAAGCCCCCAAGCCTGCACCACCAGCCCCTGCTCAGCAGGGTGGGGGTTTTTGACTTCATCGACATAGCCTCTCCCCCTCAGCTGGTTTCTCCCAGCACAGGAGGCCGGCTGGTCCACTTTGCCCACAGGTGGTCCAACATCACATCAGATGCCTGGGTGCTTCATGTTGTGCGAGAAGGCTATCTTCTCCACTTCCACCAGGTCCCTCCCTCCCTATTTTCCGGGAGAGCCTCCACGACTCCCTCTGCACAGGGACTTACTCCTTCAGGAGTTAGCAAGTCTTCTTCAGGAACAGGCTGTGGAACCGGTGCCCCACCACCTGAGAGGTCAAGGTTTTTATTCCAGGTATTTCCTAATACCAAAAAGAACAGGAGGCCTCAGACCCATCCTGGACTTGCGCAACCTCAACAAGTTCCTCGTGCGGGAGAAGTTCAAGATGCTTACCCTTGGAATCCTTCTGCCCTACCTCCATGCTCCTTGGATCTAAAGGATGCCTACACGCACATCCTCATCCACCCAAGCCACCGCCAATACCTAAGGTTTGTGGTGGCAGGAAATCATTACCAGTACAGAGTACTGCCCTTTGGCCTATCCTCCGCACCACGAGTCTTCACAAAATGTCTCGCGGTGGTGGCGGCTTATCTCCGGCTTCAGGGCCTCTATGTCTTTCCTTACCTAGACGACTGGCTCATCAGAGCATCGTCCTCTCAAGAGGTCACACAAGCCACGCACTGCACTGTGACTCTTCTCCAGTACTTGGGCTTTGTCGTAAACTTCGCAAAGTCCACTTTGCTCCCCTCGCAAGATCTCGAGTTCATCGGCGCAAGATTGCACACTCTTCAGGCGCGAGCTTTCCTGCCTCTCGACAGAGCTCAGCGGCTCATGGACCTAACCAGCCGTTTTCGCAGCCAGTCCCTGGTCTCGGCCAGGCGCTTTCTGAGACTACTCGGCCATATGGCTTCCACCGTCCACGTGACCCCCAACGCCCGCCTGAATATGCGGCCTGCTCAGTGGTGCCTTCGCAAGCAGTGGCAACAGGCCACGGGCGGCCTCGCCGACTTAGTGCAGATCTCCGGTCCACTGGCCTCTTCTCTGCAGTGGTGGCTTCATCAGCCGAACCTGGTACTCGGAATGCCTTTTCAATCTCCTCCACCTGCTCAAGTACTGACGACCGATGCTTCTCTCCTGGGATGGGGAGCGCATTGCCAAGGGGCATGTACTCAAGGTCTCTGGACCTCGTGGGAGTCTGTGCAGCAGATCAACTTCCTGGAGCTCAGAGCAATCCGTCTGGCTCTCAAGGCTTTCTCCCACCTGACTTCTCGCCGGTCCGTCCTTGTCCAGACGGACAATCAAGTTGCCATGTTCTACGTGAACAAACAGGGGGGCACGGGCTCCTTCCTTCTCTGTCGGGAAGCGCAGAGGCTCTGCTCTTGGGCCGTCAGCCGCGGCATTCTTCTCAAGGCAGTTTATCTCCCAGGCCAAGAAAATTGCCTGGCGGACAAACTCAGCAGAATCCTCCAGCTGCACGAGTGGCACCTGGATCCCTTGGTAGTTCAGAAACTTTTTCTGAAGTGGGGCCTCCCCACGCTGGATCTTTTTGCCAGTCCTCTCAACCGGCAACTTCCTCGTTTCTGCTCTCGGCAGCCGCATTCCCTCCGAGTAGCGGCAGATGCTTTTCTGCTCTCATGGTCGAAAAGCCTTCTGTATGCCTTTCCTCCCATACCGCTAATCTCTCAAACTCTTTTCAAGGTTCTCCGAGACAAAGCTTCCATGATCCTGATAGCTCCTCGGTGGCCCAGACAGCCGTGGTTTCCACTCCTGCTGCAACTGGCGGTGGAGGCTCCGTTCCCTCTGGGGTTTCAACCAGATCTCCTAACACAGGATCGGGGGTCCCTGCTACACCCCAACCTCAGATCTCTACATCTGATGGCCTGGCTGCTGAAAGGGTAGTCCTTGCTCCCCTTCTACTGCCGGCAGAGGTGCAAGAGGTCGTCCTAGCTTCCCGGCGACCTTCTACCCGCAAATGCTACGCCCTTAAATGGCGTCATTTTTCCGTTTGGTGTACCCAGCAGTCTCTGGATCCCTTCTCCTGCTCGGTGTCGGTGGTCTTGCAGTACTTGCTCTACCTCTCTAATCTTGGACTTAAGTCCAACTCCGTCAAGGTTCACCTCAGTGCTCTTTCAGCACATCATGTGCCGGTGGACGGCAGACCTCTTTCCAACGACCCTCTCGTGGCAAGGTTTCTCCGAGGTCTCCTTCTCCTTAAACCACCTCTGCGCCCGCCAGCACCTGACTGGGATCTGAATGTGGTTTTGCAGCGGATCACCTGTCCGCCTTTTGAACCTATGGCTACCTGCCCTCTCCGTTCTCTTTCTTGGAAAACCTTATTCTTGATAGCCCTCACTTCCGCTAGACGCGTAAGTGAACTACAGGCCCTCGTGTCTGATCCCCCTTACACTCGGTTCTACAAAAATAGGGTAGTCCTACGGACTCACCCTAAATTTCTTCCAAAAGTGGTCTCCCCTTTTCACATCAATCAGGAGGTGGTACTTCCGACCTTCTTTCCCAGGCCACACTCCAGCCGAGCTGAAATGGTCCTGCATACCCTGGACTGTAGAAGGGCGTTGAACTTCTACCTTGACCGTACGCGGGAGCACCGCAAAGCTGCTCAGCTCTTCGTGTCTTTTGACCCCAATAAATTGGGGCTCCCTGTCTCCAAGCGTACTCTGTCCATCTGGGTTGCTGACTGTATCGCTTGGGCTTATGGAGCAGCCGGACTCTCGTTAGAAAGTCGGGTCACGGCTCATTGTGTTCGGGCGAAGGCTACGTCAGTGGCTTACCTCCGCTCTGTTCCATTGGCAGACATCTGCCGGGCCGCTACTTGGTCTTCGAGCCAGACTTTTGCGGTCCATTACTGCCTCGAGAGGGAGTCCCGCAGGGACAGTGCTTTCGGACAGGCAGTCCTCCGAAATCTCTTTAAGGTTTGAGCAACTCCTACCCTCCATCCCGGATGTTGGGCTACCGGTGGGTAATAATTCAGTGAAGATTCCTTCCTTCTGTGCTGCTGAGCTAGAGGGAGCTCATTTTTGTGCTTAGGGTCTCCGGTAGCCTTAAGCTTGGGAGTCCCATATGTGAGGACTGACTTCCTGCTTGGTCCTGGAGAAAGCGTAGTTACTCACCTGTAACAGGTGTTCTCCAGGAGCAGCAGGAATCAGTCCTCACAACCCTCCCTCCTCCCCTGGAGTTGCAATCATCTGCTTTAGTTTTTGCAAATTTTTATGCTGTCTTTTAGCTATGTCATCTGACTGGCTAAGATGGCACCCTTGGGCGGGAAGGGGACCGCGCATGCGCGCTGCAATTCCCAAAGGCTTTCTTTGAAAGCTGGGGAAAATTGCTCCGCGAGGGCTCTGTCGGCGCCGACGTCACCCCATATGTGAGGACTGATTCCTGCTGCTCCTGGAGAACACCTGTTACAGGTGAGTAACTACGCTTTTTTTACATCCTTGTAGTCTCTCCTTGTGGCTCTAAAACCAAGACTGTGGTTTGGGCCACTCGGGAGAAGCTGGTGTGCCTCCAGGGTGTTGTACCCATACCCCCTCGGTGCTGAACATACGGCAACTAAGTAGACTGTCTTGAGATAAAGATCCTTAAGAAAAGCCAGCTTCAATAGTTCAAAAGGGGCATACAACAGGGCCCAAATCCCATGGTGGGACAAGTGAAGATAAGAGGGATGCAACACCCCCCCCCCCTCCCTAAGGAAGCAGATCACATCCAGATGTGAGGCTATGGAGCCACCAGCTACAAAGTCTCAAAAACTGGCAGGTATTCTCATATACTTTGTCGTGCCGAAGGAGGACATTCCTTTCAGGTTCATCCTCTTCCTTCCTAAGAGTTCCTTGCTGCTGGTTGGAGACATTCCAGTTAGTCATTCATGCAGCTCACAGCAGGGAGTTGCTCTCCTCTCTGGATCTGATTGAAGCGTATTTCCGTGTTCCCATTTGAGAGAACCAGCGACGGTTTCTACGTTTTGCTGTTCTGTGTGATCACTTTCAGTTCTGTGCTCTGCTCTTTAACCTTGCCACAGTCCCAAGAACCTTCTCCCAAGATCATGATAGTTGCAGTGGAAGCTCTGTGGTGTGAGGGCATCTATGTACACCTTTACAATTGGTTTATTCACACCAGGTCGCAGTCTGAAGTGGACTAGGTGACAGCACGAGTAGTTCAGTTTCTTGAAGGTTTCGGCTAGCCGGTAAATTGAATCAAGTCTTACCTGGAGCCCCCTCAGTCATTGGAGTATCTTGGAGCACAGTTCAGTACCCATGCCAACAGAGTCGCCTTGACCATCGAGAGAATATCCAAGTTTCTGGCACAACTGGTGGCCTTCCAGCGACAGCGAAGTCCCAAACTTTGGGAGCATCTTCAACACTGGGCTTATGGTAGCCACCCTGGAGTTAGTCCCGTGGGCAAGGGGTCATATGAGGTTGCTCCAAAGATCCCTTTTGTCATGTTGGTTGCCTTGCTCGCAAGACTTCAAGATCAGACTTGCTCCTTTTGCCATTAGTAGCATCACGCCTGATTTGGTGGTCTCATCCTGCCAATTTGAACAAAGAAGTGCCTCTGGATGATCCTCAATAGCTTACCCTGATGTCAGATGCCAGTCTGTTCAGCTGGGATGCTCATTGTGAAAGTTGGCATAGGGGCACTGGTCCAGTCATGAATCGGCTTGGGCCTTTGGCGTTTCTGCCATCTGGCTGTGGGCCAAGCGTTATGGGTCTTTTTTGGAGAATGCTACAATGGGTGGTATACATTGTCAACCAGGATGATACCAAATGTGTAGAAGTGGCTCTGGAAATGACTCTGTTTCCATCGGTGGATTGAAATCTTCTGGCCATTTTTGGTGCAGCACAATGTGGGCCTGTACAGTGTAGAAGTGGACTTTTTCAATTTGTCACACCCTCAATCTAGAAAGTGGATCCTGGACTGTTAAGGCCGTCCCTGGATAGATCTGATGGCAACCCATTCCAATGCCAAAGTGGAGAGATTCTTTAATCGACGTTAGGAACCAGGCACCAGGGGCAGTTGTAAAGGGAAAAATAAGTTTCTTGTTGTAGAGAGGGACCTCAAGGGAACATGGATATTTTGGCAAGTCACTTAACCCTCCATTGCCTCGGAAGAAAGGCCTGGCAATCTACTTCCGGTGACACTGCCAAGAAAACCCAGGAGCTTCTGGGTCGCCAGGAGTCAGGACTGACTCGAAGGCACACATTGCATTTATACATGGAAAGGAATGTGTTGTGCTAAGGCAAATTGATTGATCTTCACAGAGACGAGTACCATTTGTACGGTTGTTGATAAGCAGGGGTGGGCTGCTGGGATGGGTTGATGACGTATGTATATGTTTTTGTTACTGTATAAAAGATAGACTGCTCTTCTAACGTGTGGAATAAACTTGCACACTGTCCCTTTGTGTATGGGTGTGAGTTCATTCCCCTGGATTCCAGACAGCCAGAGCAGCATACCGCAGATGACAGTTCGGGACTTCCCTGGCCTGGAGTGACCAACAAGGGACAGACCCGTTACAGCAGTGATGCCCGGGTCAAGCCTTTGCCTTTTTATCTGTATCTTTGAGTTATTTGATATACTGATATACCACCCAACACTGGGCCATCTGAGCGGTTGCAAGAAAACGAAAGGAAACAGAATGCCATAACAAACAGGAAAGGAAAGAAGAAGGTTAGATTGGTGATGGGGGCAGGGGTGGCGTGGAGATGAGGATCAAGGGTTTAGGTAGGGGCCAAAACGGAAAGGGCATAAGCGAGAGAAAAAGAGGTGGGTTTTCAGCATTGTTTTGAAACGGGGAAAGGAGAATTCCAGGCACAGGTCAGACAAGAGAGAGTTCTAGAGAAGGGGACCAAGGAAAAAGAATGCAGAGGTGCTTGTGGATTCTAAGTGAGCATGGGAGGCAGGCCTCTTCTGTACATGTTTCTGCCATTGTCTTGTTGGGTGAGTGATTTGCTGGATAAAGAATCACCTGGGACTGGTGATTCTAGTGGTGCCATATTGGCTGTGGAGACCTGAGTTTGTGGATCTGATGCAGCTCTTTGATGGCATGCCTCTGTGCCTTCCACAGGCCTGGGGTATTTTGTGCCAGGAGCCCATACTGATGGAAGATCTGGCTCCCATCTCACTTATGGCTTGGCCCTTGAGAGGCAATGCGTAGTGCATAAAGACTACTCCACAGGCTGTGGTTTCCACATTCTTAAAGGCAAAGCATGGTTCCATCTGCCTTGCCTATGTGCTATGGGAGAACAGCTTGCTTCCTTGGAACATAGTTTTGCCGTCCTGCAAGACTGGTTTGGAAAAGGTCTGTCCCTCAGCTCCTTGATGGTACAGGTTGCAGCCTTGACTTGTTTTTGAGACTTTGAAGCTGGTGGCTCCATAGCCTCACATCTGGATGTGATCTGCTTCCTTAGGGGTGGGTGTGTTGCATCCCCCTTGTCTTCACTTGTCCCACCATGGGATTTGGGCCCTGTTGTATGCACCTTTTGAACTATTGAAGCTGGCTTTTCTTAAGGATCTTTATCTCAAGAGAGTCTTCTTAGTTGCCATATGTTCAGCACTTCGCATTATGGAGTTGCAGGATCTCTTGTGCAGAGGTCCTTACCTGTCCTTAGAGGAGGCTGGCTATCAGGCCAGTCCCCTCCTTACCTAAAGCAGTTTCAGCCTTTCATATCAATCAGGTGGTCTGCCTTCCATCCTTTTTGGTGGAATTGTGTAAAGGGATGGACAAAAATCTTCATTTACTTGACATTTGCAGGGTACTTATCAGGTACCTGAAGGTCACTAATTTTTTTCAAAAGTCTGATACTGTGCTCTTTGCAAGTCTGTATAAGAGCCAAGGTGGCCTTAGAAGCCACTTTGCCCATTAGGATGAGGGGACAGCCTCTCATATCCATCTTTTGGGGAATCGTTCAGTCCTGGAGAGATTTTGGGTGCACTTTGCTTGTTCTCAGGCCCCTTCCTGTGTAGCACGCAGTTTGGTTGCACCTGTTGACAGTTTGCAGGATGGCAACTTGGTAGTCTCACTCCACCTTTATCAAGCATTACTGTGCGGCCTTCAGTGCAGTGGAGTAGTTTTGGCACTTCTCACTTGTCTGGACTGGTCTAGCAGGACCTCTTGGAAGGTGATGTTTTTGCTTACCGGATGATGTCCTTTCCTGGATTCCTGCTAGACCAGTCCAGGATCCACCCCTTATGCTTTTATCGCTGTAGTTTAGCCTTCCAGGCTTTGCTCTTCTGGTGGCTGTTCTGTACATATTTCTGGCATGTTACTCACAATGAGGTTGTATGTTAAGTTCTTGACTATTTGCATGGGTATGAATACTGAACTATGCCCATAGCTGCACTAGCTCAAGTAGCAGGATGATGTCACTAGAAATGTCTAGTTCTGTCCCACCTCTGCCTGCAGAGGAATGTAACCTGCTTGTCTGGACTGGTCTAGCAGGACTCCAGGAAAGGACATTATCTGGTACGTAAAATGTCACCTTTGCATCTGTCTGTTTCCCTTTTTCTCTCACCTGCCACATGCTAAAAGACTTGGAGATCTATCCCCTTCCTGGTTTTCTCTGATGGGTGGCCTGACTGGGGATATGTACTCACCAGGGGCACGGTCTCGCCCTTTTGCATGATCTCTCTGATCTGCCGGCCTTGTGCGGTGGAGTAGCTGGCCTCAACTCGCAACAGGTCCCCGATGCAGAAGTGAGTAAAGCCATATTTAGCAACTATCTTCTCACACTGGGTGTTTCTCCCCGAACCAGGACCCCCCAGAATAAGGATGACAGTTTGAGATTTAAGTTTTTCTGTATAAGAGATATTGAAAGCAAAAAAGAATGATAGTAGAGGGCCAAGTCTCATATGAAAGAGATTTCTCCCATCTGTCCTCAACCTGATGCAGCTCGAGTTTTTTCCCTGAGCTGCCTGCTTATAAATGCCCCCCCCCCACCCCCTCCTAAGAAAGCTTCCCCTGATCTGCCCTCCCTCTAAGAGCTGCTTCTATCTATTCTTGTCCATGAAAGCTTCTGATCTCTATCCCCACCCAAAAGCCTTTTCCCCATTCTCGGTCCTCAAAAGCAGGATAACTGCAGCCATACAGCTAGTGATGTCATCAGGTGAATCTAAGTAAGACTTCCTCCACTAGAGCCCAAACAAATCTGGAAGGTTTTTTGCGTGTCTGCGAGTGCCCATGCTACCATACCTCCCAGATTGCCTTGGGGTGTCCTCCACAACTGGGGGAATCCACAAGATGAGAACATTCTACTAACCCACAGACTGAGCCTCTCACAGGCAATTATGGCCAGAACTTAAAGTAGCAGATTCTCCATCCCAGTGTGCTCGTTTTGAAACAGCTGTAGCTTCAGGTGCCAATGCACAAGTCCTAAGAGCAAATGAATTGGGTGGAGCGCCTGCCTGCTCACTTCTTTGGTTCAGTCATGTGACAGGGGCTGCCCCAGTTCCACACAAAAAAAAAAAGGCGTTGGGCCAGTAGCCATAGCTGTGGCCCACAGCTGTATAGCAGGAAGGCTATTGCCATGGCATGGTACACTGGCTCTGGCCACCCTGCAGCAGCTGGCATCCTGCCAAAAGATGCGAACTGGTACCAACATGATTTCTACCAGCTAGCTAGCTGCACAACGCGTTCCCAGGATGTGTGGGACCTCAAAGAGCAAAATTCTTAAAAGGGACATGCACAAGATAGAAAAGCACATAAGCTAGGCACTCTGGGCCTTAATATTCCTGCCACTAAAAGACCTCAGATCCTGCCATCTCTCTGATAAGGGGGGCACTTGCTGCTTTTTTTTTTAAATTATAAACATATTTTCTTGGAATTTATCCTTCCATATTTATCTCTTGTATAGCAAGACATTGTTGAAATCAGCTAGCTTTCTTTTGGCGCTCCTCCACCTCTAATTTTTCTTAGGGGCAAGAATATTCACTAAAACTTTTAAAATTTAGAATTCCATAATTGAGTTTGTCTTTTCTAAAGTGTCTGCCCTTATGGGTGAGCGAAGAAGCTGTTGCAATGCAAAATCCTTATTGACTACGGAGTGAACATTTAACAGACCAAATGGATACAATGATAACTAAGGGGTATGTTTACTAAACCGGGCTAACGGTTAACCCGGGCTATCTGCATCTAGGTCCCATTGAATAATATGGGACCTAGTGACAGATAGCCCGGGTTAACCGTTAGCCCGGTTTAGTAAACATACCCCTAACTTTCTTTGATCTGAGAAACATTCACCAAAGTTAGCCTATTCTGGGCCCTCATCCTAAAATCCTGTTGAAGATGGTAAACATATAGCATTTCTCTTTACCAGACACTGATCCAGTTTATAAGTAGTCTTTCCCCCATTTCACCAACATCACAACCCTACTTTACTAATCAGTTGCCAACTTCAAACAATTGCACCTGGCGCACACAGGGGCTTTGCCTTCTAATGCACCGATGGTGGGGCGCAACTTTTAAAGGAGGACCACAGTATTTCACTGATAACAGACTGCGAGGTATTTCTTTCCTTGCAGCGCTTGATGCAAAAGATAATGTGCAAAGTGTAATTGAATGCAATGAAGCACAGGGCTTGCTGACTTCCAGGCTTGGTTACTGAGTAAGTCTCCTCAGTCGGACATCCATTTAAGTAGTGCTTAGAGTGCAATGCCTGCCTTTCACCTTATGACATCTGCACTTAACAGTCCTCTCCAGAGAATAACTGTCCTGATCCAAAGAAACTCCCACAGGAAACCTCAATTTCTGCAGACTGGCATGGCCTTTTCTAAATCTATAGAATCTAAATCTCTACAAACCTCTCTCAAATCTTCTGAAACCTATATTATAGCCCTATTGCTCAAGACTATCCACCATCACTCAAAGAGGACTAGAACTACCCTACTGTATGCAGCCTAGGCTCTACTTGGATTAAAAGCTGGAGCCTTCACCTATCCAACCTCGAAGACGCCGACTGACAATGCTCCTCAGAAGCCCAAAGGGGAGCCTACATCAGAAAATGTTTCCTATCCATGCTTTCTAATTTGTAAAGCTGTCAGTCTCTCTCACTGCAGTCTGGAAGTCTATGACAAAAGGCAGGACTTCATAGGCATCCTAAAATAAGTTGACGCTGCAAGGAAATTAGAAGCCCTTCCTGTGCAATCAAAAATATTGCAGGCCTCCCCCACCCTCCTGTGCTACCAACATCTTCATATTAAATACAAGGTATAGCCTACACCTGGCTACAAAAGGACTCTGTTTCTGCTCCATTGCATGGAGGCAGCTCTTAAAAAATCTAAGAGCTCTAAATCAGATGCCTACATTGATGGGCAAGGACCTAAAAAAAACCTTGATGTGGTCAGAAAAGTGTTCCAGGGTGCTATGTGAAACTTCAGAAGTCACTACTCATCAACTCCAAATGGTGTAATTTCACTAGTTGAATAAATGTTGTCTTTCCTGAGATCACCCTCATCAGAAATACATTCTTGCTTAGCTGAACTCGTCATGTGCTCCAGATATGGTCCCTATGACATGTCATTTAGAATCACAACAGTTTCCACAGGGGTACTCAAAATGGCATGATGCCAGAGCATGGTTCCTCCCACTAGATGTGCATGATCAGTTAGCTAATGCAAGGGACATGATCTCTTTAGGGAAAAAATTAAAGATGCAGTGACCCAAATAAAGGGCCAGTGTACCACCCTGTAATAGCGGTTGCCTCAATCCCACTGCTCTCTCTTCTGCATCTTCCAAAAACCACTTTCTTTAGGAGACAGTACCACATGCAGTACTGCTGGCCGTTTTAGCAATATAAAATATATCAACCATATTGTTGAGACCTCCTGCAGCGTATAACCCAGCCAAAAAAATGATCATCCCACTACTTATCTATCCTCAACACACTGAGGTTTGATTGCCCTCCAGTTGGTGGGAAAATCCTTCAGAGAAGCCTGACATTAGATCAGCCAAGTGGGAACTAATAATCTTGGCCCATGGGTACAAAATAAACTTCACTTGGCCATCAACAGTAGAAACCCTCCAACCTATGGCTGGGTTGCAAATTCCATCAGTCCACATACCACCTGATTCTAATCACATACTCATCCTCTTCATGTTACAGAACATACCTTCGCCACCTATGCACTCTAGGTGTTTGGACTCATTGTGAGACTACTCCATATTAGTTATCTGGAGTTATGGGCCATCTTCTATGCGATAGAATGGTTAACAAACATTTTACTCATCCAGACAAGATAACTAGGTTACCATGTCTTACATCTATAAATAGCAAATCAAAATATACCTTCAGGTCAGGGCAAATCAGTAACAAATATATAAGAAGCACCTAACCTCAATCAGTGACCACCAAATAATTATTCTTTATGTCGGAGCTAGCCGTAGGAAGGTCGGAAGGGAAACCGACCTACACCGGGCGGGTAGCTACTTTTATTATTAAAGGTTCTTCACCAAAGGTTATTATTATTAAAGGTTCTTCTTAACTTTAACTTTAATTTTGGTGAAGAACCTTTAATAATAAAAGTAGCTACCCGCCCGGTGTAGGTCTGTTTCCCTTCCGACCTTCCTACGGCTAGCTCTGACATAAAGAATAATTATTTGGTGGTCACTGATTGAGGTTAGGTGCTTCTTATATATTTGTTACATCTATAAATAGCATGAGTCTAGTGGCTACAGACTTTGCCAGGAGGCAATCAAAATATGGAATCTTGTAATTTCCATGTAGGTCTTCCTGCAGGCAACTTACCTCCCTGGTGAAAACAGCCAGCAAATGCAATGCAATGTGTGCCGGTGCTGACTCAGCAGCCCCTGGGTTTTCTTGGCAAGGTGTGAATGGAAGTAGATTGCCAGGCCTGAGGCAATGAAGAGTAAAGTGACTTGCTCAAGGCCACAGGGAGTGCCAGTGGGAATCAAATCCTGGTTGCTTGGTCGCCAGGCCACTGCTCTACCTACTAGGCTACTCCTCCATTCCCCAGAACATAGCCAGACAGCAAACAAACTTAAGCTGCAGACAGACCCTCATGAATATCATACAGAATTTTCCAAAGGTGGGTTTTCCTGACACAGACCTGTTTTTATAAGCCAACACAACATGCAACGCCTGCTTTTCTGTTCATTGATCAAGGAAAGCCCCTTGGGGTAGGTGCAGATCACAACCGAAGCTGTGAATGGATCAGCACAGGATGCATTCTACACACTGGAGCCAGGGCCTCTTGTACACTTTCCCTCCTATCTCCGTCTTATCCAAGGTCATTCAGAAAAACATAAAGGCTTGGTTGGCCTGCATGATCCTCTTAATATCGCATAGGCCTTGACTGATTTAGTTCCCATGGCTCATCTGACTTGTGACAGATCAGCCTATCTTTCTGTGGATTAATTCCTCCATTCTGATATAACATGGAGGATGTCTCCTGCACTCCAACTTAAAATCCCTTAAACTCAAAAGGGTGGTTATTGAAAGACAGCTAATTTATACACTACCTGTTAAGCAAGATATTACTGTAGCCTTTACAAGGTATTACACATGGAATTTGTATTGGTCAGGGTGAGCCCAACCATCAGACAAGACTAGGCAGTTGTCTAGGACAGCATGGTCTGATAGGTGGCAAAGAGCAACTGTCAATTAAAATAAATAGATCCTGATGGCCAATAGCACATACCATTATCCACAGGGAGCGCGGATCCACGGATACATATAAAACAAAGTTTAATGTATAAAAAGTATGTTCTTCAATTATGCATTTTTACAAAATTGTTGTGGAAGAGGTGGCGTTGGCATGATTGATTGTGGTTGAGTTTAATTTTCAAGATCTTGGGAATGAGAGGAGGATGTAAAGCACACTGTTCACCTAGGGTGCCCAGTATAGAAACATAGAAACATGATGACAGAAAAAGACTACATGGCCTATCTAGTCTGTCCTTCCATATCAACAACTACAACAGTCCACTTTTTACCTTTAGAGATCAACTCCATTGGTCCAGCTTCACCCACTAGTGTAGGGACAACCACCCTTGTCCTTTCAGCTATGTTCCCATACCTTCTCCACCTCTCTAACACTGGCTTAAAACCAAATTCAATGCAGCTACACCTCTGTGCCATCACCATCTAACAAAACCATATACACACTTTGATCTCCAAGTTCATGAGGGGTTTAATGAATATAATTATAGCCCTCTTTGCAGGATCTACTGACATCGTGGGAGCTCAATATTGTGCTTGTTCAGCTAATGAAAATTTATTACAAGTCTCTTTTGAAACACCTATCCTGTAATGACATCACCCCTGTTTTTGTCCCTTCTGTATTGGTCTCTGTAAACAGTTCTACCCAAACCAAGTTCTACTGCACACCCACCTAATGTCACAATTTCATCTCAACCAATCCATTGTAGCCCAATTTTCTTCCCGAAGCCACCAGCTCAAAATGGTTTTCCACACCTTGGCCTCTAGGACAGTATTAACATATTACCTTCAAGGCACAAAGGAGCACTGAACATGCACCCAATTCTGTTTCATTTGATGGTGGCAGATTGGCACCCAGGTAACCAAGTGCACACAATCCATTTGAATAGCCAACGTCATTGTCTTCTGCTATCACCAAGCATCCAGACCACATGGTGGCACACCAAGTCTATCTCAATTGCCAACCTGCCGTTGTCCATAGTAGTATTAGGGAAAGTGGCAAGGTGGTCCTCTAGACATCCCTTCACAAAAAAATGCAGCCTCGATTCCTCCTGAAGGCTAGAGAGTGCATTTGGACAAGCAGTAGTTCAAAACCTTTTTTGCATAATTAACTCCAACCACCCAGAGTTTGTCTCTCTCTAGTTGTCTAAAACAAACTGCTCAGTGAGAGGTGTGTTCTACTTTCCTGATGCTGAAAAGAAAAAGCTAACGCTTATCCCACAGAATCTCAGCCCATTGTTACTGGCCCAATGGATCGATTTGTGGTGGTTTCTGATGCTGTGAAATGGGAGATTTGTGTGGGTTTTGCTGCGGAAGGCAAGGAGTCGTCTCCACAGTCTTCGGACCTGGATACCACCCTGTCTCCTGACACACTGCTGCTGCCGCCGCCAGACCCAAAAGACCCAACTCTTATATCGCTGTTTGCGAGCCTGCTCCGTTGGAAATCAATACAGTGAAGGCTCTGCTGCTGGGGGGGATTTGACAGCGGAGGTGAGAACAATTGTCTCTGGTTCCACCGGCGGCCCCTCAGGAGTATTGGCAGTTGAGACACCCAAGGCCAGTGGCCGTGGCGTGGGTAGTTTGTTGGAAGCTCCCTCGTTTGCATCAATGCCTATTTCCTTTGCTCTTTCACGTCCAAAGATAACTTTGTAGACTATTTGGGAAGCAATTACTAATCTCTCTGACGCCATTGTTCATTAGACTTCTGATATTTTGGTGAGAGTACTGCAAATTTCCAAGAGGCTGGCGATTTACGTGTGTGACCGACAATTTAAAATTAAAAGTTGAGGATTGTGACCATAGGTTGGCTGCATTCTCGGATACAACTATGTCTCTTATTAAAGATAACATAGCTTTCAGATCTAACAAACATTGGAAAACTCTTTACCTGTAGGTAAAAAGGAGCCTTTCGGTTCACCTGTGAAAACCATTATGGAAGCATTGAATGTGTCGGAAATTCTGAACTTGTCAGGATCGGCACCCTTCTCATTATTTATGCTCTTGTGTCTGATAGAGACTAGCTGCTTAAGATATGTTATAAAAAGCGTGTGCTTCCTTTTTGTGTTCTGACAATATCTATATTTCCAGATATTGTCAGAGAAAGTTAAAAAAAAAAAGTGCAAATAATTTCTTATGCTCAAACCAGGTGTGTTGCAACTAGGTGCTTACTACTTTTGTTTTCCTTGTAAATGTCTTGTGTATAAATCATTTTCATATATCTTTTTTTCAAACCAGTGACCTTCTTGCCATTATCAACGCCAGGCTGCCAGTGGTATTGGTTTCAACTGACCAAGATGTGGTGCCCTAACCATGCTTGTGTAGTAGGCCTTGGACTCTTTGCAACCACCTTGAAACAGAAATATGATGACAGAAAAAGACCACATGGCCTATTTAGTCTGTCCTTCCATTTCAACAACAGTCCCCTTTTTACCTTTAGAGATCCTCTGTGTTTGCCCCATGCTTTTTTGAATTCAGTTGCTGTCCTCATCTCTACCACCTCCACTGGGAGACTATTCCACAGATCCACTACTCTTTCCGTAAAGAAATATTTCCGCATATCACTCCTGAATCTATCTCCCTTCACCCTCATCCCATGTCCCCTCGTAGCAGAACTTGCTTTCAATTGAAAGAGGCTCTCTCCCTGAACATTTATGCCACGGAGGTATTTAAACATCTCAATCATATCACCTCTATCCCGCCTTTCCTCTAAGGTGTACATATTAAGATCCTTAAGTCTGTCCTCATATGCTTTATAATGAAGCCCACTAATCATTTTAGTAGCCACCCTCTGCACGACTCCATCCTGTTCACATCCTTTTGACGGTGCGGTCTCCAGAATTGCACACTATACTCCAAATGAGGTCACACCAAAGACTTATACAGAGGCATTATCATCTCCTTTTTTCTGCTAGCCATTCCTCTCCGTATGCACCCAAGCATCCTTTTAGCTTTTGCCGTCGCCTTTTCTACCTGTTTAGCTACTTTAAGATCATCAGACACAACCACGCCTAGGTCCCGCTCTTCTTTAGTGGACAAAAGTACTTCACCCCCTATACTATATTGCTCCCTTGGATTGCTGCAGCCCAAATGCATGACATTACATTTTTTAACATTAAATCCCAGCTGCCAAATTCTAGACCATTCTTCAAGCTTAGCTAGATCCCTCCTCATCTTATCTACACCTTCCTGGGTGTCTACTCTATTGCAGATTTTGGTATCATTCACAAAGAGGCAGACCTTACCCGACAGCCTTCCGCTATATCACTAACAAAGATGTTAAAAAGAATCGGACCAAGGACAGATCCCTGGGGCACACCACTGGTAACATCCTTCTCAGAGTGAGCTCCATTTACTTGTACTCTTCGTTGCCTCCCACCCAACCAATTTCTAACCCAAGCAGTAACTTTAGGGTCCATCCCTAGGGTGCTCAGTTTGTTTATAAGTCGCCTGTGAGGAACAGTGTCAAAGGCTTTACTGAAATCTAAATACACCACATCTAGTGCTCTCCCTCGGTCCAACTTCCTGGTCACCCAGTCAAAGAAATCAATCAGATTTGTCTGACAAGACCTGCCTCTGGTGAATCCATGCTGCCTCGGATCCTGTAATCCGCTAAACTCCAGAAACCTCACTATTTTCTCTTTCAGCAGGGTTTAAGAACATAAGATATATTAGATTATATATAGATTTAAACTAACAATGTATATATCTTCTAATATGTTATATCTGTAATGTTACAACATTCCTTGTAAATTATAATTATCTGTTCTATGTAAACTGACTTGGTATATTACATACCAATTAACATACTGTTCCATGTAAACCGCACTTGATACTAGGGAAAGAGCGGTATATAAATAACTGTTAAATAAATAAATAAATAAGATATGCCATACTGGGTCAGACCAAGGTCCATCAAGACCAGTATTCTGTTTCCAACAGTGGCCAATCTAGGTCATATGTACCTAGCAGTTTCCCCAAGAGACACAAGTTCCACAATGCTTGTACTGGATCAAGCATTGATATCTTCGGTCACTTCTTAATAATGGTTTATGGACCTTTCCTCCAGGAACTTGTCCAAACCTTTTTAAACTCAGCTACACTAACAGCCTTTACTACATCCTCCGGTAACAAATTCCAGAGTTTGATTACACGTTGAGTGAAAAAATATTTTCTTTTATTAGTCTTAAATAGTTTACCCTGTAGCTTCATTGCATGTCCCCTAGTCTTTCTATATTCTGATAAGGTAAACAATCGATCTACGTTTACCCGTTCCACTCCGTTCATTAATTTATAGTCTTCTATCATATCTCCCCTCAGCCGTCTCTTTTCCAGGTTAAAGAGCCCTAACCTTTTTAGCCTTTCTTCATAGGAGTATCCTTCCATCCCCTTTACCATTTTGGTTTCCAATAATTTACCCACCAACGAAGTTAAACTAACCGGCCTGTAGTTTTCAACCACATCGTTACTTCTGCTTTTGTGTAAAGGCACCACATGAGCCTCTCTCCAGTCCTTTGCCGCCACCACTCCCGACTCCAATGAGGCATTGAAAAGGTCAGTCAGTGGAGCTGCTAGAACGTCCCCAAGTTCCCTCAGTATTCTAGGGTGTATCCCATCGCTTTGTCTACTTTAAGTTGAGCTAGTTTCTCACGAACACAGTCTTCTGAAAATTGTTCACGATGTCCCTCGCTTCTGTTCCTATTTGTGGGTGTTTTCTGAGGTCCTGCTCCTGGTTCTTCATCTGTGAACACAGAACAAAAATATTTGTTAAGCAATTCCGCTTTATCCTTATCAGCTTCTACATCTTCCTTCGCTGCACCCTTGAGTCTGACAATACCACTTTTGCCCTTCCTCTTCTCACTAATATATCTGAAAAATGTCTTATCCCCCCATTTTATTGCACTGGCTATTTCCTCCTCCTTTTGAATCTTTGCCTTCTTGACTACTTTGCTAGCTTCTCTAAATTTTTCCAAATACAGATGCCTGTCTTCCTCTCTCTGTGATCTCTTGTATTTCATGAAGGCCTCCCTCTTTTTCTTCACTTTTTCAGCTACTTCTTTCGAAAACCATAGCGGTCTCCTTTTCCTTTTATTTACCATTTTAACAAAAAGGTTGGTTGCCCTTAAAATGTCCCCTTTCAGTTTTGCCCACTTTTTTTCTACATCCCCCAGCTGTTCCCATCCCATTAATGACTCCCTGAGGTATTGGCCCTTCTTTGCAAAGTTAGTCTTCCTAAAGTCTAAGATCCTCACCTTTGAATGGATTCTAACAGCCCTAGTCCTAATACTGAACCACACCATCTGGTGATCACTGGATGCAAAATGATCTCCCACTACAACATCAGAAACACTTTCACCATTGGTAAGCACCAAGTCCAGTATGGCCCCTTCACGTGTGGGGTCTGTTACCAATTGCCTGAATAGTTCTCCCTGTAGAGAATCCAGGATCTCCTTACTTCTAGATGATACTGCAGCAGGAATGTGCCAATCAACATCTGGCATATTGAAATCTCCTATCAGTAGCACTTCCCCTTTCCTAGCAATGCTGCGTAAGTCTTCAATTAACTCTCTGTCTACCTCTTCCTCTTGTGAGGGAGGTCTGTATATCACACCAATGCAAATAGATTTCTCTTTCCCTCTTTCTAGTTTAACTCACAATGCCTCCTCTCTTCCTTTTAAGCTCTGTAATTCCAAAGCTTTAATAGTAGTTTTTACATATAGTGCCACTCCTCCTCCCCTTCTTCCTACCCTGTCCTTTCTGAATAAAGTATAGTCAGGTATAGTTATATCCCAATCATGGTTTTCTGTGAACCATGTTTCTGTAACTGCCACTAAATCCAAGTCAGCCACTCCCACCAAAGCTTCAACATCAGGGATCTTATTTCCCATGCTATGGGCATTTATACACACTGCTTTCCATATGTTACCCGTTACCCATTTCCATAAAGGTATTTAATGTATCACCTACCTGGGGGCTTTCTTCACCCATCCCCAACAAATCTAGTTTAAAGCCCTCTTCAGTAGATTAGCCAGTCTACTACCGAAGATGCGTTGACCTTTCTTGGACAGATGGATGCCATCTCTGCTCTGCAACCCTTGGAACAGCATCCCATGATCTAGGAAACCAAAACGCTCTCGATGACACCATCCACACAGCCAGGCATTCATCTCCAGGATGTGAGCTTCTCTGCCTTGGCCTTTACCCTCAACAGGGAGGATTGAAGAGAACACCACCTGTGCACCTAACTGCTTCACCCTCTGTCCCAGAGCCATGAAGTCACTTTTGATACACTCAGAGGGATATCTGGCAGTATCATTTGTTCCAACATGGATTAGCAACATTGGGTAATAGTCAGTGGGCTTGATGAGTCTCGGCAAACTCTCCGTAACATCTTGGATTTTGGCACCAGGCAGACAGCATACCTCTCTGGACATCAAGTCTGGTCGGCAGATGGATGCCTCAGTACCCCTCAGAAGAGAGTTTCCAACCACCACTACCCTTCGTTTCCTTCTGGTCACTGATTCTGCAACTTTGGGGTACTTGAGCTCTGGTTCTTCCCTTTCTTGTCTTTTGATTACTCTTGTAAATTGTGTTCAGGATAAGTTCCTCTTGCCTGAACATATTCTTTTTGCACCCCTTCTCTGTAAATGTGGACTATAGGGATATTCATTTTAAATTGTCTCTGTAGGATGTTTTTTCATTGTTTTTCTTATGTAATTCCTTCCCTGTACAAGCTTTGTCTTGATTCAAATAAAAATGTAATAAATAGTAACATTACAAAAAAATCTCTGACATAAATGCACAAGAGGAGAGCTCTTTAATGAGGGGACTTTGGATGAAAGTGAAAGGGGATAGACTCTGGAGTAATCTAAGGAAATATTTCTTTACAGAATGAATGGTTTTCCCAGGGGAGGTTGTCCTGCCTGTGAACAGAGAAAGGAAAGTAAACGGGATAATGCTGCCACATGTTCCCTCCCGCCTCACTCTCTCTAAGTCAAAGCACTGCTCAGCTTTGATACTGAATGACGACCAGAAGGAACTGTGGAAACCGTTATAGCACATGAATACCATTTATGTCCACAAACCCACCCTCTGAGAGAGTGAGAGCTAGACCTGGATGCACCTGATGACATGTGAACAATTGTGGGCTGCATTATTTTGCTAGCTTGCTTCATTTTATTCCTCAAGAGCTCCCCTGTTCCACCCTCAATGTAAACGGCTTCCAATTTGTCCACCTCTATCCAAGAGAACTTCTCTCATGAATTTCCAACTAGGAAAGCTTTCCCTAATCTGCTCCTACCCAAGGGAGCTTTCCCTGATCAGTGACCAAGCCACCCCAAGGCTAGGCAGCTTTCTTGACGCTATTTTATCCTGATCCATCCTCAACACAAAGAACTTATGAGACTACTATTGCCCAAGCAACAAAAGTTACCTCAGACTGCATCAGCAAAGAGAACTTCCCCAATTTGTCCCACCTGAAAGACCAGCCTACAGTCAGCTTGTGATCTACCTCACCTTATGTGCCCCAATCTATTATTCACCCAAGAAACATCCCCCAGTTTGTCCCATTCTGATCCAGGAGAATGTCTCCATATCAGCCTCACCCAACATGCTTCCTCTGATCTATTCTTACCCAGGAGTTTCCTCTGATCTTCCCAACATTTATAGAGAAATTCCCCCAAGAGACCTTTCTCTGAGCTGTGCCATTCCTGCCATGGCCATCCATGAAAGCACTCCCCAATCTGCCCCATCTTGTACAAGGTGCTACCCAAGAGACCGCAGAAGCCACATTGTAATCCATCTCCTCAGCATGAGAGTGTGTTATTTCCATGCATGTACTAATGATCTATAGGAGACAACGCGCCATGTGCTGGAGAATATTACAAGCGGGAACCTGCAGCTGTTCTAACATTTAGCAGCAGAATGTCAGCTTCTCCAAAACCAGCCTATCTAATAACAGGAATGCCACCCCAAGTGCAGCGGACCCCTGACTCATGCTAACCAGATGGGAGTGACAGCAAAATACAACTCTACACATTCTGTTCTTTATGTGCTAAACCTGGCCTCACCTCTTGGCTAAGTGCTAAATAAAAATGGCAATGCGTGGGTGAGGGGGCCTGAAATGGAAAGCTGCCTGGGGATAACCCCTCCATAAAATCATACTGCTACCACTGCTGAATCATTTACAAAACCACAAGTATTTTCAAAACTCAGGATAACTGTGCGGATCAATCCTGCATTTACAAGCTCTGGATTCATACGTACACACCCATCCTTGACCTCTCCATAGTGGAGTTTGTTTACACCTTGGTGAGAGAGTCTGTCTCACTTCTCCAATCACTGATCTTGCCCAGGGTGATGGCCTCGCACATTCCATCCATCTCTGACCTCACAAACCCTGATGGAGTTTGTCTCACTTCCCATTTCTGACCTCACACTGCAAAAGATTATCATTCATTTCTCCCACCTCTGTGCTGATATTGTGCAGTCTCATTCATTTCCACCATTCCTGAACTTGCACACCACGCTTCCTTATTTCTTGTTTTCTACAAATAAAATCATGGCACTGGTAAATTGCAGTGAATTTTCACAACTAAATTCTGAAATATAACCATTTCTACTGTGTTTTAGCACCTCTGTGTACTGAAAAAATGTTTGGCTACCTGAGTCATGGGGGTTACTAAGAGTACCAAACCCTAGGTCTAGGCCACACTGAGCCAGAAGTCCTGCCCCTGGAAAGTTGTACTTTACCTTCAGAAGACTGACGGCGTTTTGGTCCAGATCCTGCAGGTTTACTGTTACAATTTCCCATCTTCTCCTCCAAAGATCCACCTCTGATTTGTGTCTGACTTGGACATTAACTGCTGGGCCAGAGTCATTTTAATATTTTTTGCAGGTTTTCCCTGCATATTCTGATGTCACAAGGGGGCTTTGGGCAGTACCATTAACACTAGCTAAAGGGGAGAAGAGCTGCTGCTGGTCTTAGGGAAGCTCTGGAAGGTTTGGTTACGCATCTCTTGTCCCAGAGGGGAAATGTTGTCACATTCACATATCTCAGAGCTGCTGTGTGAGGTAACTTCCACCAAGAGAGCAGCAGCCCTACTGCCTGCCATGTTATAGCTCTTTGATGTGCGTCTGACCTCCACGCCCAGATGATCTCACGTAACTATATGTTGGTGTCCCTCAGATTGATCTAAGCTTGTTGCACTGACATTTTGTAATGTATAATGTGGACTGCAAAGAATGATTCAACACAAATTGTAGCACAACACCTCGTCCTTGACATTCTCAATCATTCATATAACTAATCATATCTTTATAAATTAGTACATTGCAAATGTCATCCTCCACTCTACAATCCTTTTATAACTTTATGTTCTTATCTTTATAAGAATCATAAGGTGCTGTTTCAACAAAGGAAAGCTGTCTGATGAATCCTTTCATCATCGCTCCTTTTCCTCATTAATTAAAGTGCTCTTCTCCATCAGTGAAAACCCCCCCAAGTAAAACCTATCTTAGTTTCCAAAATATGTAAAATCGGCAATCCTTATGAACCACACTTACAGTAAGTCCTTTCCAGCTGACAGTTTTTCCAACTTCTGTTGGCCTCATCAGGGATTTCTTCCCCATTCGGCAACGTGGCTCTCCTGCAAAAGAGGCTGTGCGTGCACTAATTATCATGCACATCAGCTGGGGCTGGAGGAAATGGTCCATATGGATCAACGATTTTACATATGTTGGAAACTAAAATAAGCTCTACTTGTAGATTTTCACTGATGGGGGGAAGAGCACTTTAATTAATGAGAAGAAACATTTTTTTAAATCGGCTGCAAGGATCGACGATGAAACCATTGATCAGGTAGCTTTCCTTTGTTGAAACAGCACCAATAAGTGAGCATCTTACACTTCTTAGAAAGATAAGTATCAAAAGGATTGTATAGTGGAGGACAATATTTGCGATGTAGTAATTAATAAAGATCCGGGCTGTGGGAGGGGGAGGAGCAGCAGGCCGGTTGAAAGAGAGCCGCCGACAGGCGGGCCCGCGCCTGGCCGGGCCCGCGCCTGAGGGCCTCGCCAGAGGGCCCTTTGGCGTGGCCCTTAGGCAGTGGCCCACATAGAGGCACACACAAGTCTCCTCGACGGTACCGAGCAGCACCGACAACAGCAACCACACCTCCACTGAACATCGTAGGAGAAGCAGATGCCTGCATCGTTTTGAGACCGTCTTACCTCCATGCTATCTCCCCATCCAACACGGATTAACCCTCTCACAACAACCAGGTTTGCTGACCATATCAACAACATATGTTACACTTAAGACAATAATTGACTCAAAGTACCTAGATATACTACTTGGTTAATCCTTCCCACATTTTATTGCTTACTGCTACCATTGTGGCATTGGATAACATATGGTTGCTAGTGACTATATACACATAGCTAAAATTTGCTACATTGTGTTCAATACTATTACCTAAAAGTTTGTAACATTGTTATATGGTTACCTTGCTACATTTCTGCTAATACTACCTACCATATTGCTGCTGCTACTTGTCCAACGTCCAAATATTGTTAAATTGTTACTCTGCTTAAATATCTCCTGCCTACCTCTACTATTATTTCTCTCCAAACGTACCTACAAAAGCTCTCCTCGCCCACAGTCTCAGCAACAATGACCGCACCAGTCATAACGGTAATTTGCCTACTATTCATTATACTATACGAAGCTAAATCACTATCACAAGATCACCACCATATTACTACACTACACAACACAAACAAAAACACTTCCACGGCTTTCACCAATATCCACAAAATCCCTACCATAAGAGACATTCTCACCTTCTACATATAGCAATAGACCAAACATCCAGCACAAAACGAAGCCGACCTGTTCCTCAACAAGAAGGTCTCCGTTGTGCCCTTATAAACGCAAGATCTGCACGCAAGAAATGGCCAGCCATAGCAGACCTAATAATCAAAGGAAATCTTGACATTTTAATGGTCACAGAAACTTGGTTCTCAGACTCCGATGCAGTTATAATAAACCAAATTACACCACCTAATTACTCCACATACACATGTAACAGAGCAAATAAAAGAGGAGGTGGGGTTGCCATTATAGCAAAACTGACCTCCAATATCGCACAATCACTACCAAGAGCACAGAACAATTAGATATTATCTAAATATACCACCCCCACAATACCATCAACCTTATATATGACACCGAACTCAACATCTGAAGAATTATCCAGTGTAATTGACTTAGCCTGCAACCCAGTACACCCAGAGAAACCTAACTGGCTAATGGGCGACTTCAACCTCCCTTCCATACAACCTGCCCTTTCTAATACATTCCTAGACGCAATGAAAAACCTCAACTACAACCAACTCATAAACCAACCTACCCATCTACATGGCAACGTGCTTGACCTTGTCTTCGCTCCACCCACATACATGTCCAATAATGATGATTTTGACATATCCATCACTCCGATCCCTTGGACAGATCATAGCCTGATAACACTCACAATACCATCATATCAGGTCCTCTCACATTATAAAGCAAAACAGTCACCAACAAACTCTACGCGCTTCAAACATTTCAACGAAGAAGAAATCAAGAAACACATATTTCCAAGGCTCAATCAACCTTCTAACAACATCAATGAAATGGTCAACACATGGAATGAAACTATCAACCAATACGCTATACTACCACCAGCCCGTAAAAACACTACAACAAAGAACAATGTTGTGAAAAGACCATATGCACCATGGTTTTCACAAGATCTAAGGAAGTCTCTTACCATCCTGAGGAAGCTCGAAAGAAAGTGGCGTAAATCTCGAAACTCAACAGTTCAACAAACATACTTGACACACCTGCAGACCCATCGTGAAGCAATATGGAACACAAGAAAATCATACCACTCTGAACTCCTCAACCGCTCCCTAAACAAACCTCGGGAACTCTTCAATCTAGTAAAGTCACTAACTACAGAACCATCACCTCCTCAACAGGAACTCATTCACCCGCAGAAATACGCTAATTTTATACAATCTAAAGCTATAAGAACAACAATTTCTTCATCACCTAGTCCACCCCAACAACATGTACAAGTTTCCCCATTACTAAAGCTCTCACCGCCCTCAGCCAAATACATCGAAGACATTATAGCCCAAATGAATACCACCACAGCACCTAACGACCCCTGCCCAGCACACTGGATAAGAGCTCTGCGATCCGACTTTAGTCCAGTCATAGCAAACATAATAAAGATGTCCTTCTCAACAGGCATCTTCCCATCGGCTCTAAAACAGACTTCCATAAGACCGCTGCTAAAAAATAACCAACTAGACCCATCAAAGGAAGAATCGTACCGCCCGATTTCTAGTATACCGCTTCTATCCAAAATAATTGAGAAGGTAACCAACAATCAAATACAACAACACATAGACACCTCCTCACCACTCGACCCAGTCAGCACGGATTCAGGGAAGCCCACGGAGTAGAGACATTGCTGACCACTTTAACCAACACACTCATCAGTGGATTAGACGACATCAAAAAGGCTTTGCCCTAATATTCCTGGACATATCTGCAGCATTTGACTCTGTGGACCATGAAATACTTCTAACCCGCCTATTTGACAAGGGAATTCACGGGCTGGCATGGGAATGGTGCAAATCATACCTGGAAGATCGCCTGCAACATGTCAGGACTACTACAGGGACATCACAACCTTTCCAGTTAAAACAAGGAGTACCTCAGGGCTCCTCCCTATCAGCGCTGCTATTTAATATTTATATGCAGCCTATATGCAACATCACTCGTTCCTATGGCATATCCTCGTTGATCTATGCAGACGATGTACTAATATTTACACCAATCAACGTCAAGCTTCCAGACTTCACAACACTAATAGATTGCTTTAACGCAATAGCAGACTGGCTCCTCACCCAGAATATGCGCATAAACTACAAAAAAACCGAAGTACTCATAATCACGAAAAACAGAGCATTCTCACCCCCTGATATACTAAAAGTACGAGACGCAGACCTCCCAATCAAGCCGTCCATAAAATACCTTGGAGTAATACTCGACCAGCGACTGGATTTTAAAGAACATATCAACCGCACTGTAAAACTATTTACTTCAAAATAAGGACTCTGCGTCATCTGAAAAACATGCTCGAACCAGACAGCTTCAGAACCATATTTCAAACCATAGTCACACCCCACTTCGACTATGCGAACATAATACTCCATGGTCTCCCTAAAAACACCCTAAATACATTACAACTAGCCATGAATGCCGCAGCCAGAGTTCTTTACGGTGCTGCAAAGTGCGAACACATAACACCCATCCTAATGGAGCTTCACTGGCTACCTATTTACTGCAGAATAGCATATAAAGCTCTCCTCATGACCTTTAAGGCGATAAACACTATAGCTCCTTCATCAATTTCAAAACTCATCCATTCGACTCCCAATATTAGATCCAGGAGGTCAGCAGCGGCAAATACCCTAGTTATTCCACAAGAGACCACAAAATGCAAACATTCAACATCAGACAGGGCCTTTGCATACTATGCACCCAGATGTTGGAACAACCTTCCCCACAACATAAGAGCTATTACGGACCTCAAGAATTTCAGAAAAGCTATAAAACACCATCTCTTCATTCTGCATTTCCAAAGCTCATCACCATCCCTCTAACATGCACAGTAAAATTGTATATACCTTATTTACTCAAGATGTAACTAAGAAATCCTATCCTCTGTATATATGTTATTTACAAATATGTACAAAGTTTCCCAAAGTTAAATTCCCAGTTGACTACTCCTGTTATATGTAAACTTATCACAATTTGTTGATTGTAATGAGTATTTCTGTTTAATGTAAACCGCGCTGATGAAAAAGAGTGCGGTATAAAAGAACAATAAATAAATAAATAAAAAATAAATATTATGAGTTATATGAATGATTGAGTGCCTGAGACCTGAATAGAAGGTCCTGTGTTACAATTGGTTTTGAAATATTCTACATATTTTTGTGGTAAGTTTTGGTGGTCATTTAGGTTTGTGGATCCTGCAAAGAATGATTCCATCTATGTCTCACAGGAAATCTTGTCGTCAGTGTTTTATGTAATTATTGACAAATGCTGGTGGGGTTCAATTAACATTGGGACATTTAATCATATGCTTTTCGATTGCCCGTCTATTAAACATTTCTGGGCAGGAGTCTGGGAATATATTAAAGAAATACTGCAGATTGAAAAAGGGGATTCTATTCAAATAGTTGTTTTTAGATCCCTATGTGTGAAAGAAGAACTTTCAAAATATAATAGATTGCTACTTGACATTTTGGTCTCTATTGCTGTTCAGCACATCATGTGTAGCTCGAAAGACACATCTGATATCAATGTCACCTGTTGGTGACACTGTTTGTCAGATTTGTAAATTTGAAGGGGCTGCCTCTATTTCTTTAAATTGTATTGCTAAAGTAGAACAGACTTGGAGATCTTGTGATGTTTATCAATGTCTTGAATAACATTATAATGATAGTATAGTTTGACCTCTGCTGCTTTGTCTTTTTTTGTTGTTTTTGTTTGGGGTAAATTGACTTATCTTTATGCATTTTCCAATGTAAATGGTTGTATTTATGTATGAAAATTTTAAATAAACTCTGGGGAAAAAAATTGTCAGAATCCTGTTCAGGGATGTTCTGCTAATTTGCAGTATGTGTACCTGTGCTTAGACTATTTATATAAAAGATAGTTACAAGAAATGTAAAAAAATATATACTTCAGCCCGAGTCTCATAGTGGGCATCACCTATTCATCAATTAAATCCTGCTGTAGAATAATTTCAGTATCCCTACAACAATTTTATTTGTGATTTAACTGTACCCCCCTCCCTTCACTTTCCTCTGCTAACCCTCACTCCTCCCTTTTCCACTGTCTCTGGGCAGGGGGTCTCCTGCCTCTGCTAACCCTTGCTCTCCCCCTTTCCATTTCTACTTGAAATTTAAAGAGCATATAGATGCCTTGGTAAAGTAATTCTTTTTTTTTCTTTGTAAAATTTTAATTTCTCAGACTTTCTTGAATCACAGAATTTGTTTGCATTAATACATTGACTAAGGGGAAAATGTTTTTACAAAGGCAAAACTTTCAAATTCAGCTGTGCATTAAGCTGTGCTGGAATGCCCTGAAATTTTGATGAAGTGATGCCATTGTTAGAGGCTTACCACTGCTTTGATGGATTAAATTCAAGATCTTTTACAGACATTGCAGCTTAGACTTCTGTTATAGTTTAAAAAGCTAAATTCCTTATGTAGCTACTTGTTTGCTGAGGTCATGTGACAATCTCCATTATTCATGTAGGATCTACAAGACAGACTAACCTGTTCTAGGCATATTTGGTGCACAAGCTGAGAATGCAGGGGTGGGCCCCTTGCCATTCTCTGCGCTGTAGCATGCACAAAGGACCCCTGGTCCCTTGAGACCACTCCTCTGGGAATCTCTATGGATCAGGACCTCCCCAAAGAGAAGCCCAACTTTGAAAGGGAGCTTGTTAAGGTGCATCTTGGGAGCTAAATCAGCAGACCAATTATGCAGCCATAGCCATCTTCCCACCACAACTATGACTGGGGCTTTTTTTTTTTTTGCAGGCTTCTCGTTGGACTGACCAATAGCAGTAAAGCGTGTTTTAGAATACCTGAATGTGTTATTTATTTGTATTATGTTTATTTTATAGGTCAATGGCAGATTATTTTTAGTAGGATTTTTTCATTTTTAAGTACTGTAAACCACTTTACTATTCATTTGAAAGGTGGTATAGAAAGCATAACAGACTTACTTTTAGTTTAGTTTATGTCATGAAGATTCACTTTGAATATCCTGCAAACGTGGCCGTTTCAGGAACTACTGCCCTAAGAACAGGGCCGGATTTACCTTGAGTGAGGCCCTACGCCAGGGGTGTCAAACTCAAATACACAGTGGGCCAAAATGTAAAACTTGAACAAAGTCGCGGGCCAGCATTGAACAAATGAACCTTTTAATATGGACCCAAACAAGATTTGCTTTAACATTGAATATGAAGCAACACTTATTACTATACAATTTATAACTTAATAGTTCAGATATGCAAAAACCAATTTCAAATAAAAAAAACATCAATGACATTCATTTATTAAATAAGATTTAAATAATAATAAATAATAATTTTTAAAATAAAATAACAATAATAAAATTAATCAACCATTCAAGCCCATGTCTTGGAGTAGCAAGAAAAAGTGCATAAAGAAAACGTTAATTATTGCTCAGTTTGCTGCACACTGATCTAATCTGATGTGCCCAAGCCAGATACCTGGCATCTCTTCTTGGATGATAGTTCATCAATGTCTGGGCTCAGGCTTTGAGCTGAGGAAATCCTCAGTATCGAGCGAAGGTGTTCATCAGTCAGACGTCTCCTGTGAGATGTTTTGGTCATCTTCATCGAGGAGAAAGTTGCTCACATAGATAAGTGCTGCCGAACATGGAGAGCATCTGAGCAGCTTGGGTGCGGAGCTGAGGCATTGTGTCAGGGATGAACTGTGGAAACTGGGCGGCGCCCACAGCATCATACTTTGACTTCAGCGTGTCATTACACTGGAGTTCAATTAGCTCCATTTGGAGGTTGGTTGGTGCGTTTTCCACATTAACTGCAAAGGGATTACTGAGCAGTTCAAACCTACATTTCTGGACATCAAAGTCGGCAAATCGCCGGCTAAACTCAGCGCCGAGTACACTGAGTTTTTCAGCAAACTGTGCGCATGGGAACAAGTTGGTAAAGAACTGCGTTTTCATGGTTTGGCAGCAGGGAAAATGGCCAAGGTTTCCTTGCAGCATCTGATTCTCCCACAGGCACAGTTTAGTTTTAAAAGCCCTCACTGCAGCGTACATGTCTGTGATGATGCGCCCCCGCCCCTGAAGCTGCAGGTTCAGCGCATCGAGATGGCTCGAGATGTCACACAGAAAGGCCAGCTCACACAGAAACTTTTTCTCCCGAAGCTCTGCTGTGTCCTTCCCTTTGCTTTCCAGAAACTGACATATTTCCTCATGCAGCTCAAAACATCTATTCAGTACTTTTCCTCGGCTTAACCATCTCACCTCTGTGTGATACGGCACGTCTGCGTATTCCGAACCACACTCCTCCAGAAAAGACTTAAACTGGCGGTGATTCAGACCTTTGGCTCTTATAAAGTTAACTACTTGTGTTACTGTGGTCATAACATGTTCCATCTTTAGGGCTTTGCCACACAATGATTCCTGATGTATGATGCAGTGATAAACAGTTAGTTCACCTGCACAGTTCTCTTCCTGCATCTTCTCCCGGACCCTGCCCACCAGTCCACTTGTTTTACCGCACATCGCTGGCGCACCATCTGTCGTTAATCCCACGAGTTTATCCCACGGCAGCTTTATTTCAGTTACGCATTTGGAAACCTCCTCAAAAATTTCCTTTCCTGTGGTTGTGCCATGCATTGATTTGAATCCCAATAGCTCCTCCGTAACACACATATTTGAGTCCACTCCACGGATGAAGACTGACAGCTGAGCAGTATCAGATGCGTCGCTGCTCTCATCCACAGCAAGGGAGAATGCAACGAAATCTTTTCCCTTTTCCAAAAGCTGGTCATACAGATTGGTGGCAAGATCACATGTGCGATCAGCTACTGTGTTTCTGCTCAGGCTCACGTTTGAAAAGGCTTGCTTTTTCTCTGGGCACACGATGTCACAAACTTTCAACATGCACTTTTTCACAAACTCTCCCTCATTAAAGGGCCGGGCTGATTTTGCGATCTCTGCTGCCACAATATAACTAGCCTTTACAGCAGCCTCACTTTGTGATGTGGCTTTTTTGAACATATTCTGTTGTGAAACCAAACTTCTTTTCATCTCCTCCACTTTCTGGCTCCTTTGAGTCATGTCCAGGTCCTTGTACTTGTCATGGTGTTTTGTTTCATAGTGTCGTCGAATGTTATACTCCTTAGTTATAGCCACGTTGACTCCACAAATCAGACAAACAGGTCTGTCTTTTACATATGTAAACAAATATTCTGTCTCCCACCTGTCCAGAAAGTTCCTGTTGTCTGCCTTTCTTTTTGCCATTTTTGGGAAGGGGTTCCACAGTGACAGTTGTAGCTTGAGATCGCTATGACTTCTGTCACACAGGAGAGGGCGTTTCTGGGACCTGTCCTGATTGACGCGCCAAAACAACAGCAAGGCATTATGGGATTTGTAGTATTAGCGATGAATGAATGCGCTGTATAATACCGGCGGGCTAGCTCTAGTAGTCATTTGGTATAGCCTCGCGGGCCAAATATAATTACACTACGGGCCAAATTTGGCCCGCGGGCCAGAGTTTGACACCTATGCAGTAGAAGAACCAAACTGTAGCCAGGAAAACTACATAAAAGGAGAGTGTATATCCAATATGTGGTTGTATGAAACGTACAGTGAAAAAAGATCCACTAGATATACAGTATGTACGAAATACTGAATAACAACGGGCTAAACAAGAACCATAATATGATATAACCATTGTGTGTTTATGTGAGTGAAATATGACCAGAAATAGAATGAAAGGCACCTATGCAAGAGGTCATAATGAGAAGGGTGGCCAAATATAACCAAGTAAAGAAGAAAGGATATAAGTATTTACTGGTTGCACAAAAGCAGAAATTAGACCTTACCTGCTAATTGTCTTTCCTTGAGTACTCTCCGGGCCAGTCCAGAACAGATGGGTAGTCAAATCTCCCTCCTCTAGCAGCTGAGGACTGAATACTGATTCTTGTTGCTAGGATACCTAGCTCTCCCCTGGCGACAGAAGGCAGTCTTAACGTAACAAGCAGATGAAAAATAACAAAGTGGCATAGGAAAGGCGAGGAAGAGTTACACAGAAGGTTTCTGAGCGTGTTCGGAGCGCCGCCAACGAACACGGCGACACTGCGTAAAACCATACACGCTGGCGCACTGACTGGAAACCACGCCCGAGGAATCACTCTTTGAATTAATTTTTTTTTTTTTTTATATACCCCTTTTTCCAATCTTCTTCCCAAACAAAAAATTCGCCAAACCGACTATGGCTAAGAACACTGATCTCACAGAACCCACAGAAGATACAGAAGGGCGGGATCTGGACTGGCCCGGAGAGTACTCAAGGAAAGACAATTAGCAGGTAAGGTCTAATTTCTGCTTCCTTATCGTCTCTCCGGGCCAGTCCAGAACAGATGGGTAGTACCAAAGCAGTGACTAACCCAGGGAGGGACCTGTGAGCCCCGCTATCATGGCAGAAGCCCCCACCGAAGCATCCTGACGCACAAGCACATCCAAACGATAATGATGTGAGAACGCATGAAGAGAAGACCAGGCCGCCGCCCGACAAATATCCACCGGCGGAACCAAGGCCGATTCCGCCCACGAGGTGGCTTGCCCTCTGGTAGAATGAGCCCGCAGCCCGACCGGCACGGGTCTGCCTCTGGTCTCATACGCAATCCGAATGGCTTGCTTCACTCAACGCGCAATGGAGGCTTTAGAGGCCGCTTTACCCTTGGACGGTCCTCCAAACAGCACAAACAACCTGTCGGATTTACGAAAAGACTCGGTCTCCCTAAGGTAGCGTCGTAGCACGCGACCCATATCCAACCTTCGTAGCGAACGATCAACAGAACCCCCGGCTCCGGTAGCCACGAAGGTGGGAAGAGAAACCGACTGGTTCAAATGGAATGCCGAGACCACCTTAGGCAGAAAAGATGGAACGGGACGCAACACTACTTTTTCCTCAGAAAACTGAAGGAAAGGAGGCCGACAGGAAAGCGCTTGCAAATCTGAAATGCGGCGAGCGGAACATAAGGCAACCAAGAAAGCTGTCTTCCAAGACACCTCCCGGATGGAACTGGAGGAGCGCGGTTCAAAGGGAGCGGAGGTCAAAGCCTCCAGCACTAGATTCAAATCCCAAGGAGGAATAACCTGCCGGACAGGTGGCCTGATATGCTTGGCCGCTCTGAGAAATCTCAAGATATCCGGATGCGAAGAAAGACGAGACCCGCGAATCGGACCCCGAAAAACCGCTAGCGCCGCCAACTGCACTTTCAATGTGTTCAGAGCAAGACCCTTTTCCAGACCACACTGAAGGAACGCGAGAATATCCGGAATGGAAGCCAAACGTGCTCGCAAGGATCGATCGATGCACCAAGCTTCAAACTCGCGCCACACGCGGATGTAAGCCAGCGACGTGGAGCGCCGGCGAGACTGTAACAAAGTGGCGATCACCGACGATGAATAACCTTTGCGTCGCAAGCGATCCCGCTCAATAGCCAGGCCGTAAGCAAGAACTGATCCGCCTGGGGCATCGGAACGGGCCCCTGCGTTAGCAAGTCCGCTCGAGCGGGCAACCGCCAGGGTGGCGCCACCAGAAGCCGCATCAGATCGGCATACCAAGGGCGTCTGGGCCAATCCGGAGCAATAAGGATCACCCGACCTGTGTGAGTGGCTGCTTTCTGAAGTACCCGTCCTATCAACGGCCACGGAGGAAACACATAAAGAAGCTGAACCGACGGCCAGGGCTGAACGAGACCGTCGAGACCCTCCGACATATGCTCCCTGCACCTGCTGAAAAAACGCTCGGTCTTGGCATTGCGCAGAGTTGCCATCAGAACCATGACCGGGTGACCCCAACGCAGAGTGACCTCTCGAAACACGTCCGCATGGAGCTCCCACTCCCCGGGATCCAGCAGGTGACGACTGAGATAGTCGGCTTGCACACTGTGCTTGCCTGCGACATGCGACGCCGACAGTGCCTCCAGTGCCGACAGTGCGCCCATTGAAACAAGCGTTGACTCTCCTCCAGGAGAGAGAGACTGCCCGTTCCGCCTTGGCGATTTATGTAAGATACGGTCACGAGATTGTCGGAAAATACGCGCACAGGCTTGCCCTCCAGCAACTCGGCAAACGCTAGCAGTGCCAGATAGACGGTTTTGAGTTCCAGTCGATTGATGGACCACCGAGCCTCTTCCGTCGACCAGGAGCCCTGTGCTATGCGTGTCAAACAATGCGCTCCCCAACCGGACAGGCTGGCATCCGTAGTGACCAAGACCCAATCCGGCAGAGCCAAAGGCACGCCCGCTAGGAGATGATGAGGAACCAACCACCAGTGAAGACTGACTCGCACATGCTCGGGGCAGCCCAAGCGCCAGGAGAGCGGATGACGCTGCGGGGACCACCGCGAGAGAAGTGCCTGCTGAAGTGGACGCATGTGTGCTCGAGCCCAAGGCACCAGGTCCAAGGCCGCCGCCATTAGTCCCAGCAACTGCAAGTACTTCCAAGCTGTGGGAGCTCGAAGACGTAAGAAACCGGACACGTGAGAGAGAAGCTTGCGAACACAGTCCAGAGGCAAGGAGACGAGCCCCCTGCCCGTGTCGAAAAACGCTCCCAGGTAGGGAAGCTGCTGAACCGGTTGCAGGCGACTCTTTGTCTGGTTCACTATCCATCCAAGATGCTCGAGACAAGACACCACTCGAGCGGTGGCTGTGACCGATTCCTCGCGTGACAGCGCACGAATCAACCAGTCATCGAGATAGGGATGCACCTGGACGCCTTCCTTGCGAAGCGCCGCCACCACCACCACCATCACTTTGGTGAAGGTGCGGGGCGCCGTTGCCAGACCGAAGGGCAAGGCCCGAAACTGAAAATGACCCATGGGAACTGCAAAACGAAGGAAGCGCTGATGTGCCGGCTTGATCGGAATGTGGAGGTAAGCCTCTGTCAAATCTATGGAAGACAGAAACTCCCCCGGAAGCACGGAACGGATTACTGATCTCAACGTTTCCATTCGGAAATGCGAGATCCGCACACAGCGGTTGACGTGCTTCAAATCCAAAATTGGCCGGAAGGAGTCTCCCTTTTTGGGAACTACAAAATAAATCGAGTATCGACCGAAACCGCACTGGTCTTGAGGAACTGGGACCACGGCCCGGAGCTGCAGCAAGCGCTGCAACGTGTCGTGAATGGCCTGCTGCTTGACAGACGGACCGCAGGGAGAAAAAAGGAAGGCATCTGACAGAGAAGCGAATTCGAGCGCATAACCCTCTCTGATAATCTGTAGCACCCAGCGATCGGTGGTAATGGTGGCCCAAGCGGAACCAAACTCCTGCAAACGACCTCCTACCGGAAGCTCCGCCTGGACCTGCCTCGTTTCATTGAGGCTTCTTGCCGGAAGCCGAAGAGGCTCCAAAATAGCCTCTACCGGAACCTCTTGCTCCCCGAAAGGAATGACCCCGAGATGGAAAGCGACCCCGCTGATACGGGGTAAAGCGGGCCCCTCTAAAGCGACGAAAATCGCACCCTTGACCTCTAGGGAAGGAACCTTGCTTACTTGTCCTAGGACGGTCCTCTGGAAGGCGACCTCCTTTGGAGTCACCCAAATCCTTGACAATCTTTTCCAGCGCCTCACCAAACAGAAGCTTACCCTTATACGGTAGCTTACTGAGCCGAGCCTTGGAAGAGGCATCCGCCGCCCAATTGCGCAACCAGAGAAACCGACGGGCGGCAATCACGGAAGCCATCGCCTTCGCGGTAATGCGAATCAAATCATAGAAGGCATCCGCCAGGTAAGCTGCCGCAGACTCTAGCTTAGCCCCCTCAGCAGAAGAAGCAGAAGAAGCAGAAGAAGCGTCCCCCTCTGGACTGGACACCAGCTGACTCCACCTAATAGAAGCCCGAGAGACGAACGCTCCACAGACAGATGCCTGCAGCGCCAGGGCGCTTGCATCAAAGGCCTGCTTCAAGAGCCCCTCCAAGCGCCAATCCTGTACATCCTTCAGGGCAGTAGCTCCTTCCACCGGAATGGTGGTCTTCTTGGTGACAGCCGAAACCAGCGCATCCACCCTAGGCATGCGCAGGAGCTCTGACTCCTCATGGGGCACCGGATACAAACGAGCCATGGCCCGAGCCCCTCTCAAGGAGGCCTCTGGAAACTCCCACTCAGACTCTATCATCTGTTTGATGACTCTGTGGAAGGGAAAACATTTCCGTTCGGACTTAAACCCCTGTAACAAGGGATCCTCTAAAGGCTCCTGCTGTACCACCGGAGGAATAATATTGAGCGCCAGCAGGGACTGCGCAATCAGGGCAGGCAACTCGTCCTTCCTAAAAACCCTAAACATATTAGGGTCCTCCCCTGGCCCCAATTCACCTTCCTCTAAATCAGCAGGCCAGGGGTCCAAACACGAGTCGTCGTGGAGCTCCCCCTCCTCTGGCCCCAGAGCCTCTGCAGCCAGAGAAAAGTCATCCCCCTTAGGTACTTTAAGGGTTGGTAAGGCAGGAACCCCCTCTCCGGGTTCTGACTGACTAGAAACCCCAGCCTGAGGCAGCTGAAGAGAGCCTGTCCCTACAGGCAGAGGAGCCTGAGACTGTTTAAGCAGGTACGCTCTGTGAAAAGCCAAAATGAATTCCGGATTAAGAGGAGGATCAAGTACCTCAGGTAGAGCAGAAATCACAGGCTTTTCCTGCTCCACCACGACATGCCGCGATTTTGCCTTTTTCTTGGCCGGCTTAGCAAGCGGGTCTGCAGACACGGCCGGCATTGACAAAATGGCCGCCGCTCCCGCACTTTCAGCGGGAGCCTGAAACTTATCAAAATGCTCCATTTGAGAGCCGGAGTGTTCGGGCATCGCTGGTAAGCGGTGCGCTCCACGAAGGAAAGCAAGTTATGCGAAATTACCGGCAATCCCCCGAAACCGAAACCACGCGCCCGCAGGCAGCCGACAGAACAAAACGCGATCAGGAAAAAACACGGCGTTCCCAATAAATACCTGGTAAGTTGCCGGTTTGCCAGAAACACTCCCAACCAGCCAGGGTACCGCTGCTAGCGGTTCAGGAAAGTGGCAGGACACCTGCGAAGTAGGACAGCAACTGGGGCCCCCAGGTCTGATCCCTAATAGCACACGGCACAGAGGAGACAGGCTCTGTCCCATTCGCTGTGCACAGCAGTCCAGGTACTCGCAACAGTAGTGAAGTGCTAAAAACACCCTGCTAGGGCTAAGCACCAACCCCAAGGTGAAACTCTTCCAGAAAAAATAATAAAGAAGGCCAGAGAAATAAACCTAACAGAACAGTAATGGGGAGTCAAATCTCCACACATCCAGCTCAGCTGCTGAGGACATTAAGACTGCCTTCTGTCGCCAGGGGAGAGCTAGGTATCCTAGCAACAATAATCAGTATTCAGTCCTCAGCTGCTAGAGGAGGGAGATTTGACTACCCATCTGTTCTGGACTGGCCCGGAGAGACGATAAGGAAGGTGTATTTGTGTCA
Source organism: Ichthyophis bannanicus (assembly GCA_033557465.1). Taxonomy (NCBI): domain Eukaryota; kingdom Metazoa; phylum Chordata; class Amphibia; order Gymnophiona; family Ichthyophiidae; genus Ichthyophis; species Ichthyophis bannanicus. The sequence goes on along the minus strand of CM066051.1, from coordinate 105,907,133 downwards.
GTAAAAGCCTATGTCAAACAAATCTTCAATGCATGAAAGAAAACGTATTGTGAACTAATTTGGTATATACTCAAACTTACAAATGTTCTCAGAACTGAGAGAGCGGACTATGGTTCTTAACCCGCGACGGCTGAGCCCCTCCGTGCTGGTTTTGAGAGGCGCGAAGGGAGAGTGTCTCCCTTGCGTCTCTGTTAAGCCCGCAGGGGCTAATGGGAAATCCCATCAGCCCCTGCGGGCTTAACAGAGACGCGAGGGAGACACTCTCCCTTCGTGCCTCTCAAAGCCGGCACGGAGGGAGGGATTCAGCCGGGCAGAGGGGGCCCCCCTGGACAGTACATGCTGCCGCGGCAGCAGAGGGGGGCCCCGCGGGACAGTCCATGCTGCCGCCGCGGCAGCCAGTGATTTTTTTTTAAATTTAATTTTAAAAAAAGCTAACAATTTGTTCTATTTTTGTGGGCCCTTGCCAGCTGTGGGCCCTACGCCACGGCGTAGTTGGCGTATAGGTAAATCCGGCCCTGCCTAAGAACACGCATGCAGCTGGAACAAAATCAGCCTGTTTGGTAAAGTAATAACCCCGAATATCTGCAACCTCAAACACTGTAGGACAGTATTTGAGGATACTCCTAATGAACATGCAATAACAGATCTGCATGCATATATGCAATATTCATTATGGATATCCTGACACAGCTCTTGAGGACTGGAAGCTAATACAACTATTGTAGATTCGTCAGCATTTAAATGATTTCTTTCAGTTCATGGAAGCAATAAACGAATAACAAGGCGCCAAGAGGAATCAGGGGAGCAGAAGCACCCGAGCAGCGCTAGCACCGCCCTCTGACCCGATGACGTCACCAGCGTTCGCCGGGGGCTACTGGCAGCCAATGCGAATGTACTGCGAAGCTTTTTCAAATCACGTGCAGGGGATGCGGGCCGCAGTCTCTTCCGGTCACGCGCAGGAATGACTCTGGAGGCGGTTCGGTACCGCCGGGGCTCGCTGCTGGTGCTGAACCAGCTGCTGCTGCCCCACGAGAGCCGCTATGAGCCGGTGCGTGGCGTGCAGGAGGCCTGGGAAGCCGTCCGGGACATGAAGGTGAGAGCTGCCGAGTCCGCTTTGCGCCGCGCAGGACTACGAGTCCCTGCATGCAGTGGCCGGTAAGGCGCAAAGCATAGAGGGAAGTGCGCGAGACGCGCTGGTGATGCGTTTGCGCGTCTCAGGCCACCGTGCAATGCGTCACTGCATCAGATGTGACATCAGGCCGTCAGCGTTGCTAAATCCCTCCCCCTCCCCCAGAGGTATTACAGCTCCTCTTCGCTGGGCCGGTGACCGAGGAAGGGGCGGCCACGCGCTCTTTCTGCCGCCATGTTCCTCTCTTTCTGTGGAAACGTGACCGTTTCTCTCTCAGGCTGATGAAGGGGAACATGGACGCAGGAGGCTCCTGTCAGCTCTGTTCTGAAGCGTGTGGAAAATGGACAGTGGCACTGGCGACAGAAGCTCAAAAAAGCGCAGATGACGGGGGCGGGGCTGGAGGAGGAGCGTGCGTCCTGTGTGGCTACACCGCTCGCGCAGCCCTTGATCTGGCCCTGCGCACACGTGCATATATACACCTTTCCCATACGAATTGTTGGTTTCCGATGACGGGGGCGGGGCTGGAGGAGGAGCGTGCGTCCTGTGTGGCTACACCGCTCGCGCAGCCCTTGATCTGGCCCTGCGCACACGTGCATATATACACCTTTCCCATACGAATTGTTGGAACAGATGACGGGGGCGGGGCTGGAGGAGGAGCGTGCGTCCTGTGTGGCTACACCGCTCGCGCAGCCCTTGATCTGGCCCTGCGCACACGTGCATATGATGATTTTGGTGGTGGGGGGGTGTATTTATAGGTAAATGGTTGTGCAACATTGAATATTAGATAGTAATGGTGGTGTATCAGCTAGATGCTGTTTATGAAGTATTGGAATTTAATACCTTTGATGCTGTTTATGATAGGTCATGATGATGATGGTGGAGTAGGTTTATAAAACATTCATATGTGTGTTTAATAAACATTTACATATTTAATGTATCTGTATTTTTTAATTTAGTGAAAGTTTATTTGTAGTAAGAATATGAGTGTAATTATTTAAATTTGTTGAGTTATTATATTGCAATGTGTTTTTGATATATACATGCCCTGCCACTCTGTTGCACCTAGAGAGAGACACATTCATGTAGGCCTGCCACTCTTGCTGCACTCACACATTCCAAGCAAACACACACACCTGCTGCACTCAAACACATATGTATGTACATACATATATAGTAGTAAAACAGAAAACCCCCAGAAAGGCATTCATAATAGAGGTGTCAGTCCCAAGCAATTATTCTTTGAATTATGTGGGGAGAGAGAAGATCCTAAAAGACCAAGAAAATGTGGCAGAAAAATACAGAAATATTTCACATCATATTGGAAGCCATGGGCCTGATTAAGAGGAATTTCCATTCACACCTTGACACATTGCTAATACATGTTACATCTTATGAACTCCAGCAGGAGGCTCTTTGGCACGATGCAAGTACTACGCCGAGCATTAGCCATAAATTTGAGAGTGAGATCATATTCTACATACCATGACAATCAAGAACCAGGATATGTGCAAAACTAACACATTTGGAGAAGTTGCAGCACTCTATATACACGCCCTGCCCACCACGCACTCGGCAAACTGCGCCTGTTTGTAATGTTTCCAGCAGCCACTTTCTAACTTGTTACCCATTTAGCACACTGGATTATGCAGGCTGTAAATGTACTAAATAAAAAATGAATACATAGTGCAAATAGAACAGTGACTAAACCATCATGAAGGGATGTAGTTGCTTGACAGTTCTAGACTCGGTTCTTAAGTTAACAACAGATGGCAGGAGGGAAGAGAGAAAAAGAAACACAAACTAAAGTTTGTTTCCAAAACAAAATAGGAAATGTGGTTGATGATCTTATTTTGTTTTCCATGAACGTGCATCCCTACTAAAAAGCTGATTTTGCCTCATTAGAGCACAGTGGAGACTTCTTACCCTTTTTTGCTCCTGCAAATAGAGTGAGTGACTGTCCCGTATTATAATGATTTGTCCTTGGAATCGAATTACTTCGGTCAGGACACCTAAATATCCCCTATTTTAAAACCCACTTCTCCACATCTGTACCAGCGGTCTTCTCCACTCCAACTGAAATTTTCAAAGGGAAACTATTTATATGAGACTATTTCCATCAGACACAGAAACATATACACATGCATGCACAATATTGTACTTCAGTCACACACACATGACATGCATTCAATTCACCCACCAAATTAGGTAGACACATGTACACTAGACACATACATTACTGGCTGAAAGTGAAGATGATCTGAAACATTTGCTTCTCACAAAGAACATGGTCTCAAAATGGGCCTGCACCTTAATGTAAAGAAGACAAAGATCATGACAACTGGCATAATCAACAGGTTCATCGTTGAAGGAGAAGAAATTGAAATTGTGAACAACTTTAACCTACTTGGATCAACTATCAATAAAGAAGCAACAAGCAGTCAAGAAATCAAACGACGCATTGCTCTTGGCAGAATGGCTATGAAAGACCTAGATAAGATTCTCAAGAGCAGAGATGTCTCTCTCCATACAAAGATTCGACTTGTTCAAGCCATGGTATTTTCAATAACATCATATGGATGTGAAAGCTGGACAGTGAAAAAGACAGGAAGAAAATTGATGCCTTTGAATTATGGTGCTGGCGGCGAATACTATGTATACCATGGACTGCCCGAAGAACAAACCAGTCAGTACTAGAGGAGATCAAACCTAAGCTTTCTTTAGAAGCTCAGATAACAAGACTTCGACTTTCATACTTTGGACACATCATGCAAAGAGAGAGATCATTAGAGAAAGACATCATGCTTGGCAAGATAGAAGGTCAACGCAAAAGAGGAAGGCCAGCAATGAGATGGATCGATACAATAACAGCAGCTACAGGTACCAGTCTGTCAACAATGAGCCGCCTGATTGAAGACCGAACACAATTTAGGATAGCTATCCAGAGGGTCACCATGAGCCGACTCGACTGCACTTAACATGCACACTAACACTTTTCAGACAAACAGATTCTGTCTCTGATTGTCTACTGGTGCTGTGCTGCTTCTGCACTACTCTACTTCAATGCCCCCGTTCTTGCTTTGCTACCAGTCCTTTTTCTCAGCCTGCAATAGCCACCTCACACTTTACCCCATTCCTCTTACATTTCTACCCGTTCTCAGCAACCCCACTCACCCCTATCAAGAAAGTCCACTAACTTTCTCCAAGACCCTGTGCAGAAAATTAGCCCACCTTTCTTGTGACTAGTTCAGCCTTTCCATTGGCCGGAACTTACTACTTACTCTGCTTTGTGAGGGGGGAGCACTGGTGAGCTGTAGAGCTAAACTCTTAAAAAAATACCTAGACATCATTCTAAGACAGTTACTTTATAAAGTTGTAGAATCCTAAAATAATTTACATGGTTGGCAATCCTAAACTCTTGAGTTCTCAGCACATCTGACAAATTTGGCTCTGCTTCCTCCCCAGGGACCAGGCAACCATCAGTCAGAAAAGCCAGCCAATAGGGAGCAGGGGGAGGTGGAGCAGTAGGTAGGATATAGAAACCTTCCTTTCTCCCTTGTCCTGCAGTTCTGGAGTATGGTGTTTTTGGATGGATGCAGGAGGCTCCTATCAGCTCTGCTCTGAGGCGTGTTGGAAACGGATAGTGGCAACAGAAGCTCAAAAAGCACCGGTGGGGGCGGGTCCGAGGAGGTCACAGCCACTGGCTCCTCAGATTTCGGGCTGCTGCCTCAGTACAGACTAAAACATCATCCACCTGCTGTGTGCTGCTGCTGCAGCCACGGAAACGTTTTCCTTCGCTCCCACAGCTGTGCCGAACGGAAGCAGCCCAGCCGCATTTTTAGTAAAGCAAAATAAGCACTTTGCTTCATTAAAAATGCTGTGGTCGGGTTGCTTCAGTACAGCACAGCCACGGAAGCAAACAAAAATGCTCCTGCGGCTGGGTTAACTTAGGAACAGAGAGGGAGAGGAGGTAGCTTGGTGCAAGTGATGTGGTGGTAAGAGGTGGCTGATGCTCAGATCTGATGGGAGTGGGAACTTGGGTCTAGGGGGCCAATGTAGGATGAGGAAAGGAGGGACCGTAAAGGGGCTGAGGCACTAGAATGGTGGAGGAGAGGCTGGTACTGGAGGTGGGCCAATGCTGGGATGGGGGGGGGGGGCTGTGACTGGAAAGGGGCTGATACTGGGGCTATTTCTCTTTCTTCAGTTTTGAGGGTTTTCCATTTGAATTTTTGTCTGCATATTTTTTTCTAATTTTTAGTTTATTATTCTTTCCTTGGTAATGGTCTGTGCAGCTGAGGTGAGGGGCTCTGTGTAGGAATCATGTTGGCTGTAGGTGGGAATCTGTAGGAGTTTGGCTTGCTCTCTGTTAACATGTTGGTTCAGCGTGGGAATCTTGGAGTTTGGCTTGCTCTCTGTTAACAGCTAGAGGTTCCTGGTGTTCTAAAATATTTACAGTGCTGATATGTCATATGTACTGTAGGGTTGAGTTTTTAGACTTGGTGCTGGTACTGAGGGGCCATTTGCAGGATTTTGTGTTGTGAAGCACAATGTTCGACAGTAGAAGCACTTGGTGGTATTGTCATTGATTTGAGACCAGAATTGGAGTGAAATTTATTTCCGTATGTTGAGTTATAAAGTGAAAACCCTAATTCTGCTCTGCATCTGTTGGGAGAGTTTTATTGGTGAATCTTGGAGTGCTCTATATGAATGAAAAATTATACCCTATCAGATGAATGAATAAATGTGTTAGCGTACTTGTGTGGGGAGCTCTGTTCGTGGGCAGGAGGGGGTAGGATAGCCAGTGAGTGGTGCCTGACCCCAGACATACAGGGCTGATTCTGAGGTCAGCCCTGTATGTTCGGGGTCGGCCTGGTGGTCAGGGGACTTATTCCACCTTGGAGGTGGAATAAGTCCCTCTGGATGTGAGTGGGCTGCTGAGCCCAGCAGAGACAAAAAGGTGAGGGGTGCAGGGGGGGCTTCCTTGTAGCCCAACCCTGGCCATGGAAGGCCAGATCGGAGTTCATACTGTGGGGAAAGAAGTTTGTTGTTGGCAGCCTGTGATCACAGCAACAGAATACCATGCCGCGGCCGCTCCATTCAGGAGCCTGGCTGGGCTAGCCAGGGATCAGCTGGGCGTCCAGCCTAACAGAATCAGGGCCCGGCTTGCACGTTCAGGCCGGTAGACCCGATTCTGATCCCGCAGGCACGTCTAGCCCCCACGGGATCAGAATCAGGTGCTACCGCTTCACACCCAGATTCTGTCAGGCCGTACAGGGGCAGGACATGACGAATAGAATTGGCCTCCATCTGTATATTTGTGGACCATGTTAAGGGAACAGCAAGGGTACACTAGAAAATTATTCAGATAGTTTATTCACCAATGCTGTAAACAAAAGTATGCAGACACTTCCGGCTATGGCCCCACAAGTTTCTTCCAGTGCTGTCCATAGTTCCACTTTTTTTGTCTACAAATTAAGCCCTGCTTAATACTCACAATCCTCACTCTTCTCTGCCTTGCCTTGAAAGCAGAGAAAAGGAGATCTGGCCAGGCAAAAAAAAATGCAATGTGTGCCTTCGAGTCAGTCCTGACTCCTGGCGACCCAGAAGCTCCTGGGTTTTCTTGGCAGTGTCACCGGAAGTAGATTGCCAGGCCTTTCTTCCGAGGCAATGGAGGGTTTAAGTGACTTGCCCAAGGCCACAAGGAGTGCTAGCGGGAATTGAACCCTGGTTGCTTGGTTACCAAGCCAGTGTTCTAACCATTAGGCTACTCCTCCACTCTGGTCAGGCACACCAGGTAAATCCTCCCCCGGTTCTTTAGCTCCACTTTTCTGAATTCAGTGCAAATAGAGTAAGGAATGACTGAAAACAAAACACACACAATTATATCAAGAACAGTACCACCAACACTTCAGCAGAGGAATTCAGACCTGCAAACTTGAGCAGTTTCCCATAATTCCTCCCCCAGGTAGGCCATAACACTTCTTTTATTAAGAAATAACTGCTACATTGTACAATTTTGTCTTGTCTCATTCTACATCATGCTTTGCTTCATTTTCTGTTTATCTACATATTACAGATCAAGCTAAACACGACCTGTTTCAGGTCTAGCTGCTTCTGCAGAATACACCCTTGGCTTCTGTACACATGACTGCTAAACTGTTACAGACCAAGCTTCAGGCTGTCAGCAAATTCCAAGCCATTTTCACTCTCCGTATTTCTGAACCTTTCAGAGGGCCCAGTATCCCACTTCAAGTCCCTTCCTACAAAATGAACTGACATTTTTTAAACCTGAGTCGCTGCTGTGAAAAAGTGTTTCATTTTCTAGCCCAGTAGGTGGCCTGCATTGAGCTACTTGTCCCCCCATATTGTGCATTCATCTGAAGCTTTGTCCTTCATTTTCCTAGTGCCAGCAGGGAGGTCAGGACTTTTAGCTTAAGGAATCCTATTATGCCACACTGCGACATCCCCAACACACACGTACACACATAGCCCATCCGAGGAAGAGTTACTGGTCTGCTCTCTGATTTTATGCCATGGGACCTTTTATAGGTGCGAGGTGCCCCAGCCATTGCCATCGTGGGTTGCCTGGGCCTAGCTGTGGAGTTGCAGTGCACGGAGGTGAAGGAGAAGGACCAGCTGGTAATATTTATTCTGGATTCCCTTAAGTTCCTTGTTTCCTCGCGGCCAACAGCTGTCAATATGGCCAAAGCAGCGGGGGAGCTGTCGGCATATGTGCGTGACGAGGCGGCACGAGCAGACGCCACCTCTGAAAGCATCCGAGACAGGTAAGAACAGAATCTTTCCTTTGTTTCCAGGATGGAGAAGTAACAGCCCCAGTCCATTGTGTTCTTTCGGGGTGGGGAGAGCAGAACTGCACACAGTACTCACCATGGACCTATACAGAGGCATCATAATATTCTGTTTTATTTTTTTATTCCTTTCCTGATAATTCCTAACATTGTTTTATGATCACCATCGCTACACTCCAAACCTTTGTTCCATGCTACCTATGATATTCCTACCCCATGACATGCCGGGCTCCCCTGCTTCTCTCCCTCCCCCCCATCATCTATGGATGTACTCTCCCTTCCTATGATTTTAGGGAGTTCTTTTCACCTTTTCCTTTGTGTTTTTATTGTAAATCACTCTACCATTTTATTGAAGGATGGTATATGAAATTTTAATAAACATAAACATGCACACTAAGCTGAGGATGTCAACATATCGTTCAGTGACTCCACGATCCTTTTCCTGAATGATGACTTAATGTGGAACCCAGCATTGTATAAGTACAATTAGGGTAGTTTTTCTCCATCTGCATCACTTTCTATTTATTCACATTAAATTTCACTGCCATTTAAAACACACGGTTCTCCTGCCTGTAATAGGAACATAAGAATTACAATACTGCATCAGACCTAGGGTTTATCAAGCCCAGTATCCTCTTTCTCAATAGTGGCCAATCCAGGACACAGGTACCTGTCAGGCTACTAAAAGGTACACAGATTCCACGTTGCTTATCATGAGATAAGCAGTGCATTCCCTCAGTCCAGTTTCATAATGGTTTATGGACTTTTCCTCCAAGAACTCCTCCAGACCTCTTTTAAATACAGTTCCACTAACAGCTTTTACTACATCCTCTGGCAACGAATTCCAGTTTGATTACATCTTGAGTGAAAAAAATATTTTCTTTTATTAGTCTTAAATGTGCCACATTGTAGCTTCATTGCATGTCCCCTAGTCTTTCTATATTCTGATGACGTAAACAATTGATCTACGTTTACCCGTTCCACTCCATTAATTTATAGACCTCTATCATATCTCCCCGCAGCCGTCTCTTTTCCAGGTTGAAAAGCCCTAAACATTTTAGCCTCTCCTAGAGGTATCCCTCCATACCCTTTCCATTTTGATCACATTTCTCTGTACCTTTTCTAATTCTGCTTTAGCCTTTTTAAGATATGGCAACCAGAACTGCACCCAGTAATAAAGGTGTCCTCACAAGCATGTTATGATTTAATAACTTTGAATAATTTTATGTCCCTTGTAAACTTGATCACCTCCCTTGTTTCCTTTTCCAGATCATAAAAAGCAGTGGACCCAGCACAGATCCCTGAGACACTCCAGTAGGTACCTTTCTCTGGTGAGAAAACTGACCATTTAGTCCTGCTTTCTCGTTTTTAACCATTCCCCAGTAAGACATTAGACTTTCACCCTTAACTTTTTAATTTCCTTAGGAATCTTTCTTGATGAGCTTTGTCAAATGCTTTCTGAAAATCCAGATATACTATATCTTTATACACGTCTGTTAACAGCTTAAAAAAATCTAATACATTTGTAAGGCAAGTCTTTGCTCAGCTAAATCCTTGTTGGTTTTGCACCTTTAATCTGTGGCCAGTAGTTTTGTTCTTCAGAATATCTTCTACCATTTTACCTGGTCCCAATGTTAGACTCATTGATCTGTAGTTTCTAGGATCGCTCCTGGAGCACCTTTTAAAACTTGGCATTACGCTATCATTCGATCCTCAGGTACTGCAGCTGATTTTAATGATAGCTCTGCAGAGCCTTGGGGTGAATAACATCTGGTCCCGATGATATTTTAGTTTGTTTGCTGTATTGTATTTTTGCAGCTCACTACAATTTGCTTAAATTCCTTTGAGTCCTCATCTTCAAAGACTGTTTCTCATGCAGGTGTCTCCCTGCCATCCTCCACAATAAAGACCAGAGCAAAGAATTCACTTAGTCTTTCTGCTATGGCCTTGTCTCCCTCAAGTGACCCTTTCACCCCTTGGCTATTTAGTATCTATCCAGCTCCCATACAGGTTTCTAGCCTCAAATGTCCTTGAAAAATGTTTATAGTGAATTTGTGTTTCCAGGCAAAGCTTCTTTTCAGATTGTCTTTTGAACTGCATAAAAAATTGCTTGTCTCATCCTAAACACCTCTGGTGAGTGATCATTTCAGGAAGCAATCCGTTAGCTTTCCAGTGTGCTGATCGAGTAAAATTGGGGTGGCTAGGTGACGATATGTGAGCTGAGAGACCCAGCTCTTGCACAGTGGGAATCCCACTGATGCCTGCATACAGCTTCCAGACAGTTGTAGTCTGCAGCCTCATACTAAGGACTCTTGCTACAGTGGCCGCACGCACCTAGGAGAAAAAGAGAGTTAAAAACGTGGAAAAATCCTAGTTAGATAGGAATGAGGCCTTGTGGCGTTGTAGCTGCCATTTCAAAGGAGCAGGGAAAAGTCCAAACCCCAACATGAACCCATCCAGATGTAACATGCAAATGAGGCTGGAACACAGTAGCGACTCCTTTCACCCTTTAGACTGTGTGCTAGCTGCAAGTGCCACATAAATAGCTGAGCTCCACGAATCATGGTAGCGGTAAATAAGGAGCAACCTGTATGTACCCCTCTTTTGGCTGGTGGAGAGGAGAGGAGATGAGATCTGTGTAACGGTTATACTTCTCTGTTCACTTCTTAGCGTGATCCAGTGGGCAGAGAATCTTCTGACAAAGGATATCCAAGACAATAAGAAGATCGGAGACCATGGCGCACAGCATCTCCGCCAAAGAGTCCCAGTGCAACCAGTCACTATCTTGACTCACTGTAACACTGGCTCACTGGCCACGGCTGGCTATGGCACAGCATTGGGTGAGGGCCACTGCCGGGGAAATAGGATACCCTGGCACTAGGATGGGTGAGGGGTCATGCCTTTGTGTTAAGTATTAGTAAGCAGCTCTGACCTACATGGCTTTTTCTTGCAAGTGGAGATGTGACCTGCTGGTCAAACATGGAGGGAGGCATCTCATGTTTTGCCTACAAGTTCTGTAGAATAGCAGGTCCTCTTTCCAGCCTGTAGATCACAGTCCTTATTCAGTATTACATTGATCATATGTCTGTTGAAGATCTGCGGCAAGGAGTTTCTTTCTTCCTCCCCTTAATATCGATTCTTTAGGTGTGATTCGTTCTCTGCACACAATGGGCTGTTTGGCACATGTCTACTGCACAGAAACCAGGCCATACAACCAAGGCGCAAGACTGACTGCATATGAACTGGTGTATGAAAAGATTCCTGCTACGCTCATCGCGGACAGCATGGTCTCTGTAGTGATGAAGGAGAAGGGGGTGTCAGGTAAATAGAAAAGACAGTCGCACCCAAAGTTTCCAAAAGCAGCATGATAAAACCAGCTGTCCTGCACTGGTACTACATCTAGGACAGGATGGGCCAACTGGACCCTTGTTAGTCTTCAAAGGCTTTTTAATGGGTCACAAAATGTATCTCCATTAAAAAAAAAAAAAGGAATCTGCTCATAGTGGTTCAGCTTTCCAAATTTCACGGCTAATTGCCTGATCTTGTTTTGGGATCTGAAAGTCGGAGGATTTGGGGTGGGAAACATACTAAAAATTCTGGTTTCACTCGGTAACGCATAATTGGGTCCCATTTCCAAACACATTGGGAGCAGCTGGTCAAACAGTAAAAGCAAGGTGGGGAGCAGTATCTAGGGGTGGAGAGGTGGGGGAAGTGATAGCAGAGCTAGATAATGTTACTGAGGGCCTCTTCCTCTTCACAGGGGGTTTTACCCACTCTTTGTTTTCCCTTAGCTGTCGTTGTAGGAGCAGACAGAGTTGTGGCAAATGGAGACGTGGCAAACAAAGTGGGCACTTATCAGCTTGCCATTGCTGCAAAGCACCATAATGTTCCCTTCTATGTGGCTGCCCCCAGTTCATCTTGTGACCTGAGCCTACAGGATGGGGGTCAGATTGTGATTGAGGAGCGACCCAGCCAAGAGCTGACCGATGTGAATGGAAAGCGGATTGCTGCCCAGGGTAAGGGTCTGTGTTTGTGTGTATGTTGCTTGATTAGTAATGGTAAGGGGTTCACATCCTGTCCCCCTTCCTCCACCTAATAATTTGTTGGCTGATGAGTTAGTATGTCCCCTATCGAAATCCGGGCTAAAAACCCACCTGCTTTTGGATCCTGATGCCTCTCACCTTCTCCTTCACCACTTACGTGTATGTTACCATACTCTAGTCCCCAGTTTTGTGATGTTCTTTGTCATGATTAGACTGTAAGCTCTGGGAGCAGGGACTGTATTTTATATCGAGATGTACAATGTTGTGGATGCCTTGTAGCACTATAAGTAGTGATGGTAGTAGCACAGACCCTGGTTATCTCATTATCCAGATAGTGCCGTTAAATACCACAGACACCAGGCTAATTCTGGGGCAGTTTGTTGCTTGAGCTGGGATGGTCCCAGCAGCTGTCCAATCAGCACAGATAGCTAAACTGTATAAAATTAGGACAGGTCAATGGCAAAACATCTGGCCAACAAAACCGGATATTCAGCACTGGATGTCAGATACCAGGTACTTTAAAGACATTGCTGAATACTAACTCATCTACTCTTACAATAAAGCAGATTTTGTATTGTGTTGTGATAGTACAACTGCCCACCTGTTGCACTGGCAAGCACTTTTCTCATGTGACTGGTCTCTTCTCCATGCCCACCCCCTTTCTTTTTTCCACAGGCATTGGGGTATGGAATCCTGCTTTTGATGTTACCCCCTGCGACCTCATCACTGGGGGCATTATCACTGAACTTGGGGTCTTTGCCCCCACGGAGCTGCAGACAGAACTCAGCAAGGTGATGAAAGTGGCAGAAGACTGAGGTTTGGACTCGTTACAAAGGGCAGGACAGCATCACTCAAGAGCTCATGGCCTTGCACTGTACTCTGGGCCTCGTTGTCTTGCTTTTCTTAGAGGAATCACAGATCCATGCAGTGGAGCAAGGATAAAGGGTTTGCAAAGCAAGCTTCAGTGAAAAAGGGCATCAAATCCTGCACGTGGACGCAGAAATCCACTAAGCATATCTAAAGGACAAGGTGTAATCCTAGAATAGAAACATGACTGAGAAAAGAGCACATGGCCTATCTCGTCTGTCCTTCCATATCAACTACAACAGTCCCTTTTTTCCTTTAGAGAGCCTCTGTGTTTGTCCCAGGCTTCTTTGAATTCAGATGCTGTCCTCTACCACCTCTACTGGGAGACTATTCCATGGATCCACCACTCTTTCCATAAATAAATATTTCTGCATACTACTCCAGAGTCTATCCCCTTTCGCTCTTATCCTATGTCCCTCATAGTAGAGCTTGCCTTCAATTAAGAGACCCTCCTGTGCATTTATGCCACAGAGGTACTTAAATGTCTATCATATCTCCTCTATCCCGCCTTTCCCCTAAAGTATACATACTAATATCTTTAAGTCTGTCCTCCTATGCTTCATAACAAAGACCTCTAACTGTTTTAATAGCCACCCACTGCACTAACTCCAACCTGCTCATATCCTTTTGAAGATGAGGTCGCACCAGAGACTTGTACAGAGGCATTATTGCCTCCTTTTTTCTACTGGCCGTTCCTTTCTCTATACACCCATCATTTTTCTTGCATATGTTTAATTAGAAATTTGTGTTATATCTTCTTCCTGATGGTTCATTCAAATGATTTACAATAACATGATAAACAAATAAAACTCATTCAGATATCATTGAGTCCATGCATAAGGCCTCTGATAAAAATTTCACACGCATAATGCAACTATGCATGTGCCTGTATGTGAGTCTGAGTGACATGTGCAGAGTTGTGATTGCCTTTGATTTAATTATTTATTTATTTATTTATAGACTCTTATATAACGCACTATTAGGCATCAGCGCGGTTCACAAAAAACAGTGAGATACACAATTCAACAGTACTTTGTGTTTACAGAAAACAGGAGAATATAACTCGGATAACAGGGTATATAATTAATAAACATAGTCAATTAGTGGAGGAGGGATAGTAAAGAAATCCACAGTACTACCTTTTAACTTTTGAAAGGGAGATTATGATAAAATGAGGAAAATAGTTAAGAAAAAACTAAAAGGAGCAGTTGCAAAGGTTAAAGACTTACATCAAGTTTGGGTGTTGTTAAAAAATACTATCTTGGAAGCCCAGACCAGCTGTATTCCACGCTTTTAAGAAAAGTGGAAGGAAGTCCAAAAAACTGCCAGCATGGTTTAAAGGTGAGGTCAGAGAGGCTGTTGTTGCCAAAAAAGCATCTTTCAGGAAATGGAAAAAAGAGCCAAACGACGAAACCTGGAAACAGCACAAGCACTGGCAGGTCAAATGCAAGGCATTGATAAAGAAGGCAAAGAGAATTTGAGAAGCAGTTTGCTGCGGAAGCAAAAACGCGAAATAAGATTTTTTTCAAGTACATTCGTAGCAAAAAACCTGTGAGAGAGTCAGTTGGACCATTAGATGATAGAGGAGTTAAAGGGGCATTAAGAGGCGACAAGGCGATAGCAGAAAGACTGAATTCTTTGCTTCGGTCTTTACTGAGGAAGATGTAGGGATGTTACCCATGACTGAAGTGGTATTTAAAGGTGCAGAAGAATTGAAGGAAATATCGATACATCGGGAAGATGTATTACAGCTATTAGATAAACTGAAGAGTAGCAAATCACCTGGGCCGGATGGTATACATCCAAGGGTGTTGAAAGAACTGAAATATGAGATTGCAAACCTGGTATTAGTAATCTGTGAACTATCATTAAAATCATCTCTAATACCTGAAGATTGGAGGATCACCAATGTAACACCAATTTGAAAAAAGGGTTCAAGGGGTGATCCAGGAAACTACAGACCAGTGAGCCTCACGTCAGTACCGGGAAAAATGGTAGAAACCATCATAAAGAATAAAATTACTCAGCATGTAGATAGTCATGGCCTAATGGGAGACAGCCAACATGGCTTTAGACAAGGAAGATCTTGTCTTACTAATCTGTTATGTTTTTTTGAAAGTGTGAATAAACAGGTGGACAAAGGTGAGTCAGTTGATATAGTGTATCTGGACTTTCAGAAAGCCTTTGACAAGGTCCCTCATGAGAGACTTTTGGCAAAACTAAAGAGTCATGGGATAGGAGGTAGTGTACTATTGTGGATCAGGAACTGGTTAAAAGATAGAAAGCAGAGGGTAGGGCTAAATGGCCAATTTTCCCAATGGAAAAAGGTGAATAGTGGTATACCCCAGGGATCTGTGCTGGGTCCGCTGCTTTTTTTAAATAAATGTTTGCATCAATATTACAAAGTAATACAAAAAAGTAAAACTTAAATATACGAAATTACACAAAGAAAAAATAAGAAATAAATAAAGTACAAGCCCACATCATGGGAGAATACGCCTAGATTACAAAATGATCACTTTAAAGAACACCACAAAATTACCAAAAGAGACAAGACACTATCCGTCTAATCAAATCCCATTTTTTTCTAACTAGCCTAGATTGAAGTCCTGCAGTGCGGAGTGATATAGGGGTTCCAAAACTCCTCTACCTGTAGGGGCTCATAGAACACGTAAGAGGATTTTCCTGAGGTAATCAAGCCCTTGCAAGGGAATTTTAGAAAAAATGTCGCACCACTTGCAAGGACCCTGGGTTTAAGGGCCAAAAAGCCTTTCCTCCCGGCCTGAGTTTGCTTGGATACGTCAGGAAATATATTTATTTTCTGCCCACAAAACTACTCATTCTTTTTTGAAAAAAAACATTTCAAAATCTCATTCTTTACACTTTCAGAATGAAGAGAGACCAATAAGGTTGCTCTAACTGAAATTTCATCCAACGAGGATTCTATAAACTCAGAAATAGTCAAGGAATCCACTGAACCAAGTAAATCCACATCTCCTTCCCCTCGAACTTCCTTTTTAGAGCTGAGAATATAGTAAATATTAAAAACAAACATAGAAGGATCTTGATATCCCAAAATTTCCTTCAAATATTTACGAAAAAGAATATCAGCAGACAAATAATGTGTTTTGGGAAAATTGAGACACCTAAGATTCTTAGCTCTAAGATTATTTTCAAATTGTTCGTGTTGACGATGCAACAACAAACTCCTTTATAGAGGAGGAGAGAGCACCTTGCACAGTGAAGACCTCAGACTCTAACTTTAAACAACGAGAATCCAAAGAATTTAAACAAATATCCTGATGTGCAAGCTTATCAACTGTCTCCTGAGTAAACTTTGCAAATTGAGGCATTAACATAGATAAAGAAACTTCCATACGTGTTAAACTCCATAAATCAGTCAAAGACACATCCTGTTTAGAGGACTGAACAGCAGGGTCCACCAACTCAGTAGAAATTTTTGGAACCTCTCCTGCTTGAATCACTCGGAGGAGGGGAATCGCCCCTGCCCGAGGGCTCATCGCAGGAGAAGGAACCACCACGGAAAAAACGGGAGAAGACCTCTCCCCTAAAATAGGTGAAGAGGTTAACTCGACCGTCAAACCCTCCTTGGCTAGTGGGGGAGGGATATCACCCCCTTCAATATTTGAGGAGCTAACAGAAGAGGAGACACTATTGGACAGTGGTAACAACACATTTACAACCTCATTAGGAGTTAGTACAACATGTTTGTCCATAGGACCTACTGCTTTAACAGCTTTAGATGGATTCATCATACTCACACCAGTCACCTTCTTTTTACCTTTACCCATACCAAAGTATACTACCGCTCCAGTACTCCTCAATACTTAGAAGTGCTCAGAAGGGGCAAAACCTGCCCCTTTAACCACGCCCCTTCAAACGCGGCCGCATCCCGCGGAAGGGAGCAATTTTTAAAACCCTTCCGATGACGCTGGGGTAATGCGGCCAATGAGCAGGAAGGAAACCAGGGCTCCAGCAGCCTCCTGTGCAGGCAAGATGGTCCGGGTAGGTCCCGCAGCTCCCGGCACACTCTCCACCAGATATTCCTCCAGCCACTCTTTTAAACCCCTTCCGATGATGCTGGGGTAATGCGGCCAATGAGCAGGAAGGAAACCAGGGCTCCAACAGCCTCCTGTGCAGGCAAGATGGTCCGGGTAGGTCCCGCAGCTCCAGGCACACTTTCCAGGTCCGCTGTTTTTTGACATATTCATAAATGACCTGGAAAGTGGAATAACGAGTGAGGTTATCAAATTTGCAGATGACACAAAACTATTTAAAGTTGTTAAAACCCAAGAGGATTGTGGAAAATTGCAAGAGGATCTTGATAAATTGGAAGACTGGGCATCAAAATGGCAGATGAAATTTAATGTGGACAAGTGCAAAGTTATGCACCTAGGGAAGAACAACCCAAACTATGGATACACTATGCAAGGTTCCACATTAGGAACCACCACTCAGGAAAAAGATTTAGGTGTCATCGTGGATAACATGTTAAAACCCTCGGCCCAGTGTGCAGCAGCAGCCAAGAGAGCAAATAGAATGCTAGGTATCATAAGGAAAGGAATGGAAAATAAAACAAAAGATATTATAATGTCTCTATACCGTTCCATGGTGAGACCGCACCTTGAATATTGTGTGCAATTCTGGTCGCCGTATCTTAAAAAGGATATAGCGTTATTAGAAAAGGTTCAGAGAAAAGCCACCAACATGGTAAAGGGGATGGAAGGATACTCCTATGAAGAAAGGCTAAAAAGGTTAGGGCTCGTTAACCTGGAAAAGAGACGGCTGAGGGGAGATATGATAGAAGTCTATAAATTAATGAACGGAGTGGAACGGGTAAACGTAGATCGACTGTTTACGTTATCAGAATATAGAAAGACTAGGGGACATGCAATGAAGCTACAGGGTAAACTATTTAAGACTAATAAAAGAAAATATTTTTTCACTCAACGTGTAATCAAACTCGAATTTGTTACCGGAGGATGTAGTAAAGGCTGTTAGTGTAGCTGGGTTTAAAAAAGGTTTGGACAAGTTCCTGGAGGAAAGGTCCATAAACCATTATTAAGAAGGGACCCAGGATATCAATGCTTGACCTAGTACAAGCATTGCAGAACCTGTGTCTTTTGGGGAAACTGCTAGGTACGTATGACCTAGATTGGCCACTGTTGGAAACAGGATACTGGGCTTGATGGACCTTGGTCTGACCCAGTATGGCATATCTTATGTTCTTATGTTAATTTTTCTAATAGAGCAGCTGGGACAGCTAACGGGGAGAGGCTTTGCCGGCAGGAAAGAAGGTAGTGCTGCCCTTGTGTAGGTCACGAGTTCAGATTTCACCTGCCTAGGGAGAGCTGAAAGTGATTCAGAAGAGAGCTGCTGATGGAGGAGTAGCCTAGTGGGTAGAGCTGCAGCCTGGCAACCAAAAGAACACCACTGACACTCCTGGTAGCCTTGGGCAAGTCACTTCACTCTCCACTGTCTCAGTTATAAACGCAAAAAGCCGGCGCTGAAGTCGCACGCATCTACGTAGCACACCGATAGTCTGCAAGTTCAGCACTGGCAGGCAGAAAGGGGCACATATGCAAATTAGCCACACGTTAAACTGGGAAAGCACAGAAGTTGGCGCAAGTTTTGCATGCTCTCCTAGAGAAACAGCCATCTGAGGGGAAGTTTGACACTTCACCTTACATGATACAGGCATCGAGGAAAGCCCCAGATGCTTCAAAATAATGTTAGTGTGCAGTGTGCCAGTGCCCCCAACAACCCCCCCCCCCCCACTCCCAAAACCAAATCCCTGGTGGCCCAGCAGCCTCGATCCCACCCAATAACAAAAGGCCCAGTTGCCCCCGAACCACCCCCCCCCTCCTCTTGGTACCTTTAAGATGGAGGAGTGTAGCTCCCTTCCCGCCCCCCACCCCACGCTGCCATCTTGAAAAATGGCGGTACCTGGCCCTGAGAGGCAGGTCAGGCAGCCATATAAGGCATTTTCTACCTTATATGGCTGGCTGATCCTGCCCAGTGCATCCCAGGATGCACTGTGCAAGGCCAGGCACTTCCTTTTTTTCAAGATGGTGGCTTGGGAGCATGTGTGCAGTGGGCAATGTTCTTGTTCCATCTTAAAGATACCAGGAGGTGAATGGGGGTTCGGAGGCCACTGAGCCTTTTGTTATTGGATGGGTGGGATTGTGGCCACTGGATTACCAGGAATTTGGTTTCTGGTGGGGGGAGGTCTGTGTCACAGGCACTGACCCCCGCATAGTATTTTGATGGCATCGAGGAAAGTCCCACATTTATTTATATCTTTTTTATACCGCGCTCTTTAGAATCAGTGTGGTTTACAAGCAACATTAATTAGTACAATGCAGGCTAAAAACATACATTGACTTTACAATAAACAGGTATTACAACTTGGGGTTCAACAGGGGTAACTATATACAAATTGAGCAATTGTGTCACAGCTATGTTTCTATCAACCTGACATGCTCTGAAAACTGTTTACATGAGTGTATGTCAATATGATGTATGTGTGATTGTGGTGTCATCATGATGGGTGGGAGGGTATTTTGGGATGCGTTAAGTCACCGGTGTGGGTGTAATGTTGGAGGAATAGATGGTGCTTTAGTGCCTTCCTGAATTGCACGAGGTCAGTAATAGCTTGGATAGTGATTGGGAGGGCATTCCAGAGTGTAGGTGTGTAGTATACAAAGGCTCGGTTCTTTGTTGCAAGGGAGCATTTTGCTATTGCATTGGGGACTGCGAGTGTGTTGGTAGTGAAAGATCTTCTGGATCTGTTCAGAGGAGTGGGGTAGACGAGGTCTGTGAGAGAGGTGGAGAACAGTTTGTTAATGACTTTGAAGGTGAGCCTGCAGTGGATCGGTAGCCAGTGGAGGTGTTTCAAGATTCTGGAGCGAGTTTATTTATATATGTTATTTCTATACCGTGTTTTTTACAATCAGCGTGGTTTACAGGTAACAATAAATTGTACAGCGCAGCAGAACAATGCAGTGTACATTACAGATAACAGTTTTTTTACAACTTTGATTTAACAGGGGTAACTATATACAACTATAAACATCTATATACATTTGCGCTATTTGTCGGCAAGGTATGCCACAAGTGTTGCTATGGACTAACGGCACTCTCGGACTAATTGCATATTGGGTAATATACACGTTTGGGCAGTCGTTTCAGATTGTAGGTATGTGTCATGCCCTGGTGTCATTGGGGTAGGAGGGGTGTAGGCTTGGTTGTGTTTCGCTGGTTAGGAAGTAGTATTGGAGGAATAAGTGGTGCTTCAGTGCCTTTCGAAATTGGGCGAGATCGGTTATTGCCCGGATGGGGGATGGGAAGGCATTCCAGAGCGTAGGCGCATAATATAGGAGGGTTGCTATTTATATTTCTGGCCTAATAATGAAAAAATAATTTTTTATGATCGAAATTGGTTTTATTTTTCAAAATATTCTCCATGAAGATCAATACACTTTTGCATGCGTTTGAACCAATTTTCAAAGCACTTTTTCCACTCCGATTGAGGTAATTCCAAAACATGCGTTTTGAATGCATCAACCGCATCTTTGGGTGTTGAAAATCGTTGACCACGTAATTTGTTTTTGATGTGCGGGAATAAAAAGTCATTATTGGGTGCCAAATCAGGGCTGTACGGTGGATGACCCATCAATTCGATGTTTTGGCCGGTCAAAAATTCCTTTGTTTGAGCCGATGTGTGAGAGCTCGCATTGTCATGATGAAGAATTATTCGCCTCTTCTTCGACTTTTTCCGAATTTCTCAGAAGACTTCTGGTAAACAAATGGTCGTGTACCATTCAGAATTGACCGTCCTACGTTGCTCTAACGGCACTGTCGCCACGTGACCGGTAATGCCGAAGAAACAGGCAACCATTTGCTTCAATGTGCTTCTTCCGCGAACAACGTTTATTGGATTTGGCTCGTCTTGAAGACCCATACAGTCGATTGCTGTTTTGTTTCGGGCTCATATGCATAGATCCATGATTCATCACCTGTGTAGATGTTATACACAGTCTTTGATGCACCTCGAACGTATTTTTTCAACATTTCCTTGCACCAATCGTCACAAGCCTTCTTTTGAGCGTTTGTCAGATTATGCAGGATCCAACGCGAACAAATCTTTTTTACGGCCAAATGATCATGCAATATCTTATTGATGCTTGTCATACTAATGCCCAAAGATGCCTCAATCGCACGGTATGTCACATGACGATCTTGCTTTATCAGTTCACACACAGCATCGATATTTTCTGGCACAACAACCGATTTTGGACGACCCTGACGGAATTCGTCCTGGAGCGAACGTCGGCCATGATTGAATTCGTTATACCAGTTTTTTACAGTGCTGTAGGATGGTGCTTTATCACCGTATAAAAATTTAAGTTCATCGATGCACTCTTGCTTGATAATCCATGTCGAAAGTTATGAAAAATAATCGCACGAAAATGTTCGAGTTAATTCCATTTTTCACCCGAGATGAATTTTTCAAGTTACTGTAAACAACAAATCGCGCTCAAATGATAAAATGTTATGAATAAGGTTATGTTCAACAATGTCAGTGTTCCAATGGAATCACTGGATGGCGCCTGGCAACACTTACTGTTGCTAAGGCCAGAAATATAAATAGCAACCCTCGTACAAATGCTCTGTTCCTTGCTGACTGGGAACACTTTGTTATTACACTGGGGACGACGACGGTGTTCACAGCGAATGACCACCTGGTCCTGTTTGCGGGTGTGGGGAGGATAAGGTCTGTTAGGGAAATGGAGGATAAGTTGTTGATGGCCTTGAAAGTCATTAGTAAGACCTTGTAAGTGAGTCTGCAGTGGATTGGTAACCAGTGGAGGTTTTTTAGGATAGGGGTTATGTGCTCCCTTCTGGGGGCTCCATGCAGGACTCAGGCGGCCGCGTTCATTGCTAGTTGCAGGGGGTTCAGGATGCTCTTGGGGAGTCCTTGTAGAATAGCATGGGCATAGTCAAAGTGCGGGGTTACCAATGCTTGGAAGATCGTCCGAAATTTATCTGGTTCCAAAAAGGGGCGCAGGTGGCGGACGGTTCGTATCTTATGATAGATTGCTCGGACTGTATTGCTTATGTGTGCCTTCATGTCAAGATGCTGGTCAAGGGTTATGACCAGGTAGCGGATGGTGGGCTTGCTCAAGAGCTCTGCGTCTCTTACTCTTATTGAGGTTGGTGGGGTGAAAGAGTGATGAATAGGACATCAGTTTTCTTGAAATTAATTTTGAGTCTGTGTGTGTGGAGCCAGTCTGTGACAGCCTCGAAACACTTTATCAGGGTCAAGAAGTCGGGTTGGTTGATTGAGAACGGAGAGAAGAGTAGCATATCATTGGCGTTCACGAGGCAGGAGACCTTGAAGGAGCGGATGATTGAGCAGATGGGTTGCATGTATATGTTGAAAAGGAGGGCTGAGCGTGATGATCCTTGGGGGACTCCCTGTGTTTGTTTGAAGGGCTTGGAGGTCTGTGAGCCAGCTCTTACCTGCTGCCATCTGTCTGTCAGGTATGATCTGCACCAGCTCAAGGCCGAGTCATAGATTCCCTTCTCTTGTAGCTGTGACAGAAGAGTCTCTTGATTGCCACCGCGTTTGACTCGGTTAATGTCCATGAAGATTAACGCATACCCTTTACTGCTGTTATCCATCCTTGTGATTAGGGTGCTGAGTAGTGTAGTGAGGAGGGTCTCTACACCATGGGATTCTCTAAATCCGTGTTGACTTGGGTCGAGTGGGGCAGTAGTGTCAATGTGGTGCTGAATTTGTTGTTGTACGTCCTTCTCTATTATCTTGGCCAGTAGGGGAATGCTGGAGATTGGACGGTAGGATTCCACTTTTTTGGGGTCAAGCTTGTTGTTTTTAAGGAGGGGTCGTATGGAGGTCTGTTTCAGGGCTGATGGGAATACTGTAGGGAGGAGTGGTCTAGTGGTTAGGACAAGGTACTTCAGGCCGGAGGGCCGGGGGTTCAAGTCCCACCTGGGGACAGCAATCTCAGGCCGGAGGGACTGGGATTTCTAGTCCTATAGGCACTCCTTGTGGTCTTGGGCAAGCCACTTAACCCTCCATTGCCCATGTTCCCTGTAAGTATTAACGTATGTGTGTCATATCCCCTCGTGTTAAATGTATCCCCCAATTGACCGCTTTGACCTGGTGAAAAGCGGAATATAAATACAGCTAAATAAATAAATAAATACTCCTGTTGCGAAGGATAGGCCCATGATCTTGGTTAGGGATGGGCTTAATTCATGTGATCTCTTCTGGATGCTCCATGCAGGATGCGGGCAGTGGTGTTCATTGCTAGTTGTAGTGGGTTCAGTGTGCTCTTAGGGAGCCCATGCAGAATGGCGTTGGCGTAGTCGAAGTGGGGGGTTACCAGTGCTTGAAAGACTGTCTGGAAGTCATCAGGCTCCAGTAGAGGGCGTAGGTGACGTATAGTCCATATTTTATGATAGATTGCTTTTTTTTAAATATTTTATTTAGAAGAATTTTTCAATTATACAGTAAAACATTACAGTACAAGGAAATACGGCATATAGAAAAAAAAAATAGAAAAATTTAAGAAAATTTCTATCCATGACAGTCCACTTATCGGGGAGTTCCTTAAAACCTTAAACAGAAAAGTACAAAATAACCAAAGCCAAGGTCATATCAACTTATATAACCTTGGCCAACTAATACAGCCTGACAAGTTTCCCTCCTATCACCCCCACCAAAATTTGTAAAAGAAACAGAATATTAGAAACATCAAAGCGTCTTTTCCTTAGATATGATCCACTTTTCCAAGTCAGATGATGTACAAAACACATATTTATCATATCCTAAAGTAACACAGCATTTGCAAGGATATCTTAAAAAGAAAGTTGCGGAGCACGTGATGCGGTGAACTCGGTGGACGGCTTCCGTTTGAGCTCCGGTCTCCTCCACCCGAATCGGGTCATTAATGCCGGCTTGAGAACAGATCCAACGCACAGTGGATACTTTTGATACAGGGGAAAGGCACCCGAAGCAGATCCTGTGGCTGAAGAGCCGTTCTGGCGATGGCGGTGACAGTTAAGGCCGCGAGGAAGGAGAGGGAGTGAGGAACCCCAGCACCCAAAATGGCGGATGCCACGGGCCTGCCGAAATCGCCGGCCTCAACGGCATTCTTGGAAGAGGTATCCGCGGCAGTAGCCGACGCTCTAGCCTTGCAGTTCACAACCCTGCAGGAAAAAATGGACAGTCTGCACGCCTCCTTTGGAGCTTTGGGCAATCGCATGCAAGAGGCTGAAACCGTATTGGGCTCACCGAGGACAGCCTGGCCTCCCTGACTCAGGAGTTGTATACCCTCAAAGCTAAGGTCCAGACGCAAGAGGATAAACTTGACGATTTGGAAAATCGGTCACGCCGAAACAACTTGCGGCTGATGGGTATTCTGGACTCCATTGCAGACAAAGAATTAAAATCCTATCTGGAAAACCTGCTCCCCAATATGCTGGAGGGAGGTGAAGATGGCAGGAAACTGCTTATTGAGAGAGCGCACCGCGTGGGGCTCAGGCAACCCCAAGAGCACAGGCCGCGGGTAGTACTCGTCAAATTTCTTCATTTCCCCCAGAAGGAGGCTATTTTGCAAGCAGCTAGGAAAAGGGGAGTGCTGGAGCACGAGAACTTGCGTATACGAGTGGCACAGGACTACTCCGTTGCTCTCAGCCAGCGGCGCAGGGCATATGCACCAATTTGCCAGCAACTAATAGATGCCAGAATAAAATTCTCGACCAATCAAAACTCGCCTTAGCGAACATGCCTCTCGAATTCGCCAAAAAGTTCTTTCTGCCCCTTTAGTAGAACATTGTGAAGCTTACCATCATCAATTTGCTATTGATTTTGTTTGGACAGTGCTGGATTTTATTCCCCCAAACCCCCGGGGGGGTAATCGGCTTTTAGCCTTACAACGGCGTGAACAACAGCTGATATTTGACCTGCAGGCAGTCCAACCTATGGGGCTAAACAAGGAAGTTGAATGGTTTAGCTTGCTCTGACGTAATCCAAGACACCAAGGGATTCCCCGATGGCAATGGGGTCTCCCGTTTGGTAGATTGGATCTCCCAATTGAATGGCAGTGACTGTTAGCCAATGAACAGGATTGTTCCCCTTTATCTCTCCGGAGCAACTTCCGGTAGGAAGAAGCTTTCCATAGCGGTGTATTTTGGAAGAAAGTAACCACTTGAAACAGGGCTTAATGGCCCGAAACGTACGTCGTGTATGAACTATCCGACCGCTATTTGAGAGAAAAGTCTGGCACATGGAAACTTCACTGGAATATAATGATGAGCTAAGTAAAAAATGTTTTAGCGTTTACAAAAAAAGAAAAATAGAAAAGGCTGTCTGGTGTGATTGGATGTCCATTCCAGTCTCTTCTGACAAAAATTGAGTTTAAATAGGGGTTTCACTTTATGGGTTTAGTTTTTGTTATTGGATTTCAATTTTACTAACCTAAGGACTTAGTTTATATTGATATAAATGTTTTTAGGCAACTGTTTGGTGTACTGCGTAGTAACTGTGTATCTATATTGTTAAGTTGTTACACTTTGTGGTTACTATGTCTCCCTGCACTCCTTTCAGCGTTAGGGGCTGCAGCTATCTTAGGAGAGCTGCTTACAAGGAACTAAGGCGGAGACGGCGGGTGACCTGGCTCCATGTCCCCCCATAAGGCCCTTCGAAGGGTTTGGCTCCCTTTGCTTAGGGAAGGGAAGCTAAAGGCCTAGTCTCCGAGACTGCCGGTTTTAGTGCCTGGGCCTTGACATCCCCTATGGGTTTTCATAGTAAAGGCACAGCAGAGGGGCAGTGCAGGGATGCAATGGGTACCATTCTTGATTTGAGACTCGATTATTGTATTATGCACCGCCATGTGTTGATACTTATTACTGCATAGATTATAAGGGGGGTGGGGGACTTGATCGGGTGGCCACGGGAGGTGGAGGGTGCCTAGGACATTCTAAGAGGGGGGAGGAGACCGCACGCATTTACAGCTGCTCGCTACCTAATAGAGGTAATAGCTGGAGAAGCAGGTGGACGGGGTGATGTGGGAAGGGAGGGGAGGGGGGGGTTATGGTCGCATCCCATCAAGAGGACCTGGGCATTGGGGGGAAACATTAAGAGCTGGTGGGGGGGAGCTCCAGGCTGGGGGGGTTCTTCCCGGAATATGGTTGGATACCTTTCTAAAATATTGGAGTGATAATAAACCAGACTGAAGATCCTGTCATGGAATGTTTGTGGTCTGGGGAGCCCGTTTAAAAGAGCAAAAATATTGCAAGCCTTGGTGAGGCAAAAAGCTGATATGGTATTCCTTCAAGAAACCCACCAGACAGCAGCGGAGCATGCTAAACTGCGTAGATCATGAGTGGGACAGGTGTGGGGGGGTGCCGGACCAAAATAAAAAAGGGGGGGTGGCCATATTACTGCACAAGCGGATTCGCTTTGAGGTTACCAAAGAAATAGCGGATTCGACTGGGCGGTTCCTCTTGCTGCAAGGCGTGCTAGAGGGGAAACCTATTATCCTTGGTAATGTTTATAGTCCCAATGTGCTAGACCGAGACCTATATGCTCGGCTGGCCTCCCAAGTAGAGCAGCTCCCGGAGCTACCACTGATCTTGGGGGAGACTTCAACGGAGTGATGGAAGTGGCGATGGACACATCTCGGGGCGAAGGGACCCGGGAGCGTTCTCAGGGGGCCCGAGCTTTAAATGGTTTGCGGACTAGGTTGGGGTTGGTGGACCCTTGGAGACTGCTACATCCTGCTGAAAGAGATTACACCCACCAGTCTCGTGCACACAGTTCTAGCGCACGTATAGATTATTTGCTGACCTCGCAGTGTTTGTTTGCTTTGGTACAGGAAGCGCAGATCGGACCCGCGGAAATATCTGACCACGCATTGATCTGGCTCCAGGTGCGATGGGGCGCGACTCGCCCCGGGACGAGATTGTGGCGGTTTCCTTTGGATCTCTACAGAGGCTCTCAGTTTCGTCAGTTCCTACAACGACGCTGGCGCGAATTTGAAGCGGATCACTGTGGGCATGCCGCGGAGCCTGAGCTGGTCTGGGAGACAGCGAAAGTGGTCCTGCGCGGAGATATTATCGGCTTTATGGCGCGTAAACGTCGACTCATGGCGGAGCGTATTATCCGCCTGGAACGCTTAGTCACACTACAGCGGCGAAAGTGGGCGAGTAATCCGAGTGTGGCTCTAAAGAAGCGACTCTGGGAGCTACAGACAACGTTGAACGATCTCTTACACCAGAGGGCCAAAAAATCGGTTATGTATTACCGATTTCAGCTCTACTGCTACGGGGATAAACCAGGGAAGTTATTGGCTCGGTGTCTGCGCGGTTCTCGGGGGTCTACGCTGGTGCATGCGCTGAAGGACGAGAACGGGGTCCTTTGTAGAGAAAATTCGGAGATAGCGCGTGTTTTCCGCTCGTTCTTTCAGAAACGTTATACTGCGGCGCCCGGCTCGCTTGCGCAAATGTCCGACTACCTGGAAGGGCTAGATTTACCCCAGTTGTCTGACCAGCAGCGGCTGCTCATGGATCAACCGATTTCTGTTCAAGAGATACAAAATGTTATTGCCAAGGCGAGTTGTTATAAATCTCCTGGGGCAGACGGGTTGGGGGCCGAGTTTTACAAGATCCTGGCTGGTTTCGTACCCCCGCTGCTGGTGGCGGTTCATACTAGGAGATCTGAGCAGGGCACGTTTTGGTGGGGAAGTAACCTGGCCCATATGATCTTGCTGCCGAAGCCAGGAAAAGACCCGTTGTGTGCTGCCTCATACCGGCCTATTTCTCTCCTTAACTTCGACCTTAAAATATTAGCTAAAATTCTCGCTGATCGACTGGCGACTGTGTTGGGGCATTTGATTCACGACTCCCAAGTGGGCTTTGTGAAAGGGAGGTATGCTGTCCGTAACCTGCGGAAGATTCTAGCTTCCTTAGAATGGGTTCACCATCGCAATCTCTCGTCTCTGTTAATTAGCTTTGATGCAGAGAAAGCCTTTGATAGAGTTGAGTGGAACTACCTATGGGATCTGCTGCCTCGCTACGGGATTGGGAACTCTTTTTGTGCTATGGTTAGAAGTCTCTATCATGACCCAGTCGCGGCGATTTGCTGTAATGGAGTGCTTTCCGATATATTTTCTTTACACAGGGGGACAAGGCAGGGCTGCCCTCTTTCCCCGTTGCTCTTTGTTCTCTCCTTGGACCCGTTTATTAGACGGGTGGAGGCCTCACGGGAGATACAGGGGGTGCGTATCCGTACGACCGGTTTTAAACCGTCGGCCTTTGCCGACGACCTCCTTGTGCACCTACTTCGGCCCCATGACTCGCTCCCCAGCTTAATGCGCAAATTTGAGATTTTCGGTCAAATTGCCGGTTTAAATATTAATTTGGATAAGTCCGAGGCATTAGATATCTCGGGCACTGTGAGGGGTAACTGGCGAGGACCCTTCCCCCTTAAATTGGCGGCTAATCAGTTTAAATATCTCGGTATCATATTGACTGGACAGCCCTCCCAACTATATGAGAGTAACCTTGCTAGAATTACTCAGAGCCTCCAAGCACAGCTGCAGGCTTGGCGACCTCTTCCCTTGTCCTTGTCTGGGCGAATCGCAGCGGTAAAAATGGTCATTTTGCCAAGGATACTCTACTGGCTACAAATGCTGCCCGTCTGGCTTCTGCGGAAAGACTTGAAGCGGGTGGAGAGAATTATCGGCGGTTTTCTGTGTGGGGGGGGGGGGGGCGCGCGCAGGTATTCGGTACTCCCGCTTGGTGGGGAATTGGAGGTGTGGGGGGTTGGGACTCCCTGACTTAGGGGCTTATGCGTTGGCCTGCCAGGCTCGGCACCTGGGGGACTGGTTGGGTGGTACAGAGGTCTTTACTCCCCGGGGGGGTAGAGGAAGATCTTGCAGCCCCAGTGTCGGTTCTCTCCCTCCTACATTTGGACTACCGTCTCTTTCCGGCTCACTTAGCTGGGAGTGTGCTTCTTCTCCCGGTTTGTCGAACTTGGCGACAACTAAATACCTACTGGAAGACGAACTGGAGGGTTTCTAGTTGGCTGCCGATTCAGGGTAATGTATTGTTTACTCCAGGTTCCGAGAACGCGCGGTTCCGGGTGTGGGCGACGAAAGGTCTTCTTAGCCTTGGCCATGTGGTTGAACCCTCAGGGTGTTGCAAGAAGTTTCGGTCTCTCTGTGTCGACTATGACCTTGGGGCCGGTCACCAATTCACCTATATGCAGATATCGCATTACATTGCTTCTTTGCCGGCCGAAGGGCTGCGGGCGGAGCGCTCTGCACAGATCTTAGAATTCTTCGATTTGGTTGGGGGTTCCCAACTGTCCATCCGGTTGTTGAAGGCGCGCTTGGCTCCACATTGACCGTCTCCGGATTATCGTTCGGTGGAGTTGGGGTGGGGGTTGGAGTTGGGAAGGGAAATCGGCCTGGGTACACTTTTGAAGGTCCTGCAGCGCATAGGGGAGCTGGCAGTGTGAGCCCGCTGGAGAGAGGTGCAGTACAAATCTCTTACCAGGGTGCATGTCTCTCCTCGACGGGCCCTTCGCTCCCATCTCGCTTCGGACGGCAGCTGCCTGAGGTGCTCGGAGCCCCTGGCACACCTGGTGCACATGTGGTGGGGGTGCCGATATATTCGGCCCTATTGGGCAAGAATAGGTTCATTTATGGAGCGAATATTGGGGCAGCCGATATGTTGGGATAGCTCCCTGGTTCTCCTAGACCAACTGCGCCTCACACAGCCCAAGGGTAGGTGGGAAAGATTGTTGGTGCGCAGGGCCTGTCTGGTGGGTAAGGGCCCAATATTGCACAAATGGCGGGAACGCAGTACGCCCTCTTTTTGGGAGTGGCGAAATGCCTTTCACCAAATGATGCTGATGGAAGCTAGATATGCCCGGGGTAATGTTAAGCGTTGGCCACATTTTCAGATGCTGTGGGACCCTTATCTTCAGAACCTGAGCTCCCGCAGTAGGAACGAAGTGCTACAACTGGGCTCCTAATTGTCTGGGATGGAATGAGGTGCTCAAGTTGGGATGTGCTGTCCTGGGTTCTCGGGCTGTGGATGCGACTAACAACGGGGGTGATTGAGGGGGGGAGGCGAGGGTTTTTTTTTTTAATATATTTTGGAAAACTGTCCAACACACATGTGTTTGTTTTTGTTCTCCTGGAGGGGAATAAGAGTTGCCCCCTCTCCAGGTGTTTGCTTGTTGTATTGCCTAATCTGGTTACATGGTGTTGCTAAATAAAGTATATAAAAAAAAAAAAAAAGAAAGTTGCTCCGAGAACAAGAACCCTAGGCTTTAACACCAGAAAAGCTTTCCTACGTTCTTGAGTACTACGTGATACATCTGGAAAGATTGAAACAAAATCCCCACAGAATTTTACTTCTTTCTTTCTGAAATAGGCTTTAAAAATAATACTCGTATCCTCCTCAGAAGCCAAAGTAACAAGTAACGTTGCTCTAGAGGAAATATCATCTTGTGTGTCCTCTAAAAAAGCAGTTAAATTAAATTTATCAGAGACCGAAAGGACGTCCCCCTCATCATTCACCATAGGTGATACATTTTTAATAGAAAGATAGTAACATTTAGTAATAATAATGGATTCAGCCTGAGGCAAGAGGAGGACGTCCTTGAGATATTTCCGAAATAGAATCATAGGGGACAACAAAGAACAGGAAGGAAAATTTAATATCCTCAAATTTTTTATACGCGATAAGTTTTCCAGATTCTCAAGTTTCTGGTGTAATATTTCACTCTCCTTTAAATGAGAAGATTGAAATTCAACGCAAGATTTAACTTGAGTGGCCATATTAGTAACCACGGAGCTTAAAGCTAAAGTTTGAAATTTTGCAACTGTGTCTTTAGTGAATTGACATAAGGAAGGAACAGTATCAACTAGAACTTGCTCAGTACGAGATACTACTTTCCAAACATCTAACAACGAGACCGTGGAAACCTGGAGGTCTGAAATAGGGACAAGGGGCTCCTTCCAGGACACCACACGGGGGAGCACATTGTCCTTATGAGAGCAAACAATGCTCTGGAATTCAGAGGACACTTCCAAAAAACCGGGGGGAGAGGGGGAGTTCGCTCTACTGAGCACAAACTTGCTCCGTTAGACAGAGGCAAGGGAAGTTCAGTACCTGGATTTTTCAATCGTGGAGTAGAAATCACATGTTTGTCGAGAGTCCCCGCCTGAGATGCTACCTGAGCGGCCTTCTTCTTCCGCTTTCCTCCTGGCATTTCCTCTACAAACAAACCAGCTCCTAAGGGGCTCACAAGGGGCGTATCCTGCCCCTTTGGACATGCCCCTTAGAAGCAAGCCCCAACAGAACGCCGACGGCAGAACGCCATATAGACACAGCGAGATTTTTATCCAGGGCAGAGAATGACGTCAGCTGAGCTGTCCTGCACACGCCAGGAAATCTCAGCACCGGCTCCCTCAGCCTCCACGGGGTCAGACAGCAAGATGAAAGAACGCTCCCAGAAGTAAGTTTCACAGCAAAGCTTTTATCCAAGGCAGAGAATGACATCAGCTGAGCTGTCCTGCACACGCCGGGAAATCTCAGCACCGGCTCCCTCGGCCTCCACGAGGTCAGACAGCAAGATGAAAGAATGCTCCCCTATGATAGATTGCTTTGATGGTGTTGCTTATATGTGCTTTCATGTCGAGCTGTTGGTCTAGGGTGATACCAAGTAGCGGATGGTGGGCCTGCTCGGGATCTCAGCGTCTCTCAACTTAATCGAAGCAGGAGGGGTAAAGGATTGATTTCTGGTGATGAATAGGACATCTGTCCTGGCTCAGAAAGACTCAAAATGGAGCCCATAATCTGCACCCTAATGAGTCTTTACCTTCTACTTACAATCTTGCCATCCAGCTCACTGGCACTACTTACAACACAAAATCACATCCCAACAGTCTCGACTGGTGGAAGAAAATGGCCCGATGACTCCCGCAACCACTATCATGGAACTAGCTATCTACACCACCACCACCTAGTACATATCCCACTACAAAATTCTTCGAAAGCCAAGCAAAGAAAAAGCCCATACACTAGCAGCCTGAAGTGCGCACTCAGTAACTCTCGCTCACTTCGCAAAAAATGGCCAGCAATCACTGAAACAATAACGTATCATAAATTAGATATTATTATGATCACCGAGACCTGGCTCTCACCGGAAGATAACACCATACTCAATCAACTACTACCACCTAACTTTGTGGCTTTCACCAGCCACAGGCAGAACAAAAGGGGGGGAGGAGTTGCCGTCTTCACCAGATCCGACCTTCAGTTCAAAATGGTAGAATCCAACAGCATCAATACCCTTGAAACAATGACTATCTCCAACAACACCTGCTCTATAAACCTGATTTACAGAGCGCCTTCTGCAGACCAGACCTCCTCTCCAATATCATAAACATAGCATCCAACACCCAGGGCCCAAATAAACCAAATTGGATCCTAAGTGACTTCAACCTGCCATCCCTACAGGACAATCAAGCAGCTACTTTCATAGAAGCCCTAGATATCTTGGGATATACCCAATTGGTACAAGAACCAACACACACAAAAGGCAACATTCTCGACCTCATATTCGCCCCACAAACAGTGCTTCAACAAGCACAAAATATCACGCTATCATTAGCAGTACCATGGTCGGATCATACGCTCATCACTTTCCAGATTCCGACCCCCATCAAGCCACAAAGATCCAATGTGGACACAAGTATGAACTCGAACTCAACTACCAGAAGTTTTCACTCATTTAACAAAGAACGTATCCTAGCCGAAACGAACACACTCCTTGATAAGAATTCACAAAACCTAGAGGACCTAATCACCACATGGAACAGCAAACTCAGTGCAATCGCAATTCGTCCCTCATCAACCAAAGCCCCAAACAAAAGATCATCTGCACCATGGTTCACAGCTGACTTAAGGGCTTCACTAACCCTCCTACGGAGATTGGAAAAGCGCTGGAGGAAGTCACGTACCAGCAGTGACCAAGCAGCATACACCCAGCACTTACACACACATCGCAGGGCCGTCACAGACAGGATGAAACACTACACAAACACCCTGAAACGGTCACTAAACAAGCCACACGACCTCTTCAACCTGGTCAAATCTCTTGCCAAAGAACCCACCCCGGAGCACCCCGGAACCATACACCCGCAGGACTATGCCGTCTTTATGCAATCTAAACTGTGCAAGACCGATAAAGTGGTGATACCAGACCCTCCCAACGAACAAGAGTTATCAGTATCTCTAACTACCTTTGTCACACCATCAAAGAGAACCATTGAAGACACTATCGCAACCCTAAATACCTCCACTGCATACTCGGACCCCTGTCCAGCATTCTGGATAAAAGATCTGCGATGTGACCTCGCCCCGATCTTAGCTAAATTGATAGGCCTATCTTTTAGCACCGGGTCTTTCCCCTCCACGCTCAAACAGACCTCCGTTAGACCGCTGCTGAAGAACGCCAAATTAGACCCTCAAAAGGTGGAGTCATACAGACCCATTTCCAGCATCCCGATGCTCGCTAAAATAATTGAAAAGATAGTCTACAAATAGTTACAAGACCATATTGATACCAACGCCCCTCTAGATTCATCTCAACATGGATTCAGAGAGTCACACGGAGTCGAAACACTACTCACAACTCTTTTCGACACCATAATTTCAGGCATTGACAACTTACGTCAAGGTTTTACACTCGTCTTTTTAGATATAGCGGCAGCCTTCGACTCGGTCTGCCACGAAATTCTCCTAGGTCGGCTAAGAGAGAAAGGCATTAGTGGAACAGCTCTCAAGTGGTGCAGATCCTACTTGTCTGGCAGATGGCAATACGTCCGAGCAAACGGGTCCACATCCGAGCCATTCCTACAAAGCCAAGGAGTTCCTCAAGGATCCTCCCTATCATCACTTATGTTTAACATCTATATCCAACCTATCTGTAACATCATTAGATCGTTCAATGTGAGTTGCATGATATACGCAGATGATGTCTTACTGTACCTGCCAATATCCCTGGACTGCCCAGATCTTACCCCCTTGACTAAGTGTTTCAACGCAATATCCGAATGGCTCCTCTCTCAAAATCTGCACATCCAACACAAGAAAACTGAGGTCCTGTTCATCTCCAGAAATCCCAAGTTTACTCCACCCAGCTACTTGGAAGTGGACAACGCCGAATTGCAAGTAAAATCAGCTATACGTTATCTCGGAGTCACATTGGATCAGAACCTCAACATGAAGCAACACATAGCCAACACTGTAAGAGCGATCTACTTCAAGATCAGATCCCTTAGACACCTACGCCCTTTACTCGAACCAGGCGACTTCCGCACCATTTATCAAGCCCTCATCATGCCTCATTTTGATTATTCAAATGCCATCCTACAAGGACTCCCTCAGGCCACCTTACATCCCCTGCAACTTGCCATGAACAGTGCAGCGCGGATTCTCCTCGGAACGCCAAGAAGAGAGCATATCACACCCCTCCTGAAACAGCTTCACTGGCTCCCCATTCAAGCCAGGATCAGTTTCAAAACCCTAGTGATGACATTCAAGGCCATCAAGGGGCTCTCCTCCTCTTCACTATGTGACCTCATCCAACCACCCACACCCAACAGGCTAAGAAGAACCACAGTAGCCAGCATGCTAGTGATACCGAGAGACACGACAAAATGCTCCAAAGCAACATCGAACAGAGCCTTTAGACTATGCGCCCCAAGTCTCTGGAACTCCCTACCACCACACATCAGAGCAATCCCCAACTTGAGCCAGTTCAGGAAGGCCTTGAAACACTTTCTCTTTATCAAATACCTCAATGACTGCCCCGAACCCCAGCCACCAAGTATGATCAATACCCAATAACTCCATCTGACATGTATATAGTTACCCTATTCAATGCTCCGCATATGTATATAGTTTACCCTGTTCTCCAAGTTACTTGTTCCTGTTCAATGTAATGACCTGACTTTTGTTTATTGTCGGATACCATTTTGTTTTATGTAAACCACGCTGATCGCAAATAGTGCGGTATATAAGAAATGCAAATAAATAAACAAATTAAATAAATACATTGAAATTGATTTTGAGGCTTTGCGTGTGGAGCCAGTCAGTGACAGCATCGAAGCATTTCGTTAGTGGCGAGAAGTCAGGCTGATCGGTGGAGAATGATGTGAAAAGCAGGACATCATCGGCATATACTAGCCAGGAGATATTGAAGGAGCGGATGATTGCACAGACAGGCTGCACATATATGTTGAAAAGGAGAGCTGAGAGTGAGGAACCTTGGGGGACACCTTGCTTTTGCTGAAAAGGCTCTGAGGACATGGAGTCAGTTCGTGCCTGTTGCCATCTGTCTGATAGGTATGACTTGCACCAACTCAAGGCGGAACCATGGATTCCTTTCTCTTGGAGACGTGGGAGGAGCATCTCGTGGTTGACTGAGTCGAACGCAGCGGCGATGTCCATGCAGATTCGAGCAAAGCCTTGTCTGATGTTATCAATCCCTGTGATTAAGGTGCTGAGTAGAGTGGTGAGTAGTGTCTCGACACCATGTAATTCTCTGAAGCCATGCTGGCATGGATCAAGAGGAGCAGTGGTCTCGATGTGGTGCTGGATTTGGCGTTGCACGACCTTTTCAATTATCTTGGCCAGCATGGGGATGCTGGAGATCGGTCGATAGGATTCTGCCTTCTGGGGGTTCAGCTTGTTGTTCTTTAGGAGGGGCCGAATGGATGTTTGTGTTAGAATCGGTGGGAATGCCCCTGTTGAGAAGGAGAGTTCCATGATCTTGGCTAGGAATAGGCTGAATTCTGCCCTCGGCGATCTTATCCAGAATGCTGGGCAAGGGTCATTGGGAGCTGTGGTGGTGTTGATAGATACGATGATGTCCTCGATGTATCTCTTGGAAGTGGGCGTGAAGGAGGTCAGCGGCATTCGGTGGTGTGGTTTGTGGGATTAGTGGTGTTATGGTTAGGCTGGTTTTGTCTCGTAGGTAGTCAGCGAATTCCTGAGGGTGTAGCAGGCTTGGTTGGGTGGGAGAAGGCTCTTTGGTCAGGGTCTTGACGATGTTGAAGAGGTCATTAGGTTTGTTTAGGGAGCCTAGCAGGAGTGCAGAGTGATATTCTTTCATTTTCTTGGAGACTGCTTCGCGGTGTACTTTTAAGTTAGATGTATAGGCTGCCTGGTTGTCTGTGGATCGTGAACGTTGCCATCGTCTTTCGAGCTTCCTGAGAAAGAGTAGTGATTCCGTATTTCTGAGGAGTACCATTGTGCTGATTTTCTTATTCCTGGTAGCTTATTTGAGGCAGGTAGACATGCGATGAAGCTAAGGCTGCTGTTCCAGGTGGATATCAGTGAGTCGAGGTTGGGAGCTGCCAAGTTGAGGTTTGGTAGGACTTCTTTGATGATTTCCTCTTTGTAGACGGGCCGCAATAGTCCTGTGGATGCTGAGGCTGCTTTCCATGGGGTGTTGGTGCCTTGATTCATGGGCATCTGAAATTTAATTAAGCTGTGGTCGAACTATGGGACTGGAGTAATGGATAGGTCAGGGTTGTAGTTTGGGCATATGGCTGTTACTGGAGCGAAGACAAGGTCCAGTGTATTTCCTTTTAAGTAGGTAGGGGTGTTGATTATCTGTTTGTAACCTAGCTCGTTGAGTGCTTCAAGGAAGGCTTCGGAGTGGGTGCTTTTGGAGAGCTGGCAAGTTAAAATCACCCAGTTTGGTATGCGTGGGTTCTTTGGGTTGCAGGCAAGGTCTATTATGGTGGAGAGGTCTTCGGGGAAAGAAGACGGAGATCTGTAAATTAGACTGATGGAGCTGTATTTGTTGGTTATAGTGATTGAATCCAGGTGTGTGGTACTAGTGGAAGTGAGCAATTGATATTGGAGCTCTATCTTAACGAGGATGAAGGGCACGTGTAAGACTTTAAAGCCACCTCAGACCAGGCATTGAGATATTGGCACTTTGGCTGCTTACATCCTTTACACGTTTCTCTGCATCGGGAGCAGACAATACTAGCATACCATTTTAATACATGCAGCTCATTTGCATACAATTTAAATACACTTCATGTTACTGTGTGTGTTTGCTTTTCTTTTGCTGTTTACATGTGTGTCAGTCTCTTCTCCAGAAACAAGCAGGAAGTCAGCCCTAACATATGGGTGAAGTTGGCGCTGACAAAACCTACACGGAAGCATCTCCCCAGCTTTCAAAGGAAGTCTTTGGGAAATGCCATCACACATGTGTGGTCCCTTTCCTGCCTAAGGGTGCCATCTCAGTCTCCTTTTTTCCACAGAGCCTAGCAGACATGCGTCTGATTCCCCGGGAAAAAAATATTTTTTTCTCTTAGAGTTAATTCTTGCTCTGGCCGCAGCTGGTCCCTTTCCCGCCCACAAGTTTGCTTGTCTCAGCACCATGTCCTTGGGTCCGTGAACGTTTTTCCAACATGATTCATGCCTTTTTCCTGCTGGCAGTTCCTCAGGTCTTTGACCTCACCGGAGAATTTTTTCCCCCAATGGCCAGCGGCTTTAAAAAGTGTGATCGGTGTTCCAGTAATTTTTCTATCACCAACACACGACAGCTGTCTCCGTTGTCTTGGTCTCGACCATGGCCCAGAGACTTTCGGGTCCTGAAAGAGGCTGACCTCCAAAGCAGGCAAGAGAAGCACGACTGGATGTTCAGGTCAGACTCTGCCTCGGAAACTCCTTCCAGGTCCCAGTCCGAGACTCCAGGATCGTACAGTGACTCCGTGGCCACCGATCAGGGCCGCAAGTCCTCCAACAGGGTGTCCCCGATCCAGATCCCAAAGAAGAAGAAAGCCTCGTGAGACTCTGAGGTGGGTGTCCTGTGCCAGATCCCTGAGCTCCCAGAGGAGGACTGAGGTGTCAGAGCAAAAGAGGCCACCAATACTTCCCTGGAAGGACTCAATGGACCCCAGTGTTTGGCCCCAGGTCCCTGTGGCCATCCCCACCAGGAACTCTCCTCCTCCATCCGCGCCAACTGCTGTGACCCCATCCGGGCTGGAGACCAGGATGGAGGGGCTGGAGTGCAGCTTCTCTGCCGCCTTGGCCACTCAGCAGGCAGTGCTGTCCGGCTCTGCTGGTTCATCTGCCAAAAACACCGGGGCCTCGAGCTCTAGGTCTTCCCCCGGCATAGAGTTAATCCCCCGGAGCTCCCTCACCCAGGCCAATCACCAATAAGGGTCACTTTCACGGTCCTGTTCCACGGGACCCTGACCTTACCCGGCTGCAGCTCCAGCCATGCCACTGGGGTCTACGAGCCTCTGACCCCGACCTGGGTCCGTTCTATGGTCGAGTCCACCTCAGATGACTCTGACTGGGAATCTGAGATTGACACTTCCCCAGATACCCAGAGGCATTGAGACCTTCCATCGGGTCCATCCCTGTCCAAGAACAAGGCCTTCCTTGACTTCGTGCGGGACATGGCCAAAGCTCTGGCCTTCACCACAGAGTCTGTAGACACTCAATCGGAGGATCTCAAGATCCTCCAATTCGCCCCCCCCCCCCCCGAAGGAGTCCCTATCTGTGCCAGTCCCGGCGATCTTCAAGAGACTGCTTCTCCATATGTGGGAGATGCCAGCTACGGTACCCATAGTTAGTCGCTGGCTCAACCTTTATGTATATGGTCCGCATGAGCCTGGGCTTCTGCAGGAGTCAATTACCACACAACTCCACGATGGTTGAGTCAGCCATGCGTCGGCTCCAAAGCCAAAAGATGCACTTCTTGACGCTTCCCAGCAGGAAGGCCCAGAGCTTCAACACACTCGGCATAAAATGCTACCTGGGCTCCATGCTGAGCTGCTGGGTCCAGGCACACCTCCTCTGCATGGGAATGTTCCTCCAGGACACCATGAAGGAGCTAAAGGGCTACTCTGCCAGCCTCTCTGAGGAACCCCACCAGAGGTTCCAGACACTGGTCAAAACTGCTGCCGATTGCTCGAAGTTTATCACCCGGGACAGCTAGGATGGCTTCGAGGCCATGACCCAGGTTGTCAGCTCCTGTATAGGCGCCAGGAGGCAGGCTTGGCTCCTGGACATCCCGTGCCTGGGAGAGAACCTCTTTAGCAGACAAAACCACGGAGCTTGAGTCTGAATACGTGACAAGGACCTGGCTCTCGAAGAAAAAACTCTCTCAGGTCCCAAGTGAAGGCCCCTGGAAAGAAACCCCCCTTCATCAGGAAGGCCCCAGGATCCCGGAGCTACAAACAATATCAGATCCCTCAGCAGTGTCCACGAGGACCTGGGCAATGACCTCGCAAGCAAAAAGGCCCCAGCTTCAGCCTGGGCCAAGCCTTTGACTTGCTGGGCATACCCTCTCCAGGAGATCAGCAGCCCACGGGGGGACATCTAGCCCATTTTTCCCAGCAGTGGTCAACCATCACCATCGACACTTGGGCACTCCAAGTTGTCAGAGAGGGTTACCTCCTCCATCTGGACCAGACACCCCCTCCTTTCTTCCCGAGAGAACCCCAAGGACTCCCCTGCATCAGGCCCTGCTACTGCAGGAACTCGCAGGTCTTTTCAAAGACATGGTTGTGGAACCAGTGCCCCATCAACAGGGAAGGAGGTTCTACTACTACTACTACTAAACACATATATAGCGCCACGCATGCAGTGCTGTACAGACATACGTACAAGAGACAGTCCCTGCTCGTCCGAGCTTACAATCTAGTTAAGACAGTACAAAGCATTAGTCAATTCGATGGGTTTTACAGTTCGGTCATGAAAATGATGGGAATAAGGTTAAGATGAAGGATAGAAGTCAGGATCTGAACGCAACGGTGAAGAGATGGGTTTTTAACCTGGATTTGAAGAGGGCTAGGGAGGGTGCCTGACGTATAGCCACAGATAAGCTGTTCCAGGCATAGGGTGCAGCAAGGTGAAAGGAGCGAAGTCGGGAGTTAGCTGTACGAGAGAAGGGCCTAGATAGAAGTAATTTGTTAGCAGAGCAAAGTTCCTGAGCTGGGATGTGGGGAGAGATAAGAGATGAGAGGTATTGAGGGGCCACAGAGTGAATGCATTTATAGGTGAATAGGAGAAGTTTGAATTGGATGCAGAATTGGATGGGGAGCCAATGAAGCGACTTGAGAAGAGGAGTAATGTGGGCATGGCGGGATTGGCGGAAGATTAGTCGAGCAGCATAATTTTGTATGGATTGAAGGGGGAAGAGATGGCTCACGGGGAGACCAGCAAGGAGTAGGTTGCAGTAGTCAAGGCGAGAGGAGATTAAGGAGTGGATAAGCATTTTGGTAGTGTGTTCCGACAGGAAGGGGCAGATTTTGCTAATGTTGTAGAGGAAAAAGCGTCAGGTTTTAGCAACGTGCTGGATATGTGTGGAGAAGGAGAAAGAGGTGTCAAAGATGACCCCCAGATTGCGGGCTGAGGGAACAGGAAGGGTCATAGATCCATCCATAGAGACTGAGAAAGGGGGAAGAGGAGGAGTTCAGTCTTGGCCATGTTCAATTTCAAGCGGCGATGAGACATCCAGACGGCGATGTTAGAAAGGCAGGCAGAGATCTTGGTTTGGATTGCTGGAGAGATATTAGGTGTAGAGACGTAGATTTGGGAGGAGTCGGCATAGAGATGGTACTGAAAGCCATGGGAGGAGATAAGCGCGCCAAGGGATTGGGTATAGAGAGAGAAAAGGAGGGGGCCCAAGACAGATCCTTGGGGTACACCAACATGGAGCAGGGTGGGAGAGGAGGAGGAGCCGCCAGAGCATACACTAAAGGAACGATGGGAGAGATAGGAGGAGTACTCAAGGTACTTCCTCATGCCCAAAAGGACAGGAGGCCTGAGGCCCATTCTAGACCTGAGGGACCTAAACAAGTTCCTGGTGTGGGAGAAGCTCAAGATGCTCTCCCTTGGAACCTTGCTGCCATACCTCCAGCAGGGAGACTGGCTATGCTCGCCTACATCCTCCTCCACCCCAGGCACAGAGACAGTACCTCAGGTGCATGGTTGGGGGCGACCATTACCAATATAGGGTACTACACTTTGGGCTCGCCTCTGCACCCAGAGTTTTTCATAAAGTGCTTGGCAGTCATGGCAGCCCATCTACGCCTCCAAGGAGCCTTCGTCTTCCCCTACCTAGATGACTGGCTCATCAGAGGGGACAGCTAGATGATCAATCAGGAAAAGAGCCAGCTGCCGCCTTATGAGTCCCTGGAGTTTCTGGAAGCATGTTTCGATACTCGAGTGGGCAGAGTTTTCCTGTCAGAGGAGAAAGTGGTTTGCCTAATGCTCTCTGAGTCTGGGATTATCTTCAGCTCCTCGGATTGGTGACGGCAGCCATAGAGATGGTGCTGTGAGTGCATGCTCAGGAGTTTGAGCACAGGCTTCCACTCCAGTTGATAGTGAAGGCCAGCCTGCGATGGTGCTGGCAGCCCTGTGATCTGAGGAAGGGAGTATGGCTGGACGATTTCTCCTGGATCCTGGTGACAATGCATGCCAGTCTCTCAGGCTGGGGAGCCCATTGCCAAGACCATATGGCCTAGGGCCATTGGAACTGCAGGGAAGCGGTGTGTGACCCATCAACTGCCTCAAGACGAGGGCCGTCAGTTTGGCTCTTCTGCATTTACGAACCCTGCTTCAGGGCTGGATGGTTCAAGTATTTTCAGACAATGCCACGGCAGTGACTTATGTCAATCAGCAAGGGGCATGAGGAGCACCGGGATAGTTCTGGAGATGGTTCTCCTGTTTGACTAGGTGGAGAAGAACCTCCTAGCCTTGTCAGCTGAACACATTGCAAGGGTGGACAATGTGGAAGTGGAATTCTTAAGCCAGCATTCTCTGGATCCTGGAGAGTGGGAGTTGAGTCAGGAGACATTTCAGTTGATTCTGCACCGCTGGGGTTGCCCCAAAATGGATCTGATGAAGGCCTTGCTTCAATGCCAAAATTTGCTGCTTCTTCAGTCACCACATGGAGATTGGGTCAGGATGTCGACACCCTCGGACCCCATCTTGGCCAAGTCAGCGACTGTTCTACATGTTTTTACCGTGGCCCCTGGTGGGGTGTGTGTTTCGGTGTATAAAACGCCACCTAGGCAGAATTATTTGTGGTGGTGCCAGACTGGTCAAGGAGAGTGTTGTTTGGAGATCTGATGTGGCTCCTTCAGGAGCCTCCCCTTCGGTTGGCTCCAGTTGCGATCGTACTGGAGGACCAGGCTCCCTTATCACTTATGGTATGGCTCTTAAAAGGAGATGGCTAGTATGTAAGGGCTACTCTACAGCAGTGATCTCTACT
This sequence comes from Ichthyophis bannanicus, assembly GCA_033557465.1. NCBI lineage: Eukaryota > Metazoa > Chordata > Amphibia > Gymnophiona > Ichthyophiidae > Ichthyophis > Ichthyophis bannanicus. The sequence continues at coordinate 105,864,905 of CM066051.1, read as the reverse complement.
CTGCTTGGTGCCTGGAGGAGGTCTACCAAGCTAGCATATGTACAGATCCGGTGCCTTTTTGAGTGCTGGAAGCGGCAGCCAAGTTGACTTTGGGATGCTGGATTAAGGAGGCCATTGCCTCCGTGTGTGTCTGTTGTGGAAACAGCTGGTTCCAGAGGGTTTGCAAACCCATTCTAACCGAGCACAAGTGTCCTCATGGGTGGAGAGGAGCTTGGTAGCTCTTGCAGACACTGGTTGGGCAATAGCGTGAGCATATCTTTCCACTTCTGTCAAGCATTACCGCTTGGATGTCCACGTGTGGGCAGAAATGGCCTTTTGTTCAAGGGTTTTTGCAAGCTGCTGTCTTCTTCCCGCCAAGTGGTGGTGTAGCTTTGGTACATCCCACTTGTCTGGACTGGTCTAGCAGGATGATATGGAAAGTGACATTTTCCTTACCCTTTAATGTCCTTTCCTTGTGTCCTGCTAGACCAGTCCCGGGCCCGCCCCTAAATCTGTATTTGCTCTGAGGTGCCCTTGGATCTGCTATGAATTTTTTCCACTTGGATCTGCAGATTTGTATTCTTCTGTTTATGCTTTCATGTACATAGTTCTCTACTGTTGGTTACTCATTGTTCCCCATGATTGAGGTTATGTGAGGCATGCCATATTTCTCCCATGTGCTTTGGGACGAATACTGAAGGGACCTCTGGTGACATAGGAGTGATATCATTGAAACCTGGGCTTTTCATTGGTTCTTTGTCTCCAGTAATCTGGACTGGACTGGTCTAGCAGGACTCAAGGAAAGGACATTAACTGGTAAGTAAAATGTAATCATATGGGGCCTGATATTCAAAGTGATTAATGTGGTTAGCAGACCTTCTGACCATGTTAATTGCAATAACCAGGATATTCAGGTGGTCGGAGCAGAGAGGGAGCGACGCCCAGAGTTATTCAGCCAATGCCCATTTCTCCCTCACTGGCAAAAGTTAGGCACAGTATTGGCTGTTCTGACTTTCACCGCCGAAGTTAACTGGGCAGCGGCTGAATATTGCTGCTGCCCAGTTAGCTTCAACACTGTCCGGCTGGCCTGGATATGATCCTGGCATTGAATATCTGGGTCTCAGGTTCAGTGGCGATGGCTAGCTGCCAGTGTTGAATATTGGGCCATAGACGCCATAGAGCACCAAGTCCCTGGAGAGATGTGACAGGTCTCTATAAATCGAGCGATAGGCAGGCAGGGAGGAAATCATGCAAGCTCTGAGGAGGTGTCTGTCCCTGGTTACATTCACAACGCAATATAAAATTCATATCTGTAAATATATAACACACACATGCAGAAATGAAGGGGGGCACCTGGGGACAGCTCAGGACAATCTTGCTTTTCTAGCACAGGGAGAGCATCCCTTGTCTCTCTGTATGACAAGTTGAGACCGACCCGGTTTGCTGGCCATGGCCACGGACGGCTGCATCGCCCTCGCTCCTCGGGTGCTGGCACACACACTCTTTTCTTCAGGCACGCCGGGGACTCTTTAAAAACCTGTGTAGGTCCCCGGAGTCATCTGTCCCCTAGCCCCTTGCCAAATTCCTGAGCCCTTCCATAACCACCTTTAAAACTTGGGGGAGAAGAGGGAAGGGGGTCATCCTAATTTTAGCAGGAGCATGGAGTGTTTGGCAAGCTCCCAGGGATCCACTGCAAGATGCAGTCTCCAGCTGCTTTTCCAGCAAGTCAGGGGTAAAGGGTGTGGCTTCCAGCATCATATAACCCCCTTCCTGGGCATCTGTCACCCATAAAAGCGAAGTCTCTGCTACAATTAAACATTTAGATAGAGGTATAGGGCTGTGCTGGAGCTTGCAATCTAGTCAACGTGGACACTGAGCAGAGAGTCTTTTAAAAGTAAAGAAATCATTCTCAGTACTGCCAACCTCTCCCCCCCCCCCCCCATCTTCTTGGTATAGCCAAGAATCCCCCTCCCCCATATATGGCAGTGACACCTCCCTGAACATTACCAGGCTTCACCCTGCCCCATTCACTCCTTAATGTTGCACATTTTATGTTTCTCTGTACCGCCCTTCAAAAAAAAAAATAGAGTGGTGTACATAGGCCATGTGATCTTTTTTTCTGCCATCATGTTTCTATCTAATCTGTCCTTCAATATCAACCTCTACAACAGTTCCCTTTTTCCCTTTAGAGATCCTCTGTGTTTGTCCCATGCTTTTTTTAATTCAGATACTGTCCTCATCTCTACCACTGCCGCTGGGAGACTATTCCTCGGATCCACCACTGTCCGTAAAGAAATATTTCTGCATATCACTCCTGAATCTATCCCCTTTCAACCTCATCCCATATCCCTTTGTAGCAGAGCTTGCCTTCAATTGAAAGAGGCTCTCCCCCTGTGCATTTATGCCACGGACGTATTTAAACATCTCAATCATATCACCTCTATCGCGCCTTTCCTCTAAGGTGTACATATTAAGATCCTTAAGTCTGTCCTTATATGCTTTATAATGAAGACCATTAACCATTTTAGTAGCCACCCTCTGAACTGACTCCGACCTGTTTATATCCTTTTGAAGGTGCAGTCTCCAGAACTGCACACAATACTCCAAATGAGGTCACACCAAAGACTTATACAGAGACACTATCACCTCCTTTCTTCTGCTGGCCATTCCTCTCCTTATGCACCCAAGCATCCTTCTAGCTTTTGCTGTTGCCTTTTCTACCTGTTTAGCTACTTTAAAGTCATCAGAAACAATCACACCTAGATCCCGCTCTTCTTTTGTGGACAGAAGTACTTCACCCCCTATACTATATTGCTCCCTTGGATTGCTGCAGCCCAAATGCATGACCTTACATTTTTTAACATTAAAACTCAGCTGCCAAATTCTCAACCATTCTTCAAGCTTAGCTAGATCCCTCCTTATGTTATCTACACCTTCCTAGGTGTCTACTCTATTGCAAATTATGGTATCCGCAAAGAGGCAAACCTTACCTGACAGCCCTTCCGCTATATCACTAAAAAGATATTAAAAAGAATCAGACCAAGGACAGATCCCTGGGGCACTCCACTGGTAACATCCTTCTCCTCAGAGTGAGCTCTGTTTACCTGTACTCTTTGTCATCTCCCACTCAACCAATTTCTAACCCAAGCAGTAACTTTAGGGTCCATCCCTAGGGTGCTCAGTTTGTTTATAAGCCACCTGTGTGGAATGGTGTCAAAGGGTTTATTGAAATTTAAATACACCACATCTAGGGCTTGCCCTTGGTCCAATTCCCTGGTCACCCAGTCAAAGAAATCAATCAGATTCGTCTGACAAGACCTGCCTCTGGTGAATCCATGCTGCCTCGGATCCTGTAATCTGCTGGACTCCAGAAACCTCACTACTTTCTCTTTCAGCAGCATTTCCAATAATTTACTCACCACTGGTTAAACTAACTGGCCTGTAGTTTTCAACCACATCCTTACATCCGCTTTTGTGTAAAGGCACCACATGAGCCTCTCTCCAGTCCTTTGGCACCACTCCCGACTCCAACGAGGCACTGAAAAGGTCAGTCAGTGGAGCTGCTAGAACGTCCCCAAGTTCCCTCAGTATTCTAGGGTGTAGCCAATCCGGTCCCATCGCTTTGTCTACTTTGTACGTCGGAAAGCACAATACAATAGTAATAAAATCATATTGGAAAAGGAAAAAGAATGCCATTAAAATAACAGGTAAGATTAGATGACAGAAACAGATGCAAACAAGACCTAACCATGGAGGAGGGTGAGAGGGGAAGCAGAGAAGGAAGGAGGTGAGGGAGGGGAAGGTGCAGAATGCTATACCTAGGACGAAGAGTCGAAAGCCTCTTGAAAGAGAGAAGTTTTCAGAAGTGTTTTGAACTTGGGGTAGGAGAGTTCAAGACGGATATCCGGAGGCAGGGAGTTCCACAAGCTGTGGCCAAGAAAGTAGAACGTGGATTCATATCGAGCCCGGGAGGGTGGAGCTAGGGAAAGCCGGTTTGCGTGAATAGACCGAAGTAGATGAAGGGAACGCACAGGATAATGTGTGAGGAGAAAGAAGCAAGGGTGCAAGAGTGTAATGTTTTGTGAATCAGGGAGAGAAGTTTAAACTGAATGTGGAAGGAAATGGGCAACCAATGAAATTTGAGAAACAAAGTGGTAATGTGGTCAAATTTGGATGGCTGATGAAGAATACAAATAGCAGTATTTTGGACAGCTTGAAGTGTTTGATCTGATAAAGGGATAGACCAGAGTAGATAATATTACAGTAGTCGAGGTATGAGACGACAAGAGTGTGAGGTAAAATAAGGATGGTGGAGTCGGTAAGAAAAGGGGTGTAGTGAATAGATCTGACGTAGAATATGGAAAGAGTGTCTAACTGCCGCGCTAATCTGATCATGAAAGGTAAGATCACTATCCAGAACATCACCGAGATATTCAAGAGAAGAGACCAGGGTGAGTGGGGAACCATCTATTGAGGGAGCCACAATGGGAACTGAAGAAGAACCAGTGAACCAAATTGCAAAGGTCTTAGATGTGTTCAACTTAAGGTAATTAGTGTGTAGCCAGTGGGCCACGTTGGAAAGGCAGGAGTTAATAATGGTGAGATCAAGAGACGAAGGATGAGCTGAAAGAGAGGTAGGCTATCATCTGTGTCTATGCAGGCGAAAACCCTGTGCTATTGGATAAGATTAGCAAGAAGGGCCAGAAAAACATTAAAGAGCAGATGGGCAAGGACCGAACCACAAATGCTGAGGAAAGATCAAGTGAGTTAGCTAAGGAAATATTGCCCTTATCTAGTGACTCCCATGTCTCATTAAGAATGGAAAGAAGGATTGTTTCTGTTCTATGACCTGCACGGAAACCAGACTGTCTAGGATGAAGGAAACTGGTGTGCTCTAAATGACCTGCAAGTTGGGTGCAAACCAGTTTTTCCAGGATTTTGGAGAGAAAGGGGAGATGGGAGACAAGTCAGTAGTGTGAAGGGACAGAGGGGTCAAGGGAGGGATTCTTCAGCTGGGGTTGGACTAGGGCAGATTTCCAAGAAAGTGAGAAGATTCTGGAGGAGAGACTTATAAAAGAGAGATAGGAGATGAGGAAGAAGGACTAAAGAGGACTGAGATCCAAGAGGAAGGGATGGGATCAGAAGTTGGTCGTAGGGGAGGAAGAGATGTTTTTGCAAGAGCTGGCAAAAGAAAGGGATTGAAAGAGGACCATCTATGAGCAAATATCAGGGTCATAGTTGGTCTGAAGGAGCAAAGGAAGAAGAACTAGAGGCTGAGGAGGAGAGTTACCAGAAAATTTAGAGTGGACAGTCCTGAGGGAGTGGATAACTTGAGGAAAGATCTACAAAAGCTGAAAGAATGGTCTAATGGGGATATTGCTAGGTACGTATGACCTAGATTGGCCACTGTTGGAAACAGGATACTGGGCTTGATGGACCTCGGTCTGACCCAGTATGGCATTCTTATGTTCTTAATGCTTGGCAGTGAAGATTAATGTGCAGTGTCATGCACTTGGGAAGCAGAAATACAAGGGAAATGTATGCAATAGGGGGCGAGAGGTTGGTTTGTATAGACCAGGAGAAGGACCTTGGAGTGATTGTTTCTGAGGATCTCAAGGTGTCAAAACAGTGTGACAAGGTGGTGGCCAAAGCCAGAAGGATGCTGGGTTGCATACAAAGGAATTACCAGCAGAAAGGAAGGAGGTACTAATGCCACTGTACAAGTCACTGGTGTGGCCTCATTTGGAGTATTGTGTTCAGTTTTGTAGACCATATCTCACAAAGGATATAGAAAGACTGGAAATGGTTCAGAGGAGGGCGACCAAAATGATTTGGTGCCTGCACCAGAAGACAAGTACCTAGCAGTTTCCCCAAAAGACACAGGTTCCTCAATGCTTGTATTGGGTCAAGCAGTGGATACGCCGGGTCCCCTTTAATAATGGTTTATGGACTTTTCCTCCAGAAATTTGTCCAAACATTTTTTTTTTAAACCCACGTACACTATTAGCTTTTACTACATCCTCCGGTAGCAAATTCCAGAGTTTGATTATACATTGAGTGAAAAAATATTTTCTCTTATTAGTCTTAAATAGGTTACCCTGTAGCTTCATTGAATGCCCCCTAGTCTTTCTATATTTTAATGGCGTAACCAATCAATCTATGCCTACGCGTTCAATTCCATTCATTAATTTATAGACCTCTATCATATCTCCCCTCAGCCGTCTCTTTTCCAGGTTGAAGAGCCCTAACCTTTTTAGCCTCTCTTCATAGGGGTATACTTCCATCCCCTTTACCATTTTGGTGGCTCTTCTCTGTATCTTTTCTAATAACTCTATATCCTTTTTAAGATACGGCGACCAGAATTGCACACAATATTCAAAGAGCGGTCGCACCATGGAACGATACAGAAGCATTATAATATCTTTTGTTGTGTTCTCCATTCCTTTCCTTATGATACCTAGCATTCTATTTGCTCTCTTGGCTGCTGCTAGACATTGGGTGGAGGGTTTTAACATGGTATCCACGATGATGCCTAAATCTTTTTCCTGGGTGGTGGTTCCTAATGTGGAACCTTGTATTGTGTAACCATAGTTTGGGGGGTTCTTTCCTAGGTGCATAACTCTGCACTTGTCCACACTAAATTTCATTAAATTTGGATGCCCCGTCTTCCAATTTATCAAGATCCTCTTGCAATTTTCCACAATCCTCATGGGTTTTAACAACTTTCAATAGTTTTGTGTCATCTGCAAATTTGATAACCTCACTCATTATTCCCATTTCCAGATCATTTATGAATATGTCAAAAAACAGCTGACCTAGCACAGATTCCTGGGGTACTCCACTATTCACCTTTCTTCATTGGGAAAATTGGCCATTCCTTTGCGTCCCTCTAGTCCAGTCCCGGAACCATAGAGTTGTGAACCTCCACCAGCAGCTTTAGAGACTGAAAGATGTCATCGCTTTGATGTCACTGGTACTAATGGGCAAGAACCGCCCCCTTCCACCAATACTTTGTCTCCAAGGCAGCTAGGAGGTTCTAAGCCCGGGGCTGGGCTCAGGAGGAAACAAATAAGCAGAGCTTTATTTTGAAAAATCCTTTGAAAATTTAACTCTCTCTTGTTAGTTTGTTTTTTGAGTCTGATTCGGTGCTTTCTGGTTTTGGATTTCAGGTCTGTTGCTGCTGCTAAAGGGGTCTTACCTGATTCTCCTGTGGACTTCTCTCTCTCACTGTCTTCCCTCCCTCTCTTTTTTCTCTCTCTGTAGAGTGCTTCTCCCCAGCGTCTAAACGAGCACGGAGGGGGGGGGTATTGTGTGGTGCCTCCCTGCTCCCGAACCCGCATTAAAGAAGGGTGAGGAGCAGGTGGAAGGCAGAGAGCGTGCTTCTTCAGGCAGCAGCACAAAAAGGCTGGAGGGCAGCCTCAGGGGACCGCTGCGGAGCGGCGCGATAAAAGGCCTTGCTCTCTTCACAGAGACACGCCGGAGCTGAAGCCGCGTGCAGGCTGTGCTCCGGCGTTGGAGGTGTGCTTGCTCCTTCTCTCTCTCTCCCCCTCCTTCAACCCCAGAGCATCGGGTAAGTCGGCAGGGGGTTTCACGAGGTAGCGCTTAGAGCGCGGAGCAGAGGGAGTGTAGGGGAGTCCCCGTGGCTACTCCCGAGGGCCTCAGGGTCTCTGCGGCCAGCCACGTGTAGTTTGCGCGGGAGCTTTGCCGGCGGCCATTTAGGGAGCCGGGTTTTCAACGGCCCGACTTACTCTGTGTCATAGACGGTTTCCTGAGCTTCGTTTTGGGGTCGGGTTAGCTCCATTTCGCTAGTTAACTCGATCTATTGTGGTTACTTTTAAAAAAAAACACACACCGCCACAGATCTTAGCGCTCACGGGGCCTGGAGCTTAGCGGTCTGAGGGACTGGTCAGTACTGTGGCTCTGGGTAAGATGCCAGCTAAATCTCGCTGTCTCGTCTGCGGGGTGCGGCATAGCGAGGTCTTGGAGTCCGGGGTTTGTAAAGGGTGTTCCCTGGAAGCGGTGGTGACGGAGAGGGCTCAGGGGGGATCCGCTGAGGAGCAGGTAGCGGGCCCCTCGGAAGCCAGAGAGTCCGGGCCGCCTTCTTTGGATCCTGCGGAGCCGGTGGCGGATCCTTCTTCGACAGTGGGTGGTTTTTTTGGCGCCCGGAGGAATCCAGGGGGGTGGTGTTCCCAGGATTCCGCCGGATTTTTTCTCGCTGATGCAGAAGGCGTTGGCCTTACTGCAACCTGGAATGGTAGCTCCGGCTCGTAGCCCTACGGGGCTAAAGCGAGCAGGATCGGGAATTCTCCCCGAGGAGGAAGAGGTGCCCCTCAAGAAGCACAGAGAGGCCCGGGACGACAGCCCCCCCATCTCGGTTGGAAGAGGAGGTGGGGGTGGCCGATTTAGATGTGGAGGAGGCCTCTGATGCAGACTTGGAGGAAGGGGAGTTCCCGGATTTGGAGCAACAGAGTAGAGTAGTCCGGGTGCTTCGTCGGGAAGAGTTGCCAGCTTTGATTGCTGAGACTCTTAAGACGTTAAATATGCCCTCGGTGGCGCTGAAGGCGGAGGAATCGGTGGAGGATCCTCTGTTGCAGGCGGTGCGAACTTCCCAAAAGGTGTTCCCGGTTCATAGAGTCTTTCGGAACATGATTCAGGAGGAATGGGACTTGCCAGAGTCGGCGCTGCGGGGTACTAGGACCTTAGCCCGGCTATATCCGCTTTTCGAACAGGACATGGAGATTTTCCGCTCTCCGAAGGTGGATGCGGCAGTGTCGGCGGTCACTAAGAAGACCATTATTCCGGTTGAGGGTGCCGCGGCTTTGAAGGATGTGCAGGACAGGAAGTTAGATACCTTATTGAAGCAGGTCTTCAATGTGTGTGCCCTTTCTCTGCAGGCCTCGATCGCGGGGGCATGGGTGGCGCGAGGCTGCTTGAGATGGTCCCAGTGGTTGCAGGGGGAGCAGTTGGACAGCCACGCTGAGGAGCTGGCGCGGCTGGAGTCGGGCACGGCTTATTTGTCGGATATACATTACGATCTTATCCACAGTTTGGCCAAGAGTATGGCGTCAGTGGTGGCTGTGCGCAGGTATCTGTGGTTGCGTAACTGGTCGGCGGACGGATCGTCAAAGGCACGGCTTAGTAAGCTTCCATTTAGGGGGAAGCTGCTGTTTGGTGAAGATTTGGAAAGGTTAGTCAAGGATCTGGGGGAGACCAAGGGGGGGTCGGCTCCCGGAAGATAAGCCTAAGCAGGGCCGTAGGGTCTAGGGGGCTCTCCAGGGATTTTCGGAGATTTCGGTCCTCACGTTTTAGCCAGGCGCAGAGGGGCAGGTTCCCCTATCGCGGACAAGGTTTTCGAGGGGCCGGTCGGGGTTTTACTCCCTTTCAGACCTCTAACAACAAAAAGTCACAATGAGATACGGCAGACTCAGGTAGCAGTGGTGCCCGTGGGAGGAAGGTTGCGGGAGTTTTACCCTGCCTAGGTCCAAATTACCTCGGATCAGTGGGTGTTGGAGGTCATTCGAGAGGGATATGCTCTAAAGCTCCATCGGCCCGTGTTAGATTCCTTTGTCCTCTCCCCGTGCCGGGCGCCAGGAAAAAGGCGTGCAGTCACGGAGACGCTTCAGCGGCTGCTGCAGCTCAAAGCGGTGGTGCCCATCCCGGCGGACCAGTACGGGTGCGGTCGATACTCTATCTATTTCGTGGTTCCCAAGAAGGAAGGCACGTTTCGGCCGATTCTGGACTTGAAAAGGGTGAATCGGTGTCTTCGCGTGACCCATTTTCAAATGGAATCTTTACGCTCCGTCATGGCAGCCGTCAGAGCAGGAGAATTTCTGACGTCATTGGATCTTACGGAAGTGTACCTCCATATCCCAGTGCGCCGCGAGCATCAAAGGTTCCTACGGTTTGCGGTACCGATGGGGCATTTTCAGTTTCAGGCGATGCCTTTCGGTCTGGCAACGGTGCCTCGGACGTTTACCAAGATCATGGTGGTAGTGCGGCAGCGCTCCGCAAAGAGGGAATTCTAGTCCACCCTTACTTGGACGATTGGTTGATTCGAGCAAAGTCAAGAGGAAAGCGCGGCGGCCACAGCTCGGGTGATACGGATGCTGGAAAGTCTCGGCTGGGTGGTCAACTTGGCAAAGAGCAAGTTGGTTCCGTCTCAGGTTCTGGAGTACTTGGGAGCGTGCTTCGAGACCAGGCAAGGGGCGGTGTTTCTCCCGGAGCAGAGAGCGCAGAAATTGAGGGCGCTCGTGCGCAAGTTTCTAGGGTGCAGGGCGCCGACGGCCTGGCAGTACTTGCAATTGCTTGGTACAATGGCAGCCACGATCGATGTAGTTCAGTGGGCCCGATTTCCATATGCGTCCGTTACAGAGTGCTCTTCTCAGGCGTTGGTCTCATCAGAGAGATGCGTTGTCACACCGGTTAGTGTGTCCTCCGGAGGTGCGTCAGGAACTCGGTTGGTGGTTGAAGCCCGAGAATCTGTCCGCGGGTGTGTCTCTGCATCCTCCGGCCTGGAGACTAGTAACGACGGATGCCAGTCTCGCGAGTTGGGGAGCGCATTACGAAGGACACTTTGCTCAGGGGTTATGGTCGGTCGAAGAGAAGCAATGGTCCATAAACAGGTTGGAGATGAGGGCAGTGTTTTTGGCGCTTCAGGAGTTTCACGAGTGCCTGCGTCAGGAGCCGGTAAGGGTGCTCTCCGACAATGCGACAACGGTGGCCTATATCAATCGCCAGGTAGGCACGGGAAGTGCGTCGCTGGAGGCAGAGGCGACTCTGCTTTTGTATTGGGACGAGCAGAATTTACAAGTGTTGTCGGCGCAGCACGTGGTAGGAGTAGACAATGTCGAGGCAGATTTTTTAAGTCGCCGCAGAGTGGATCCGGGGGAGTGGGCTCTCCACCCGGACATCTTTGCAATGTTGGTGCGGCGATGGATCCCGGTCATGGATCTAATGGTGAGCTTCAAGTCGGCGAAAGTAGCCCGGTTCTTCAGCAGGCGGAGAGAACGAATGTCAGGGGGTCTCGATGCGTTGGCGCAGCAGTGGCCTGTGGAGGGGCTCCTCTGTGTTTCCGCCTTGGGCCCTCATAGGCAAGGTGGTACAGCGCATAGAGCGGCACCAGGGTCGCGTGATACTGGTGGCGCCCGACTGGCCCCGAAGGCCGTGGTATGCGGATTTGGTACGGCTGCTGGTGGACAGGCCGTGGAGACTCCCTCGGCGGAAGGATCTCTTGCTGCAGGGGCTCTTGTGCATGCCTCAGGTGGATCGATTCTCGCTTACGGCATGGCTCTTGAAAGGGCTAGGTTGACTGCCAGGGGTTATTCGGCGGCGGTTATTTCTACCTTATTGAAGGCGTGAAGACGTCTACTTCGTTGGCGTACATTCGAGTGTGGCGAGTGTTCAAAGCTTGGTGCGCGGAGCAGAATTTGCGCCCTTTGGGAGCCTTGGTGCCGCAGGTCCTTTCCTTTTTGCAAGATGGAGTGGAGAAGGGTCTGGCAGCCAGTTCTTTGCGAGTGCAGCTAGCAGCTATCTCCTGTTTCCGAGGGAAGATTCAGGGTCAGCCGTTAGGTTCACACAGTGATATTCGGCGTTTTCTGCGGGCGACGCTGCTCCTACAACCGCCGAGACGGTGTGCGGTTCCTCCGTGGGATTTGAATTTGGTACTGGAGGCTTTGGTTGGGGTGCCGTTTGAGCCTCTGGGGAAAGCCTCACTAAAGGATTTGACCTTTAAGACGGTTTTTCTGGTAGCTATTTGCTCCGCTAGAAGAATTTCGGAATTGCAAGCGCTCTCTTGTAGGGAGCCCTATTTGTCTTTTTCTCGTCACAAAGTGGAGTTGCGAATGGTTCCAGCCTTCTTGCCAAAGGTAGTTTCCGTGTTTCACCTTAACCAGGTGGTATCGCTTACGGTGTTTTTGGAGGAGCAGAACGAGGAGTCGGGCGGCCGGTTGCAACTTCTGGACGTTCGTAGAGTCCTCAAAAGGTATCTACGCAAAACGGAATTGTTCCAAAAGTTGGACAGGTTGTTTATTTCGTTTGGCGGGCCGCGCAAAGGGGAGACGGCGGCGAAGTCTTCGGTTTTGCGGTGGTTGAAGGAGACTATCGCTTCAGCCTACCTTCTAAAGGGGAAGGTGGTTCCCATGGGTCTTCGAGCGCATTCGACTAGAGCACAGGCGGCGTCTTGGGCGGAGATCAGTTTAGTACCAGTGGCAGAGATTTGTAGGGCGGCCACGTGGTCCTCGCTGCATTCCTTTGCCAAGCACTACAGGCTAGATGTACAGGCGAGGGAGGACGGGCGTTTTGGTGCAGCAGTACTTCAGGCTGGCCTTGCGGGTCCCTCCCGTTGATATTCACTGCTCTGTTACATCCTCTATGGTTCCGGGACTGGACTAGAGGGACGCAAAGGAAGAGTAAATTAGACTTACCTGCTAATTGTTGTTCCTTAAGGAACTCTAGTCCAGTCCCGGATCCCTCCCAGTGTGTTGCACGGGTATTCAGCCTGAAGTTTTTCACTTCACATGTAAGAAGACTAACAAGCACGAAGTGGATAGGACCTTCTGGTTCTTTGGGGTTTTCTCAGGGGAGCCCCCTTTTTCTTTGGCGCAGCAGTGCCTCATATGCTCGGGAATTCAGAATTTTTTCACAGTTCCCAGAGCTTGCTCCGGTTTTTCGGTAAGGTTCAGGTTTGAACTCTGTTTTCAATAGTTGAGTCTATAACTTTATTATCTACTTATTTGTTGCTCTGCTGAGTCTGCTTTGTCAATAGGTGCTGGTGGAAGGGGGCGGTTCTTGCCTATTAGTACCAGTGACATCAAAGCCATGACATCCTTCAGTCTCCAAAGCTGCTGGTGGAGGTTCACAACTCTATGGTTCCGGGACTGGACTAGAGTTCCTTAAGGAACAACAATTAGCAGGTAAGTCTAATTTACTCTTTAGCCCTACCCTCTGCTTTCTATCTTTTAACCAGTTCCTGATCCACAATAATACACTACCTCCTATCCCGTGACTTTTTAATTTTGCCAAAAGCCACTCCTGAAGGACCTTGTCAAAGGCTTTCTGAACATAAGATGGAGGAGTGGCCTAGTGGTTGGGGCAAGGTACTTCAGGCCGGAAGGTCGGGGGTTCAAATCCCACTAGAAGACAGCAACCTTGGGCCGGAAGGACTGGGGGTTCTAGTCCCACAGGTGCTCCTTGTGATCTTGGGCAAGCCACTTAACTATTTTACAGGGAACATGGGCTATGGAGGGTTATCTCCAAGTTATAATGCCCTGTTCAATGTAATTTCAGTTTATTCAATGTAAACTGCACTGACGCAGAATAGCGCAGTATATAAGAGAATGTAAATAAATAAATAAATAAGATATACCATACTGGGTCAGACCAAGGTCCATCAAGCCCAGTATCCTGTTTCCAACAGTGGCCAATCTAGGTCATACGTACCTAGCAGTTTCCCCAAAAGACACAGGTTCCACAATGCTTGTACTGGGTCAAGCATTGATATCCTGGGTCCCTTCTTAATAATGGTTTATGGACCTTTCCTCCAGGAACTTGTCCAAACCTTTTTTAAACCCAGCTACACTAACAGCCTTTATTACATCCTCCGGTAACAAATTCCAGAGTTTGATTACACGTTGAGTGAAAAAATATTTTCTCTTATTAGTCTTAAATAGTTTACCCTGTAGCTTCATTGCATGTCCCCTAGTCTTTCTATATTCTGATAACGTAAACAATTGATCTACGTTTACCCGTTCCACGCCGTTCATTAATTTATAGACTTCTATCATATCTCCCCTCAGCCGTCTATTTTCCAGGTTAAAGAGCCCTAACCTTTTTAGCCTTGCTTCATAGGAGTAGCCTTCCATCCCCTTTACCATTTTGGTGGCCCTTCTCTGAACCTTTCCTAATAACGCTATATCCTTTTTAAGATACGGCAACCAGAATTGCACACAATATTCAAGGTGCGGTCTCACCATGGAACGATATAGAGGCATTATAATATCTTTTGTTTTATTTGACATTCTTTTCCTTATGATACCTAGCATTCTATTTGCTCTCTTGGCCGCCGCTGCACACTGGGCCGAGGGTTTTAACATGTTATCCACAATGACGCCTAAATCTATTTCCTGGGTGGTGGTTCCTAATGTGGAACCTTGCCTTGTGTAACCATAGTTTGGGTTGTTCTTCCCTAGGTGCATAACTTTGCACTTGTCCACATTCAATTTAATCTGCCATTTTGATGCCCAGTCTTCTAATTTATCAAGATCCTCTTGCAATTTTCCACAATCCTCTCGGGTTTTAACAACTTTAAATAGTTTTGTGTCATCTGCAAATTTGATAACCTCACTTGTTCCACTTTCCAGGTCATTTATGAATATGTCAAAAAGCAATAGACCCAGCACAGATCCCTGGGGTACACCACTATTCACCTTTCTCCACTGGGAAAATTGGCCATTTAGCCCAACGCTCTGCTTTCTATCTTTTAACCAGTTCCTGATCCACAGTAGTACACTGCCTCCTATCCCATGACTCTTTTTAAGGTCCAGATACATTATATCGACCGACTCACCTTTGTCTACCTGTTTATTCACACCTTCAAAAACACATAACAGATTAGTAAGACAAGATCTTCCTTGTCTAAAGTCAAGTTGGCTGTCTCCCATGAAGCCATGACTATCTACATGTTGAGTAATGTTCTTTATGATGGTTTCTACCATTCTCCAGGACCAAGCAGGAAGTCAGTCCACACATATGGGTGACGTCGGCGCCGACGGAGCCCTCGTGGAGCAATTTCCCCAGCTTTCAAAGAAAGCCTTTGGGAATTGCAACGCGCATGCGCGGTCCCCTTCCCACCCAAGGGTGCCATCTTGCTCAGTCTTCTTTTTTCCGCGGAGCCCTACAGACGCTGTTTGTGATCGCCGCTGAAAAAGTAGATTTTATTTACTATTCTTTTCTCGGTTCGACGCCGGATCCTTTTCCCGCCCGGACCAGATACGCCGTATCGAGTCCGTTCTTAATTTTTTCGGTTTTTGTCCTTCGTGACTGGCGTTCCCGCCATTTTTTCTTTTTTCACTGGCAGCCCTGTCTTTTGACCTCGCAGGGGCCCTTTTTCCCCCGATGGCTGCCAGCGTGTTTAAGAAGTGTAATCGGGGGGAGATCATGTGATGTGGTAAGCCCGGGTGGATGTTGATCGCCTGGGCTCCGGACCTCTAACCCCTGTACCGATATTTTCGAGCCGTTTGTGGAGGGCAAGAGGAATAAAAACTGCTTCCCGAAGTGTGGTGAACAGGGGAGCTCATTTTTCCACCGTGACTGGCATTGGAGCCGATGGCATCGGCGGTGAAATCGAACCGGCGGGAGAAGGAACGGGCGGTAGGCCCGCAAAAGACGGCGGATCCCCCCTCGTCAAGTGCACCTTCCACAACCTTGGCTTCCGTTGAGGAGATCTCAGCGGCGGTATCAGGAGCTCTATCGGTGCAGTTTGATGCCCTCCATGGCAAGATGGACATTTTGCAGAGCTCCGTGGATGGCCTGGGCACGCGGATGCAGGCTGCGGAGGATAGAATCTCGCACACTGAGGAGGTGCATACTTTAACGCGGGAGCTGGGTAAGGCGCAGGCCCTGCTCCAAGCGCACGAAGCTAAACTGGACGATATGGAGAATCGTTCCAGAAGGAACAATTTGAGATTTCTGGGGGTTGCTGAGCGGATAGCTGATAAGGATCTAAAATCGTTTGTGGAAGCCCTCTCCATGTCTCTTATGAGTGATGTGGAGGAGGGAAGACAGATACAGCTTGAGCGAGTTCACCGAGTTGGAGTCCGACCGCTGGAGGGTCGTCGGCCCCGGATAGTCCTCGCTAAATATCTGCAATACCCACAGAAGGAGGCTGTCCTGAGCGCTGCTAAAAAAGCAGGCGCGGTTGAACACGATGGAAAGAAAATATGGATCGCGCAGGATTATTCTGTTGCTTTGAGCCAACGCCGGAAGGCTTACGCGCCTTTTTGCCAGATATTAATTGAGGCCAAGATTCTATTCTCCATGCAATACCCGGCTCGGTTGCACATTGTGCACAATGGAGTGCACAAGGTTTTCGAGTCAGCGAGTGCAGCGGGCCCCTACATAGACCAGTTGCGTAGCGGGGACAAAAGATATGGGCCAGAGTGATGTGGTGGGCCTGCTCAGCAGCGTGGTGGAGCCCTGTTCTACCCCCTGGATGACGGGGGCCTCTGGACTGAGTTGGATTCTATTGCTGGGGTCCTCTGCGGACTGCTGACGGGATACCCCCCTACCTTCTGAAGAGCTCCGGACATGGTGGGGGGGGGGGGGACAAGTTGTGTCCTTGCGGGGCCCTCCTTTGCCGCTCTCTGCTTCCTGCGCAGGGCCGGAGCATGTTTCCCCTGGCGTCGGAGGAGCGCCTGCTTCCCATGGTGTGCTGGGCCTGCAGGGGCGGCACCACAGCGGCATGTTCAGTGTTGTCACTGTGCGTGCGATGGTGAGGCCGCTCCTGCCTTCCTGTTGGCTGGCTACACAGGAGGTGAGAACTTAGGTCGGTTTGGCCTTTGGGCCTTCCTCCTTCCTGCACTGCCGTGTTTAGTGGGCGTGAGGCGAGGAATGAAGAGGACGTCTTCCCCTGGCTGACAATACCTGCGGCTGTACAGGACTTTGGGAGGGTGGTTAATTGTTCTCGGGGTGGCATTAATTTGTATTATGTTTTGTGGAGGATATGTGGTTCTTGTTAACTGTCTGGTTGTGGGGGAAGGAACGGGTGGGGGGGGAGAGTAGGGTAGGTAAGTTGTGATGGATGAATGCGGGGGGAGGGAGCAGGGGCTATGCAAGGCGGGGGGGCAGAATGGGGGGGGAAGTGGGGTTGGATATGCGTGTGGCTGTGGGATAGGAGAACAACGTATGCCTGTAATAGAGAGAGGGGGAGGGGGTTTGGAGCACATCAAGCGTGATCCTTGTAAAAGGGAAGGTGGGGGACCGGCAGAGAAGGAAGGGGGGTCAGGAGGGGGGGGTGTGGGGTGGGGGATCCAGAACACAGAGAGGAACTCTTGTTTATTCTTCGGAATGGCAGTTGGGAGCGCTTCATTGACTGGGGAGGGGACTTCAGACTGGGGGGGGTCCCGCCCTATTTTCCCTACATGTCGGATAACTACAACCTGTTTTTATATAATCCACCTTGAGGGTTGTTTCTTGGAATGTGTGCGGTGTAGGCAACCCCATCAAGAGATATAAAGTGTTGCAGGCTTTAGCCCATTTGAAATGTGATGTTGCCATGCTACAGGAGACCCACCAGACGGCTGAAGAGCATGCTAAGTTGCGGAAGACATGGGTGGGGCAGTGTTGGAGTGCCCCGGCCAAAGGGAAAAAGGGTGGAGTGGTCATCTTGATTAGTACTCGGGTTCGTTTTGAGTTGGAAAAGCAGTACGTGGATCCAGAGGGTAGGTATATTTTGCTATATGGCTGCCTTGAGGGCCGGCCCATTGTGCTGGGCAACCTGTATGGACCCAATGTGTCGGATCGGGAGTTATTGCATAAACATAAACATAAACATAAACATATGCCCGATTAGCCTCCCGGGTGGAGCAGTTGCCGGATGTTCCATTGATTTTGGCTGGAGATTTGAATGGGGTTCTGGATATAGAGCTTGACACCTGTGGAGGTGGGAGTGAAAGAGTGCGAGCCCCGACCACTAAGGTGCTGCGGGGGCTATGCCATCGCCTGGGGATGGTAGATCCTTGGCGGCTGTTGCATCCGCTAGAAAAAGATTTTACACACCAGTCGAGAGCCCATGGCTCTAGTGCTCGTATCGACTATGTTTTGGTCTCAGAAAGGCTTTTTGCGCGGGTAGGGGACACACAAATCGGCCCCACGGCGGTGACCGATCATGCTCCGGTTTGGGTGGATCTTTCCTGGGGGGGTCTGGTTACTTCACCGCGGGTTTGGCGATTCCCAATGGGGCTGTATCACGACGCTAATTTCCGTGATCATCTTGCAAAGTGTTGGAAGGACTTTATGGCTCATCATGAGCAGCATAAGGACGAACCGGAGTTGCTCTGGGAAACGGCAAAAGCAGTGTTGCGGGGAAATGTCATCGAATATGCCGCAAGAAAGCGTAAATTGCTGGCGGCGCAAATTGTTCAATTGGAGAGAAAGGTCGTACGAGCCCAGCGGCGCTGTGCTGGGGACCCTAGCAGGACTCATAAGCGCGGGAGCTGCAAACCTCTCTTAATGAGCTGCTACACCAGAGAGCGAAGAAATCTCACATGTATTACCGTTATCAATTATACCGCTTTGGAGATAGACCTGGGAAACTTTTGGCGCGATGCCTGCAGGGCAGCCGGGGGGCTCGGTTGATTGCAGCGCTCCGGGATGAGCAGGGCAGCTTGCAGAAGGAGAACACGGCTATAGCACGTACACTTCACTCTTTCTTTCAGCAATTATATGCGAGGAGGGAGGGATCCCTTACCGAAATGCAGAATTATTTACGGGAAGTACAGTTGCCCACAGTGTCGGCTGACCAACGGGCGTATTTGGACGCCCCGGTCACGGTGGAGAAAGTTGGTGGCGTCATTCAAAGAGCTGCTTGCTATAAGGCGCCCGGCCCTGATGGATTTGGGGCAGAGTTTTATAAGCTGTTGGGGGATCTTGTGCCCCCCCACGTTGGTGGCGATGTATCATCGCAGAGTGGCACAGGGGACTTTCGGATGGGGCACCAATCATGCGTATGTCACTTTAATACCCAAGCCAGGCAAGGATCCCACTCAGGCGTCGTCTTATAGGCCCATCTCTCTGTTGAATTTTGACCTGAAAATACTGGCTAAGGTCTTGGCGAATAGATTTGCCTCTGTTTTAGGGGACTTAGTACACGATTCACAAGTTGGCTTTGTTAAGGGGAGATACGCTGTGCAGAACCTGCGGAAAATCTTGGCTTCCCTGGAGTGGGTGCGTGAAAAGGAGTTATCATTGTTGTTGGTTAGCTTTGACGCTGAGAAAGCGTTTGACCAGGTGCATTGGGATTATTTGAAGTATCTATTACCGTGCTACGGACTGGGGGACTCATTTTGTAGGATGGTGGATTTGCTTTATGCGGACCCTACAGCGGGAATTCTCTGCAATGGGGTGATCTCGGAAAGCTTTCGACTGGAACGGGGCACACGCCAGGGATGCCCGCTCTCCCCCTTGCTCTTTGTATTGACTTTAGATCCGCTTATACGGAGAATAGAGGAGTCCTCGGGTATTTATGGAGTACGTATTGGGTTACATGAGTTTAAAGTGGCTGCTTTTGCCGATGAACTGTTGGTCCACCTGACGCGGCCCCAACTATCGTTGCCCCGGTTACTGGAGGAGTTTTCCCTTTATGGCAGATTTGCAGGCCTACGTCTTAACTTGGACAAGTCAGAGGCTTTGGATGTGGGTGGGAGGTTGCAAGAGAGCTGGCAGGGGAGTTTCCCCGCTTCGTTGGGCTGCAGAGTCCTTTGTTTACTTAGGCATCTTGCTGACTAGGACGCCTTCTCTGCTTTATAAAGTTAATTTTGAGAGAGTTCTGCTTAGGCTCCGAGCGCAATTACAGGCATGGGCACCCCTTCCGTTGTCTCTAGTGGGCAGAGTTGCTGCTCTGGGGATGGTAGTTCTCCCCAGAGTGCTTTATTGGATGCAAACCTTACCGGTATAGTTATTGAGATGTGACTTGTGGCGTTTGGAGCGGGAAATCCGCGGGTTTCTTTGGAAGGGCGCCAGAGCACGTATACCGTTGGTTAGAATGAGAGGGGGGTGGCATTCGGGGGGTATTGGGGTTCCGGATATTTGGAAGTATGCGCTGGCCTGTCAGGCCCGCCACCTTGCTGACTGGCTGGGGGATACTGAGGTTTATACGCCCCGAGCTTTTGAGAGGCTTTTGTGGCCCCGCACACTCTGGATGCGGTATTGCATTTGAATCGCCTTGCTTTGCCGGCTCGTCTGACCGGCAGTGTCTTGATACGGGCGACACGGCGATCATGGCAGCAGATCAATAAATATTGGGGTAGTAACCCCGAGGTTTCTAGCTGGCTGCCTCTACGGGGCAACGCTTCCTTTACCCCGGGCTCTGATTCCGTTTCTTTTTGGCGTTGGGAACAGTCGGGGATAAAGCGCATTGGACATGTGGTGGATCCGGACGGAAGATGTAAGGCATTGGGGGTGCTTTGTAGGGAGTATGGCTTGGACCCGGGGAAGTCTGTTTTCGCATATGTGCAACTATCTCACTATGTGGGATCGCTGTCGGGGCGCAACCTGCGCGTGGAGCGTTCTGCAAAGATTCTTGAATTTTTTGCCCTGGGGGCGGAAGAGGTGGTTGGATCCTCTCGACCCGCCTCTTGATTATTCGGTGGTGGAGCACTCCTGGGCGAGAGACTTGGGTCGGGCGATACCCCCAGGCTCTGTCCGGGACACGTTGGGGCGGATTGCGCTATTGGTCGAGGGGGCCCGTTGACGTGAGATTCAGTTTAAATGCATTATTCGAGCCCACTTCTCTCCGCGGCGAGCGTTGAGAAGCTGTATCGCAACTTATGGGGGGTGTCCCAAGTGCTCCTGTTCTTTAGCGGACCTGGGTCATATGTGGTGGGGTTGCCCCCTTGTTCGGCGATACTGGTTGCGCATTGGGGAGTATCTTAGTGGTCTGTTGCAACAGCGGGTCTGCTGGACGGGACCGCTGGTGGTCTTGGATCAGCTGGGACCACTTCACCCTAAGGGACGCTGGGAGAGAATATTGGTGCGGAAGGCCTGTCTGGTGGGTAAGGGCCCGATTCTCCATCGGTGGAGGGAACCTACGGCCCCCACGTTTTGCGAATGGCATAATAGCCTGCATCAGTTTATGCTCATGGAAAGGAGGAAGTGCGCAGCGGCACCCCCGGAGATGGGCCACCTTTTTGCTAGTTTGGATGCCTTATATTCAGGGGCTGGGGCCTAGATCCCGTAGTGATGTGCTCAAAGTAGGGTTGTAGTGGGTGGGGGCGGTGAGTTGTTGCTCCTTGGTATGGTACTCTTGTGGAGTTCTGGGTCCTGGGGGGGGGGGGGGGGGATTTGGGTACCTTGCTGTAGATATGTGCTGTTCCAATTCACTGTCGTTATACTCCTCGGGCGGTGGACAAGACACAGCCCTGCCCGGGAGGTGCTAGTGTATAACAATGAATGTTATTGTGTATTAATGGACACTGTTTGGATGTTTGTTGTTATTGTTTATCTGATATTAATAAACAGATTTGGAAAAAAAAAGAAGTGTGATCGGTGTAAGAAACATATGTCTCCTACCGACACACACGACTGCTGCCTCCGCTGCCTCGGACCCGATCATGACCCGATGATCTGTGGTCCGTGTGGCAAAATGTCCTCAAAAGCGTTGAGGAGTCGGCAGCATCAAAGAGAACGAATCTTCTCTGACTCCGCGTCCGGCCGGGCCCGGACCTCGTCAGAGGCTTCGACGTCCCGGGACTCAGGTCCTGAGCATTGTCGGAGTTTCTCTGAGCGGGGGTCTCCTGCCCGGGAACATCATAGGAAGAAGAAACCCGCGAGGGCAGCGTCGGTGGATGCTCCTGGTTCCTCGAGGGTCAGGTCGCATAGCCCCAATAGCCGTCCCGGGTCCTCGGAGAGGCCTTCGAAACATCCTCGTCTCGAGATGGAGTCTCCTGGACACGTGAGTACTGTAGTTCTCGTGGACTCGCCTCCGAAGGAGCCGACGAGCCCGACGCCGTCGGGGCCCAAGTCGGGGGCTGCTGGGTCTCCTGAGCTCGGACTCAGGTTGACAGCCTTGGAGAGCAGTTTCGCTGCCTTCATGGACCAGTAGCGGGCATTGATCGCTGGCCTCGCCGGCGCATCTGCCCCGACCACCGGGACGTCGACGTCTAAGTCGACCCCGGAGACCGAGCCGATCCTCGAGTCCATGCGAGCTCGAGTCGATCCTCGGTCGCGGTCTCCCTCGGCCTCCCGTTCGGGACCGAAGTCGTCGACGCCGGCCTCGGCGTCGGGGCGGAGGGCATCGGTGCCTGCCCGACCGGAGCCGCTCAATTCCTCCACCGAGGAGTCGGGCTGGCTGGGAGACGGAGGACGAAGAGTCCCCAGGTACTTTTCGGACTCGGTGCGTCCCATTGGACTCGCCCGAGTCCGAACCTCAGAGACGGTCCACCCCGGAGAACACACGGTTCTCGGACTGTGCGGGATATGGCCAAGGCCTTGGCATTCCCCATGGATCCCAAGGAGGAGCCTCGAGCCGAAGAGCTCGATGCTCTCCAGTATGACTCTCCCTCGAAGGAGGCCTTTACTGTACCGGTTCCTCCGATGCTGGAGCGACTTCTCTTCCGCATGTGGGAGAGCCCGGCATCGGCGCCGGTGTTAAGCAAGCGGGTCGATTCCATTTATCGAGTCCGCAAGAGCCCCAGGTTCCAAAAGGCACAACTACTGCACCATTCCATGGTGGTGGAATCGGCCATGCATCGACTCAAGAGTCAGAAGATGCACTCCTTGATGCCTCCCGGCCGGGAGGCCCGGAACCTGGATGCCCTCGGTAGGAAGTGCTTCCAGGGCTCTATGCTTGCTTGTCGAGTCCAGACCTACCAGCTCTACATGGGCATGTATCTCTGAGACCTGGCAAAGGAAATTGCCGGGTTCTCTGCTGGTCTCTCCGAGGAACCTTTGCAGAGGTTCCAGGCCTTGTCCACTGGTATTCGAGAGTGCTCGAAGTTTATCTCTCAAGCAGCCTACGATGGCTTCGAAGCATCGGCTCGAGTAGCCAGAGCCGGCATCGGTGCCCGCCGACAGGCTTGGCTTCAGTCATCCGACCTCGAGCCATGGGTACAGGACAAGTTGGTCGATGTCCCCTGCAGAGGTGAAAACCTCTTTGGCAAGCCCATGGCTGAAAAGGCTGCACAGATCGAGACCGAGACTCTGACCAGGACTCGGCTGTCCAGAAAAACCTCTGCCCCTTCTCAGAAAAAGAAGGGCTCGGGGAAAAAGCCCTTTTACCCGAGGAAGGCAGCTGCCTATAAACACTACCCTCATTATCAGGCCTCAGCAGCTCCCCAACAGGGTCAGCAGGCCAAGGGACGGGGTAATGGGTCCCGTAGGCAGCAGGCCCCCAAGCCCACAACACCGGCCCCTGCTCAGCATAGCCTCTTCCCCTCCGCTGGTTTCTCTCAGCACAGGAGGCCGGCTGGTCCACTTTGCCCACAGGTGGTCAGCCATCACATCAGATACCTGGGTGCTTCATATAGTTCAGAAAGGCTATCTTCTACACTTTCACCAGGTACCTCCCTCCTACTTTCCAGGGGAGCCTCCAAGACTCCCTCTGCACAGGGACTTACTCCTTCAGGAGTTAGCAAGTCTTCTTCAGGAACAGGCTGTGGAACCGGTGCCCCACCACCTGAGAGGTCACGGCTTTTATTCCAGGTACTTTCTGATACCAAAAAGAACAGGAGGCCTCAGACCCATCCTGGACTTGCAAAACCTCAACAAGTTCCTGGCACGGGAAAGGTTCAAGATGCTTACCCTTGGAATCCTGTTGCCCTACCTTCAGCAGGGAGACTGGCTATGCTCCTTAGATCTAAAGGATGCCTATACTCACATCCTTATTCATCCAGACCACAGACAATATCTCAGTACAGAGTACTGTCCTTTGGCCTATCCTCCGCACCAGGGTGTTCACCAAATGCCTAGCAGTGGTGGCGGCCTCTCTCAGACTTCAAGGCCTTTTTTTATTTCCATACCTGGACGACTGGCTCATCAGAGCCCAATCTTCCCAAGAGGCCACTCATCGCACTGTGACTCTGCTCCAGCACTTGGGATTTGTCATAAACTTCGCAAAGTCCACTTTGCTCCCCTCTCAAAATCTCGAATTCATAGGCGCAAGGTTGAACACACTTCAGGAGCGGGCCTTCCTGCCTCTAGACAGGGCACACAGGCTCATGGATCTCGCCAGCCACTTTCACAGCGATTCCCTGGTCTCTGCGAGGCAATTTCTGAGACTGCTCGGCCACAGCCTCCACAGTCCATGTGACGCCCAATGCCCACCTGAACATGCGACCTGCTCAGTGGTGCCTTCGCACTTAATGGCATCAGGCCACGGGGAGCCTGGCGGACTCAGTACAGGTATCCGACCTGCTGGTCTCTTCTCTGCGGTGGTGGCTTCATCTGCCAAACCTGGTGCTGGGAGTGGATTTTCAATCTCCTCCGCCTTCTCAGGTGCTGACAACCGATGCTTCTCTCCTGGGTTGGGGAGCACATTGCCAAGGGACATGTACTCAAGGCCTCTGGACTCCTTGGAGTCTGCTCAGCAGATAACCTTCCTGGAGCTCTGAGCCATTCGCCTAGCTCTGAGAGCCTTCTCCCACCTCACTTCTCACCAGTCTGTGCTGGTCCAGACGGACAATCAAGTTGCAATGTTCTACGTGAACAAACAAGGAGGCAAAGGCTCCTTCCTTCTCTGTCAGGAGGCACAAAAACTGTGCTCTTGGGCCGTCCTTCACGGCATCCTCCTCAAAGCTGTCAAGAAAATTACCTGGCAGACAAGCTGAGCAGGATCCTCCATCCTCACGAGTGGAGATTGGATCCGTTGGTGCTTCAGCAGATCTTTCTCAAGTGGGGCCTCCCCACCATGGATCTCTTTGCCAGTCCCCCGAACCGGCAGCTTCCCAGATTCTGCTCTCGACAACCGCATCCTCTCAGAGTAGCGGCGGATGCTTTTCTGATTCCATGGTCCACAGGCCTCTTGTATGCCTTTCCTCCCATGCCACTGGTGTCTCGGACGCTCTTCAAAGTTCTCAGAGACAGAGCCTCAATGATCCTAGTGGCTCCCCGGTGGCCGAGACAACCCTGGTTCACGCTTCTAATGCAGCTGGCGGTGGACACTCCTCTTCCTCTGGGGTTTCAACCCGATCTCCTGTCACAGGATCAGGGGGCTCTCCTACACCCCAACCTCCGGTCCCTTCATCTGATGGCCTGGCTGCTGAAAGGGTAGTCCTTGCTCCCCTCCTGCTGCCTCGGGAGGTGGAAGAGGTTGTCTTGGCCTCCAGGCGGCCCTCCACCCAAACGTCCTACGCTCTTAAGTGGCGTCGGTTCTCCGTGTGGTGTGCTCAGCAGTCTGAGAATCCCTTCTCCTGCTTGGTAGCAGTGGACTTGCAATATTTGCTTTCCCTCTCCAATCTGGGCCTTAAGTCCAACTCTGTCAGGGTCCACCTCAGTGCTCTCTCTGCATATCACGCAATGGTGGATGGCAGGCCTCTTTCCAACCAGCCTTTGGTGGCTCGTTTTCTCCGAGGCCTCCTTCTCCTTAAGCCTCCTTTGCGCCCACCAGCCCCTGAATGGGATCTGAATGTGGTCTTGCAGCGGATTACCTGTCCGCCCTTTGAACCTATGGCTACCTGCCCTCTTCGTTTTCTTTCCTGGAAAACCTTGTTCTTGGTAGCCCTTACCTCTGCTAGGCGCGTTAGTGAACTGCAGGCCCTAGTGTCTGATCCTCCTTACACTAGGTTCTACAGGAATAGGGTAGTCTTATGGACTCACCCTAAGTTTCTTCCAAAAGTGGTTTCTCCTTTTCATCTCAACCAGGAGGTGGTTCTTCCGACCTTCTTTCCCAGGCCGCACGCCAGCCGGGCTGAAATGGTCTTGCATACCTTTGACTGTAGGAGGGCCTTGTCCTTCTACCTTGACCGTACGCGGGAGCATAGGAGGGCTGTTCAGCTCTTCGTTTCTTTTGATCCCAATAAGTTGGGGCTCCCTGTCTCTTTGTCCATCTGCGTCGCTGACTGTATCGCCTGGGCTTATGGGGCAGCCGGCCTCTCGTTGGAGGGTCGAGTCACTGCTCATCGTGTCAGGGCGAAGGCTGCGTCAGTGGCTCATCTCCGCTCTGTTCCGTTGGCAGACATCTGCCGGGCCGCTACTTGGTCTTCAAGCCAGACTTTTGCGGCCCATTACTGCCTGGAGAGGGAGTCCTGCAGGGACAGTGCTTTCGGTCAGGCAGTCCTCCATAATCTCTTTGAGGTTTAGGCAACTCCTACCCTCCGGCCCTGATGTTGGGCTACCGGTCAGGGGCGTTTTCAGAGAAGATTCCTTCCTTCTGTGCTACTGAGCTAGAGGGAGCTCATTTTCCGCTTGAGGTCTCCGGTAGCCTTAAGCTAGGGAGTCCCATATGTGAGGACTGACTTCCTGCTTGGTCTTGGAGAAAGAGTAGTTACTCACCTGTAACAGGTGTTCTCCAGGAGCAGCAGGAATCAGTCCTCACAACCCTCCCTCCTCCCCTCGGAGTTGCAGTCCTATCATTTCGTTTTTGCTAATTTTTTTGCTGTCTTTTAGCTATGTCATCAGACTGAGCAAGATGGCACCCTTGGGCGGGAAGGGGACCGCGCATGCGCGCTGCAATTCCCAAAGGCTTTCTTTGAAAGCTGGGGAAATTGCTCCGCGAGGGCTCCGTCGTGGCCGACGTCACCCATATGTGAGGACTGATTCCTGCTGCTCCTGGAGAACACCTGTTACAGGTGAGTAACTACTCTTTTTTCCCAGTACTGACGTCAGGCTCACTGGCTGTAGTTTCCCGGATTACCCCTCAAACTCTTTTTAAAATTGGCGTTACAGTGGTCATCCTTCAGTCTTCAGGTATTACAGATGATTTTAATGATAGTTCACAGATTACTAATAGCAGGTTTGCAATCTCATATTTCAGTTCTTTTAATACCCTTGGATGTATACCATTCAGTCCAAGTAATTTGCTACTCTTCAGTTTATCAATTGTAATACATTTTCCTGGTGTATCGATATTTCTTTCAATTCTTATGCAGTATCCCCTTTAAATACCATTTCAGTCATGGGTAACATTCCTACATCTTCCTCAGTAAAGAATGAAGCAAAGAATTCATTTGGTTTCTCTGCTATGGCCTTGTCCCCTCTTAGTGCCCCTTTTACCCCTCTATCATCTAATGGTCCAACTGACTCTCACAGGTTTTTTGCTACGAATGAACTTGAAAAAGTCTTTATTATGCGTTGTTGCTTCCATAGCAAGGTTCTTCTCAAATTCTCTCTTGAAAAGACTTGAAGATCTAAATATATATACACTAGAGGAGAGGAAGACAGGGGAGATATGATACAGACCTTTGAATACTTAAGAGTATTAATGGACAAACAAACCTTTTTCAAAGACAGGGAAGCTGTAAAACTAGAGAGCATAACAGGAAGCTGCAAGGGGCTAAACTGAAAGGCAACGTTAGGAAATACTTTTTCAGTGAAAGGGTGGTGGATGCTTTGAATGCCCTCTCGATGGAAGTGTTGGGGGCAAATACAGTGACAGAATTCAAAATGGCATGGGACAGACACAGTGGATCCCTTTATAGCAACAGGATAAAATCAAAATAACCTTAACTGTCTCTGCTATCTCAACAAATAGGAGTGACTTGCACGGAGCAGTAGGTACACCCCTAAACAAATGCATGGTGAGGGGTGACCTGCACAGAGTGGTGGGTACACCCTCAAACAATGGTATGCGGAAGGGTGACTTGCACAGAGTGTCAGGTATACCTACAGTACTCTTGCCACCATGTTGGGCGGAAATGCACCATGCACTGCTTCCATTGTATGCAGATCTCTCATGCATATTCATTGTGGATACCCTGAAAACCCAACTGGCCGAGGGGTCCCAGAGGACTGGAGTGAAAGCCACTGCCTTAGGCACACCTTAAGCCAGGGGCCTCCCTGGTTCTGGAGGGCACCAAACCAGTCGGGTTTTCAGGATGTGCCTAATGAATATGCACGGGATATATTTGCATGCACTGCCCCCATTGTCTTCACATTTATCTCATGCATATTCATTAAATATATTCTGAAAACCTGACTGGTTTGGTGTCCTCGAGGACCGGAGTTGCAGACCCTGCCTTTAGCTTTATGCTCCCCTGGCTTACAAAATCTATTGTTTAAGGATGTGGTTGAAAACTAAAGGCTGGTTAGTTTAACTTCGGTGGTGAGTAAATTATTGGAAACGCTGCTGAAAGAGAAAATAGTGAGGTTTCTGGAGTCCAGCGGATTACAGGATCCGAGGCAGCATGGATTCACCAGAGGCAGGTCTTGTCAGACAAATCTGTTTGATTTCTTTGACTGGGTGACCAGGGAGTTGGAACGAGGGAGAGCTCTAGATGTGGTGTATTTAGATTTCAGTAAAGCCTTTGACAGTATTAGGTACAGTTTTATTAGTATAAATATCCATAGCAACCCTTAGTAAGTCAAGAACTTAGATCTAAACACAAACTTAAAACTAAGATGCAGACAGCAGTCCAGCAGCGGGATGGGGGCTTTCCAGTCTTTTGCATTGAGTGTCACATGTATGATTTTCTCCCAGTTGGTGAGCTCTTTGCTCTCAGGGAACGAGTCCGTTCTCTAGAGGCTAAAGTAGCAGACTTGGAAAGCATAAGACAGACAGAGAGGTACATAGACGAGACCTACAGGGATATAGTCCTGAAGTCCCACCTCCAGTCTGGCAGCATCCCTGTTGACATGGAGGAGAGAGGTCACATGACAGGAGAGCATCACCCTGGTGTGGCAGGAAGTGATCCTGTAACTAGGACCTGTCCTCCAGGTGATGTAAAACCCTCTCGCACCGAGGAGGTTTCTCCAGGGCCATGTGCCCATGAGGGAAGGGTTAGGACAGCCGGTATAGTTGGTGATTCGATCATTAGGCATGTAGATAGCTGGGTGGCTAGTGGACGTGAGGATCGCCTGGTAACATGCCTGCCTGGTGCGAAGGTAGCAGACCTCACGCACCACCTAGATAAGGTCTTAGATAGTGCTGGGGAGGAGTCTGCTGTCTTGGTACATGTCGGTACCAATGACATAGGAAAATGTGATAGGGAGGTTCTGGAGGCTAAATTTAGGCTTTTAGGTAGGAAGTTGAAATCCAGAACTTCCAGGGTAGCATTCTCCGAAATGCTTCCTGTTCCACGCACAGGACCCAAAAGGCAGGCAGAGCTCCGGAATCTCAATGCGTGGATGAGACAATGGTGCAGAAATGAGAGTTTTGGATTTGTTAGGAACTGGGGAACATTCTGGGGAACGGAGGGGCTCTTCGGAAGGGATGGGCTTCACCTTAACCGGGATGGAACCAGGCTGCTGGCATTAACCTTTAAAAAGGAGATAGAGCAGCTTTTAAACTATATATTAGGAGAAAGCCGACAGTCGCCCAAGAGCGGATGGTTCGGAAGAATGTATCTTTGAAGGATACTACCAAAAGCAGAGAGGTTCCACAAAAGAGTAAAGTAGCCCAAATGCCCTCAAGTATGGAGCAGACAGAGCTTAAAGATCACAAATTACCCATGTCTAACAATAGCCAAATTAATATGAATAAAATACATTCTCTAAAATGCTTGTATGCAAATGCTAGAAGTCTAAAAAATAAGATGGGAGAGTTAGAATATATAGCACTAAATGAGAGGTTAGATATGATTGGAATATCAGAGACATGGTGGAAGGAGGACAACCAGTGGGACACTGTGATACCTGGGTACAAACTATATTGTAATGATGTTGTTGTTAAGTGCCGTCGAATCGGAGTCGACTCATGGCGACCCTCTGGATAGCTATCCTAAATTGTGTTCGGTCTTCAGTCAGGCGGCTCATTGTTGACAGACTGGTGCCCGTAACTGCTGTTATTGTATCGATCCATCTCATTGCTGGCCTTCCTCTTTTGCGTTGACCTTCTATCTTGCCAAGCATAATATCTTTCTCTAATGATCTCTCTCTTCGCATGATGTGTCCAAAGTATGAAAGTCGAAGTCTTGTCATGATCTTGTCATTGTAATGTCATGATCTTGTCATTGTAATGATAGAGCTGATCAAATTGGTGGAGGGGTTGCTCTCTATGTTAGAGAGGGCATTGAGTCAGAAAGGATTAAAGTTTTGCAGGAAATAAAATCTGCTGTAGAATCTATATGGATTGAAATTCCATGTAAAAAGGGGGAAGGCGATGGCAGTGGGGGTGTACTATCGAGCGCCTGGCCAGAATGACCAAATGGATGATGAAATCCTCAAAGAAATCAAGGAAGCTAACAAAAGTTACAGCACAGTAATAATAATGGGTGATTTCAACTACCCCGGTATCGACTGGGTCGGTGTCACGTCAGGACATGCTAGGGAGATAAAGTTCCTAGATGAAATAAATGACTGCTTCTTGGAGCAGCTGGTTCATGAACCAACCAGAGGGGAAGCCATATTAGACCTAATCCTTAGTGGAACACCAGATCTAGTGCAAGAGATAAGGTTGTTGGGGCCACTTGGCAATAGTGATCATAGCATGATTGCCTTTGATTTAATTAGTGGAGGAGGGATAGTAAGGAAATCCACAGTACTACCTTTTAACTTTCGAAAGGGAGACTATGATAAAATGAGGAAAACAGTTAAGAAAAAACTAAAAGGAGCAGTTGCAAAGGTTAAAGACGTACATCAGGCTTGGCTGTTGTTGAAAAATACTATCTTGGAAGCCCAGACCAGCTGTATTCCACGCTTTAAGAAAAGTGGAAGGAAGTCCAAAAAACTGCCAGCATGGTTTAAAGGTGAGGTCAGAGAGGCTGTTGCCAAAAAAGCATCTTTCAGGAAATGGAAAAAAGAGCCAAACGACGAAACCTGGAAACAGCACAAGCACTGGCATGTGAAATGCAAGGCATTGATAAGGCAGGCAAAGGGAGAATTTGAGAAGAAGCTTGCTGCGGAAGCAAAAACGCGAAGTAAAGACCTTTTCAAGTACATTCGTAGCAAAAAACCTGGGAGAGAGTCAGTTGGTCCATTAGATGATAAAGGGGTTAAAGGAGCACTAAGAGGCGACAAGGCGATAGCGGAGAGACTGAATGAATTCTTTACTTCAGTCTTTACTGAGGAAGATGTAGGGATGTTACCCATGACTGAAGTGGTATTTAAAGGTGCGGAAGAATTGAAGGAAATATTGATACATCGGGAAGATGTATTACAACTATTAGATAAGCTGAAGAGTAGCAAATCACCTGGGCCGGATGGTATACATCCAAGGGTGTTGAAAGAACTGAAATACGAGATTGCAGACCTGCTATTAGTAATCTGTGAACTATCATTAAAATCATCTCTAATACCTGAAGATTGGAGGATCGCCAATGTAACACCAATTTTTAAAAAGAGTTCCAGGGGTGATCCGGGAAACTACAGACCGGTGAGCCTGACATCAGTACTGGGAAAAATGGTAGAAACCATCATAAAGAATAAAATTACTCAGCATGTAGATAGTCATGACCTAATGGGAGACAGCCAACATGGCTTTAGACAAGGAAGATCTTGCCTTACTAATCTGTTATGTTTTTTTGAAGGAGTGAATAAATCAGGTGGACAAAGGTGAATCGGTTGATAGTGTGTATCTGGACTTTCAGAAAGCCTTTGACAAGGTCCCTCATGAGAGACGTTTGGCAAAACTAAAGAGTCATGGGATAGGAGGCAGTGTACTATTGTGGATCAGGAACTGGTTAAAAGATAGAAAGCAGAGGGTAGGGCTAAATGGCCAATTTTCCCAATGGAGAAAGGTGAATAGTGGTGTACCCCAGGGATCTGTGCTGGGTCCGCTGCTTTTTGACACATTCATAAATGACCTGGAAAGTGGAATAACGAGTGAGGTTATCAAATTTGCAGATGACACAAAACTATTTAAAGTTGTTAAAACCCAAGAGGATTGTGGAAAATTGCAAGAGGATCTTGATAAATTGGAAGAGTGGGCATCAAAATGGCAGATGAAATTTAATGTGGACAAGTGCAAGGTTATGCACCTAGGGAAGAACAACCCAAACTATGGTTACACGATGCAAGGTTCCACATTAGGAACCACCACCCAGGAAAAAGATTTAGGCGTCATTGTGGATACCATGTTAAAACCCTCGGCCCAGTGTGCAGCAGCGGCCAAGAGAGCAAATAGAATGCTAGGTATGATAAGGAAAGGAATGGAAAATAAAACAAAAGATATTATAATGCCTCTATATCGTTCCATGGTGAGACCGCACCTTGAATATTGTGTGCAATTCTGGTCGCCGTATCTTAAAAAGGATATAGCGATTTTAGAAAAGTTTCAGAGAAGAGCCACCAAAATGGTAAAGGGGATGGAAGGATACTCCTATGAAGAAAGGCTAAAAAGGTTAGGGCTCTTTAACCTGGAAAAGAGACGGCTGAGGGGAGATATGATAGAAGTCTATAAATTAATGAACGGAGTGGAACGGGTAAACGTAGATCGATTGTTTACCTTATCAGAATATAGAAAGACTAGGGGACATGCAATGAAGCTACAGGGTAAACTATTTAAGACTAATAAAAGAAAATATTTTTTCACTCAACGTGTAATCAAACTCTGGAATTTGTTACCGGAGGATGTAGTAAAGGCTGTTAGTGTAGCTGGGTTTAAAAAAGGTTTGGACAAGTTCCTGGAGGAAAGGTCCATAAACCATTATTAAGAAGGGACCCAGGATATCAATGCTTGAACCAATACAAGCATTGTGGAACCTATGTCCCTTGGGGAAACTGCTAGGTACATATGACCCAGATTGGCCACTGTTGGAAACAGAATACTGGGCTTGATGGACCTTGGTCTGATCCAGTATGGCATATCTTATGTTCTTATGACACTGTTCCTCACAGGCGACTTATAAACAGGTGTTCTCCAGGAGCAGCAAGAATCAGTCCTCACATATGATCCCCTTCCCGCCCAAGGAATGAGTGAGGCAGTGATCAACAAGTGGGGCTGTCATTGTTTTGGTCCGGTTCCTTGCCATACACACCCCGGGCATTTTCCTTGTGGTTCCTGCCCTTATTGTTCTAATACTTTATCTGGCTTGGAATGGACAGATCCACATACAAACAGAGTTTATAAGACTCGTTGGCACACATCCTGTATTTCGGATTTTGTGGTCTATATGGTGGTATGCCCATGTGGTTTGAATTATTTGGGACGTACTTTGCGACCCTTTAAGGTCCGTTTGGGGGAACATGCTTCGAGGCTTCGGACCAAAACAATGACAGCCCCCCTTGCTGATCACTGTCTAACTCATTCCCACACTTTTGTAGATCTTCGTTGGCGTGTGTTGGATTTCATTCCATCTAATCCACGGGGTGGTGACAGAATACAACAGCTACAGAATTTAGTTCAAAGGTGGATTTTTGTGTTGAATTCTGTCCACCCCAATGGGCTTAATTCTCAATTGGACTGGTTTACCATCCGGTAAAGATTTTTGTAGCTAGCCATAGTCGAATCGGCAGGCGGGGCCTGATTGGTGGCTCCTCCTGCCAGTGATTTGATTGGCTTTTTTGGTTTCTATTAACCTTTAGGATTGGGACGATTCATCGAATCAATGCAGTAGCGGTTGATGCCTCTATAAAAACTGCCTTTTTCAGCGTTTTTGTCAATGCTGGAGCTGGACAATCTGAATTTTAGCGACTGGACCTGAGGCAGGGGAGGACGAGAGGTTCCCCGAAATGTGACATGTCGTCTTTGATGGTCGTTTGATGAACAGTTTGTTGAAGGGTTCATAGCAGCTCTATTCAGCTAAGTGACTCTGACATTTTCTCAAATATATTTCAAACCGTTTTTAAGGTTTTCTAATAAAATGGATGGACCGCGGTGGTGTGAGGGCAAGTCCTTTACACTTTGACAGCACATCCGACAAAAGTTTATTTATGATACTTGACGGTGGTTTTTCCTTTGTAATATCACTGGGCTTTTTTGTGGTGGTATATATTTTCAGACCTGGTTGGGTATTAGAATTTGGCTTTGGTATTTTAGACCTCAAGCACGTGAACCGCTGTTTGAGAGTTCCGCACTTCGGCATGGAGACCCTGCGTTCGGTTATTCGTTCAATAAAGCCGGGCGAAGTGCTTTCCTCCATAGATCTCACAGAAGCTTATTTGCACATTCCCATAAGACTGGAACATCAGACATTTCTGCGCTTTGCAGTGCCCATGGGCCACTTTCAGTTCCGAGCGCTACCGTTTGGATTGGCAACAGCATCACGCATTTTCACAAAGGTGATGGTGGTGGCGGCTGCGTTGCAGAAAGAGGGCATCTTAGTGCACCCTTACCTGGACGACTGGTTGGTTCGGGCGAGTTCCGTGTCGGAATCGATAGAGGCAACAGCTCGAGTAGTGCAATTCCTGGAGCGTCTAGGTTGGGGAGTGAACCAGACCAAGAGTCAGTTGCTGCCGGTGCAGCGTTTGGTGTACCTAGGAGCCTTGTTCGACACGTCCGTAGGAGCAGTTTTTCTGCCAGAAGCCAGGGTGCAAAATCTCTTGCGGCAGGTGACGGCGTTTTTGCGTGTAAAGGCTCCAACGGCATGGCGATACTTGCAGCTGCTAGGTTCCATGGTGGCGTCTCTGGACCTGGTGCCCTGGGCCAGGGCGCATATGCGCCCTCTGCAGCAAGCGTTGCTATCCCGCTGGTCGCCCCAGCTTCATCCTCTGAATCGGAAATTGGTGTGCCCCGAGGCGGTCAGCGCCAGCTTACAGTGGTGGCTGCAACCCGACCATCTTCGAGCGGGTATGCCACTGGATCAGCCGGATTGGGTGACCGTCACCACGGACGTCAGCCTTTCCGGCTGGGGGCACATTGTATGGCTCAAGTAGCTCAGGGCTGCTGGCTGGAGGCTGTGACCGGCTGGTCGATCAATCGGCTGGAGATGAGGGCCGTGCTCCTCGCCCTGTGAGTTTGTCCATCTGGTAAGCGGCAAGGCGGTTCGCGTGTTTTCCGACAATGCAGTGACAGTCTCGTATATCAATTGACAAGGCGGTACGGGATGTCCTGCCTTGTTGGAGGAAAGTCAGCTGTTGATGTCCTGGGCCGAAGCTCATTTGGTAGCTTTTCAGTAGCACATGTCGCCGGTCGGGACAATGTGCAGGCCGACTTTCTCAGTCGTCATGTCTTAGATCCAGGAGAGTGGGAGTTGAATGTGGCAGTCTTTCACGACATTACATTACAGTGGATTTGATGGCCACTCTCTACAATGCCAAGGCGAGTCAGTTTTTCAGCAGAGGCAGAGAGCGCATGTCAGAAGGCCTCGACGCTTTGGCTCAGCCGTGGCCATCAGGCAGGGTTCTTTATGTGTTTCCGCCGTGGCCAATGATCGGTCGAGTCCTCCAGAGGATAGAGAAACACGGAGGGAAGGTGATTCTCATTGCGCCAGACTGGCCAAGGAGAGCTTGGTATGCGGATCTGGTTCGTCTGTTGGTGGATCGGCCGTGGAGACTGCCAGACCGCATCAATCTGTTGAATCAGGGCCCGGTTCTAATGCCAAATGTGGATCGATTCTCTTACGGCTTGGCTCTTGAAAGGGAAAAGCTAAAGCATAGAGGTTATTCTTCAGTGGTGATAGCCACGATGTTGAGGGCCAGGAGACGCTCAACGTCGCTGGCTTATATTCGTATTTGGCGAATTTTTGAAGATTGGTGTGCAGGCTGTGGTATTTGTCCGTTCGCCACATCGGTGCCCACGGTCTTGTCTTTTTTGCAGGCTGGTCTGGATAAGGGTCTGGCTCTCAGTACACTAAAGGTACATTTGGCGGCCCTGGCATATTTCCGAGGCAAGGTGCAGGGTTCCATCTTGTCGTGGCATCCTGATGTGCAGAGGTTTCTTAGGGCGGTTAAGAATCTGAGACCTCCAGTAAGGCAAGTGGTTCCACCGTGGGATCTAAACTTTGTTTTGGAGGCGTTGACGAGGCCTCCTTTCAATCCTGGTGGGACGGCTCCGTTGAGGGAGTATTCTTGGAAAACTGCATTCTTGGTGGCGTTGTGTTCGGCTAGGCACATTTCAGATCTGCAGGCTCTGGCCTGCAGGGAGAGGTATATTCAGTTTTCCTCAGAGAAGGTGATGCTACGCCCAGTTTCGTCCTTTCTTCTGAAGGTGGTGTCTGGTTTTCACGTCAATCAACCGATCTCACTGCCGACTTTTCAAGGTCATGAGAGGTCTCCGGTAGGTAGATCTTTGAGGAAGTTAGATCTCGGAAGAGTGCTACTTAGGTACCTTAAAAGGACGGAATCTTTTCGAAAGACCGACAGGTTGTTCATGTTTTTTGGGGGTCCGCTGAAAGGTGAGGCAGCTTCCAAGGCCTCTATTGCTCATTGGGTGAGGCACACAATTGCGGCAGCATACCAGGCAGGCGGAAAGGCGCCTCCGGTCTCCGAACTCATTCGTCTCGGGGTCAAGCGGCTTCGTGGGCCGAGTTCGCCTTGGTGCCGCCAGTGGATATCTGCCAGGCGGCTACTTGGTTGTCTCTACACACATTTGCAAAGCACTATCACTTGGATGTTCAGGCAAAGGGGGATGCAAATGTAGGGGCATTGGCCATAGTAGGGGCCTAGTGGGACCCTCCCAAGGTTAGGTACTGCTCTGGTACTTCCCTACAGTTCCTGGACTGGCCCGGAGAGATGAAGAGGAAGAAGAAATTAGACCTTACCTGCTAATTGTCTTTCCTTGAGATCTCTCCGGGCCAGTCCAGGACCCACCCAGTCATTTGCGGAGTTTTGGATGAGACTTTTAGTGGCTGGTTAAAGGTTAAAGGAGGGCCACATGAGTTTTCAACGGAGATTGTGGGCGGCATAGGTTTAGTGAGATTAGCCCATAAGGCGTGGAGCGGCTCGGACTATGGGGCTCCCTGGGAGTTAGGGGGCTGCAGGTTACCGGTTGTTCCATGTTGGGTTAAGTAAAAAAAGCAAAAAGGAACAAGCATTCTCGGGATTTTAGCCAGTAAGTGGGCTTGTTTGTTGTTTTTTGTAGTAGCGTTTTAAGTCAGAGTGGCAGAGGTTAATAGCCAGACTGCTTTGACAATGGGTGACTGAGTCTCTGACACCAGAGGGAGCTGAAGTAGCTGTCAGCAAGACTGAGAATTAAGTCCTCAGCTGCTGGAGAAGGTTGACAACCCAACAGTTCCTGGACTGGCCCGGAGAGATCTCAAGGAAAGACAATTAGCAGGTAAAGTTTAATTTCTTCTTAATTGTCCCTTCAGTGAGTCCAGCACCCTGGCTCACTACCCCTTCCAGCTGCTTGAAGACTGAGCTTTTGGGGACTGTAGGGGCTGGCTGCCTTAGTACACTGATGTCATCAAAAGATGACAGGCTCAGTCTCCAAGTTGTTGGAGGAGGTTGACTACCCAGAGGTGCGGGACTGGACTGGAGGAACAATAAGGAATGCATAACTGTGAAGGCACCTCAAATTGAGTAATAAGATGCAAAGTATGTAAATACACCCAAAATACCTTATTATTCTTCAAATGGAATAATACAGCTTACAATGATCAGTGCAAGCTGCATTAATCTAGGAAAAATAACACTGTCTCAAAGGTAACATTATGCTTCCATGCCAGGGGAGCATTGGACCACTAAAATGTGGTCCGATGTTCTTGGCTTCATCTTAAAGGGGCTGGCATATTTTTAAAACAATCTGCAATGCAATGCAAGAGTCCCCTCCCCCTGGACTCAGCAAATGATCAGTGCACACTCTTCTCTCCCCCCCCCCCCCCGAGATCTCAGTCTCCCAGGGCACAGAAGCTCCCCCAAAAGACCCTTTTCCCCAGACCCTAAAGGGCCCATGCTTACCTAGATTAGTCTCTGGTGAAAGAGACGACCAGCAGGACCAATTCCCTTTCTCCGGCCAGCAGCATCATAGGGATGAAAACAGCACCTGCAACCCACCAGAGGCCAACCTACCATACAAGGGCCTTTTGCCTACACTTCAAACAAGTTTCTCCATGTGTCTTTTTTTTTCATTAAGGTATGCAACAATGCAATGTGTGCCTTCGAGTCAGTCCTGGCGACCCAGAAGCTCCTGGGTTTTCTTGGCAGTGTGACCGGAAGTAGATTGCCAGGCCTTTCTTCCGAGGCAATGGAGGGTTAAGTGACTTGCCCAGGGCCACAAGGCGTGCTAGTGGGAATCGAACCCTGGTTGCTTTGTTACCAAGCCTGTGTTCTAGCCACTAGGCTACTCCTCCACTCCCTCATTAAGGTATATGCACTGTGAAACATTTTTTACTACTTTACAGCAGGTTTCCCCACCAGCTGAAGGTCGCAATCCTTTAAGGGTGAACCCTCCAGCTACACCAGCAGCTTTTACTATATCCCTGGCAATGAATTTCAGTTTGATGACGCGTTTTCTCCGATTAGTCTTAAATGTGCTACGTTGTACCTTTATTGTCTGTCCCCCTAATCGTTCTACTTTTTGAAGGAGTAAACAGCCGACCTACGTTTATCCTCTCGGCAGGCAGAAGCGTCCTCTCCTCGCCCCCTTTATGATGCCGGCCTCCCTCCCTTCTCTAGCCCCGTGTCCTTCTTAACATCACCCCGAGGAGCTTCGCCGCCCTGACCCAGCACAGCGACGACGGCTCCCGGCCTACGAGCTGCACACAAGACTCACGGCGCGGTCGCAGCGAGCAATGACACAGACTCCCCGTTCCGTTCCTACAGGCCCAACGCTCTCTTCAATGGGTTATCCTTCAGAACAAGCAATGCAATGTGCGTCCCGGCATGCCTCGCTTTCCTCCACTCATTTTGCCGACATGCCCCTCATTCTCCCGGCATGCCTCGCTTTCCTCCACTCATTTTGCCGACATGCCCCTCTCTCTGCCCCTCATTCTCCCGGCATGCCTCGCTTCCTGCCCCTGATTTTCCCGACATGCCTCTCTTTCGTCACCCTATTGGGAAAATGGCGCAGGGGAAGAAGAAGTTTAAAGCTCAGCCACTGAAGAAAGCGCAGCCGGTACGCAAGAAAGGATTGAAAAAAGGAGGTGAGAGAGTAATGTTCGTGTTAGTAGAGACCGGCTCAGGGTCTAGGCTTCATGGGAGCTTCACCGCATCCAATTTCGTATTCAAACAACTTTATTGACATTACAATTTGAACACGTGTTGCTAGAATAGTGCATTTAACAGTTAATGAAGTAATAGCAGATAATTTACAGAATAACAGGTAGAAGGAGAGATCACGTGAGCACATGAGCGAGTGAGGACGTGTCCTCAGTGCGCTCCTGGACCGTTTCCCTAAAAGCGGCAAGAAAACAGCAATAATTGAGAGTGGGTGTGAGCGCATATCGTGGGAGCAGTACCCCGGAGGCCCTTGGTGGGTAAAAGAGCCTTGATAGTGTGCGAGAGGTGCTGTGCACTCATGCGGTCGACAACGAAACGGGAGAAGGACAAAGTGCCTGGGCCCCGGGACTCTAAGATGGCGTCAGCCACGCGGTCTGGAACGAGTCTGGGCTCCCCAGGATCGTCTCCGGGCTCAGGAACCGGCGAATCGGGAGCCGACGACCTCGCACAAGAAGTGGCTAAGCTGCTGACACCCCAATTCGATTCCATTTTGCAAAAGCTAGATGCGATGGCAGAAACCTATGGCGAGCTCAACAAGAGGGTAGAGGAAGCTGAGCACCGCATCACAGCGGTGGAAGAGGGTGAGGAGAAGCATGCTACCCTTCTAGCTCGCCACCAGAAGGAAATTGCAGCGCTACTTGAGAAAACGGACGATCTTGAAAATCGATCGCGCCGCAACAACTTACGGCTGGTGGGGGTACCAGAGACCTGGTCTGACCAACAACTCGCCGGTCTCTTTGAATCGTGGCTGCCGAAAGAACTGGGCTTAGAAGACTTGATTGGCCGCGTCACAGTGGAGCGAGCGCACCGCCTGGGACCGAAGCGGGGCCCGGATGAGAGACCGAGGCCGGTGTTAGCCAGGTTAATGAACTTCCAGCACAAAATGGCCCTGCTTCAGGCGTACCGTAAGAGGCGCTCCCTACAACTGGACAATAAAGTGGTTCTGATGTTTCAGGACTACTCTGCCGCTTTAGCGGCTAAAAGAAAGGAGTTTTCCCCTCTCTGTGGTCAACTAGTGAGAGCGGGCATTCACTTTGCCCTTGTGTATCCTGCTGTTCTGCGTGTGTTCCATGAGGGGAAGACCCATATCTTTGATCGGATTTCGGCAGCAAAGACCTTTCTGGCCGCGGTGCTGAGCACTAGGTCGGAGAATGGAATAGATCCTGCTTCTTGATTGGGTTGTATGGACCTGATTGACTGAGTTCTGGTTGGGCAGGCCTCGTGTCACCTAGACTGGATGAGAGTGTCTGGTGTGATAGGGGCTGCCAATGGGACATTGCTATGTGGGTAGAATACCTTCTACACTGGTGGTGGCTGTGTAAGTACTGGTTAGCGACCTCTGTACCCTGCTAGTATAACCATGTTGAGTTATACGTACTAAGCATGATGGCTCATTCCTTGATGGGATGCTTTACCTAGTTGCTTCCCACCCGGGCTCTCTGTCTGGGATGGAATTGAAGGGAGACGGTCCAGAAGTGTGGATTGTGATTCTCTTCCTTTGAGGGCTATGGTAGAGTTTTCTAAGGTAGATGGGGGGAGTGGTGGATAGGAGTACTGTTTCTGGGTAGGGAGGGGGGGTGGGGTCGAGGAGAGTTGGAGAGGGGGGCGGGGGGGAGCGAGGAGGGGGTTGTAGGGGGGGCAAGTGGGGAGCGATTGGGGGTGGGCGGGAGACGGCAGGGGGTGCAGATACGGGAGGGAGAACAGGGGAGGGTTTTCATTTGGAGGGGGGTTACAGTTTGGGAAAGGGGCACACAACATGGAAGGTGGTACATTGGGGGCCTTGGGGTACTGCACCTGGAGATGAGGCTGGGCATCTCTAGGTGGATCTATGGCTGTTTGGTCTACTGGTTTAACTGGAGCTGGGACTATGCCTGAGATAAAGATAGTGTCTTGGAATGTTGGAGGCATCGGCTCCCAGATAAAACGTACTAAGATTCTACAGGGGTTGAAGCGAAAGGGAACGCATATTGCCCTGCTGCAAGAGACCCATTTGAGCGCCAGGGAACATCAGAAATTGAGGCGCGATTGGGTGGAGGTTTCCTATGGTGCTGATTCCGGCACAAAAAAGGCAGGAGTGGCGGTATTAGTGCGGCGAGGGGTGCCCTTTGAAGTACACACAACACAGGCAGATCCTCATGGCAGATATCTCTTGCTGCAGGGCAAGCTTTATGCTGAACCGCTTTGGATATTAAATGTATATGCTCCAAATGTTTATGAACATGCTTTCTTTACACATTTATTGGGATTGCTGAAAGGTGCTGGGCGGGCTCACGTCATTGTGGCAGGAGAATTTAATTGTCCACATGACCCGAGATTTGATAAGTCCCATCATCGGGAGAAGGGTGCCTGGTCGCGTAGGGGAGTTAGCTATCTTTGTAGACAGGGTGATTTAGTGGATGTATGGCGCATGCTGCACCCGGGTGACCGCACATACACACACCAGTCGA
Organism: Ichthyophis bannanicus; assembly: GCA_033557465.1. Lineage (NCBI taxonomy): Eukaryota > Metazoa > Chordata > Amphibia > Gymnophiona > Ichthyophiidae > Ichthyophis > Ichthyophis bannanicus. Next base: position 105,823,641 of record CM066051.1, on the reverse strand, counting down.
GAGCGCACCTAACCTGGTCCCGCATAGACTCTATATTGGTTAGTGAGAAGGGAGTTACGCGTGTCTTACAGGCTGCGATAGAGCCGATTGTGATTTCGGACCATGGGATGGTCTGGATAACTTGGGATTGTGCAGGGCCGACTAGAGCAGGATGGCGCTTTCCTGTCTACCTATGGGAAGACGAGGATTTTCGGGACTATTTGACAAAACAGTGGGAAGAATATGTCTCCTTCAACGACACCCCGCAGTGTTCTCCGATATTGTTTTGGGAGGCTAGTAAGGCCGTGCTGCGAGGAGCGATTATTTCTTATACTGCTCGTCGACGCAGGCATTTAGACCGTAGTGTGTTGCAATTGGAACGTGACTTACGAGTGTTGCAGGGTAAGTTGGGTGGGCATAGGGATAGTGCTGTCCAGAGGGAGTACACCCGTTCGCAGGCAGTTCTGAATGCCTTGCTCCAGAGAAGAGCGACGCTTTCGATACAGCATTATAAGCATCGTCTGCATGTTTTTGGTAATCGCTCTGGGAGATTATTAGCAAAGCTTATTCGGACTTCCGGGGGAACTCGCTTTATCCCGGTGCTGCGAGATGAGGCTGGTAATGTACAACATCGGTCGGAGGCCATAGCCAAGATTTTCCGCACCTTTTATATGCAACTCTACAGTGAAGAGGAGAGAGACTACGCCCAGGCGGTGGCCTTCCTGCAGAAATTAGAGCTGCCGCGCCTTTCGGCGGGAATCTTAGAACAATTGAATGCCCCGCTGTCGGTGGCAGAGATTCTGGCTGGTATTAAGCGGGGTAAGTCTCATAAGGCTCCGGGTCCAGATGGTTTTAGCATGGAATATTACAAAATACTGGCGCCAAAATTGGCTCCTTCTATGGTGGTGATGTTTGAGGCGGCGCGTGATGCTGGGATATTTCCGCGCGACATGAGGTGTGCGGACATTACTGTGATCCCCAAACCGGGGAAAGATCCGATGGACCCCGCCTCGTACCGGCCGATTTCTCTCATAAACTGTGACTTAAAGTTGCTGGCTTCAGTACTGGCGAATCGGCTCACTCCCGTTTTACCGTCTCTTATTCATGAGAGACAAGTAGGTTTTGTGCAGGGCCGGGAGGCATCTTGGAATATTACTAGACTTCTTTTGGGTATGGATCACTGTTTGCAGCACGCTGAAGAGCTCCTGCTAGTTAGCCTAGATGCCGAGAAGGCTTTTGACAGAGTGGCATGGCGCTATCTCTGGGTCGCCTTGGAGGCCTTTGGTTTTCACGGGGATATCATGCGATGGATTCGGACATTGTATGCACAACCCATGGCTCGAGTGGGCTCTAATGGGGTCTTCTCGGATCCTTTTGAATTGGCGAGAGGAACTCGACAAGGCTGCCCCCTCTCCCCACTACTATTTGTGCTGGCTTTGGAGCCGCTGCTGCAGGCCCTGCAGAACAACCCCAAAATTATAGGGATTCAAATGGGTGGAGAAGAACTGAAAGTTTGTGCATTTGCTGATGACATGTTGCTCTGCCTCACTACTCCGCTCTTGTCACTGCCTCATGCCCTAACCTTGATACGGGCGTATGGACGATTTTCGGGCCTAAAAATTAACACTACAAAGTCGGTGGTTTTGGATGTTGGGGGTAGAGTACGACCTCGCTGGGCAGGGGAATTTCCATTGGTATGGGCGGACGGACAGATTACGTATCTGGGTGTGCAGTTGCCGGATCGGCCCGATGATTTATATCGTGTTAATGTGCCCAGTTTACTTGCTAAAAGCCAGAAGACTTTGCTGAGCTGGCGGGGTCTCCCATTGTCACTGAGAGGGCGGATTGCGCTGTTTACAATGGTAGAATTTCCTAGGTGGATTTATGTTCTTCGCATGCTCCCGATCTGGATTCTCGATGGGGATTGGAGGCGTCTGGAGCACTGCCTTCGAGCGTTTTTATGGGGGGGTCGACGGGCGCGTATTCCTTTGCGGGCCTTGCAGGGTAGACGAGAGGAAGGCGGTTTGGAGCTGCCTTCTCTACGCAATTACAATCTTCGGTATCTAACCCGCCACATATGGGCGATCCTGGAGGGCTTGGAGGGGGGGGCTCTGACCCGACAGTTGAAAGCGGCCTTCACCCCTTATCATATACTCTATCTTTTACATGTTGAACAATTACCCCCGGTGTCTCGGAGGGGGGTGGGGAGGAAATATCTTGAGGCCCTACGCACTGCCTGGAGGGTACTCTGCCAGAGATTTGACTGGGATAGGCGAATGTCTCCGCTGATGCCCTTGGTGGGTAACCCGGACTTTAGACCAGGCTTTTCTCAGCGTACTATCTTTTGTAACTGGGCGGACAAGGGACTGGTATGTCTCGGCGATTTGTATACGGGGGGGGCTGGTGTCCTAGACAGTTTCCAGCAGATACAACAGCGCTATGACATTCGCACCCAGGATTTTTATGGTTACCTGCAGGTGCGACATTACTTAACCTCAATAAATATACGAGTCGAGGGGTGGATGTCCACTAGCTCTCCTCGTTTCGTTTTGGGGAAATTAGCGGAGCGCGTGCCGGGGGAGGAGATTGGTCGACAGTTGCTCCGGCCCTCCGGAGGAGATCTGTTCCTGATTGAACTTGCACGTAGGTGGCGAGGTGATGGAGTAGATGAGATGACGGCGGATATATTGCGTGTAGCCTTTGAGGGGATCTCGAAGGGATCGAGGTGGGTCTATCTCCAAGAAATGCAGTATAAGTTCCTGTGGAGAGCCTATGCTAGCGATCAATGGGCTTCGCAGGCTGGAGTTCGACCTACTGCTTTATGCGGGTGGTGTGATCGGGCAGTCGGGACCTTGCTCCATAAATTTTGGGGTTGCCCGAAGGTACGCGACTTATGGGTGCGAGTCTGCGCTCAATTACAGCGGTGGACAGGGTCAGAGTGTGCCATACAGAGGGAGGTGTGTCTTTTCCATAATTGGGCTTTAGGTTTTGCTCACTTGCCGTATCGGCGTAGAGCGCTATTTGAGCGTGGCTTTTTACTGGTTAAGCGAGCATTGCTAAGTCGCTGGATATCTTCCTCACCCCCCTTTTTGGGGATGTGGGAACAATCTATGTTTGATTTGATGATTATGGAAAAGATGACTGCACAACAGAAGGGAGGTAGGACTTGGGAAGAGTTTTGGGAATTGTGGTCTCCTGTGATCTCTCAGCTGTCCGCAAAGGAGCGGGGAGTGGTGCTCAATGTTGGTGGGTGAGGTCATGGGAATGGGATACCCGTCCTGTTGTGGGAGGCTTCCTGCCGCAATGATGATGTAGCCACTCCTGCAGTGGTGTCCCAGTGTTGCCCTGATGTACTTTGAACCAGATATATGTAGGTTCCCTTCCGGGGAGGCTTCTGTCCTTTCTTCTTCTCTCTTCCTATATCTTTTTCTTTATTTTTCTCTTCGACGGGAGCTCCTTGCCCTGTGTATGGAGCTGCTGGTGGGGGGGTTAGTCAGTGGTTGTCTGGTGTGCCTATTGGTAGCTCTGTTATGTGCGATGAGTCTTTCATGTTGTGAGGGGGGGGGGAGGGTAAGGCAAAGGGGGGGGATCAGGGGTGGGTATGTTGGGGGGTTATCAGTTTTAATGTTCGATGTGTGTACCTGTTGTCGTTCTTTAAAACGGTATTGTTTGTTCTTTTGGAAAAAATTTTCAATAAAAATGATGTGAACTAACAGGTAGAAAAATAAACTCACATGGTAAAGGAAGCTCAATAACGAGGATAATTGCCAGGCTCAGGGCCGTATTGTATTTTGACATAAGGTGTGGTAGGCTATGGCCTATATAATGTTTATGAAGTGTGTATTTATCCTCCTGGATACAGTGCTGCCATGAGGAACCACTGATTTTACTGAACTGAAAGCTGCATTATGCCTCCTACACTGAGAAACCTTAGGATTTAATGGACTAATGAACAGTATTATGCAGACCCATCAGCTTTGATGGCCCCAAGTGGAATCCAAATAGCGCAGGCAACCCTCGCTATATACCCCATGTGATCCAGCAGCCCAGGAGAATTTGCGTATGGTAAATGCAGTTTTTGTCAGTCAGTCCCAGAGAGATATATTTATTTATTTTATTTATTTTTCTTTCTTATATACCGCGCTATTATAATCAGTGCGGTTTACATTTGAACAGAACAAGCAAGAATGTAACAAGTTACATCAAGGTTTTTACATAGAACAGGGAATGTAAAACATGGAGAAAAACAACAAGGGAAAGAACTATGTACAAATTATATACACATTATATAACTCGGGGTACTCTTACGGACGAATAGATAAAACTTTGCCTGGATGCTTGGCTGGTGGGTCAAGGAGTCGGGTAAGGAAGAATGGTTAGCCGTTATCTAGATGAGGGTGATCTAAGGGATGGGCTAGTAAGGACTGTGAGGGGGTGGCAGTGTGAGCTTCTTGAGTGGTGTTAGAGTAATATTGTAAGAATAGGTGGTGTTTGAGGGCTTTTCGGAATAGCGCCAAGTTTGAGATGGCCCGGATTTCAGCAGGGAGGGGCATTCCATGCCATAGGTGCGAAAACGGAGAAGGCTCTACTTGCTGTTGTTTTCTTATATTTTATCGGCAGTTTTGGGACGTCGAGTTTATTCAACGAAGTAGATCTCCTAGTTCTGTTGTCTGGAGTGCTGTGGAGAAGATCACTGATGGGTGTGGGGGGATGGTTTTTTAGGGCCTTGAATGTCATGACAAGGGCCCTGAAATGGATTCTAACCTGCAGCGGGAGCCAGTGTAGGTTCTTTAGGACTAGCGTTATGTGGTCAGATCTTGAGGACCCTGACAGTACCCTTGCAGCTGAGTTCATAGCAAGGCGTAGCGGGTTAAGAGTCGATTGTGGGAGCCCAAGTAGGATAATATTGGCAAAGTCGAGGTGTGGGATGACTAAGGCTTGGAATATTGAACGGTAGTCGGGGAAGTCAAGAAGTGGACGGAGATGGCGTAGTGACCGGATCTTGTAATAGATTGCTTTAGATGTGTTTAAGACATGTGCTGACATGTCGATGGCGCTGGTCAAGAGTGATGCCCAGGTATCGAATTGTAGGTTTGGATTTCAGTTCAATGTTATTGACTAGAAGTGAGGAAGGTGGCGTGAACTTCTGATTTCGCGAGATGAATAGTACATCTGTTTTACTATGGTTGATACGTAGATTTTGAGAAAGAAGCCAATCTGCTACCGCTTCAAAGCATCTTGTAATTGGAGAGAAATCCGGTTGATCTATTTTAAACTGTGCGTACATTAGGATGTCGTCTGCATATGCGAGACAATGGATGTTGAAGGATCGGATTAAATCACAGATGGGCTGCATGTAAATGTTGAACATTAATGCGGAGAGGGAAGATCCCTGAGGTACACCTTGCTTAATAGAGAATGGTTCAGAGGTTTTGGAACCTGTTCTGACTTGTTGCCATCTGTTACATAAATAGGATTCACACCAGGCTAGTGCTGAGCCTTGCAGACCTTTATCTTTGAGGCGGAATAGAAGTGTTTCATGATTCACTGAATCAAAAGCGGCTGCAATGTCTAAGAAGATGAGGATGAAGCCATGGTTGGTATTGTCGATTCCTGTGATTAAGTTGTTGAAGAGGGTTGTGAGGATGGTGTCCACTCCGTGAGCTTCCCTGAATCCGTGTTGGGAAGGGTCCAGTGGTGCTACAGTATCAATATGGTATTGAATTTGCCGTTGGACTACCTTCTCCATAATTTTGGCAAGCAGTGGGATGCTCGAGATTGGTCGGAAGGATTCAACTTTAGATGGGTCAAGCTTACTATTCTTTAACAGGGAGCGGATTGACGTGTATTTTAGGCTTTGAGGGAAGGATCCTGTTGTAAGTGATTGATTCAGGATTCTGCATATATATGGGCTGAGCTCATGGCGCAACTCTTTTATCCAGCTAGCAGGGCAGGGATCATTAGGGGCAGTGGTGAGGTTAATAGATGTGATGATATCCAAAATTTCTTTGTTGGATACCTTGGAGAATGACAGTAGAGGGGTTGGTTGGGGGGGTGTATGTGAGGTGTAGGTAGGTAGTATGGATGTATTCATAAACCAGACATTGCAGAAACTGGATGGATTTGCGGTCGTGAATACAGCACAGTTAATGGAAGTTGTTCAGAAAGTATGTGAATCGTAAGAATGGATGTGAATGCAAAATAGAAAAGAAAGCAGATCTTCTTGCAGCTGCTTTGGTTGAACGATGTGGAGGAGGTTTTCCTAATTGAAAGAGCAGAGGAAAGTGGAAGGGGTCGTGAAAATGATTTGTCCCCTCTGGGTGCGAATCAGTGCGCCCATTGCAGAAAAGAAGAACATTAGAGAAGTGAATGCCCGCATTTTGACTGACTCCACCCCCAGGAGGGGAGGGGGGAGCATTTGGAGAACAGGAGATTGATTTTGTTGATTTTAGAGTCATGAAAGAAGAAACCGAGCACAGTGTGGAAGAGGGAAGCAGCTATAGAGTGAGTGGCAGCCGATGAGGGCTACAGCATGGATGAAGACTAGGCCAGACCGGACTCCCAAGTTCACCCTGAGTCCCCAGGAGCCTATGGTCTGTTTGCAAATAGGGGACCAATATATGGTAAATCCAGGAACAGAATACTCAGTAGCCCCTTTTGTAGTCTCGATGCATCACCATTGTCAGAACCACTGGGAACAGGGCCACCAAGCCATTCCTGCAGAACCGCATGTGTGAACCAGGAGGACAGAAAATAGCGCACCAGTTCCTGTATATGCCTGAATGCCCTATTCCACTTTTGGGCCGAGATATGCTTGCTAAGCTTCAGGCACTGATATCCTTTGCTGAAAGGGGAGAAATGCAAATGACTGTGAACCCAAAGCCTGCTGGATTGATGGTGCTAACTGTTCCCCGAGAAGAAGAGTAGCGGTTCTATAGTGCATCTCCAATCAAGCCAGCTAGTTCCTGTATACCCATCAACCTTATAGCCCCACCTGGCGTATGGGCAGAAGATGATTCACCTGGCCTAGCGAAAAACATAGCCCCTGTCATTGTCACCCTCAAGCCAGGAGCGGAACCAGTGCATGTGAAGCAGAATCCTCTTCCTCGACCAGCTATTGAAGGTATCCACTGCCATCTGATGCAACTGCAGTATGGACTTCTCAAGGAGTGCCCCCCCTTCTCCCAGTTAAGTAAACAGGGGATTACTGCCCAGTACAAGATCTAAGGCGGGTAAAGGATGCAGTTGAGACTATACACCCAGTGGTACCAAATCCTTATACTCTCTTGGGACTGATCCCCACTGAGGCTACTCATTTTACCGTCCTGGACCTGAAAGATGCCTTTTTCTGTGTACGCCTAGCCCCCACCAGTCAACTTTTGTTTGCTTTTGAATGGCAAGACCCCACAATAGGAAGGCGGGGCTAACTCACCTGGACTAGATTACTTCAAGGATTCAAGAATTCACCTACTTTCTTCAGTGCTATTTTAAATCAAGATCTTTCAAGCTACTATGTGAACCCCGGAGAAAGGGTTCTTCTCCAGTATGTGGACAACTTGCTCATAGCCACCAACTCAGAAAGTGAATGTCTATAAGCCACCAGTGAACTCATGCACCTTTTAGTGAAGCTGGATACACAGTCTCAAGAGCCAAAGTGCGACTATGTCAAACAAGTTAAATGTCTGGGATTCCAGTTGTCCAGCGGAATTAGACGCCTGGGACCAGAACGCAAAGAAGCTGTATGCAGTATTCCTACTCCAACCACCAGGAGGCAAGTGTGAGCCTTCTTGGGTGCCGCAGGGTACTGTTGTATATGGATCCCCAATATTGCGCTGCTAGCAAAACCCTTGTATCAAGCTATCAAAGGAATGGAAAAGTCTCCATTGGGGACTTGCATAGGATGCAGCCTTTCGATCTTTGAAAAACCGCTCTGATGTGGTGTTAGCACCAACTCTGGGTCTACCAGATGTCCAGAAAACTTTTCAGTCTCTATGTTCATGAGTCACAAGGAAATGTTCTAGGAGTGTTGACTCAATCTCTTGGATCTTGGCAACGGCCAGTAGCCTATCTGTCAAAACAATTGGATGTAGTTGCAAAAGGCTGGACCCCTTGTTTGAGAGCTGTTGCAGCTACAGCCCTCCTAGTGAGCAAAGCTGACAAGCTCACCCCGGGACAAAATCTTCAAGTTACTGTACTGCACTTTGTTCTGATCCTCATGGAACACAAAGGAAGTTTTTGGCTCACGCATTCACAGATGTTGTAGTATCCAAGTATGTTGTACAATTGATGGTCAGTCAAGCTTTGAATCCTGCTGCGTTGTTACCAGTTGGTCTTGACCCCCCTGATCATGACTGTTTAGAAACTATGAACACTATATTCTCAAGTCACCCTGATTCGACTGATGTTCCTTTGGAGAACCCTGAATGGACTTTCTTTGTATTGGTTTTAAGTTCTGTTTTGCAGATTCATCAGCTGCCCATCAACCTCTACATCCTCTCAAGCCTGAAGTCTCGGTGTGGATCAAAGCGTGGAGAAGGACACCGTTGATACCGCATTGGAAGGGACCTTATGTTGTCATCTTGATAACCCCAACAGCAGTTAAAGTTGCAGAGTCTGAACCTTGGATCCATCACAGTCGAGTAAAGCCAGCAGCCGCACCTGAACTTGGTCATTGAACTTCCGTAAATGACCCTGAAACTCCATTGCGGCTCACTTTGCGACGACAACCACTACTGTAAGAGACTAAGAATCTACACCCCTACTCCTGTCACACATTGTGGGAGCCAGGGTGCAGTGGAAGCTGTGGGAGAAAGACTTTGGGCAGCCCTGGGGTCCCTTGGAATGACTTTTGCCGTACTCTTCCCCCCTGTGCAGCCTGCATCACTACTACTCAGACTGGAATACAGATTACTCGTCTAAGTCTTATGATGCCACCACTAGAAAGACCTCCTGGTGGCCAGGTGTAAATGCTCCTGAACAATGTTTAGCACTGGATTATTTGTTAGCAGCTGAAGGTGGAGTGTATGGAATATTGAATTTAACTAACCGTTGTTTGCAGATTGATAATGAAGGCCAAGTTGTCGAAGACATAGCCGAACAGATGCGGAAGCAAGCCTATGTGCCAGTCCGGAAATGGCGTAGACTGGAGCTTGATGGATGGTTTGGTTCCATGTTTTCAGGACTGGGTGGCCTGAGAACTCTTGTGTTAGTTGTATTCTTAATATTGGCTGTGTGCTTGTTTCTCCCATGTCTCCTACCCCATTGCTTGCGCACTATAACCTCAGTTATTGATAGCACTATGAAGCGGCAGACAGCCAACACTTTAGTTGCTATGTGGCAATATTACCCTATATACCCCAAGATGATGCTGTTACACAAGTATAATATGTGATTTAATTCCCACCCTTTCTAAGTTGCGGGTGAGAATAATCAAAGGGGGGAATGTGGTAGGCTATGGCCTATATAATGGCCTGTACATGTATGAGCCTGCAAGCTAGGCCGGAGTCCCCACCCCCACTGCTAGAAATAGTAGTGCTGAGAAAGACCAAAGTCAGTGAAGGCTGAGGATCTGCCTTAAACCGCTCTAAACTGTTTTTGATAAGTTTGTATTAATCCTTTATTCCATGCTTTTATGCTGATGCAGTGACCTTGTAGCAGGAATGTATTATGTCTAGAAACTGAGCCTGTGTTAGCATAGCCTGAGAAGGGGGAAGAGGGCCCAGTGAGGGATAGGTGCAGGGGGCGTTGGGACCAATAGAAAGTCTGCCTGTATCAAACTGTGAAGCTTGTATTTAAGGAAGTTGTTCCTGTTCGCCATTGCTCAGTCCTTTGATGTTTGGGCCTTGTGCACAATAAATTGGTTTGGATCCTTGTACTGACTCCGGGTATTATTTATTGCATGCTATCAGTGCTGCCACAAAGGCAGGAAATGTAATTTTACCAGACGCAACATATTTTTGCTACTTTTTTTGTTCTAGGTTTATACAGAATATTTATGGTTTACTCTTTATATATCTTGGTATTTTCACAGTGCAATGGGCATGCATTTGTTTCTGCTTCTCCAGTGCTGCATTACAGGCAGTTTGTGCCCTGGAGGGGGGGGGGTCCAGCATTTTTTTTTTCTTTTTCTACATTTTGTCATCTCTATTAGTGGATTTCTTTCAAATATTCGATTGAGATATTACCACAGTCATCTGATGTCTTGGGACACACAGTGTTGTAGAATATTTGTTTTTTCCAGTTGGTCCCTCCAGTCCAGATCAGACAAGTAGGTTATACTCCATTTACCAGCAGGTGGAGACTGTTCACAAACTTGAAGTATGCTGTAAGTAGCCTGTGCCAACTGACAGAGCTCATGGCTTCTGCTGGTGTGCAGTTTCTGTACAAGGGGGCACTAAGAGGGGACAAGGCCATAGCGGAGAGACTGAATGAATTCTTTTTGCTTTGGTTTTTACTGAGGAAGATGTAGGGATGTTACCCATGACTGAAGTGGTATTTAAAGGTGATACTGCAGAAGAATTGAAAGAAATATCGCTACACAGGGAAGATGTATTGCAGCTGTTTGATAAACTGAAGAGTATCAAATCACCTGGACCGGATGGTATACATGCAAAGGTGTTGAAAGAACTGAAATATGAGATTGCAGACCTGCCATTAGTTCACGGATTACTACCATTAAAATCATCTGTAATACATTGGCCATCCTCCAATCTTCAGGTAACGCTATTTTTTAAAAAGGGTTCCAGGGGTCATCCGGGAAACTATAGACCGGTGAGCTTGAAGTCAGTACCGGTAAAAAGGGTTGAAACCATAATAAGGAACAAAATTACTCAACATGTAGATAGTGATGGCTTAATGGGAGGCAGCTAACATGGCTTTAGACAACGAAGATCATGTCTTACTAATCTGTGATGTTTTCTTTGAAAGTGTGAATAAACAGGTAGACAAAGGTGAGTCGGTTGATATAGTGTATCTGGACTTTCAGAAAGCCTTTGACAAGGTCCCTCATGAGAGACTTTTGGCAAAACTAAAAAGTCATGGGATTGGAGGCAGTGTACTATTGTGGATCAGGAACTGGTTAAAAGATAGAAAGCAGAGGGTAGGGCTAAATGGCCAATTTTCCCAATGGTTAAAGGTGAATAGTGGAGTACCCCAGGGATCTGTGCTGGGTCCGCTGCTTTTTGACATGTTCATAAATGACCTGGAAAGGGGAATAAAGAGTGAGGTTATCAAATTTGCAGATGACGCAAAACTATTTAAAGTCGTTAAAACCCATGAGGATTGTGGAAAATTGCAAGAGGATCTTGATAAATTGGAAGACTGGGCATCAAAATGGCAGATTAAATTTAATGTGGACAAGTGTAAAGTTATGTATCTAGGAAAGAACAACCCAAACTATGGTTACATGATGCAAGGTTCCACATTAGGAACCGCCATCTAGGAAAAAGATTTAGGCGCCATTGTGGATAACGTGTTAAAACTCTCTGCCCAGTGTGCAGCGGCGGCCAAGAGAGCAAATAGAATGCTAGGTATTATAAGGAAAGGAATAGAAAATAAAGCAAAGGATATTATAATGCCTCTGTATTGTTCCATGGTGCGACTGCACCTTGAATATTGTGTGCAGTTTTGGTCACCGTATCTTAAAAAGCATATAACATCATTAGAAAAGGTACAGAGAAGAGCCACCAAAATGGTAAAGAGGATGGAAGGATACTTCTATGAAGAGAGGCTAAAAAGGTTAGGGCTCTTCAACATGGAAAAGAGACGGCTGAGGGGAGATATGATAGAGGTCTATAAGTTAATGAATGGAGTGGAATGGGTAAACATAGATCGCTTGTTTATGTCATCAGAATATAGAAAGACTAGGGGACATGCAATGAAACCACAGGGTAAACTATTTAAGACTCGTAAGAGAATATTTTTTCACTCAATGTGTAATCAAACTCTGGAAATTGTTGCTGGATGATGTAGTAAAAGCTGTTAGCATAGCTAGGTTTAAAAAAGGTTTGGACAAGTTCCTGGAGGAAAGGTCCATAAACCATTTATTAAAAGGGATCCAGGATAATCACCGCTTGACCCAATACATTCTCAAGCCTGTGTCTCTTTTGGGGAAACTGCTAGGTACTTGTGACCTAGATTAGCCATTATTGGAAACGTGATACTGGGCTTGATGGACCTTGGTCTAACCCAGTATGGCATATCTTATGTTCTTATGGATCTGTAGAGGTCCAGCTTATTCTGCTTTCCAATGTGTGCCATATGTGGTAGAATGTGGTGGGCCACAGGGGTCATGGCCACACAAATATTTTGCCAACCAGAGCATCAGTAACTAGAGATTTTGAGAGTGGGGCTGGATTGTTTGGCCCCTACAGCCAAAAAGATTTTGTGCTATGCCTCATAACAGGAGTATTGGTATCCCAGGATGCGTGGTAGTATTTGCATTAACTGTTTTCCATAGCCCAGGCAGTAGCCCTTTGATTTCTGGATGTTGTTAATGGCTTGATAGGACAAGTTAGCTATATGTTATTTCAATATTGTTAAATTCTGCTGCTCGACTAATTTTCCGTCAGCATCGCTTTTCCCATGTCACTCCTCTTCTCAAGTCCCTTCATTGGCTTCCCATCCGCTTCCGGATCCAATTCAAACTCCTCCTCTTGACCTAAATGCATTCACTCTTCAGCCCCCCACTACCTATCATCTCTTATTTCTCCTTACATCCCCTCTCGCGTTCTTCGCTCTTCGAACAGCCTTCGTCTATCTATGCCCTCCACTCGTACTGCTAATTCTAGACTTCGCTCCTTTCACCTGGCTGCACCCTTTGCCTGGAATAATCTACCTCTGTGCGCAAAGTGCCCTCTCTGGACCTCTTCAAGTCCAGATTGAAAACCCATCTCTTCTCTATTGCTTTCTGTTCTTCATTCTTGTTTTGCTCTTCTTGTTTATTGTATACTTTGTCTGGCTTGCTTGTATTTGTATTTTGTGATCTTCTTGAGTAGATTGTGAGCTCTGATAAGCATGGACTGTCTTTTCTTCATGTATGTACAGCGCTTCATAAGTTTGAAGCACTTTATAAATGTTAAATAGATAGATGTTATTTCCAGACTTTTGTGTTAGCGTATGTGGTAGCAGGCCAAGACAAACCACCCATCTGGGCAGCAGCAGAATGGCATGGTTTAGCGGTGGAGGTCACATTTCTGTGACAAGGGCAACAACATTAAATTAAACTACTCAGAAGAAAGGTCTGGCAATCTACTTCCGTATCTTGCCATGAAAATCCACTGGATAGTCACAACAAAACAAATTGCACGATAGTGCTGGAAGATGAGACCCCCAGGTCGGAAGGCACTCAACTAGTTACTGGGGAGGATGAAGACTTTTCAGAATAAAGCCAGCATTTATGATGTGGTTGGATCAAAGCCCTCAGAACATCTGACTGTATGTAGCTGCGCATGAAATGAGTCAAAAGCTGCAAAGATGTCTTACATATTGGGACATGGAACGTATGAAGCATGAACCAAGAGAAGGTGGAGGTGGACAATATTGAAATGGAATGTGTACAACTGGATCTGTTGGGTGTCAGTGAACTGAAATGGACTGGCATCGGGCACTTTGCATCTGATGATCACATGTTCTACTATGCTAGAAATGAAAGACAACAAAGAAATGGTGTTGCATTTATAATTAAGAAGAAACTTGCAAGAACTATAATGAAATACAGTGCAATCGGCGAATGCTTAATTTCTATTCGTCTACGAGGAATCCAATCAAGTATAAGCCCCAACAATAGCTGCAGAAAAGGATGAAGTTGATGAATTTATGTCAATTTCAGCTTATACTTGTTCACAGAACATGCAAATAGGATATCCTGATAGTCATGAGTGAATGGAATGCAAAAGTTGGCAACAAGAAGGCAAAGTGGTTGGAAAACATGGACTTGGCAACAGAAATGAAGCTGGAGAAAGACTAATAGAATTCTGCAAGACCGACGATCTATTAATCTCAAACACCACCTTCCAACACAAGCGGTGACTATACACATGGACTTCACTCAATAGATTGTACAAAAATCTAATTGACTACATCTGTGGAAGTCAACGATGGAAAAGCTCTATAACATCAACAAAGACAAAACCTGGAGCTGACTGTGGTACTGATCACCAACTGCTGGTATGCAAACTCAAGCTAAAGTTGAAAAAGAGCAAGCCACTCATGAATGTAGCAAAATTTGACCTTGAGAATATATCACCAGAATTTAAAGACTACCTGCGAAATCGATTTGCTGCTTTAGATACAAATGACAGAGCTCCAGAAGAGTTATGGGATGACATCAAGAAGGTTGTGTTGGAATAAAGTGAGAAATCTCTACAAAAGGTGAAAAAGCAAAAACTGCCAAAATGGATGACCTAAAAAACTGAAAATTTCCCAGAAATGCAGAGAAGCTAAAGCCAGAGGAGAAAGAGAGGCAATCGCAGAACTCAACAGCGATGTCCAACGTGCAGCAAGACAAGACAAGGAGAAGTACGATAATGACGCATGCAAGGAAACAGGAGCAGAAACTATTAGAGGAAGAACAAGATCGACTTTCCTAAAGCTAGGAGAGTTAAAAAAAAGAAAATTCCAGCCTAGAATTGGAATGTTTCAAGATGCTCAAGGTTTGTTTGTTTGTTTATTTATTTAGACAGTTTTGTATACCACCTTATCCTTCAATCAAAGTGGTCACAACACAATTGGGGGATACATTTAACAAGAGGGGATATGAGGCACATACACTAATATTTACAGGGAACATGGACTATGGAGGGTTAAGTGGCTTGCCCAAGACCACAAGGAGCACCTGTGGGACTAGAAACCCCAGTCCTTCCGGCCCAAGGTTGCTGTCCTCTAGTGGGATTTGAACCTCTGACCCGAGGTGCCTTGCCCCAACCACTAGGCCACTCCTCCACTCAGGTTATATGTTGAATGATGCTGAGAAGATCAAGAAAAGGTTGAAAGAATATGCAGTTTTTATATGATAAAAGATCAAGTGGACCAACAGCCATTTCAACCTGTACCTTATGATCAGGAACCATTGGTGATGAAAGAAGAAATCAAAGCAGCATTGAAAGCTTTGTCAAAAAACAAAGCTCCAGGCATTGATGGCATTCCCATAGAAGTATTAAAGCAATCTGATGCAGCTGTTACCTTACTTGCAAGGCTCTGTCAAGAAATTTGGAAGACAACATCATGGCCAACTGACTGGAAAATCTCTGTGTTTTATACCAATACTAAAGAAAGGTGATCCAACTGACTGGAAATTATCGCACAATTGCTCTGATCCCACATGCCAGCAAGATTCTACTGAAGATTATTCAAAAGAGACCACAACCATACCTGGAACAAGAACTGCCTGAAGTGCAAGCAGGATTCAGGAAAGGGTGAGGAACGAGAGACATAATTATGAATGTGAGATGGATCCTCGGAGACCAAAGAATACCAAAAGGATATCTATATGTGTTTTATTGACTACAGCAAGGCTTTTGACTGTATAAACTATGAGAAACTCTGGGCCACGTTAAGAAGTATGGGTATACCAGAACACCTAATAGTTCTCTTGCACAACCTTTACATTACAAGAAGCAACAGTTCGAATGGAACAAGGAGAAACAGAATGGTTTTAAATCAGCAAAGGTGTACAACAAGGCTGCATACTCTCCGCCTACCTGTTTAATTTATATGCAGAACAAATCATCAGAGAAGCAGGATTGTGTGAAGATTGGTGGGAGACTCATCAACAACCTTCACTATGCTGATGATACCATATTACTCGTTGAAAGTGAGGATGATCTGAAACATTTGCTTCTCAAGATCAAGGAACATACTCTTGAAATGGGCTTGCACCTTAATGTAAAGAAGACAAATATCCTGACAACTGGCAAAATCAATAAATTCACCATTGATGGAGAAGAAATTGAAATAGTGGACAACTTTAATCTAATCTAATTGGATCAACTATCAGTAAAGAACTAACAAGCAGTCAAGAAATCAGACGATGCATTGCTCTTGGCAGAATGGCTATGAAGGACGTAGACAAGATTCTTAAGAGCAGAGATGTCTCTCTCCATACAAAGATTTGACTCGTTCAAGACATGGTATTCTCAATAATGTCATATGGATGTGCAAGTTGGACAGTGAAAAAGATAGACAGGAAGAACATTGAATTATGGTGCTGGTGACGAATACTGTGTATACCATGGACTTTCCAAAGAACAAACCAATCAGTAGTAGAGGAGATCAAACCTAAGGTTTCTTTATTTTATTTATTTATTTACAGTTCTTATATACCGTGCTTTTTAGTATCAGTACGGTTTACAAATAATAAAAATTTTGGATCAGAGAAAGATCTTTTGCTTACATTGTAACAGGATCATTAACTTGGACTTTAACAAGGGTAACTATATACAGATCAACAACAGTGGTTGTTGTAAAACTATTTACAGTTTATATTGCAAGTTGGAATCATAATGCAAGAGACTTGTAGTCTATGATCATTGTGAGTGCCTGGGGGTGGGTCTGTTATGTACATCATCAGGAGTTATGTAGTTGGAATGTCGGAGGCTGTGTGAGTGAGTTGAAGCTCAGATGACAAGACTTCAACTTTCATACTTTGGACACATCATGCGAACAGAGAGATCATTAGAGAAAGACATCATGCTTGGCAAGGTAGAAGGTCAACGCAAAAGAGGAAGGCCAGCAATGAGATGGATCATTACAATAACAGCAGCTATGTGTGCCACTCTGTCAACAATGAGATGCCTGACTGAAGACAAATCATAGTTTAGTACAACTATCCAGAGGGTCGCCATGAGTTGACACCGACTTGACAGCACTTAACACTAATAATGTGGTCACATAGCAGATGGATTTTGTGTTGCTGCTATTGAAGTTTATATAAAGTATATAAAGTTTCGCGCCGGCAGGCACCAACCCTCTCCAAGCCCCCGCCATCACCAGCAGCTCTCCCCTTCCCGGGGATCGAGCTACCAGCGGCGGGAGGGGCCAACGAACCATCTTTTGCCCAATCGGGGCACAGCAGGCACCTTTAAAGTTTCGCGCCGGCAGGCGCGCCCGCGACTGGCGGGCCCGCGCCTGAGGGCCCTTTGGCGTGGCCCTTAGGCGGTGGCACAACTCACACCAGGACCAGAACCAGCCACCAATACTAAAAAAGGCAAGTCTTCCACAGCTAACTGTTTCTGAAAAAGCAGCCTTTGCCTTGAACATTAATCAGCAGTCACTTGAGTTATTAACGATATCCTGAAGATGTATTTGTTTTTGCTTTGTTTTAAAGTCCTACTAGCCACAATACTCCTGTACCATTGTCTCTCTTGATAAAGTTTTGCATACTCTGTACTGTTTTTCTTACAATTAACTTACTGTATACCAGTAATTTGAATCTTTATGTACTATTATCAATATTGCTATTACCTCCTTGCAGTCACTGTACTGCTGCAATTAATCACTCTTCAGTGCTAATACTACATCACACTGCACTGTGGTCAACATTTTCACTATTATCCTTCTTATTACTAACAACCAAGAGAATGTACAAAGTTCTGCTCTTATTCATGACCTTCCTTACCCTTGGTCTCCCTTACACCTCAAATGCATTCAACCATGATACATATTATATACCAATCCTATGCACATATGGAAGAAGATGGTTCGAATTCCCCCGCCACACTACGACAAAAAATAACTTCACATCCCACTCCCATTTACTCAGCATTCCTCTCCAAACCATCCAAAGGATACAAGACGAGAAGCAACATAACGAACGCCTACTAAAATGTGCACTGATAAATGCCAGATCAGTACAATCAAAATGGCCTGCAGCCATTGACCTGATACCCCAATATAATCTCGACATACTGATGATCACGGAGACATGGCTATCCGATTGTGACAACGTACTACTGAATCAGATGCTGCCCCCAGGATTTGTGATATACACATCCCACAGATCCAGTCAGAAAGGAGGCGGGACCCTCATCCTGGCCAAAGCTGATTTACACTTCAAGATGTGCAACTCCTCTAGCTCAACCCACCTTGACTCCCTCACTATAGCTAATGAGCTCTGCACAATCAACCTTTTCTATCGGGCACCCTCCCCCTCACCAGATGATCTTCCAACAATAATTGAGCAGGCCTGTACCACATCCACCTCACGCTCACCAAGTTGGTTAATCGGTGACTTCAACCTCCCATCTCTTCAAGACAGCCACTCAGCAGCATTCCTTGACGCCCTGGAGGACCTAGGTTACAAGCAACATGTCGATTCCCCCACCCACACTAAGGGTGGCAAACTAGACCTCATCTTCGCACCTCTCTCCAACGCTACAATACCCCTAACTCTTGCACTGTCTGTAACACCAGTGCCCTGGTCGGACCACAGTCTTCTCAGTTTCAATATACCCATTAATACCTTCCGCAAGAGCCGAAAGGCGTCTAACACATCTGGAACCCACACAGCCCGCTTTCGACCACTCAACCAGAGCGTAGTCCTAGAGAATCTCAGACCACTCATGGCCAACACAACCATGGACCTAGATGATCTCATATCCAAATGGGATGAGAACCTGAGAGCTGCCTCCTGTCCATCACTCACCAAAAAGAGAATTCGAAAACATGAACATGCTCCATGGTTCTCCATAGACCTTCGTACATCTCTCCACCATTTACGCAAACGTGAGCGACAGTGGCGACGAACTCACTCCCCTGAGGCGCTGGCAGCATACAACTCATACCTAACTACCCACCGAGCGAAGATAACACAGAGCAGGAAAACCCACCACACAAACTTATTAAAACGCTCCATCAATAAACCACATGCACTGTTCAGCATAGTAAAATCCATAACAGGAGAACCGGTCTCAACACAACCCCCTATGCCGCAGCCACAGGACTACGCTAACTACCTGCAATCAAAGATGATTAAAACCAACACAGTCATAAATGTCAATAATGCCTCCATTTCACCTAAGGCATCCCATGCAATGCCACTTCACAACTTCTCCACTGTATCAAATAGAGAGATTGTGAACATTATTGCCTCTATCAATCCCAGCACAGCTCCTAATGACCCCTGTCCAGCCAGCTGGATCAAGGATATGCGACATGATCTCAGTCAAATATTGAGCAAAATACTGAACCAGTCCTTCTCAACAGGTTCATTCCCGCAAAGGCTGAAACACACTTCCATCAAGCCCCTACTGAAGAATAATAGACTTGACCCGTCCAAGGTTGAATCCTTTAGGCCTATCTCGAGCATCCCACAGCTTGCAAAAATCATTGAGAAAGCCGCCCAACAACAAATCCAACACCATATCGACACTGAAGCACCACTAGATCCATCTCAACACGGCTTCAGGGAAGCACATGGAGTCGACACAGTCCTTACTACCCTATTCAATGTTCTGATAACAGGAATAAATAACATACAACAGGGATTCGTTCTCATCTTCCTGGACATCTCCGCCGCTTTCGACTCTGTGAGTCATGACATACTCCTACAACGCTTGAAAGATAAGGGGATTCAAAGCACAGCACTCGAATGGTGTAAATCCTACCTATCTAACAGGTGGCAACAGGTAAAAACAGGCTACACATCCTCAGAACCATACCTGCAATCACAGGGAGTACCCCAAGGATCGTCCTTATCGGCACTGATGTTTAATATCTACATGCAGCCGATATGTGACTTGATCAGATCCTTTAACGTACAATGCCTCGCATATGCAGATGACATCCTCCTATATATGCCGTTTACAATCGACCATCCAGTATTCTCACCAATAATCAACTGCTTTGAAGCGGTAGCCGCATGGTTGCTATCACAAAACCTCCGGATTAACCATAGCAAAACTGACGTTCTTTTCGTCACGAGGAACCGTAAGTTCATACCTCCTCCATCACTACTTGTCAACAACGTTGAGTTGAAATCAAAAGCTACAATCCGCTACCTCGGCATCACATTGGACCAACACCTGGATATGTCAACTCATGTGAAGAATGTCACAAAAACCATATATTATAAGATCAAATCGTTACGTCACCTCCGCCCCCTACTAGATCCCACAGACTTCCGAACAACCTTCCAGGCATTAGTCCTCCCACACCTGGATTTTGCCAACATCATCCTCCATGGTCTCCCTCAATCAACTCTAAATCCGCTCCGCCTAGCTATGAATACAGCTGCCAGAGTCCTCTCCGGCTCATCTAGATCCGACCATATAACACCCATCATGAAAGAACTGCATTGGTTACCTTTACATGCCAGAATCCAGTATAAGTCTTTAGTCCTTACTTTCAAGGCTCTAAATAACTACCCTCCTACGCCAATCAGCAAGCTTATCCATGGCACCCTGGAAAACAGAAAAAGGAGACCTACATCAATGAACACTTTAATAGTCCCGAAAATAATAACGAAGTGCACGAAGACCACCTCCAACAGGGCCTTCTCCTTATTTGCGCCTCTAAACTGGAATGCACTTCCCCACGAAATCCGTGCTATTAAAAGCCTAATCCTATTCAGGAAAGCATTGAAATACCATCTGTTCACAAAATGCTACCCAGAAGACAACCTAGACATTGGCAAAACTAGCACCTCAATACAACCAGAAAAGGGCTAGTTGGTCAACCTTCTCTCTAGTCCTATTGGCAAACCAACCAAAGAACACAAGCATTCATTCAAACGAGTTTTATTTTACTGTATATAGCATTAAGTTAATCTGTACATAGTTCCCCCGGTTGTCCTCTGTTAAATTTCCCTGTTCATTGTAAACTCAATGTTACTTGTATGCATTGTAGTATGTTCTTGTTCAATGTACACCGCACTGATTGTAATAGCGCGGTATAAAAGAAATGTTAAATAAAAATAAATAAATAAATAATTGAGAACACTACAATTTTGAATATTCTTTGGTGACTAGTAAGGGGAAGCATCCTAATTTTGCGCAGTCTCAGTTACTGAGGGATGTTTCTGTTTCGAGAACTGGAGAAGCAAGATTTTCTACAGAGCTTTTTGTCCCATTCTTTGTAGCTTAGGGCTACTATACCAGAACCTCACTTTGACATAATAGCTTCATTCACCCAATCCTATCAGTTAATGTTTTATTTATTTAACTTCTCTTCTATACCACGCTATTCTTATCAGTGCGGTGTACATTCAACATAACTTTATACCATGCAGTCAGACCGCATTGTATCTACAGTGAAACAGGGACTAGAACTTGGATATAACTAGGGCAACTATCTACAGTTTATGCACTGATGCCTATATTGTCTTAACTACAATATTAATTGTAGTTTTACTTTGGGGTTGTATTTAGGAGTTTCTTTGTTGCACATAAGGCTCTAAAGGGATTTTTTTCCTAGTAGTATCTGTGTAACTAGTTTAAAACTTCCAGATGGATTTAATTTCAGCCCAAGGTACCATCTGTTCTTTATCTTTATTGAGTAACTGAAGAGTAGCAAATCACCTGGACTGGATGGTATACATCCA
Organism: Ichthyophis bannanicus; assembly: GCA_033557465.1. NCBI lineage: Eukaryota > Metazoa > Chordata > Amphibia > Gymnophiona > Ichthyophiidae > Ichthyophis > Ichthyophis bannanicus. Next base: position 105,802,127 of record CM066051.1, on the reverse strand, counting down.
AGGGTGTTGAAAGAACTGAAATATGAGATTGCAGATCTGCTATTAGTAATCTGTGAACTATCATTAAAATCATCTGTAATACCTGAAGACTGGAGGATCGCCAATGTAATGCCAGTTTTTAAAAAGGGTTCCAGGGGTGATCCGGGAAACTACAGACCGGTGAGCCTGACGTCAGTACCGGGAAAAATGGTAGAAACCATCACAAAGAACAAAATTATTCGGCATGTAGATAGTCATGACCTCTCAAGGTATCGCCGGGCACTATATAACAACATAGAGCTCTTGTTAATTTCAAGGGACAAATCTGCTATAGGAGTGGATGACCAGACGGTTAATTTAGTTACCACTTATTCACCTTTCAGTACAAAAATTCAGAAGATTTTAAAAAAAATACAAAACAGTTTTGGAAGTAGTACCGGGTTTACAAGATAAAGCAGTGCGGTGTGTCTGGAAGAAAAGCAGGAGTTTAAAAGAATATCTTTCTCCCACAGTATTACGACCATTGGATTGGGTCCCAATAAGTGAAAAAATAGGAAAACATATGAAATGCGGCCATTGTAGCATCTGCCTAATTACATTGGAAATTTCAGAATTCATACATCGAGGGGAAACATATCACCTGCGACACTTTACTAATTGTGAATCTAAATCAGTAGTTTATGCAATAACAATGTCCTTGCTCGCTCTTGTACATAGGGAAAACGATTCGAGCTTTTAAAACTCGTCTGAAGGAACAAGAGAGTAGATTAAGATGCCGACGCACAGAAGCTCCTATTGTACAGCACTGTTTAGATTTTGGTCATAGTTTTGGCGTGCTACAATGTTGGTGTATAGAAGCAGTGCTACAAGGATTGCAAGGTAAATCACAAGAACAAACATTATCATATTGAGAACAGTGGTGGATTCACCGTCTGCGGTCAGCTCAACCAGAGGGGCTTAACGTTAGCGTCGATTGGCTAACGTGTATCTGACAGGCTTTAATGAATCAGGTGTGCAGAAAAGTATTTAAACCTGAAATTGAACGCATGCGCGGCGTTTTTTGGTCAGAGTTCAGCAATGATAAATAGTGTTAAAGACCGGTGAAAAATAATGGGAACCGGGATGCCAATAGAGGTAATTCGGTAATATAAAATGTAGTGATGTACATATAGTGAGTAGTTCAAATTTATTAATTGTATTCAACCATGTAACATCGTTGCTTTTGTTTGTGTTGCTATAGAAAATACTACAAGGACATTGAAGAAATCGAGTATTCAAGTTGTCCCTAGGAAAAGTAATGTGTTTATCCCCTTGATAAACCCAACAGGAGAAACGCCAGAGCGCTTAGATTATTGAGGCGTTGGGGTCTTTTACCATCAAGTTGAAAGGGGCGTTTGTTGGCACCATTCTGCATAAAATAAGTGGAGTGGTGACTGCTATTGAAAGCTTTTTAAGAAAAGATAAAGATAAAAAAAGAGCAATACAGATGTTAAATAATTGAAAAAATATACTTGCCTATGGTCATTGATGTGAACGGACACTACATTGGGAGAGTTCAATAACCCATAAAAAAGTGTCAATTAATACCGTTTATCTGAGACCGCTAGCAAGTAAGAAAATGTGTTGAAACTAAAGAAATTTAATTGAGTGAATTTAAGTGTTTTTATTTGTGACTGTAGTTCACTCTTGAGATAGACCTAACACAGTTTTATGACCTAATGGGAGACAGCCAACATGGCTTTAGACAAGGAAGATCTTGTCTTACTAATCTGTTTTGTTTTTTTTGAAGGTGTGAATAAACAGACAAAGGTGAGTCGGTGATATAGTGTATTTGGACTTTCAGAAAGCCTTTGACAAAGTCCCTCATCAGAGACTTTTGGCAAAACTAAAGAGTCATGGGATAGGAGGCAGTGTACTGTTGTGGATCAGGAACTGGTTAAAAGATAAAAAACAAAGGGTAGGGCTAAATGGCCAATTTTCCCAATGGAGAAAGGTGAATAGTAGTGTACCCCAGGGATCTGTGCTGGGTCCGCTGCTTTTTGACATATTCATAAATGACCTGGAAAAGGGAATAACAAGTGAGGTTATCAAATTTGCAGATGACACAAAACTATTGAAAGTTGTTAAAACCCATGAGGATTGTGGAAATTTGCAAAGATCTTGATAAATTGGAAGACTGGGCATCGAAATGGCAGATGAAATTTAATGTGGACAAGTGCAAAGTTATGCACCTAGGGAAGAACAACCCAAACTATATGGTTACCAGATGCAAGGTTCCACATTAAGAACTACCACCCAGGAAAAAGATTTAGGCGGCATTGTGGATAACATGTTAAAGCCCTCTGCCCATTGTGCAGCAGCGGCCAAGAGAGCTAGGTATAATAAGGAAAGGAATGGAAAATAAAACAAAGGATATTATAATGCCTCTGTATCGTTCCATGGTGCGACCACACCTTGAATATTGTGTGCAATTCTGATCGCCGTATCTTAAAAAGGATATAGCATTATTAGAATAGGTTCAGAGAAGAGCCACCAAAATGGTAAAGGGGATGTAAGGATACCCCTATGAAGAGAGGCTAAAAAGGTTAGGGTTCTTTAACCTGGAAAAGAGACGGCTGAGGGGAGATATGATAGAAGTCTATAAATTAATGAACGGAGTGGAACGGGTAAACGTAGATCGATTGTTTACGTTATCAGAATATAGGAAGACTATGGGACATGCAATAAAGCTACAGGGTAAACTATTTAAGACTAATAAAGAGAAAATATATTTTTTCACTCAACGTGTAATCAAACTCTGGAATTTGTTACCGCAGGATGAAGTAAAGGCTGTTAGTGTAGCTGGGTTTAAAAAAGGTTTGGACAAGTTCCTGGAGAAAGGTCCGTAAACCTTTATTAAAAGGAACCCGGGATATCACTGCTTGACCCAATACAAGCATTGAGGAACCTGTGTCTTTTGGGGAAACTGCTAGGTACGTATGATCTAGATTGGCCACTGTTGGAAACAGGATACGGGGCTTGATGGACCTTGGTCTGACCCAGTATGGCATATCTTATGTTCTTATGTTCAGTTACAGGGCTAGGGCTGGTCTCCAGTAGTCTCTAAGGATTCCTGAGGAGACAGTGCCAGAGTCTGTTGGCTGAGTGGAAGCTGCTAGGCTGGAGCCTGGGTGAGTCTTTTTTGACAAATCTGTTCTGATTTACATAAGATATGCCATACTGGGTTGGGCCAAACTCCAAGCCCAGTATCCTGACCACGGCTTCTCAGGGAGGGCCCCCCTTGATTTATCCTATGGCAGTTTAAGTACCTTAGAGTCTCCCATATCCATGACCAGTTTTTCCAAGTCCTTTCTAAACAACAACTTCCCTGTGAGGCCACATCTGCCATCAGTTACACAACCATAACAGCCGGTGCATCAAGACCACCATAGCCATACTTTTGGCCAACGCTTGCTTGCTTATTCCAGTGGTTTCTGCTATTTGTGGCGTAATGGGAGCATGTTCAGTTTTAGATTTTACCCTTTGGTCTAGTCACTGCGCTTTGGGTGTTTCTAAGGTCATGGTAGTAGTGGCAGCGGACTTGGGCAAGCAAGGAATCCTTGTCCATCTGTATCTGGACAATTGGCTGATTCGGGTCAAGTCATTCCAGAAGAGTCTCGAGGCAACAGCCCTGGTGATCCAGTGCCTTCAGGAATTAGGCTGGGTGATCAACTTGGCAAAAAGCAGGCTAGAGCCTTTTCAGTCCTTATGGGTTTCAAACCAAGTCCCTACTTGCTCCAGGGACATGGTTTTTCTCCCAGAGGGCAGGATTGCAAAGTTGCAGACCCAGGTGCGGGAGTTGAGGAGGGTCCTCCACCAGTGAGTGTGGGGCTACCTTCAGGTGCCGGACTAGATGGCTGCCACATTGGAGCTGGTGCCCTGGTCAAGGTTACACATGCAGGCCCTCCCGAGGGACCTTCTGTCATGGTGGTCTCTCCAGTTGCAGTTTATGGAAGTTCATCTTTCTCTTCGGGCGGAGGCCCGAGTGAGTTTGCGGGGGTGGTGGAATTCAGAGAGGCTCACAGCAGGGATGCCTCTTCAATCTCCGGACTAGGTGGTGGTGACTGCAAACGCCAGCCTGTCCGGCTGGAGCAGATATTGTCTCAGGTGGCTCAGGGCAGATGGAACCAGAAGGAGAGTCTGTGGTCGATCAGTTGCTTGGAGATATGGGCAGTTTGTCTCTGACTTTTGGAGGTGTTCCTCTCACTGCTGAGTCGCAGGGCGGTGTGAGTGCTGTCAGACAGTGCCATGACTGTGGCATATATCAATCGGCAGGGCGGCACTTGGAGCTCGATGGTAGCAGCAGAGGTGATTCTGTTGCTGCAGTGAGTGGAAACCCACTTGCTGGCGCTCTTGGCTGCTCATGGTGCTGGGAAGGAGAATGTCCAGGCGGGTTATCTGAGTCGCAACTCTCTGGATCCCGGAGAATGGGTACTGTTGGAGTCTGCATTCCAGCAGATTGTGGAGCACTGGGGGCAGCTAGCGATGGACTTGATTGCATATTGGGTGAATACCAAGGTCACCTGTTTCTTCAGCTGCTGCAGGACATGTGTGTCCAAGGGTCTGGATGCCCTATTTTAGCCTTGGCAAAGGGCAGATCTGCTTTGTGTTCCCTCCATGGCTTTTGATCATTCGGATCCTGCAGTGGATAGTATCTCATTGTGGGCAAGTGGTGCTGATTGCACTGGACTGGCCTTGTCGTTCCTGGTATGTGGATTGGATGTGGCTGCTGATAGCAGAGCGGTTTCTGTTGCCAGCAGACGTGGACTTACTTACTCAGGGGGCCGGTGCGGATTCTGGACATGGGTCTGTTCTCGCTTATGCCTTGGCTGATGAGAGGTCTCAGATGAGGTACAGAGGCTACTCTCCTCAGGTCATTGTTACCTTACTGCAGGCTTGCCGGAGATCAATGTCCTTGGCCTATGTGCGAGTCTGGCACCTTTTTGAGGCTTGGTGTAGCTAGTATGGCGTTTGCCCCTTTGGTGCCTTGCTTCCTGATATTATGACATTTCTATAAACTGGACTGGAGAAGGGCTTGGCTTTGGGCTTCTTGAGGTCCATATGTTGGCTTTGGTGTGTTTCAGGGGTCATGTCCTGGCATGGGGATGTGATTGATTTCCTTCGAGGCGTGAAGCATTTTCACCCCCCTTGTTGGTCTGTGGTTTCTTTGTGGGACCTTTTAATTTGGTGCTCTCTGCTTTGGGAGCCACCGCCCTTTGAGCCACTCGGGGGAAGCACAGTGAAGGTGGTGTTTCTGATGGTGATTTGTTCAGCCTATCAAATTTCTGAGCTTCAGGCTTTGTTTTGTAAGGAGCCTTTAGTGATTTTTAAGGAGAGAGTGGTTCTACGTCTAGTGCCTGCCTTTTTAGGTAGCCAGTTTTCACTTCAATTAGGTGGTTTCTCTGCTGTCCTTCTGAGTCGCAGGATTCTGAGGAAACCCATTTCCTCATAAACTGGATGTCTGTAGGTCTCTCAAGCGGTACTTAAAGGTGATTCAATCCTTTCAGCACTCTGAGAGGCTCTTTGTTTTGTTTGGTGGTCCTCGTAAAGACAAGGCGGCTTCTAAGGCTTTTATTTATTTAACAGGTTCGTTTTGTTTTTTTATACTGCTTTATTTCGGTCAAAGCGGTTTACATTGTAAAAACCTAAAAATCTACCTATTCCAGGAATACTACAACTAGTCCTAATGCAATGACACACTAGGCTATGTATATAACCTTCAAATGTTTGCTGTGATAAAAGTTTAATGTAAACCGCTACTGATCGCTGGAAGAAGCGGTATACAAATGTAACCAAATAATAATAATAAACTTGGTAATGTACGTTAAACAGGGACATTGATAATCCTCCATTGCCTCAGAAAAATCCAAGTTAAGTGGCTTGCCCATGGCCACAAGGAGCACTAGTGGGAATCGAGCCCTGGTTACCAAGCCAGTCCTCTGACCATTAGACAGCCTCCCAGATCCACTGAGGAGTGGAGGAGCAATCACGTCCATGTATCTGAAGGGGCGTCTGGTGCCTTTGGGCGTGTGGGCCCACTCTGTGCGGGCTTAGGCATCATCTTGGATGGAGTTTGGTCGGGTTCTGCCTCTGGACATTTGTAAGGTAGTGACATAGTCGTCTCTTCATTTCATTGTGTGACATTACTGTCTGGATGTGCAGGCCTGATAGGATGTAGCTTTTGGGGCCAGGATGTTGTGGACCGGTGTCTTGGTTCCCACCCACCGTTAGTACTGCTTTGCTACGTCCCACTCATCTGGACTGGAGAGACGAACTGGAAGGTGAAATTAGACCTTTCCTGCTAATTTCCTTTTCTAGAGTCCCTCCAGTCCAGGACCCACCCGGGATGTGTTTCTCTGTGTCGTGCTGTCTCGCATTTGCTCTTTCAGAGTTAGATTCAAGTGGGCACGTTTGGAACGGCATGTGTTCAGTTTCAGGGGCGTCTGCCAGCTTGTCCTCTGTTCCAAGCCTTCATGTTTTTCAGTTCAGGTTTTTTGCCAGCTTTACAAAAAGAAAAAAAAATCAATGGGGTTAATTCTCTCATAAGAGTAACTTTTTTTTACTTGATGGACCCCTTTGGGGTTTGGGAGGAGTTGGATGAGTGGTTCCTCTCGTTGCTTGTTTCTGAGAGAGGACGTGGCTATTGGAGAATTGGGGTTGGGTTCCATTTTCTGGCTATTGTTAGCACAGGCTACGTATAGCACACTTTTTAAGTTTATGTTCTTGGTCTCCACCTGCTGGTAGATGAGCATAATTCACTCGTCTGGACTGGAGGGACTTCAGGAAAGAAAATTAGCAGGTAAGGTCTAATTTCACCTTTTCTCTTTTTATGTCAAATAAGGTTATAGATATCACTAAAGTTAAATAAATAAAGTAAAATGTGCCCCGTTCTATATCCTTCCCTCTCATAGGGTCATGGGAGTCCCCCCAGTCCCTCCACCCCGCTTCATTTTCTCCTACCACTCCATTACCTCAGGCTGACTGTATGGGAATCTCTAACTCCTTTCAGATTCCAATAATGTTAACATGGCAGTTTTACAAGTGTGTTGCCAAACAAATAATTTAGATGTTAATGTAAAGAGAGAGGGTATTTACAAAATAGTAATAGCTCTTCCCCCTCTCACCCAGAGTGATCCCTTCCCCAAATTTCAACCCCCTCTTCCTTATCATTCCTGCAGTCCAGTCCCACACCTGTGTGGGTAGTGTCACCTCACCAGCAGCTTGGAGACTGATCATGTCACAATCTGACATCAGGGCATACATACTGGTGGCACCTCTCGCCAGAGCCAATATCTGTCTCCAAGCAGCTGGGGTGAGGTGATTACATAAGTCGGACTCACTAAAGGAACTCATAAGGAATAGGGAAAGATATTAAAATTGAAAACATTTTGGGCTCCACAGGGCAGTAAGCACTGGACTGCGGCAGCAGAGTTGCTTTAAAAAAAAAAGAGCACCGAAGGCCAGTGCCTAGAGCTGGAGCTGGGAGGACAGGCAGGCCACTCCGGGGCAGAGAGAGAGGATCGTTGCTGCAATCCTTTTCACTAGTGGTCAGCTCCAGTGTTTCTGAGCAAGCAGGCCATAGCTGGTGAATACGTCCGTTGATGCCGAAGCTCTAGCGGCAGCTGAGCGTCATGAGGGGAGTGTAGAGAACAGAGCACTACTAATGAACAGAAAGGCAGGGCCTGACTCACAGTGTGCTGAGCAGCTGTCGGCCGAGTAGAGTGGGAATGGCTGCCGTTTTGAGAAACGCGATTTTTGCAGTTCTCGTTTTTGAGGTTCTTTGCCAGGTGATCGTGTTTGGTAGGCAGAGCAGAGTTGTCTGGTCTGCGCGGCGTTTTTGGATGGTCTGGAGATCGAATAGGACATTTTGTTTAAAACAAAACGTGGGCAGCAATGGAGAAAAGGAATAAAAAGTGTTATGAAGTCCCTTGAGGAACCCGTGAAGGAGAAACGCATGGGCACCTAGAAATATGGCGTTGGGGCTCTTGAGAAAATAGGAAGAAGTCTGGAGTAACCAGCAAGTTTATAAGCCAAGTTCTCCATTACTTTTTGCTACACTACTGCGGTCATTGATGTTAACGAGCACACAACTGGGGAAATATATTACCCAGATCTCTAGTGCTGCTGTTTATCTGAGACCAGCAATCGATAACTTAGGAATATTGAACTGAGTGATTGATTGAATGAACGAAAGTAATATATTAGCACTGGTCTGTTAGTTGGACTCCGGGGGCTGCAGCTGTGTTTTCTTGTCTTTGGTTTCTTCCAGGAATAATAGATAAATAATACTGGACACGCACTTGCTAAGAGAGAGAGTCAGGGACAATACTGACAGAATTGGTCCGAGGACCTTGGTTTTTCCTCTATCGCTCTCCTTTATTTAAAAAAAAAAAAAGAGGGAGAAGGGAGGGCCAAGATACAGCAAGTGCAGGATGGCCCTTAAGAGCACATGTTTGTGTGGCTCTCGTAGGGGGTTGGTGGCCAGTGCTGGGCTTTGCCGTACTTATGGGGCAGATGCCACGATGGCAAAGGTAGGTTTCCTTGAGGGCTGGGAAGACAGTATGTTAGGGTCCTCTAAGGAGAAAGAGGATACTCCTTTGCATTGCCACGGGGGGGGGGGGGGGATCCACACCAAACACCCCCCCCGCCCCCCCGCAGTTCAGACCAGAACTCTGGGGAAGGACTCGGAGGTCCAGACCCCTGGAACACAGGTCACAAAAAAGGCTAGGAAAGCCTCAAAGCGCTCTCCATGGACAGATCAATGGAGAGAGGTGCCAAGCGTTTTTTCTCCAGAGTCGTCCTTCCTGAAGGCGTTTTGCCTGAAGCAGCAGACGGGTGAACTGGAAGATGAGCGCGCATCAAGCTCAAAGCATGCGTTGCCTGGAGGCACTCTCGGAAGGGCACCAGATGAACCAGTAGAAAGCAGATGGGCACAAGTGACTTCCGATCAGTGGGTATTGGAGATCATCAGAGATGAGATGCTTTGGAGTTCAGGTATCCTTTCGCGGAGGCTGTCGTCCTTTCTCCTTGCAAGGCCCCTTGGGAGGCAGTGCAGGGAACTCTGGTCTTCTAGCACCGGCTTGACAACCGGAAGCTCCAGGAGTCTTTCCAATGTGACTGTGGTCATTACTTGATCTATTTTGTAGTCCCCAAAAAAGAGGGCTCCTTCAGGCCCATTCTGGATCTCGGATGTCAATCTGTGTCTAAAGGTGCCTCGATTCCACATGGAAATGCTCCGGTCGGTGATTGTGGCAGTCAGGGAAGGGGAATTATTGACTTCCCTCAATCTGACGGAAGCCTACTTGCATTTTCCAATTCAGGCAGAGCAACAACAGTTCCTAAGATTTGCATTGCCCATGGGCCATTTCCAAGTTCAAGTACTCCCTTTCGATTTGGCAACTGCACCACGGTTGGTGCGACAAAAGGGGATTCTGATATACCCCTACTTAGACGATTGGCTCATCCGGGCAAAATCAGAGGCTGAAAGCATGTACACGTGTCACTGCAGAGGTGATCAGGTATTTACAGGAGCTCAGATGGGTGATAAATGTGGCAGAGTCAACTGTGTCCCTCATAGGACCTGGTGTATCTGGGGGCCAGGTTTCAGACAGCGGCAGGATAGGTTTCCTTGCCGGAGAGCTGGGTGCAAACGTTGCAAACACAGATTCAAACGTTTTGTAACATGAAGAGGCAGATGGCATGGCACTACCTGCAGGTGTTGGGCTTACGGCGGCGACCATCGAACTAGTGCTGTAGGCTCAGGCGTACATGCATCCATTGCAGCGAAGTCTGTTGCACAGATGGTCGGCACAGAATCAGCCACGGTCTCTCCTGCTTCCATGTCCAGAAAGCACCTGAAGCTCGCTCAGGTGATGGCTAATAGGCAACGATCTTCGAGTGGACATGCCTCTGGAGACGCTCAGTTGGATTGCAGTGACAACAGATGCCAGTCTAGCCAGCTGGGGGGCTGATTGTAAGGGATGTATTGCTCAGGGGCGTTGGTCAGACCCGGAGGCCACTTGGTCAATAAACCGTCTTGAGTTGAGGGCGGTCTTCTTAGCATTACCATAGTTCCACACTCAACTTCTGGATGAATCAGTTCGAATATTCTCGGACAACAGTAGCGTATATTAATCGTCAGAGGGGCACAAGCGGTATCAACTTGGAGGAAGAAGTAGCTCCGTTGTTAGCCTGAGCAGAGGAGCATCTACAGTTTCTCTTGGCGGCACATGTAGCAGGGAAAGACAATGTGACAGTTCCTCAGTCAGGTACATATTGACCCTGGGGAATGGGCGCTCAACGACATGGTTTTTGCTAGCCTGGTCAGAAGGTGGGGTTAACTGATTATGGACCTTATGGCGACATACAAATCGGCAAAAGAACCATGCTTTTTCAGCAGGAGAGAACGAATGTCGGAGGGGCTAGATGCCCTAGTCCAGGGGTGGCTGGCAGACGGACTACTTTATGTATTTCCACCATGGGCGCTGATAAGGTGAGTGATACAGAGAATAGGGGTGCATCAGGGCCCGGTGGTGCTGATAGCTCCCGATTTGGCCTCGCCGCCCATGGTATGCCGACTTGGTGCCGGTGTGGCCAGATCTGCTGACTCGGGGCCCTGTCCTGATGCCACAGGTGGATTGATTCTTGCTTACAGCCTGGCAATTGAGCAGGAATAGTTGCAGCAATGGGGTTTATTCAACCTTTGTGATATCGATGTTACTGAAAGCGAGATGGCGCTCGATGGCGCTGGCTTATGTGAGAGTGTGGAGAGTGTTTGTTTGAGGACTGGTGTGTGCAAAGCCACTGTAGGCCACTATCTGCTTCAGTGCTGGAAGTGTTTGGCTTTCTTGCAGGCAGGTGTTTTGAAAGAGGTCTAGCATGCAGAACCCTCCAGGTTCAGATGGCAGCCATCTCTTGTTACCAAGGTAGAGTCCAGGGGGTTTCACTAGGGGCTCACCCCAATGTGGTTAGGTTCCTCAGAGCAGTGAAGCAGGAGTGTCCGCCCACCTTGGGTTTAGTTTTTTCAGTACAGCAGTAGGGGTTCCGGTCCTTAAGAATATCAGCTCGTTTTGGGGCTGGAGAACAAGGTGGAGAAGCGGTGTGGAATAGTGTGGCACAGCAAATAACCCTTGGCAGCTGGACTCGCATGGTCAGGAGTGTTCATTAAAGGTTTGGTGGTGAAGAGGTTCTACTGTGATAAATGATCTTGCTCTCTCTCAGGCGGGGCTGGTTTGTTTTTCCTGTCTGGGGGGGAGGGGGGTTATTATATATAGTTGAATTTGTTCTGTAATTGTTACTTTCATAAGTCTGCTTTATCAATAGCATACTAGCTCTTCTGATAGGTGTCACCGGTATGTATGCCCTGATGTCAGATTGTGACATGCTCAGTCTCCAAGCTGCTGGTGGGGTGACACTACCCACAGGTGTGGGACTGCACTGGACTGGATTCACGCAAGGAATGTCAATTAGCAGGTAAGGCCTAATTTCACCACCACCTCAGTTTGCATGGAAGTATCGACCTGCATGCCATTCCATTTGCTATCCCCTCTACACCCTGCCCCACTCCAGGTAAGGAAGCTCTGCCTACTGAGGCTTGGGTGTGTATGAAGGAGTACCTCCCCCTTTTTTTGCTGCCCTCTCCCCTCCTCCAGACTTTGTGCAGAGTCCGACAATTAGTCAGACATATTGTACCTGAATGTAACTCGCCTCGATCTTGAGCTAAGTAGTAATAAATATGTAAATGTAGGGTGCAGCCTCTAGCCAGCAGATTGGGTATAAAGTGTTAAATGGGGGAGGGGGGAATGGAGAAATCGTACACTGGATTTATGAAGGGAAAGGGGCTCTAGGAGAAACATTCAGAATGAAACAAGCAATAAACAATTTTAAAAAATTACTTTTTTCAGGGCGAGTAATTGCTCCCAAAAAGGCTTGTGTGATCCACCAGCAGAAGCTGAAAAAGGTGAGTAGTAACTAGCACAGTCAGTCATGAGGTAAGACAGGGTGGCTCTTCTGGAAAGAACCTGGGTTACAGGCATGCGTAGAGCATGGAGAAGAATTTTGCATCTCGCATGTAGTCTAAGTTGTCCCCAGCCAGACTCTGTGTGTTCTGAGAACTGCAAAATGAGTAGCTACAAGAAGCACCACAGATGTACTGTAGGCCATATTTCAGGTGGCCTGAACTTTGGCTATATTGGATTTTCCTCTGTGGTTTTCTGTCAGGTCAGTTTCTCAAAATGGGTGAGTTTTATGCATACCATGACAGTCATGAACCGGACTTCTAAGCCAGAGTATGTGAAATTTTCTACAGTGTGTCATGTGTTGTGGTTCCTTTACAGAACCTGGAGATTGCCATCCGAAACAAGATTGAACATGATGTGACTATGAAAGCCAGTGTCAGCATGCCAAAAAAGCTGAATGTTGTGAAAGCACCAGAGTCTGGGCAAAAGGGTAAGAAGGGTGCAGGCATGGAGCCCAGAAACTGAGAACAGCAGATGCAGAGAGTGTGTACTGCTTACCCCTGATGACGGCATGCAGCCAGGAAAGAGACGCACATACCAACCAGAGAAAATGGAGCAGCTTAATGACCGAGCCTCCTGCGTGAGCTTTTGTGGAAGGCTTCAGATTGTTGGACATTTCTTTAATCTTGGATTATGTAGCAGACTGTGAGCATCATTTGCCAGCTGAAAGGGTGGTTGTGCTGATGCTCTGTGGCCTGTGAAACTGAACAGGGCCAGAAGCAGGTGAAGTGTTCAGCGGGATAACTCTGCCACTCTACATACGGTTTTCCTGTCCTGCCCTGCAATAAATTCTTCAGCAGTACATTTCTCCCTCATACCTGCCATTTTCTGGTTGTGGTTTCTTCATGTTAACAAGGTTTAGGCATGTGTGCCCCCTTTTCATATATAAACTTGTGTTACACGTTCCAGACAGCTAAATATACACATGGCTTCTTGGTGGGAACTGGCTATGGCTGGGGAACTCTTTTTCCTGGGAAAATGAAGTGTTTACATGCTCGTTATCAAGGACCGATACATAATTCATCTATCTGATAGTTGTGGAGCACATACGGAGTTGCCCTCCTTCTTCCTTCTCCCTTCTCCTAAAGCAAAGCTATTTGGAAAGGTGTATTAAAAGTCCTGTATGTGTCTCCCCCCTGTCATGGTATTGCATGACTGTCTTACTGCCTTTCACCCTAGAGGTACTGACTTCCTCTGCTGCCAGCATTGTTCATTCGGGATTTATTCAACTAGTAATTAAGAGTAATGGAAGCGAGTTAAAAGATTGCTGGTTTGGAAACAGGCAGACCATTTTGCTGTTACCTGGAATTATAAGTTCACACGAGCTGCTGGGCAAGAGGCTTGAGCAAGTTAAAAGTTAAATGCAAAGCATTGATAAGGCAGGCAAAGCGGGAATTTGAAAAGAAACTTGCTGCGGAAGCAAAATCACGAAATAAAGACTTTTTCAAGTACATTCGTAGCAAAAGGCCTGTGAGAGAGTCAATTGGACCGTTAGATGATAGTGGGGTAAAAGGGGCAGTAAGAGGAGACAAGGCTATAGCGGAGAGACTGAATGAATTCTTTGCTTCGGTCTTTACTGAGGAAGATGTAGGGATGTTACCCAAGACTGAAGTGGTATTTAAAGGTGATACTGCAGAGGAATTGAGAGAAATATCGCTACACCGGGAAGATATATTACAACTATTTGATAAACTGAATAGTAGCAAATCACCTGGACCGGATGGTATACATCCCAGAGTGTTGAAAGAACTGAAATATGAGATTGCAGACCTGCTATTGGTAATCTGTGAACTTTAATTAAAATCATCTGTAATACCTGAAGATTGGAGGGTCGCCAACGTAACACCAATTTTTAAAAAGGGTTCCAGGGGTGACCCGGGAAATTACAGACCGGTGAGCCTGACGTCAGTACCAGGGAAAATGGTAGAAACCATCATAAAGAACAAAATTACGCAGCATGTAGATAGTCATGGCCTAATGGGAGACAGCCAACATGGCTTTAGACAAGGAAGATCTTGTCTTACTAATCTGATATGTTTTTTTGAAGGTGTGCATAAACAGGTAGACAAAGGTGAGTCGGTTGATATAGTGTATCTGGATTTTCAGAAAGCTTTTGACAAGGTCCCCCATCAGAGACTTTTGGCAAAGCTAAAAAGTCATGGGATAGGAGGCAGTGTACTATTGTGGATCGGGAACTGGTTAAAAGATAGAAAGCAGAGAGTAGGGCTAAATGGCCAATATTCCCAATGGAAAAAGGTGAATAGTGGAGTACCCCAGGGATCTGTACTGGGTCCGCTGCTTTTTGACATATTCATAAATGACCTGGAAAAGGGAATAACGAGTGAGGTTATCAAATTTGCAGATGACACAAAACTGTTTAAAGCTGTTAAAACCCAAGAGGAAAGTGGAAAACTGCAGGAGGACCTGGATAAATTGGAAGACTGGGCATCCAAATGGCAAATGAAATTTAATGTGGACAAGTGCAAAGTCATGCACCTAGGAAAGAACAACCCACACTATAGTTACTCGATGCAAGGCTCCACATTAGAAGCCACCACCCAGGAAAAAGATTTAGGAGTCATCGTGGATAACATGTTAAAACCCTCCACCCAGTGTGCAGCGGCGGCCAAGAAAGCAAACAGAATGCTAGGTATCATAAGGAAAGGGATGGAGAATAAAACAAAGGATATTATAATGCCTCTGTATCGCTCCATGGTACGACCGCACCTTGAATATTGTGTGCAATTCTGGTCACCGTATCTTAAAAAGGACATAGCGTTATTAGAAAAAGTACAGAGAAGAGCCACCAAATTGGTGAAGGGGATGGAAGGATACTCCTATGAAGAGAGGCTAAAAAGGTTAGGGCTCTTTAGCCTGGAAAAGAGACGGCTGAGGGGAGATATGATAGAGGTCTATAAATTAATGAATGGAGTGGAACAGATAAACGTGGATCAATTGTTTACGCTATCAGAATATAGAAAGACTAGGGGACATGTAATGAAGCTACAGGGTAAACTATTTAAGACAAATAAGAGAAAATATTTTTTCACTCAACGTGTAATCAAACTCTGGAATCTGTTACCGGAGGATGTGGTAAGGGCTGATAGTATAGCTGGGTTTAAAAAAGGTTTGGACAAGTTCCTGGAGGAAAGGTCCATAAACCACTATTAAAAAGGGACCCAGGATATCAATGCTTGACCCAGTACAAGCATTGTGGAGCTTGTGTCTTTTGGGGAAACTGCTAGGTACGTATGACCTAGATTGGCCACTGTTGGAAACAGGATACTGGGCTTGATGGACCTCGGTCTGACCCAGTATGGCATGTCTTATGTTCTTATGTTCTTAATGCAGAACTCCTGCCTTTTATTCCAAGCAAGGGGAAGAATGGCACTTTTTATTTATTTTTTTTGTTTTTTCCACTGAATTTCTTTGACCCCATTTTCTGGGTAAATACTGCTGTTTATTTTGCTGGATAGAAGGCCAAACATTAAACTATATATTAAGCCTTGCTCAGCCCCCCTTTTCCCCTCCCTCCCTCCCTAGCACTCTGTGCTTAGCCCCAGGGTGATGGGATGATTTTCAGCGGCACTCTCCGGATAGATTCAGCCAGTGACATTTACCCGGATCTTCTCTACCAGATAGGTGCATCCAGGATTTTCCCTCTGTTTTCAAAGTAAATGTATGGTGAAACTTTACTTGCTGCTAATTTCCTTTCCTGGAGTCCTGCTGGACCAGTCCAGACAAATGGGTTATCTCCCCCTGCCAGCAGATGATGGAGACAGAGAAAAAACTCAAACTATGCTGTGACATCACAGTTAATAAATCCTGGTGCAGCTAGGAGTTACCCATCAGTATTTTTGTAGCAAGCAAATGGAAGATGTACTGGAATCCTCCAGAAGGGCACCTAACCAAAGTAAACTATATTCAAGTTGTGCATGGATCCATGGCCGAGTTAAAGGAATAAGGACAAACTATATAGAGTATCTGCATGGTCCTGGGCACAAGGCTGAGAAAAGGGTGGGTCCTGGACTGGTATAGCAGGATTCTGGGAAAGGAAATTAATGGTAGGAAAATTTGGATGGTGAAGTTTTACTTGCTAGACCAGTCCAGACAAATGGGAAGTACCAAAGCTGCTACTCCACAGAGCAGGAAGAAAGCGCAGTAGAAAGCACACCCAAACCAAACCATGCCGTTGCTTGTGCTAGTGCGGTGCAAAGGTAGCTAAAGAAGACCATGTCGCCACCCTGCAATGTCCAAGGGCGAAGCACAAGATGACTCCACCCAGGAAGCCACCTGGGCATGTGTTGCATGAGCCTTTAGGCCCAGAGGAACAGGCCTTCCGCATAGTTAGTAGATCGAAGCAATGGTTTCTTTAATCTGATAACCAAGGGTCGCCTTGAAACTGCTTGTGCCTTACGGGGCCCGGTGAAAAGGACAAAGAAGTAATCTGAAAGATGGAAGGGATCCATCACTTTGGGTAAGCAAAAGCGCACATTGACAAAATGAAGGCCCTTAATTGATCCAGTACATTGCTCTGAAGACGGCACTAAAGCACCATCTTTTCCTCCTACATTACTACCTGTCCAGTGAAACATCACAGCCCAGCTTACCCTCCACCCACCACAATGACACCACCAGCACACCCAGGTCATGATGACGCACCCACAGTCTGAATACGACTGCACAAACCTGTAAATAATGATCTAAAATGTATATAGTTCAGAGCGAGTCGTATCCACAGCTGTACCTGTGGCATACCTGTGCACAAACAGCTCCGTTGTATATCATTACCCCTGTTAAACCCAAGTTGTAAAAGCTGTTCTCTGTAATGTGCATTGCATGCTCTGCTGCATTGTGAAAATTGTTATTACCTGTAAACCGTACTGATTTTAAAAAGCGCGGTATAGAAATAATTTAAATTAAAGAAAAAAAGAAAAAGAAAAGGCATGTAAGGAAAGCACCTGATTGACATGAAAAGGAGAAAGCAATTTAGGCAGGAAGGGGGGCACTGGGTTCAAGGTCACACCTTCAGATGAAAAGGTCAAAAATGGGTCTTGGAAGGAGAGAGCCTGTAACTCGGAGATCTGCCGTGCCGAGTTGATAACCCTGAAGACGGTGTTCCTGATGGCTGAGTCCTTAACCATAGCTCGCTTGAGCAGCTCAAAGGAGGGAATGCACGAGAGCCCAAAGGACAAGTGCCAGATCCCATGGTGGAACTACAAGGTGTACTGGGGGATGCAAGATCCAAACACCCTGGAGAAAACTCGCCACATCGTAGTACAGAGCCAGCGAGCGGCTTGCAACCTGTCTGCAAAGACAGGAGAGAGCTGCCATCTGCACCTTCAGCAAGCTCCAAGCCTAACCCTTCTCAAGTCCATCCTGGAAGAACACCAGCATCGAAGGAATCCAGTGCATACCATAGAGAAATCTGAGCTGCTGGCACCATCTCTCAAAAAGATAAGAAATATGGACATAAGCCAGGGAGGTGGAGCATCGCCTGGCCTTCAGCAAAGTGCCCACTGCTGCTGCAGAATAGCCTTTCTGTATTAGACGATACCTCTCAATGGCCAAGCTACAATGGATCTTCTATGAGCATAGGACCCATTGTAGCAACCCCTGCCAGGCACTGACACTCAGAGGCTTTGAAAGGAGAAGGTGAACAAGGTCCTCATACCACAGACAATGTGGCCAGTCCGGGGCAACCAGGATCACCAGTTGCAGATGATTTTTTATTTTCCAAAGGACCTGGGCTATTGTGGCCCAAGAGAAGGAACACACAAAGAAGGGATCAGAGGGCCAGGGCTGAACCAGTGTATCCACTCCCCTACACTTGCTCTCCTTGCGATGACTGAAAAAGGAAGGCACCTTGGCGTTGACAGCATTTGCTATCAAGTTCACCTCCAGAAGTCCCCAACGGTCTACTATCTGATTGAAAGCCCACCAGCAAGCTCCCAATCCCCGGGAGCAAGGAGATAACCGCTGAGGTATTCTGCCTCCAAGTTCCCTTCTCCCATGATATGCTGAACTGGGATCGCTTGCAGTTGCAGCTCTGCCCAGGGAAGCAGAAGGGACATCTCCCTCGCCACCCCTGAGCATTTTGATTGACATATGCCACTGCCGTGGCATTGTCGGAGAGGACTCAAACCGTGCAATATTGGAGTAAATCGTGAAATTGCAGTAGGGCCAAATGGATGGCGTTCACCTCAAGGTGATTGATGGCCCATTTGGCTTCCACTGGGGACCACTGATCTTGGGCTGTCCTGCCGAGAGAGTGGGCTCCCCAACCAGTGAAACTGGCATCTGTTGTGACAAACACTCAGGCCAGCATCTCGAGGGGCATCCCCTGAATCATCATGTCGAGAGAGGACCATCAAGCGAGACTGTGTCGCACTGTTTGAAGAAGCAGTAGATGAACTCTGTAGTCCTACATACAAGGGGACCAGCGAGTCATCAACATGTGTTGCAAAGACTGCGTGTGTGTTCTTGCCCGGGGAACAAGTTCCAAGGTCGCAGCGATCGCCCCTAATAGCTGCATATAATCCCATTCCGTGAGAACTAGATTCACCAGAAAATCCTGACGTTGGCAGCTGAGCTTGGACCATTTCTCTGCCATTAGGAAGACTCTGCCCACTCACATGTTGAAATAAACCCCGAGAAACTCTAGGTTCTGAAACAGCATCGGACAGCTTTTGCTGTGGTTCATTACCCAGCCAAGCCATTCGAGGAGCTGGCTCATGCGATGCAGAGAATGGAATGCCTCCAACCGAGACTTGGCTTGGATGAGTCAGTCATCCAGATAAGGATCGATGCAGACACCCTTGTGCCTGAGAGGTGCCATGACTACCACCATCACTTTGGAAACAGTGCAGGGAATGGGATTAACTGCACAAAGTGAAGTGCACAGAATTGGTAATAAGAGCCCAGTGTTGCAAATCTGAGAAAATGCTGCTGGTCCTCTCAGATGGGAATATGAAAATAGGCTTCCGCCAAATCCAAAGAAGTGAGCAACTTGCTTTTCCGCACCACATGAATGACTGATCATAGCATCTCCATGAGAAAATGTGGGATCTTCAGACTGCGACAAAAGGAGCAGTCTTTCTTGGGGATGTTGGAGTAGATGGAGTATCTTCTCTGGCCTCTTTCAATGGAAAGCACAAGAAGGATAGCCCAAAGAGCCACGGGAAGGGTAGTTTGAACAGCTGCCTTCTTGATGGTGGAACCATAAGAGGAAATGACAAAGGAGTCTTTTATGCCCTTTGCACACTCCAACCCATAGCCGTGCCTTATGATCATAACCCAGCAATCCGTTCTCAAACAGGCCTAGTCACGATAAAGACTAAGACCACCTCCCACTTGTGGGAGTCCAGAATGGGCTCCCAACCTGTCAGTGGGAGAGGTGAGAGGAACTCTACTTACCTTAGGCAGAGGTCTGGGAGAATGAACGATGCCCTCCCCGAAAGGACTGAGACTTCGAACCAGAACCTGAAGAGAGTGTAGTCTGCTTTCCCGGATGATAGTGGTGGGAGTCTCGGAACTTCGGTTGCTAAGAAGAGGCCCTTTGAGGAAGAAGAGGAACGCTCCGAGGAGACCTTGGACCTATGCTCTGGTGATTTCTACGGTTTCACTTCCCTATGATCTTTAACCTTTTTCTCGAGGCCCTTGCCTAAAAGGGAGTTGGCCCTTAGAGGCCACATCTGCAGACCAGTTTCTGAGCCATAACCAATGGTGGGCTACTGTTGCCGCCATGACCTCGAGCAGAGAGGCATAAAAGATCATAAAAGGCATCCACCAATGATGCCACCAGAGACTCAAGGTGGGCCGAATTAGCATCCTTGGGGAGAAGCTGAACCCATCGGAGAAGCATGCAAGCTCCAAGACTGCCATAAACTGCCAGAGAGGAAGCCAAGAGAACCATCTTCAGAAGGCCACCTACCTTCTGATTCCGAAGGGCTGTCCGCTCTCAAGAGAATGTTGGTGTGCTTCAACCTCAGGAAAATGCAACCATTACTACGACGATTCACAAGAACCTAATCATCTAATTTCAATGACATACAACTACCCCCTCAAACATCAGTGTACCGTATACACACAACTTCTATTACAACCTAACCTAATTGTAAAAAGCTCATTTCATGTTAACATTGAACATGGAATATTATCATTCTATGTTGTTGTTCCCTGTTCTATGTGACGTTCATTTAAATTGTTCCATATAAACCGCATTGACCTTTGGAAATGTGGTGTATAAAAAATGCTAAATAATAAACCACTTGCCCAGTTCCTCTTGTGATCATGCGTAAATGTGCCCTAAGTGTGAACATTTTTAAGGGCGGCATCAGAACAGTCCCATTCCTCAGAGACCATTTGCTGTAATTCCAGAGTGAAGGGAGACGCTCTGGAAGGTCTCCTGATGCCCACCAAGATGGGATCAGAGGTTGATTGAGCCTGAGCACCTCCCAAAACGTCTGGGATTCGCAGCTCACTAGCAATCTAAACAAAGTGGGGATCTCCTCACATTGGCAAAGATGCACCACCCTTGAATTGCTGTCATCTACCAGAGATACCTTCCCATCTTTCGGATGCGCTGGATGACAAATCCTCCTGGGAACATTCATTTGGCTCATCACCACCAAAGGACTCTCTCCAAAAAGTCATCTTGGGACGAACACCCTCCCAGTCTGAGTCTGGACCCCAGGAGCACTTTTGGCTCGATCAACAGCAGTAGGGACTGGGAATGACTGAGCAAGAGCAAGGCCCTCATCCCCTTCCAGTCCCCAAGCAGGCTGAAAAATTAAAAAAAAACTCTGCCACTGCTGTATCCAGAAGCTGAAGTAACTGTGGCATCTGCTGCAGGGGGGGGGGCTGTTGCGGCTGTGGGAACAAGATGAGAGGAGTTGACTCTCCTTCAAGGCTGACACCTCCGGTGCTCTGTGGAAGGAACTACTACCGCTGAAGAAGGAGCCCCGCCGAAGTCTTTGGTGGCTCCAGCTGCATCAGTGCCAACTGAGCAGAGGTCTCCCTGGGATTGGCTGCACAAGCGGCACAGACAATATACTAAAAATCATCTTCATCACTGCTGCTTGCTGCAGTCGAAACACCATGGGAGAGAAGGCATGCTGGAAGAGGGCCCAAGATGGCATGTGCATCCGCGCAGGAGCACTCACAAATGGGCAGGGGGGAAAAAGCATCTGTGGTAGAACCGCTACAGCTTCACTCATTGTTTGGTAGTCTGGGTCCTCAGCCACCTACACTATTGATTCAGGCGGCTTCCTGCTGTGACTCCCCTCTGGAGGGGCAAGGGGGGGGCACCCCAATTAGCCATGTGCTCTGGAACAGATTGTCTGCTATATGATTTTCTCTTTCTTTTTTTTTTAACAAGTAAAAAGAACTTTACCGTAGCCAAATTAAAATGAAGATACAAACAAAAGGATCTGCTAGGCACTCCTGATCCTAGCCCACCACCGAGCTACACTGGCTGTCTAGCCAGGAGCTCGTCCCCAAAAATGGTAAAGAGCAGCCATAGGGGTATCTCATATATGCCATGCAGTCTTTAGACAGCCAAGCTCCACTGGCTCATCGCTTCAAGCTGGCCAGGAGCTCCAGACCTCAGCGGCAAAAAAACAGGAACCATTATCTACTGGAGACAGAGAAAATAGTGAAGAGTGCTCTTGGCTGCACCAGGATTTTATGCCAGTGATGTTGTCACAGCATAATATGAGGGGTTTTTTCTCTGTCTCCATCATCTGCTGATAGGTGGAGAGACCTCATTTTTCTGGACTGGTCTAGCATGTGTTTTCACTTTTGAAACTACTCAGAGTGCTGCAGCTTCGTTTCTTCATCTGAAACGAGCACAGTCCAAAAATTCAGCACCGCATGCATTTGTTCTCTTGCTGAGATCCTGCCCTGGGAATATTATAGTTAAAGTGTAGGTAAATGTATGCATTGGAATAAAAAGCAGGCCCAGTCACTGCAGAAAGCAGCCTTCTGGACATTGTTGCTAAGTGTTGTTGAATTATTTTCCTGTCTGTCCTCTTTGCTGTCCAACTTTTAAAAATACCATGGCTTGGACAAGTTAAATTTTGTCAAAAGTCTTTCATAGCTGTACCACCAAGAGCAATGCGTCTTCTGATTTCTTGACTACTTTTTATTTCATTATTGAATATGGATCCAAGCAGGTTAAAGTTATCTACTATTGCTATTTTTTCTCCATCAAGGCTGACATGATTCTGCCTGTTATCAGGGTCTTTGTTGTCTTCATGTTAAGGTGCAGATCCATTTTAAGACTGTTCCTCAATCTTGATAACACACACTTCAGATCATCTTCACTTTCAGCCAGTATTGTGGAGGTATCAGCATAACAAAGGCTATTAATGAGTCTTCCACCCATCTTCAAACCTCAGTTGTCTTCATATAGTCCTGCTTCTCTGATTTGTGCAGCATAGAAATTAAACAGGTAGGGAGAAAGTATGCAGCCTTGTTGTGCACCATTGCTGTTTTTTAACCATTTTGTGTTTCCTTGTTCTGTTCTTTACATTGATTGATTAAAAAGCAGCAGTTAAAACTATCAGGTGTTCTGGTATGCCCATGCTGCTTAATGTGGCCCAGAGTTCTTCATAATTTACCTAATCAAAGGCCTTGCTGTAGCCAAGGAAACACATAGATATCCTTTTGTCTTTTCAAGGATCTATTTCGCATCTGAAATGATGTCACTGGTTCCTCTCCCTTTCCTAAACCCTGCTTATCCTTCGGGCAGTTCTCTTTCCAGGTATAGTGGTGGTCTCCACTGAACTATCCTAGTAGAGTCTTGCTGGCATATGGGATCAGAGCACTTGTGTTATAATTTTCAGTCTGTCTGATTTCTTATCTCCAGGAACAGCAGGAATGAGTCCTCACATATGGGTATCGTCGGTACCGACGGAGCCTGCGCAGGAGCGCTCCCCAGCGTCCAATAGGAACGCTTTTGGGAGCATCCCTCAGCATATGCGCGCTGCCTTCCCACCTTTCCAACTGTCCCTCCTCAGTTCTTTGTTTTCCGCGGAGCCAACAGGACCTATTCCCTGTCACCGCAGAAAATTCCATCTTTAAAATTCTTTTTTGTGGTCACGCTTGCCTACCGCACGATGCCTACTGGTACCGCCGGTTCTTTTCTAAAAAAAAAAAAAAAATGTTTTGGTGCTAGGTGCCATTTCGGGCATTAGGCCCCATTTCTCCAAAATCATGGAAAAACCAACTAGTGGTTTTAAAAAAAATGTACTAAGTGTGGCGGTACCATTTCCGTCACGGACACCCATGATTGGTGTCTAAAATGTTTAGGACCTAATCATTCTCCAACTGAATGTCTCTCCTGCATGGGGATGACTAAAAGAGGAAGACAGAACCGGGCCACAAAGCTCGGCACCCTCTTCTCTTCAGATGCCAGATCCATTGCATCGACATCGTCAAGGGCCTCTTCTTCCTCCCATGGATCTCAGGTAACTAAACATAAAAGCCGGTCCTCAAAGGGTAGCTCTCCTGCTAAGCATCGAGAGGCCATTGGCATTGCCCTTGAGGGAACCACACCGGCAAAACAGCCCCGGCGGGAGGCTTCGGCTTCCAAAGCATCGATGGGGCTTCAGGATGTTCTCGAGGCTTCAACCTTGCAAGAACTACCTGTGCCATGCTCCAGGGGTTCCGGCCGTTCTCACCGGTACTGACACCCAGGCATCGACAGACCAGAGATTTCTTGCTATCGAACGCAGTATCGCAGCTCTTCTCTCAGCTGCGGTACCGGTGGTCCCTAGGGCACCGGTGCTGACATCGACACCGATGCCGGTACCGACACCGGTACCGGCCCCAATGGTAACTCTTCCTATTCCACAGTTGGCCATGATGTTGTCTTCCAAAGTTCCTGGCAGAGCCTTGCAAGTATTGTAACAGCTTCATCCGATTGCTGTAAATTTGAATAGGAATGCCATCAATAACCGGTGCTTTGATTTTTGATGATGTTTTCAATATTGCTTTGACTTCTTTCATCACAAACAGTTCCTGATTGTAAGGTACAGGCTGAAATAGCTGTTGGTCCACTTGATCTTTATGGTATAATGACTATGTATTCTTCGACTTGATCTTCTCAGTATTTATTTATTTAAAAGTATTTATATCCCACTTTATCCTTGAATCAGAGCAGATTTCACTGCAAACCAATCAAGTAGGGTAGTGCGGGGGGTGTCGGCATGCAGTGGTTGTGGAGTATCTTCACAACATGGATCCTTGGGCCTTTTTCAGCATTCCATTTCAAGGCTGGAATTTTCTCTCTCTCTCGTAGCTTTAGGAAAGCCGATTTTGTTCTTCCTCTGGTAGTTTCTGATTCTATTTCCTTTCATGTGTCATTGCAGTACATCTCTTTATCTCATCTTGCTGCATGTTAGAAATCTTTAATTTTTGCAATGAACTCCTTTCTCTTCTGGCTTTAGCTTCTCTGCATTTCTAAGCAGTGTTTGGAATATTTTGATCATCCATTTTCATCCGTTTTCTGCTTTTTCACCTTTTGCAGAGACTTCACTTGTGCACGATTTTCTTGATATCCCATTGCTCTACTGGTGCACTGTCATTTAGTGAATGAAATTCACAGGCAGTCTTTTTTTTTCTCTTTAAACTTTAAATTTTATTCAATATTTCCAATCCACTGCCACTATACATATACTATAAAGGCAACTTTGTATACAACAGCATCCCAGTATAAAAGACAATATAACAGTTCCCCAACCCACCCCTCATTTACATATAAAAAACACCCCCCTCCCCCAACTTCCTCCACCTGCCCACTAAACCCCTCATATCCACCTGTCTCCCATGCTCCAGTACTGAAGACTGGGCACAGTATGTGGCCACATCTCCGAGTTCAGAAACCTCCCTGTCCCCTCCTGCACTGTCTTACTTACCATCCCACGGGTCATCTTCCTAACCTTCCCAGGCCTGATTTACATTTATATGTGCTTTATTTTATATTGTTTCATTTTCCACTGTTCATACGATCCCCAGACCTTCTGGAAATTTTCCCTACACTGACTAATGGGGGTCACCTCACACATGATGAAGATAATCTAAACGCATCAATATCAGACTGGCATCCATTCCCAGGCTATCTCCATTGGAATTGCAATGCAGAAATATTTCACAAACATTACCACCTCCATTCCTCCTTCCCCATTCCAGACATCCTGTGAAAGGGGCGTCTTTTCTACCTTCCAGTCCCTTATTTCTTTTACAGACCCACCCCTTTTTTATCAGTGGGCAGTCCCACCAGATGTGCATAAAGTCCCCAGTACCCCTATGGCCCTTCCAACAGTCAGGACTCCCCTCCCTCTGTACCCTACATAATCTCCTGGGAGTGAGAGAGAGAGGCTCTATATAACATCTAATAGCACTGCTTTTGACACAGAGGCCACCCTGGCACACGCCTATACCATATCCCACATCCCACAATCTCTTTCCCCCACTCCCTCCAATATACCTTTCCCATGCTATGTATGTATGTGTGTATGTATATTTATTTATTTCATGTACCCTTGCCCAGTATCCCTTATATCACTTCCACTGTTTCCCCATATCAATCTGTCCCCCTCCCCACCCACAAACACATTTAATATCCATTTCTCTTATCAACATGTACATTATACTTCAAACCCCTCCCACCACCCTCACTCCTCTCAAATAACTCCTGTTCCCGTACTTCAGTCTGTACTGGCTACAATGTACAATCCTGATTGATCCCTCAACTATCTGCCACTTTCTGATTCTGGCCCTGCTTGCCCTTCTCTTTCATTGCCACGTTCCCTTCTTTTCGGTGCCTCTAGTGTGATTCTCTACATGCATATCCATGTTTATTACCCTGTTTATTGTAAGTGCATTGAACTGCCCTCTTTGCACAAATACGTTTCCTGTAAACCGCACTGATAATAAATAGTGTAGTATAGAAAAGCAATTAAATAAATAAATAAATAAAATAATGCTTGGTGATGCCTGCCATTCCTGCCTCCTTCAAGGCTGCTATTGGTTCCTTCTGAGTTGTGGCCTTAATGGTGACACCATTCATGGTAAAAGCAATCCCAAAGGGATGCAACCAGCGATGATGCACATTTTCATGGTGCTATCTCATGGTATAAACTGGAGGGCCCTCCACCATTGGAAGGTGGCACTGGTCAAATTGGCATAAATAGCCACCCTATGCCCACACCACTCAAAGCAGCCTGCCACCCTCATCCATTCCTTGATGGCAAAATCATGCAGGCAGATTCTTGCCTTTGGGCTGTTCATCTCTCACTTGCCCTAGCGCTCTGTAAGCCCTGTCCACTTGTATGTTGGTGACTTCTTGTCCACCAACCCCCTTTTCTAGTAACGTTTTACAAACGTCCTGAGCCACTCTCATACAGTTCTTGAATTCCTCAGTCTCTGGAACCCCTTTTAACCACAGATTGTTCCTTCTGGTACGGTTTTCTTAATCCTCCAATTTGAGTTCCATGTGCCCCCTCGCACCTTCCAGCTCCTCTACTCTGCTGGAGGTCAAGTACATTTTCTGTCGTTGTCTCTGCCTGCTCCTCAATATCCTCCACTTGTCAGCCCCTGTCTGAGAGCTCTGAGCACAGCTCTGACGTTACCTCCACCACCTCTGCCTTTATCCTAGCCATCTTCATTTTTTAATTCTCTTATCTCCACCATGCCGTGGCCCGCCAGCAACTCCCCCATGCTCGCCTCGTGCACAGCTGCCATCTTTGTTCTGCTCTGCATGGTGGTGGCTTTGAAAGAATTCTCCTTTACTGGCCATTTTTCGGTGGGTTGCAGCTATCCTTTGCACCCCTCATCACCTCAGGTTTGTTTGGGACTCAGTTGCTACCTTCAGATTGGGGAGTGCTCACTTTTTAAACTCTTTGCTGGGGTTGACGATTGAGAACTGTTCAGCTGTCCATCAGGATCTGCTGACATTACTTCTTCCTGCCATTGGTATATTTTCAAGATTATACTTTATAAATATCAACCCAACACGCTCAGACAAGGGTGCCAATAATCATGTCCTTAAAGCTCCAAACAACAATAAAGATCGTTCATGTATCAATGGATGGCTGAAAAATATTCACATTCACTATAGTAAAAAATTAAGTAAAATTCAAGTTTTAAATAGTGGAGGTCTCAGACTAATTTGGCTCTGTCACAGGGACTTCCGTCCATTCTCAAAGCAGGTTGCCCATTTGCATCAACGACCTCTCAACTAGAGCAGGTTATCCAACACAATCACAGAATTCAAAAATTTTTTTAAGATGTCATGTAGCACTGTACTTATCTGTGTCATCAAAATAACCCGCTATTGTGGACTGATCAAAGATCCCGACGCCTTTCACGGGTACCAGTCATGCGTTTCATGACTTATGCTTTCTTCAGGGGATCACTCAAGATCTCTCGTCCAACATTTTTCACACTAACATTCAAAACAGGGAAACTATATCACTACTATGTCCAACCCCTTCTTCACTTAGACAAACCATAAATAATCAGATCCCACCTCAAGATATAAAGAGAAAAATCATACCTCTCATATATGACGAGCTGCCCGCATTCTACTGGAGATTACCAAAAGTCTTACCGGCTCTACCTTAGAACGCTGTGCATGCGGGCTAAGGAAAAAGCCCTCCCTCTTATGGGAAGCTCTCAAAGCCTAACGAACCAATCAAACGTCAGTGTATTACCCAATCGTTTGACTACCGAAGGACCTACCCATTTTACTTAAAAGCTATTTATCGCTGTAAAAAGAAAAATTAAGTAAAATACGTCATTCAAATTTCTAATAGTTACTTCCCTCTTACTCCCGCACAAAGGATACATTTAGGTCTAACATCAAAATTACTGAGCCACTACTCACACCCAACATCTGACCAATCCAAAAACACGCCCCTCTTAATCTCACTCACCTCCAGACTTAAAGGAACCTATCGAACATCAGTGTGCCTAATACAATCCTATTAATGAAAACCACTTCCTTCTCCAAGTACTCATACACTATGGAGCTTGATGAAACAAATACAATATGTTGTTTCAATTTCTAATACTTTCATACACAGCGTGCCCATTCTATGGAGGCATTTAAGCCTTTGGGAAACACTGTATCAAATGTATATATCCACCATTGCTCCTGCCTTATCAATGCCTGATCCAAAGACACGCCCCTTTCGCCCTGTAATACTTGATCAACACATAAAATCCGAAGTTGCTCATACCGATAATGTTTTAACAGACAATGCTGAACTATTGGGGCCTCTGTCACTTTGTGTTTCAAACGACTCTTATGCTCCCTAATGCGGATTCGAAATACACGTGTAGTTTTCCCTATGTAAGCTAATCCGCATGGGCAAAATATCATGTCCTGGCAATGTCCCAGTTTTTATACTATTTCCTTTTTTTAATTGGTCTTGTATGTGTTAACTTTGTGTGCATATATAGTCCAAAGCCATGTCACTGGCCACTTTTTTATTTTAGGAGATATTGGACAGTAAGCTGTTGAACTGTAAGGGTGTCGGTGTTGACCACAGCTGTATACATACATGCTTGTATCTCTCTCTTGATGTAGATACAAATATTCAAATATACATCTTGCGGAGTGAATGGAATGCTCACCACCAGAGTGGATCGCTTATTCCCATTATTAGTGTGCTTAATTACTTATTTATTTGCTATATTCTATGATTGTGATCCAGTCTTGTAGATTAGTGTGAAGCTATCCTTGGAGCACAGTTGTATGGTAAATATGCTGCCGGGTTGATTGTCACAGAAACAAAGGCCAGGATGGGAATGCAAAGAGTTGTGTGGGAGGCCTGATTCCAAAGGAGGATGAAGGCTAGCCCCCACCCCCCCATCACAACCTCATGGTAAGGTATGTAGCCTAAGGAGAACTTCCTGTGCCCAGCATTATCTGGACCAGGGCCCCTGCAACGAGGTTCATCCCATGCCTTGAGGGAACTAAACGTGGTTGGTAGCAGATGCCTGGCAGAAGAGCTGTAATGATCGCTGGTTGTTTTTTAAGTCTGAATAGCTGGGAGCCAGCCCTGATGCAGGCACAGTCCCCCTGCGGCATGCCAGAGCCAAGCCCTGACGTACTGAAAGGCTTGGGAACTGGAGGATCACAGTGAGGGTGTTTTACAAATATCCTACTGAAGGCAGGTGTGATAATGGCAGCGGCGGCAGAGTATGGCCAGCTCGCTCCACTGAGGTTTATGGAGGCCTCATACCCCCCTTAACTGCTGGATGTCACTTGACCTTGGCTTGTGACATTCTAACATGCTGATGGTAGGCTGGGTCTGCTGTTGTGGGAGGTACAACCCCATGCTGTGGTGCCGTGCAGGATGCCATGTTGTTGCTGCATGGCTTAAGGTAGTGCTGTGGTGAGGAATAAGGGTATCTGCCTCTATCAGCAAATTGATGGTTGCGGTGATGGGAAGTGCAGCAGTAGGTGCTTCTTTTTGGCTTTTGTTTTCTTTTTTGCATAAAACATCCTGCAGGAGTTAGAGCTGGATTGGCCACTGTTGGAAACGGCATCCTGGGTTTGAAGGACCTTTGGTCTGATCCAGTGTGCCATTTCTTATGAAGAATTTTCCTTTCCTAAGAAGATAGTCTGGGAGTTTGAGCTGCTCTGTGGGTCTCTCTTGGAGAAAAATTATATCCTTAAGGTACCAAGTCTAGGTCCCTTGGGAGTTGCAGCTGAGCTTGATTAGGTGTCTTAAAAGTAAAGGAATTTTAGAAGGAGAAAAACTTTAAAATAAAGGGAGAGCAAATTCCACCCTAGGTCCATGAGCGGCTGAAAGAGACAAAGAGGAAGGAGCAGTGGGCACACTGAGGGATTCACCCGCAGATGCCTAGATGAGTTTTCAGGACTCTTCTGGGCTCTGGTGCTGTCATGGATGATGAGTACATCCTGCTTGTCTGTGGAGAGAGGAGCTGCACCTCCTTCATTTAAACCACCTGCTATCGTTCAATGATGGGGGTTGGCCTACCATCCTGGAGAGAGCTGACATGGTCAGATTCTTGGCCCATCACATCAGGGGATGAGATATGCTTATTTGATTTGCTTAATTGCCTGTCACAGGGCACCAGCGTGGTGTATAAAGATAGAAAGGAACGCCATAAATTAGAGGACAGTTAAAATTAATCATACCAGACCAGGGAAGAAAGGTAAGGATGGGGAGAGGGGAAAGCATAAGGATGGCAGGGAACTGACACATTAACTGCAAGGGTAAACCGATGTGAATCTGGTCTAGGGGGGCTCTACTTTGAGGGCAGAAGGGAGGGAGTTCCTGGAGACAGGAGCAAGGACTATAAGTTTGACCTCAGCCTGCAGGCTTCTTTGAGATGGATGAGGGTGAAGTGGGAGCTGCTTTGACATACTAAGCGGAGGGACATGGAGGGAAAGAATATAATTTGTAGGAACTTGAAGAAGCGGATAATCTGCATCTAAACTGCAGCTATTCATTTAAGGGGGACAAATAATGTAAATTAGTTAGCCCATAGCCTGGGGGTTAGAATGAATTAAAGTAGAATGTCCAAAATAGGACAAAGGTTTTGGGAACATGCAGGGCCCTGTACTTTTAAAAGAGCAACACGTTTTGGAGGTGGAAGTTGAGCAATAGCTGAATACAGGAATGGTAACAGTCTTGAATTTGGAAAAGAACTGATATCAGCTTGTGGATTTCCTTGTCCAATGTGCTAATCCTTCAAGCCTGGTGCTGTTACGTGGCTATATCTTATCAAACCTTCACAAAGGAGCTGATGCCACAACTGGCCAAATTATTTAAGGTGGTGGTGGTGGTGGTGGTGGTGGTGAAACCATTGTAGAAGTCGGAGTCCAGGAGAGCAGTAGAGACTATATGCTCTTTGTGGATCGTATGGACTCATTTCACTGTAGATAAAACAGCATAACAGAAAGATGGGCTAGAGTGATGGACCCTGTCCAGCAGGGGTTATTAAACAAGACTTGAGTAGGAGATATCCACTCTGCCACGAGGGCTAGAGAGCAGGGACTCTATTCTATAGAAAGTAGGCTTGGGGGCCAGGGATCACTTAACTATAGTATAGACCTGTAGGAGGTTCACAACTTTTGTCTCCTCCTCCTCCTCCCATGTCCTTTTCTCCTCCCCCCCCCCCCTTTCCATCCTGGAGACACCCCTCCCCGGTCATGGTGTCATAGACCCCCCGGGGCGTTAAGAACTGTGCTCTAGTCTAGCACATTACAACTTCTACGTAAGAACTAGACAAGGTCAGTCCTAGATGGTTTTAACTCCCAACTGAAGAGGAAAATAAATGCTTGTGGTAGTGAATGATATTCTCTTTACCCTTTTCCTACTGCAAGAGAGAAAGAGATGAGAATCGTGCGGTTCAAGATCAATAAATAATTCGGAGCAGATGATTCAAGATGAGATTGAGGGAGTAAAATGATAGTTTCTTTTTCGTGGGTGGAGGAAGACGGAATTGAAAATAACCAGAGACTAGAAGGACCTGTTCAAAAACAACTTTGTCCTGCTTTTAACCTCACTGCAAAAGGATATTGCGAAACAGGGAAAAGGTGAAATTTGCTAGAGCGCAGGGATTATGTGTGAGGCTCTTTTTTTTTTTTTTTTGCAGATTGTGCCCGATGCAGTTTCTGTTAAGGGCTGCAGTCTCCTGATCCTGCAGTTTGGCATGGGTGGGTGGATTTGTCCATGAAAGAAGAACGGGGCCTGGGCATGTTTGTTTCTAATGAGCTTAAGGTGGCTAAACAGGTACAGAAGGTGATGGCAAAGGCTAGGATGCTTGGGTGCAGAGAGAGGAAAGGAGGATGTGCTAGTGCCTCTGTGTACATTTATTTTATTTGTTATTTAGCTCACGCCTTTCCAGGGATGATTCAAGGCGAGTTACAGGAACAAAGGAAGATCTGAGGGGAGGGTTTTCTCTTTGTTTTTTTCTTTCTTTCTTTCCTTCCAATCCAGGGTCACGATTTCTCCTACACGTCTCTATAATTCCCCATGCTTCTCTTATTACTTTGGAAACACATGTAAGTTGTCATGCCAATAACGTTGTCTCTCTACCTTCCCTTATCCTCTGCTTCATATGTCCACTGCAGCCCTCCCGTCTCTTCCCCTCCTGCAGGTCCGTGCGAGTGGTGCGGCTGCACCGGGTGTAAACACAGAAGGGGACATGGATATCATTACTGTGCTTTCAGGAAGTTCAAAAAGAGAAGTTACTAAAGGTGGCTTGGGGGAGGAGGGGTACCAGGTTCCTAAAAAAAAAAAATAAATGAAACCGTGGGCTGTGCTGCAAGCCAAAGTGTGCAATCAATCAGATATGGCAAAGGGCCTGAGCTAGTAAGAATGAAAAAGCAGCGAGCAAGTGCAGGGAATTTCACTGGCCCTCTCTGTGACCCTGAGCAAGATGCTTAACCCTCCTCTGCCTCAGCTCTTAAGGACGCCTAGGGCCAGAGAAATAGATGCAGTGCTGTTGCAGAGGCCTGAGCTCAGTCCCTTTTATAAGGCAGTTCGTAAATTACCTCTTGTCGCTTCCTGCCTTAATTACTACTGTCTGTCTTTGGCAAGAGCTTAGTATCCTAAAAAAAACGGGAAGAGGTTAGTCATAGGCGGGAGTGGATTCAGGTTTATGAATGAATCCCGTTAGCTCCGCCTTTATTGCCTAATATGGATGCATCCTCCGAGCTACACGAGCCGTTCTCGCTGCTGATTGGCTGGTACTGATCTTTACTTGACGTTGATGTTCCGTCCAAGTTATGGCTACGCTGGATTGATGGCTGGTCTTCTCCAATGTTAAGAGAAGCGTGGGCGGCGGCTTCGCCAATGGAAACAGGGTATGGGCGGGCCTTGTGTCGGACCGGATAAAGCGTTGCGCCGGTCATTGTTGAGGAGATTTAAAGGGACCGTGGCTGGAGCGACAAGTAAAGGAGCGACCGGAACCCGGTACCAGAAACAGATATGGAGGCTGCCCCGCCCCCCGTCAAGCGCCCCTGCCTCAGACCCGAACCGAGTGTGAGTCGCCCCCGCACACTACTGGACCTGAGCGCCCGGAGAGTGGCCGAGAGCTGGGCCTACGAGCAGGTGAGAGACATCCCTTCCCCTAAAGTGACACCCAGAGACTCTCCCCCAGCATCAGTGAGACACTCTCACCCAGAGACTGCCCCTAGGGTCACAGAGACACCCTCACCCAAAGACACCCCCCGGCGTCAGTGAGACACCCTCATCCAGAGACAGCCTCCCGGCTTCAGTGAGACACCCTCATCCAGAGACAGCCCCCAGCGTCGGTGAGACACCCCCACTCAGAGACTGCCCCAAGGGTCAGAGCGACACCCTCACCCAAAGACGCCCTCACCCAGAGACAGCCCCCAGCATCAGAGAGACACCCTCACCCAGAGACATCTCCCAGCGTCAGTGAGACACCCTCACCCAGAGACAGCCCCAGCATCAGAGAGATACCCTCACCCAGAGACAACCCCCAGCATCAAAGAGACACCCTCACCCAAAGACACCCCCTGGCTTCAGTGAGACACCCTCACCCAGAGACTGCCCCTAGGGTCAGAGAGACACCCTCACCCAAAGACACCCCCCGGCAGCAGTGAGACACCCTCATCCAGAGACAGCCCCCAGCATCAGAGAGATACCCTCACCCAGAGACAGCTCCCAGCATAAGCAACACCTTCACCCAGAGACAGCCCCCAGCGTCAGTGAGACACCCTCACCCAAAGACACCCCCCCCCCCGGATTCAGTGAGACACCCTCCACCAGATACTGCCCCAGCATCAGAGAGACACCCTCATCCAGAGACAGCCCCCAGCATCAGAGAGACACCCTCACCCAGAGACTGCCCCCAGCATCAGAGAGACACCCTCACCCAGAGACTGCCCCTAGGGTCAGAGAGACACCCTCACCCAAAGACACTCCCCGGCTTCAGTGAGACACCCTCCACCAGAGACAGCCCCCAGTGTCAGAGAGACACTCGCACCCAGAGACAGCCCCCAGCGTCAGAGAGACACCAGCATCTAGAGACAGCCCCCGGTGTCAGTGAGACACCCGTACCCAGAGACTGCTCCCAGTGTTAGAGAGACACCCTCACCCAGAGACTGCCCCTAGGGTCAGAGAGACACCCTCACCCAAAGACACCCCCCCCCCGGCTTCAGTGAGACACCCTCCACCAGAGACAGCCCCCAGCGACAGAGAGACACCTGCACCCAGAGACAGCCCCCGGCATCAGTGAGACACTCTCACCCAGAGACAGCCCCCAGCTTCAGTGAGATACCCTCACCCAGAGACACCCCCAGCTTCAGTGAGACATCCTTACCCAGAGACAGCGTCAGTGAGACACCCAGAGACTGCCCCCAGAGTCAGAGAAACACCCTCACCCGGAGACATTCCCAGGTGTCAGTGAGACACCCTCACCCAGGGACTGCCCCTGGCGTCAGTGAGACACCCAGAGACTGCCCCCAGCATGTGAGACCTGCATCCAGAGACTGCCCCCGGCGTCAGTGAGACACCCTCACCCAGAGATTGCCCCCAGCATCAATGAGACACCCTCATCCAGAGACTGCCCCCGGTATCAGTGAGACACCCGCACCCAGAGACTACCCCCAGCATCAGTGAGACACCCTCACCCAGATACAGCCCCCAGGGTCAGTAAGACACCCTCCACCAGAGACACCCCCAAGGTCAGTGAGACATCCTCACCAAGAGACTGCCCTAGCATCAGTGAGAAACCTTCACCCAGAGACAGCCCCCAGGGTTAGTGAGACACCCTCCACCAGAGACGCCCAGGGTCAGTGAGACACCCTCACCCAGAGACTGCCCCCAGCATTAGTGAGACATCCTCACCCAGAGGGAAACTGCTAGGTACGTATGACCTAGATTGGCCACTGTTGGAAACAGAATACTGGGCTTGATGGACCTTGGTCTGACCCAGTATGGCATATCTTATGTTCTTATGTTCTTAGAGAAAGCCCCCAGCATCAGTGAGATGCCCTTACCCAGAGACAGCCCCCAAGGTCAGTGAGACACCCTTAGCGTCAGTGAGACACCCTCACCCAGAGACATCCCTCAGCATTAGTGAGAGACCCTCACCCAGAGAAATCCCAGCGTCGGCGAGACACCCTCACCCAGAGACCACCCTCAATGTTAGCGATATATCTTCACACAGAGACCACCCCCCCCAGCGTTAGCAAGACAACCTCACCCAGAGACACCTCCCCTAGAATTAGTGAGATACCCTCGCCCAGGGACGAGTCCTCAACCAGACCCCCCCCACACCTGAGATATGCCCCCAATTGTTGACCTTTAGACTGATTGACCTCTGAGACAGTCCCATCTTTGTGAAAGCTGTAATCACTGAGATGCTTCAGTGTCATCTCTCGACTTTCCTAATACCGTTATGTTGGTGTTCCTTAGGAAGACAGGAAATTGTGCGGAATACAGCAGTCAGAATTCAGGAGGTGTTGACATTAGAGACTGTATTAATCCATTACTAAAAGGCCTTTATTAACCCTTGAGGCAATCTTCAAATTAAAATTGATTTCGTCCTTTGGGTATTTAATGTTAGAAATAAATTGGGGCCTGACTATCTGACGGAAATGCTGATTTACCCTTGTCCCTAGTTTTCCTAAGCAACAAGCTACCCAAGATATTTATTTATTTGGACACTTTTCTCTGTGATTTGCGCTAGAAAGGACCAGGCAGTCTCTTGGTTTATGACCTATACAAGTCAGACTGCAGAAAGGCAACGTCCTGTGCGGGCTGAGGGTCTTCTGGCAGGGAATCGGGGACTTGTGATCATTTGAAGTTTATTATTGTGGCCTGGTAGGTACTTGAGATATGTAGATAGATGGCGAGTTTTAGAGCGCACTGACTGATATCGGGACTAGGACGTGCAGGGCCTGAACAAAACTAGACTTAGATTCAGTTAACTTATTGATATGAGAGTTTCACATGTGTTGCCAAAGTAGTATGTTTTCATAGGAATTAATACAGCTCGATCACTGATGTCTCCTGTGAAACACCCCACTCCTCAAGACAGCCCTCTTTACTGATGAGACATGCTTGATCATTGATGCCAAGATTTACCCATCCTGAGGTGACTCCAATTGCTGACCCTGAGAGAAATCCTTATCACTCCCATCACCGAGACCCCCCATCACTAATCTGGACACCCCGGACACTGAAAACCTGGAAGGTGGCAGGGAGCCGAGCATTCCAATAGGTGAAAGACCGAGACGTCCCATACGCTTCCTTAAGACAGTAAGGAAGAGTTGCGCCTGCAAGCAGACTGAGACAGATAGATAGAAACACGACAGCAGAAAAAGACCATCTGGCCTATCCAGTCTGCCTTCCCTACCCAAATATTATAGTCCCTTTTTTCCTTTAGAGAGCTTCTGTGTTTGTTCCATGCTTTCTTGAATTCAGATACTGTCCTGGGAGACTGTTCCTCGCATCTACCACTCTTTCCATAAAGAAATATTTCCTCATATTACTCCTGAGTCTATCCTCTTTCACCTTCATCCTGCCACCAAACTCAGAACTGATTCGCAATTCCTATGCCATTGACCCCTTTACTTTAGCCAAGAGTATTTGTCCCACTATAGACCCTCAGTGACCTTTCTGTTCATATACCCCTATCCTAATGATCACACTCCCCCCTGCCGCCCCTTTCTGTCCCTAGGGCAGGGTGTCTTCCTCCTTTCTCCCTATATCTGGCCTCTTTCCCCTCCCCCCCACACACACTTTGTCAATGGCTGCCACATTCATGTTGTGACAGATTCACTGACAGTATCAGGAATGTCATAACAGAAACTGCCTTGTGCTGTCACCACCATCCCCTTCTGTTGCTTGGTGACGCCATTGACCTTAGGGTTTACAGAAGCAGGTGATTATACGCCCTCGATTGCTGCATGCAGATGAGCTGTGGCGGGGGGTGGGAGGATGACTGCAAGGGAAGGAATTCTTGTTGCAGAAACTAGATGGTCCTCTTGGTGAAGCGGACTGTAGGGGTTGGATATCAAGGTAGGTGCCGGGTGAGCAACCCTGATATCTGGATGTGAGCTATAGTGATGTTTCCAAAGTCCTTTACGAGGTCAAGTATCTGAAAACTGCTCACCTGACTAAACGTGTATGTAGTGTTTCACTGTGGATATAAGTGTAACTGCCGGGAACGTGTTTCCATGAGGAAATATGTCTAGATTTCTTTTCCATGTATAAAGTACACACATAAACATGTCCCCTTGACAAGCTTGAAAGGAAGAGTTTGCCTGCACTGTTTTGAATGCAGACAGTTTGGAAAGTGACAGACCTAGCTTGTCGCCGTGCCTTGGAATAGGTTTAGAAGTCCCACTAGACACTTGAGGTTCTTTGCATATCATGATATAACCCACAGTCAAATGTGTCTTCATGCCCAGACACTCCTGTTTGCAAATGGGGAAAATACCAGTGCATGAGCCCAGGAGGGGGGATTTTGCCTCCACAATTCCCGATAATGGGTGCTGTGTATTTTTTGCACAAGCTGGTGTGGTGTAAGTTTGCAGTGTTTCTCGGCGTGCCAAACTGGGTCTTGGTAGTGAGGTATAATCTGTCTCTTCATGGTCCAAACATGTAGGGAGGGGTGTTTGCTACTTATAGCATTTCCCCTGTGTTCATGTATTTTAGTGGTACAGAAGAGTCATTTTTGTATCCTGCGTCTTGTAGGTAGAAGAGCGCTTTTCTCGCATCCCTGAGCCGGTGCAGAAGCAGATTGTGTTCTGGTCATTCCCCCGCAGTGAGCGGGAGATCTGCATGTACTCATCTCTGGGGTACCAGGCCCCTGAGGGCGAGCGAGACTCACGTATCCCCTTCAACCGAGGGCTGCAGCTGCTGCAGATGGGAGCTGTTGACACAGTGCTGCAAGTGGGTAAGTAGTGAGTTGGCTCTTCCCTCCTCCACCCCTACGCATGTGGGTCCAGCAAGACACGTTCCCGTTTTGGGGACTTTGATACAGGCACATGAATCCTGCAGTGGTGTTTAGTTTTTGGAGGAGGCAGAGGGGGGTGTATAGGGACTCTCTGTGCCCCCATTTCCAGGAAGCAAACACCACAGATTCATGGAGCTTTGAGTCCTGAGAGGCCACGAGTCCAATGTCCTTCCTCCTTGTGGAAGTGCTGATGGATAGTGGCTGGCTGGGGTTGAGGGCACTATCATGCCAGGGGTAGGGGCTTTGTGGTGTAATGGGCAGGGCATGGGTGGGTGTTGTGGTGCAGGGGACAGGCCCTGACTTGGGGCAGGCAGGCAGGATGACTTCCTCGCTGAACTGGTCCTATGAGATAGTCTGCTGGAAGCCAGGGTGTTAGCAGATAAATAAGTATTTTTATCTCCTCTTAGTCATTAGTAGGATTGGTTCTCTTGTGACACATGGAGCGATTACTTGGAATGTGCATCCCCAATCTGCTTGCCTGGGCAGATTCTTGCCTTGCTGTAGTGTTTTCATAATAGTGAGATGACAAGTGGTGAGCTCCTCCCATGCCTAACTTGCAGGCAAGACATGTTGGCCCTTTTGTACCTCCCGCAGACCCTCTTCCCCCAAGCAGAGTGCTGGGTAGCGAGGGATTTGCTGCTACTTTGTAACGTGAGCAGTAAGGGGAAGCCTCCAAATTCATCTGGGCTGTATCTCTGGATGCGGGGTGTCTGCAGAACTGAGGGTGCAGAGTTTCTAAGTCCATGGTAAGGGTAATTTTTTAAGCCATCTATTTGGGTGAGTTGGAAATTTTTTGAAAATTATCTCTCCTCTGGTTGTATTATGGCAGTAAAAGCCACATAAAGGGAACACAGGCTTCTCTAGTACGTGTAACTTTCTGCATCCTCTTGGAGGGAGGGAAGGATTTCACATGTATGACATTGCCAGAAGCGTGCACTGTTTTCTGCATCATAGCAGGTGTAAAGCAGGCAGGCGGTCTGGATACTCATGCTTTGTGCTAATTTTTAAGAAGCTGCTTGTGAAAATTTATATACATTTTGCATATTGAAGACCAGGTAGTCAGCAACTCTATGGGCTGTTTGGCGATTTCTTCTTGAATGCTACGCCCCAGATCTTGCTTCTTTAAAAGTGGACTGGACATGGAATGGGCCTTTTCCTTTTAGGATCTGTGAGGGTCTCCCAAGTGACATACACTGGCCACTCTCAGAAAGGATACTGGTCTCATTCAGTGTGATGCTTATTTAATTCAGCCCATTGAATGGCCGTAATTTACACCTAGTTTCTTGGCCGCATACAGAGCTTTTCTCTTCTTTCAAGGCCCTAGATAGTCGGTAATCTGCTCAACTACATGCGTTGGCATTTTTGGCAATCGCTTTGGGAAATTTTTCCAGGTGTGCTTCTAGGGCCTATGATTTGCAGTAGGTCTTTAGCAGGTTTAAGTTTAGGGTAATTTTGCTTTCATAGAATTACCTGTGGAAAAACATATGGCATGCCACCTGCCACATGCTTTTATGCGCTGCCTGGGGAGGGGTTTGCAGCTGTTGCCATGCTTTTTGGATTTGCTAAGTATATATCTATGTGCACAAATCAGAAGATGCAATCATTTGCAAAATCCTACATAGCATACACTCGCCTTTCTCCAGTGCAGGCCATTAAAGTTCCCCACAGTGACAAGCAGGCACAGTTCCAAGTTTAATTTCAGTGCTGGGCTGATGTAGATATTAAAGATGATGGGGCTCGGGCTGCATTCCTGTCTTACTGATTGTCCACGCTTCTTGCTTGCCATCTGTCTCACTGTATGTCTTCCTCTACAGGATTCCATCTGAGCGGGACCGTCGCAGAGCGGCCAAGCCCCAATGAGCAGGAGAAGAGTTACCACGTGTCAGTCAGTTTTGATCGCTGCAAGATCACCTCAGTCAGCTGCACATGTGACAATCGAGGCCTCTTCTACTGTGCACATGTGGTGGCACTCTCACTGTATCGCATTCGCAACGCTCGACTGGTGGAGCTACGACTGCCCATTTCAGAGACTCTCTCGCAGATGAACCGTGACCAGCTACAGAAGTTTGTACAGTACCTGATCAGTGCCCACCACACAGAGGTGCTGCCCACAGCACAGCGACTAGCTGACCAGATCCTCATGCTGGGCTCTGAGATCAACAGGCTGCATGGTGAGAAGGGGACTCTAACATCCCCCACTGCCCCAGGGCTGGGTGCAGTAATAGGCCTCGAGGGGCAGTCCTAGTGTGACATGGTCCCCCTTCCTGTGGAAGACAGTGTTGTGTCAGTAAATCCCCTTTCACCCTCCTCCACTGGTCCCCAACCCCTTGCCTCAATCACTAATGTCTGGGCTCAACCATGTGCTCTGTGACCTGGCCTATTCCCAGGGAGAGGTGCAGTGAGTAGAAACTGGCACCTGTACAGGAGCCCTCCAAGAAGGACTGCACTTAGTATAGTTTGGGGGTGTCATGGGATGGTCCCTCTCTCACTACAGGTGCTCCTGATCCTACTGCGGGTGCTGGGATTGAAGATGAGAATTGCTGGCATCTGGATGGAGAACAGATTCAAGAGCAGGTGAAACTGCTTCTCTCCAGTGGAGGCTACCATGGTACCAGCAAACAACTGCACTCCATGTTTAACAAGGTAATGTAGTTTGGAGGGCAGCACATGCCCTACTCCTCACATCTGGCACTGGATTTATAACCCTGCTCGGGGAGGAGCCCGAAACATACCAGCCCTCATTTGCATGTTTGTCCAACTACAGGTGCGTGAGATGCTACGCATGAGAGATTCAAATGGTGCACGGATGCTGATTCTCATGACCGAACAGTTCTTGGAGGACCCGAGACTTGCACTCTGGAAGCAGCAGAGAGCAGGAATGACAGACAAGGGTCGCCAGTTATGGGACGAGCTGGGTAGGTGTATCCCTGGGCTGTGAAGGCTGCTTGGGGGGAAGAGGGGAGCATGGGCTTGAGCTGTAAGATGGGGATGTTTAGCCTGTTACTTGCTTAAATTGTGAAGTGTTGGGGCTTGGTAGTTTTTCTCAGATTGCGAGGCAATGGCGAGTGGTATGGGAGGGTCGGGGCATTTGGGTGCCTGTGGTTGGTTTATGTGAGTGTGAGGAGGAGCTTTTCAGGAGACTGTCTTTGGGATGTTGACTTATTCCCCCCCCCCCCACTCTTCTTTTTCTCTTTGCCGGGCTCTGTTGCTGCATTGCCAGGTGCTCTCTGGGTCTGTGTGATGCTGAGCCCACACTGCAGGTATGAGGAACGGCGTAGCTGGCTGCAGCTTCTAAGGAAATGGGACAGTATGGATGTCTGCCCCTTGGAGGGCAATTATTTCTTGGATTCCCCAGGAGACAGGTCAGGCCTGCAGCCTCCCTCCAGCCAGAATCAAGGTGGGTAATGTCTGGGTACATCTCTAGGGTGTGTATAGCACATCATCTCCTCTAGAGTCTGATAGTACTTAAAGCAGTACTGCAGGCAAAGGTTGTGTTGAAGCCACGGAGGGTGGTCTGTCCTCCCAGGCCCTGCTCTAATATACTCTTGAGCATCACTAGACTTCCCCTAAATGACCGCAGCATTAACTAGCAGCAGAGAGAAACACAAACAAACATCTGGTGCCAGGAGGGACATGAATTCATTTTTCTCTTGATAGTGGGCTCCCGGCGCACAGTTTTAGGACGAGCTCTAAAGGCAGGAGAGCTACACTGGGATGACCCACATCTACAGAAAATCCTCAGTGGTGACTTCTACAGCGCTGGCAAGAAGAACATCGAGGACAAACTCTCCTTTGACCACAAGGGCCGCCCAATCTGGCTTGGGGACAGCTTCCCTACTTCCTGCGCTCGGGTAGATGCACTGCGCTCTCACGGCTATCCTCGAGAGGCGCTGAGACTGGCTGTCGCGGTGGTGAACACCATGAGAATGCATCATGCCCAGCAGCTGAAAGCCTACAAGCAACAGAAGAAAGGTGGGTGGCAGGGGCATGAGGTGACCTGAGAAAAGGGCCACATAGAAGACGTGTTAGAATTTTCGAAACTTGTGGGCTACTGCTCCTGCAGGCCGGTTGCCAGAAGTGCTGGTGTCCAGTCCATGAAATTAAGCAGGAATGGAGCAGCTGGCAGAGCTCATCCTGCCGACCAATGCTACTGAGAGAGAAGAGGGAGAAGTTCTAGGGGGTGGGCTGGAAGAGTCGGCACAGGCCCCCCTTCTTCCTTTCATAAAATTGCCCTTGGGTAAGGCTATAGGACCCGACATGGGGAAGGCTGAGGAAGGCAGGGAGG
Source organism: Ichthyophis bannanicus (assembly GCA_033557465.1). Taxonomy (NCBI): domain Eukaryota; kingdom Metazoa; phylum Chordata; class Amphibia; order Gymnophiona; family Ichthyophiidae; genus Ichthyophis; species Ichthyophis bannanicus. The sequence continues at coordinate 105,759,824 of CM066051.1, read as the reverse complement.
TATCAAAGGAGGATGGGAAGGATCAACTAAATAGGGTACTTCAAAGATAGTCCAAAATCAGTATCTATCACAGTCTTTGGGATGAAATAAAGCACTTTTAAGGAGAAAAAGGATCTCAGTCTCTGAGCCAAGCATATACTAAAAGTATTATCTGTCAGCTGCGCAACATGGTACAGCAGCGAAAACTCCTTATGACTCAGTTACGAAACAGTCAATCCAATAATTTATTCTAAAGTTTTTTATATACTTTTTTCTTCTTTTGTTGTAAACAATTCCCAAATTGATATATATTGAAAAATAGAAATTCTAGTCGTAGCTTCAAAGCATAGTCTATAATTCATCGAATATCATGTTTTCTTCGGATCTGTTCTTACTGCTCTGGCTATTGTCCGATACCTGACCAGAGGCCTTTGTTTCGCTATCAAATTGCTGCTTCAATCATGTTTTACTCTCTCCATATCATGCCGCATGCTATCTTTTGACATCTATGCTTCAGTGGTGCCAAAAGGCGTTTAAAAAGACGCTCAGGAAGCATTACAGCCGATCGGTAACAGGCATGTCACGAAACCTGAGAATGTTTAAAAAAAACGCTCCAACCAATCAATAGCAAACATCATAAAACAATTAAAGAGCTTTCAAACTCAGCGGTAGCCCAAAACCTTACAAGAAAAAAGCTTTCCATTCTACAGAAGCATTCAGACCCACTGGCTCTAAGCATTCAGTTGTAAATCCTGCGCTGTTCCCTTTCAGTCAAAAATTTATTACAATCTTCCCCACATATATTGGCTGCAACTTGGTCAGTCACTGTGCACTTTAACATAGAGAAAAGATGGTGACACTCTAAACAATGAGTAACTAAAGAGGCTTCCTCACATTTATGTAGTAAGCACAATTTATGTTCCGCTATACATTTCTTGAATTGTCACGTAGTCTTACCCACATAGACTTTTCTGCATGGACATGCTGTAGTGTACACTACATGTGCTGAATTACAAGAAGTCAGCTGCATCTTATACGCTTTACCAACTATCTATTCTATCCATTTAACATTTATAAAGTACTTCAAACGTACGAAGCGCTGCACATACATGAAGAAAAGACAGACCCTGCTCATCAGAGCTCACAATCTAGTCAAGAAGATCACAAAATACAAATACAATTAAGTAAGACAAAGTATAGAATAAACAAGAAGAGCAAAAACAAGAATCAAGAACAGAAAGCAATAGAGAAGAGATGGGTTTTCAATCTGGACTTGAAGAGGACCAGAGAAGGCGCATTGCGCACAGACAGAGGGTTTACGAATTCAGATCCTTCAGTAGTGATATCGCATATTGAATGGTAGTGGTCACATAAGTAATATCTTCTTTGGGTTACTGTATCTTGAACAACTGGTGCTAAAACCGCTGGGCATAAGGAATCGCTCAGATTACGGCACCTACTGTATGTCAGCATAGGGCGTGGTTCTGAGAGAATAGAATGCATGCCCAGCACATTCCATTATTTTTTAATGATTGATCCAATCCGAAAGGCCAGTGGGGAAAAAGACATTAGAAAGGGTACCCATCATTATCTTTATTCTGAATGTAAGAACCAGACAATAAAGCCTCTCTAGGATTATACAGAGCTCTTTTCCACGCGCAATGCGCAATTTACAATTTTCCTAGGGTAACCTTGATTCAAAAATGTTTTAATCAGAACACTTGCTTGATGTTGGTATTCAGCAGTCGAGGAACAAATCCACCTATAGTGAAGAAATTGCAAAAACGGGAGGCTTTGCTTCATTAATATTGGATGAAAACTGTAAAAAAGTGTTACAGTCTGACTTCTTCACATGAATAGTAGTATCAAAACCTTTCAGTCAGAGGCAGCTCTGCATCCAAAAAAGTGACTCTCGAACTACTGTAAGACATTTCAAATTGAATAACAGGGTCTTAGCCATTAAGCCACTGGTGAAAAGAAGTAATTCTTGTACTGATCCTGACCATAGGATGAAAATATCATCTATAAAATGTCACCATATTCTGATCTTATCCATGTACTGAGATGAGAAAACCCACTTCACTTCGTACTGATCCATAAATAAGTTGGCCAATGAAGAAGCAAAAGTAGCACCCATAGTACTGCCCAATACTTGTAAATAGTAAACCGCTTTGACTAAAATGATAAAGCGTATAAAAACCTGTTAAATAAAATAAATAGTATTAGCAAACAAAAAATAATGTTTCTTGAAAGCTATAGCCCTGAGGGTAACCAAATATTTTGCAGGTACTGTATGAGACCTTAGACGGTTATTCAAAATAGATATTATCACCTCTATAGTGACACCTTTAGCCATTGATGTATACAAAGAGCTAAAGTCAGATTCTGGGAAAAATCCAAATATATCCAATATTTGCAGAAAATGAGTGGTATCTTTAATATATGATTGTCCCAAAGGTACAAAAGGCTGCAAAAAAAATCCAAATATATAGCAATCCATTCCATTAAGGAGTCCTTACTTGAAAGAACAGGACGCCCTGTTGGATGTTGCATGTCCTTGCAGGTTTAGAGAGGGTATACATAACCGGTATCTTAGGACTGACTCTTTTGTAATTGTACTCGAAAGAACAGGACGCCCTGGTGGATGTTGCATGTCCTTGCAGGTTTAGAGAGGGTATACATAACCGGTATCTTAGGACTGACTCTTTTGTAATTGTACTCGAAAGAACAGGACGCCCTGGTGGATGTTGCATGTCCTTGCAGGTTTAGAGAGGGTATACATAACCGGTATCTTAGGACTGACTCTTTTGTAATTGTACTCGAAAGAACAGGACGCCCTGGTGGATGTTGCATGTCCTTGCAGGTTTTAGAGAGGGTATACAGTACATAACCGGTATCTTAGGACTGACTCTTTTGTAATTGAATCATAAGGAGTTTTCTCTGGATCTATAATGTTGTGCAAATGCCACATAATACTTTAGACTGTTGTAGTTGTTGATATGGAAGGACAGACTATGACCATGTGGTCTTTTTCTGTTGTAATTTTTCTATGTTTCTATATGTTTGGCTAAGAGACTGGGATCCTTTTTTTCCCTTAAAAGTAAGTGCTTTAGTTCATCCCAAAGATTTTGATAGTTGGAGGATGGGAAGGAACAGAGCTAGGAGACCAAAGGCAACTGGTGGGGCAGGGATGTTTGGTCAGTGCTTGGTGGGGGGGGGTTTACTCGGGGCAGTTTCTCCAAATGGGTTAATTATGCACATAGCACCAACTGTCCAAGAGCAATATAACAATCAAAATAACACAAAAAATGCCCTTAAATACAGGATTTACTCCTAAATAGAATTACTTAACACTCCAATTAACACCTTAATATTAAGGTGTTAATTGGAGTGTTAAGTAATTCTATTTAGGAGTAAATCTTGTATTTAAGGGCATTTTTTGTGTTATTTTAATTATGCGCATACCATGACAGTCATGAATCCTCACTTCTAAGCCAGGATATGTGAGATTGTTGGTTCTCTGCCCTTTACAGGGTACCACTGATGAAGAGCCACATTTAGATGTCAGATTCTGTCTTTTCCCTTCAGAAATACTACAGAAAGCCACGACAAGCATTACCAACGTAGAAGGTTGGGTGGGCCACCCCCTGGACCCTATTGGTTGTCTGTGTCGCACTTTTCTGGAGGCATGTCGGGCAGATGAGGAGGGGCTATTGCCCACTGCAGGTAAGTGTGAGGGGGCGGGAGTCTCTGTAGCCCGCTCTGAGGCAAGTCCTCTCCAGCTGCGTGCATGATACAGGCACAGAGAGGACTGCATGCATGATACAGGCACACGGAGGATTGCATGCATGATACAGGCACACGGAGGATTGCGTGCATAATACAGGCACATGGAGGATTGCATGCATGATACAGGCACAGGGAGGATTGCGTGCATGATACAGGCACAGGGAGGATTGCGTGCATGATACAGGCACAGGGAGGACTGCGTGCATGATACAGGCACAGGGAGGACTGCGTGCATGATACAGGCACAGGGAGAATTGCGTGCATGATACAGGCACATGGAGGATTGCGTGCATGATACAGGCACATGGAGGATTGCGTGCATGATACAGGCACACGGAGGATTGCATGATACAGGCACACGGAGGATTGCATGCATGATACAGGCACATGGAGGATTGCGTGCATGATACAGGCACACGGAGGATTGCATGATACAGGCACACGGAGGATTGCATGCATGATACAGGCACAGGGAGGATTGCGTGCATGATACAGGCACACGGAGGATTGCATGCATGATACAGGCACATGGAGGATTGCATGCATGATACAGGCACACGGAGGATTGCATGCATGATACAGGCACAGGGAGGATTGCGTGCATGATACAGGCACAGGGAGGATTGCGTGCATGATACAGGCACACGGAGGATTGCGTGCATGATACAGGCACACGGAGGATTGCATGCATGATACAGGCACACGGAGGATTGCGTGCATGATACAGGCACAGGGAGGATTGCGTGCATGATACAGGCACACGGAGGATTGGGGCTCATCTCATGCCACCTGGTAATGATCCTGAAGATGAGTCCTGTGCTTCCAGTTGATGATCTCTGATGGACTAGTGGTTAGTGAGTGGGTCTCTCTCTCTGTACCCCCTGGGCTGGTTAGTGGACCATTTGTTGGGCATTCTCAGGCTTGCTGAGGGTCTTTCTCTGGCCCAATTAATGGGCATCTATTTGGGCAGATCAGTGACCTAGTTGGCCGCATATTGGTTGTGTCTCTCTGACATGGTTGGCAGCTTTCTTTGTTTGATTTTTCTCTGTAGACTACACTCTTGAAGCAAAGGCGGCTGGATACCTACATGCCCCTGTGGCTGGCAGCCATGGTTCAGCAGAATTCTACTGCATGCTAGCCCTAGAGGTGGCACTACTGGGCCTAGGGCAGCAGCGGGCCATGCCAGAGGGATTGTATGCCCAGGATAAGATGGTGCGCAGTGAAGAGCAGATCATTGGGCTCTTGGCAGAGGTGGAGCTACATGAGAAGATGGCTCAGGTCCTGCGGAAGCAGGCTCAGCGACTGCTGGAAGGTGAGTACCCCAGGATCTGTTTCTGGTAGGGATTGGAGGTTGTTAGACGGCCATGTTTGTGTTGACTGAGAAGGGAGATGGGGTTTGTTAGTAGTGTTGGCTGTAACTTCCACCATTAGTCTGCTTGATCATGCCATTTCCCTTGGAAAACTGTAAGGCATTGGTTGTGGTGAACTGACTGGTCAGAGGCGAGAGGGTTGGCACCTTTCCTCTGTCCTTGCAGGGTTCTGCAGGTATCTGTCTTAGTTTAATTTTTTTTTTACAGCTATATTGGGATTGATTTAGTGTTAAAAGGTAGAGTCTCCAGATGCTATCAAAAAGATTTTGGTGCCCTGGAGAGAAGATTTGGCTTGGTTGCCTTATTGTCCCCTCCAGTCCAGTCCAGACTCGTAGTTGTCACGCCTCACTTGCAGCTTGGAGACTGAGCATGCCAAGTTTTGATGATGTCACTCTAAATAGGCAGTTGGGACCTCTCTTCAGACTCAGTATTCTCAGTCTCCAAGCAGCTTGGGAGCATGTTCTCGCTGTAGTCTGGATTCCAATGAGGAGGCGATAAGGAAGGAAAATACAGGAGAGTTGATTTAGTTTGGTGGCAGGACATTGGTCTGCTGGGACAGTGGCCCTTTAAATTCTCCACAGTATATATAAAAAGAAAAAAACAAAACAAAGAAACAAGGTAGAAAGAAGTAGGCGGTGAAAGTTAATTTCAGGGCCGCATTACAGAGCACCCGTGCAGCTCCTGATCCCTTGAATGGGTGAGGAGTTTGCCTGAGAGCACTGTGCTCAGCAGAACCAGGAAGTCTGCAAGTCCTCTTATCGCTGGGAAGAGTGGAATGGAGAGGTCGGCACTGGGGATGAATGACAGCATGCAGGGGAGGGGCCGTCAGTATCACTGTTTTTAACCTCGATTCTGTGGCTTCACGGGGTCATGAAAGCAGGGCATGAGCGGCAGTAAGGCACCAGATTACTAACGGGTGATTGGTGGCTCAGCGTGTGAGCCGGGAGGCCAACACCATTTTGTCTGCAGCTGTGCAGCTGGAAAACAGAAGAGAGAGCATGCTCAGAAACTGAAGGAAAAAAAAGAGACCGGACGCAGGGCTTTTATTCCTTCACAGTTTGTTGGGTTTTTTTGCATCGGCAGTCAGTAGAGAATTCAAGGAGCTGCACCATGCCGCTGAAAGCCACTTATCTGGCGTGTGACTCTCGTCGGGGCTCCCTCTCAATTGCGGGTTTTTGCTACGGTTGTGAGGCTGAGTTCCGATTGGTTGAAGAAAATTTGACAGGTGAGAGAACAACATCAGCATGCTTGGGGGAGCCCTCAGGGAGGGCAGAGCTGCTTACAGGGAAGACCGCAGGGCCTAGCTCCCCGTGAGTTTTGCGAGAAAAGTGGACATTTTGGAGGGGGTCTAGAAGCTCCTCTTCTCAGAGGCTGAGGCTGCTGACTCCATGGATTTTCCCCCAAGGCCATCCACATCAAAGGGAGGAGCCTCCAGACTTGCTCTGAGGACCTTTTCTATGGAGTTTGTGCTCCTGATGCACCAAGCCTTCTATATAAGGCGAGGTGCGGGAGAGAGCATCTCAGGCGCGGAGGAAGTCACAAAAAAGAGCGGGCTGCTGGGGAACTCTTGACCAAAAAGGAAGTGTTTGCTGGTGAGCCATGGGAAGACAGTCGTCCGATGTCTTGGGAGAGAATGCTGCAGATATATGGGGGGAACCTACGTTGGTGAAGTTAGAAGAAAGTGAGATACCCCAAAGGGATGATCCCCTGTATTTTGAAGGTGTTTTGCCAGGAGGAATTAGCAGCACCAATTGCCCATTCCCTGGCGGCGATGGAAGAAGAGCCACTAGAGGATCCTCTATTTCAAGCAGTTCGGAAGCCGCAGACTGTTTTCCCCCTTCATAGAGTAATCAAGCAGATGAATGGGAGGTTCCAGAGGCAGGCCTGAAGGGAGCCCAGACCATGGCACAGTTGTACCCATTGTCAGAATAGGAGAAAAAAGCAGCCCTCAAGGATGCACTGGGCAAGAACAGGAGAAAGATCATCTTCGGGCACCTAAAGTAGATGCAATGGTGTCAGCAGTAGCAATGATCCCAGTAGAGGGCGAAGCAGCCCTCAAGGATGCATTGGCAGGATGCTGGAGAACTTGCTTAAGCAGGCATTTGATATTAGTGCAATGTCATTGTAGGCATCCATCTATGGGGCCTTTGTGACTAGGGCCTGTTTGAGATGGGTGCAAGACATATTGGACATCGATTGGGATTCTCCCTGAATGTCCACAGAGGCTGGTAAGTTGGAATCTGGAGCGGCTTACCTAGCTGACGCATGGCCTCGGTGGTGGCAGCTCAATGTTTTCTGTGGCTGAGAAATTGGTCGGCGGATGTGTCCTCTAAGATGTGCATAAGTAAGCTTCCGTTTAAGGGAAAACTTTTGTTTGGCGAAGTGCTTGATAAGTTGGTAAAGAATATGGGAGATACAAAGGGGGGGTCAGCTATCTGAGGATAAGCTGAAGCCGGTGAAGATGGCAACACCTTCAGGCTGCCTTTCCTCTAAACTATACATATTAAGATATTTAAGTCTGTCCTCATATGCTTTATAATGAAGACTACTAACCATTTTAGTAGCCACCCTCTGCACCGACTCCAACCTGTTTATATCCATTTGAAGGTGCAGTCTCCAGAATTGCACACAATACTTCAAATGAGATTGTACAGAGACTTATACAGAGGCACTATCACCTCCTTTTTTTTCTGCTGGCCATTCCTCTCCCTATGTATCCAAGCATCCTTCTGGCTTTCGCCATTGCCTTTTCTACCTGTTTGGCTACTTTAAAACCGTCAGACACAATCACGAGGCTGAAGAGGAACCAATCAGGGTTATTACTCCACTTCCACCTCCACAACCAAAAACCATAATGAAACAAGGTCGGCCCAGGATGGAGTGATTGTGGTGGAGGGGCGTCTCCGGGATTTCTACTCCACCTGGGTCCAAATCACATCCAATCAGTGGGTGTTGGAGGTTATCCGCAAGGGGAACGTGCTTGAGTTTGCCCGGCCTCTTGGGAATGCCTTCATCAGATCACCCTGCAAGGTGCCCTGAAGGGTGGCAGCCGTGCAGGACACCCTACTGTGACTGCACTAGCTGGACACGGTGGTAGAGGTGCTGCTGGACCAGTGCATCTGCGGTCGATACTCGATCTATTTCGTGGTCCCCAAAAAAGAGGGGACATTTCAGCCCATTCTGGATCTCAAGAGGGTAAACTGCGCCTTGTGCGTGTTCCAGTTTCGCATGGAAACTCTTCAATCCGTTGTGGTGACAGTAAGACAGGGTGAGTTTCTTACAGCCCTCGATCTGGCATAGGTATATCTACATATTCCGATTTGGTCCGATCACCAGCAGTTCTTGAGATTTGCGGTGCCGATGGGTCACTTCCAGTTCCAAGCATTACCATTCGGACTGATAACCGTGCCACAGACATTCGCTAAAGAGATGTGGTGGTAGTCACAGGTCTGGAAGGCATCCTAGTGCATCAATACTTGGATGACTAGCTGATACGGTGAAGTCTCTGAAGGAGGACAGAACAGCTACAGACCGAGTGATTGATTGGCTCGGTTGGGTGGTAAAATTTGCCAAAAGCAGTCTGCAGTCAAGATTTGGTGTACCTTGGAGTGTGCTTCCGAACAGACAAGGGGCTGATCACCCTACCCGAGGAGAGAGTGCAGAAGATACAGAATCAGGCCAGGCAGTTCCTTCAGATGGCGGCGCCGATGGCCTGGCTCTATTTCCAGCTGTTTGGGTCAATGGCGGCGATGATAGACCTGGTACCCTGGGCGCACACTTGAGTGGCACTGCAATGGTGGATGTGCTCGGACAAGCTACTAGTGGGAAGGCCATTGGAGGCACTGGTGTGGATCCCGTTCACCATGGATGCCAGCCTGATTGGCTGGGGAGTGCACCGCGAGTCACAGGTGGTGCAGAGCCGATGGACTCTGGAGGAGAGCAGGTGGTTGGGGTGTTCTCAGACAACGCCACCACCGATGGCTTACATCAGTAGTCAGGGGAGCACAGGGAGTGTATTTCTCATGGATGAGGTTGCCCCGCTCTTGGTTTGAGCAGAAACAAACCTGCAGGCCATATCCGCAGCTCACGTGGCTGACAGAGAAAACGTGCAGGCCGACTATCTCAGTCGGTATCACCTGGAACTGGCCGAGTGGTCTCTAAATGACAAGGTATTTGCCCAGATAGTCAGGCGCTGGGGACAACCGATCATGGATCTGATGGCAACATTCGAGAATGCGAAAGCGGCCAGATTCTTCAGCAGATGGCGAGAGAGGATGTTGCAGGATGATGCAGAGGTGGCCAATGGATGGGATTCTGAATGTATTTCCACTGTTGGCACTTATAGGGTGACTAGTGCAAAGGATTGAAGCCCATCAGGGCCTTGTGGTGTTGGTTGCACCGGATTGGCCGCATCAGCTGTGGTATGCGGATCTTCTCAGATTGATGGTAGATCACTTGTGGTGTCTTCTGGATTAGGCCAATCTATTGTCACAGGGTCCCATTCTAATGCCTCAGGTGGATTGATTCTCACTTACGGCCTGATTCTTGAGGCTGAGAAAGAGGGGATATTCAAACCCTGTGATTATGACGTTGTTGAAGGCACGTAAATGATCCACTTCCCTCTTATGAACATGTGTGGAAAGTATTTGAGGATTCATGTTCAGCACGCGGATGCCGGCCTTGACTGTATCTTTGCCCGAGATGCTAGTGTTTCTGCAGGCCAGCTTGGAAAAGGGGTTGGCCTGTAGCTCATTGCGAGTGCAGGTGGTGGCGCTCACATGTTATAGGGGTCCGGTTCAAGGATAGTCCTTGGGAATCCACCTGGATATGGTATGTTTTCTTTGAACGGTAAAACACAAGTGTCCACAGACTAGGTCCCATCTTTTCTGATGCCATGTATGACCTGGTGTGTCTGGTAGCCACAGATGGTCCCCTGATTACTGTGTCAAGGCATTAGGTTTGGCTTCGTCACTGGGCAGCGGACACATCCTCCAAAGCCCAGTTGGTTCAACTGGCCTTTAAGAGGAAGCTTCTGTTGGAACAGATTTGGAGAAACTGGTGAAGGACCTAGGCGAGACAAAATCTTACTGCCTCCCGGAAGACAGGTCCAGGGGGGCCACAAAGCAGGTGAGTGCCCCTTTCTGGTCAGCATCTGCCCAACCAACAAGTGAGCACTGGCTGGATTCTCAGGGGTCTCAGCACTATCATCATTACTGACCTAGAAAACCTTTCTTTCCCTATGCTTCAGGGCATCAGACTCGATCTCAGTCCTTTCATAGAGCATGTGGACCCAGGGACATGGCCCCCTCCAGAGGAGAAGGACCCTTCCAGCCACACAATGAAGGTTTAGGGGCCCATTCCCTGGTGGGCAGCAAGCTTCACCTTTTCTTTTAGGTATGGGCCTGAATTACCATGGATCACTAGGCGCTAGACACCATTCAATTTGACTATATCTTGGAATGCAAGGAGCTGATTTCCGATGCCTTCATCATTTCCCACTGTGGGTCTGCGATCAAAGGTGCCATGGTGCAGACCACCTTGAACAAATTGCTTCACCTAAAAGCGGTGGTGCCTGTCCCCCCAGATGAGCCCCCGAGTATTCCTTTGAGGTCCATGATGGGCTAGAAGGAACAGTCCTTCTTTGGCACCACAAAGTAGATGGAGTATATGCCCTTGCCCCATCATGGACCTTAAAGGAGTCAATAAGCACATGCACATTCTGTGCTTTCGGATGGAAACCTTGCACTCCATGATTAAAGCAGTGCACCAAGGAGAATTCTTGACTTCTCTGGATCTGGCCGATCAGTAGAGATATATGCATTTTGCCATTGGCTCTCACTTTCAGTTGGCTGCCCTTCCTTTCAGGCTCTCCACCGCCCCAAAGGACGTTCTCCAAGGTCATGGTGGTGATGGCTGCAGCGCCAAAGGATCGTTGTCCATTCCTACCTGGACGACTGGCTCATCCTGACCCGTTCCCTGTTGGAAGCATCTCTGATGACGTTCCGAATGGAGTTCTTTTAGGAAGCCTCAACTGGGTGATCAAACAGGAAGAGCTCACTTTTGCCTTGCCATTTCTTGGAGTTTCTGGGAGCATGTTTCCACACTCGAGTGGGCAAAGCTTTTCTGCCAGAGGAGAATGCCAGAAGACTGTTGAATTGCCTGGCGATGTTCTGTGCGCAGCAGACCCCCAGAGTCTTGGATTATATTCATCTCCTCGGATTGCTGGCAGTGACCATCGAGATGGTCCTGTGGGCATGTGCTCACATGCAGTCACTCCAGTGGTCCTTGTTGACTTGATGGTCCCTGATTTCCCAGGAATTTGAGCTCAGGCTCCTGCTCCCGTTGATGTTGAAGTACAGCCTGCAGTGGATGAATTCTCCTGGATCCTGCTGATGATGCCGGGATGGGGAGTCCATTGCTGAGACCGTATGGCCTAGGGCCATTGGAACCGCAGGGAAGCAGTGTGGTTCATCAACTGCCTTGAGGCAAGGGCCATCAAGTTGACTCTTCTGCTTTTCCAGCCCTTGGTCGTGGGCAGGGCAGTTCAAGTGTTTTCAGACAATACCTCAGTGGTGGCTTGCATCAATAGGCAGGGCCGGCACAAGAAGTGCTAGAGTAGCTCTGGAGATGGCTTTCCTGTTTGCCTTGGCGGAGAAGAACCTAGCCTTGTCGGCTCAGCACATAACTGGAGTGGACAGTGTGGAAGCTGATGTCCTCATCCGGCACACTCTGAATCCCAGTTCAGTGGGAGTTGAGTCAAGAAGCGTTTCAGTTAATTCTGCTCTGCTGGGGTCACCTCAGAATTGATCTGATGGTGACCCGCTCCAATGCCAAAGTAACACAACATAGCAACATAGTAAATGACAGCAGATAAAGACCAGTATGGTCCATCTAGTCTGCCCAGTAAGATGGCAAGAGTAGGTGCACCTGCCGCTCTGTGCAGGCCACCCCTCCCCATGCCTTTCTTTAGGGGTGAACCCACTGTTCCGCTTCTTCATTCACCACACAGAGATGATGTCGGAGGGCATAGATACCCTGACCCAGTCATCGGCTGCTGTACACGTGCTCATGAGGGGAGGGTTAGGATGGCCTTTATAGTTGGTGATTCAATCATTAAGCATGTAGATAGCTAGGTGGCTGGTGGATGTGAGGATCGCCTGGTAACATGCCTGCCTGGTGCGAAGGTAGCGAACCTCACGCGCCACCTAGGCAAGGTATTAGATAGCACTGGGGAGTAGTCTGTTGTCTTGGTACATGTTGGCACCAGTGACATAGGAAAGTGTGGTAGGGAAGTTCTGGAGGCCAAATTTAGGCTTTCAAGTAGGAAGTTGAAATCCAGAACCTCCAGGGTAGCATTCTCTGGGTTTCCCGTTCCACATGCAGAACACAAAAGGCAGGCAGAGCTCCGGAGTCTCAATGTGTGGATGATATGATGGTGCACAGAAGAGGGTTTTGGATTTGTTAGGAACTGGGGAACATTCAGGGGAAGGGAGGGGCTTTTCCTAGAGGATGGGCTCCACCTTAACCGGGATGGAACCAGGCTGCTGGCATTAACCTTTAAAAAGGAGATAGAGCAGTTTTTAAACTAGATAACAGGGGAAAGCTGACAGTCGCCCGGGATGCATAGTTCGGAAGGATGTATCCTTGACGGATACTAGCAAAAGAGAGAAGTTGGCATCCCGACAGAAAGGTTCCAATAAAGATAAAAGTAACCTAGAGGCCCTTAAGTACAGAACTAAAAGATTCCAAATTACGCCTATCAACCGATTAATATGAATTAAATACAACCTTTAAAATGCCTGTATGCAAATGCTAATGCTAAAAGTATGAAACATAAGATGGGAGAGTTAGAATATATAGCACTAAATGAAAGGTTAGATATGATTGTATCTCGGAGACCTAGTGGAAGGAGGGCAACCAGTGGGACACTCTGATACCTGGGTGCAAACTATATCGCAATGATAGGGTAAATCAAATTGGTAGAGGGGTTGCGCTCTATGTTAGAGAGGCATTGAGTCACATAGGAATAAAGTTTTGCAGGAAACAGAATTCACTCTAGAATCCCTATGGATGGAAATTCCATGTAAAACAGGGAAAGCGATGGCAGTGGTGGTGTACTGCAGACCGCCTGGCCAGAGTGAACAGATGGATGATGAAATGTTGAAAGAAATCAGGAAAGCTAACAAAAGTTACAACACAGTAATAATGGGTGACTTCCATTACCCCGGTATCGACTGGGTCAATGTCACAGCAGAAGATGCTAGAATGATAAAGTTTCTAGATGAAATTAAATGACTGTTTCTTGCAGTAGCTGGTTCATGAATCTAGTCCTTAGTGGAACACAGGATCTGTTACAAGATAAGGGTTTTGGGGCCACTTAGCAATAGTGATCATAGCATGATCACAGTTGATTTAATAAATACGTAGAAGGACGATGGCAAGGAAATCCACAGTACTATCTAATCCTGTGGTTATTACTTTTTTCAGCATATAGACAGCCTAGTTGAGCAGGTGCAGGAATGAAGGCATTTGAAGAGCCTGGGGGGGGGGGGCTGTTTGTCGCCTCGATCTCACCTCATGCTGCAGTGATGCTCTGCACTGTTTTCTTTTCTGCCCAGCCCATGTGTGAAGTCTGCATGAGTCCTTCAGCCGCGAGGCCGGACATCCCCTGCTTAAATGCCAGTCAGACTGCAAAGCCCCATTTCCTGTACTCCATCCGATGAGCTTGGAGAAGAATTGGCTACTAGAGGCCTAAAAAATCATGAATGTGTTGGAGCAGATTACTAGGAAATCCAAAAGGAGAGCAAACCACGCGTGCAGGATAAACAACAGGTGCAAAGAACAAGTGGGGGTTCAAACACTTTAATGAAACACAAACCCCAACACGTTTCAGCCCTGTGGCCTTCTTCAGGGGGGTACAAGCCTCAAAAATAAAAACACAAACATGCAGTGAACTAATATAATAAATACATATAAGTATAAAAGCATAATATGTTGTCTAATAAATAATTAAAAACAAGAAAAAAATACAATAAAAAAACCCAACTGGGAGTGGCAAGGTTAAGTGAAAACTAATAAACCTTAAATCTCCTAAGAAATGTGACTGGAAAGTGCATAGAATAGACCCATGACACTTGTAAACAAGTAAACAAAATAATCAAACCATATACACCACGCAAGGTGCCAAAACTGCAAACAAAAATGTCTATTGGGACCCACAGCAAATTAACTAACTTCACTAGTTTTATTAATGTCAAAAATATATATAAAAATATTTTCTTCAACTGAATAATTCATAAGACCTGCACAGTCATTGTTCTTCAATGAAACTTGTACACTAATGAATCACATGTCCACTTGACTTAGTATGATTTTCCTCCAACTGGACAGTTCATAGGACTTGCACACTCATGAATCACAGTTCCACTTAACTTGTTGCGGTTCTCATCTCAGCTTCTTCTGGCCGTTTATAAAAACTGGCACACTCATTTATTCCAAAAAAACCTTAGCTCGGCGGTTTACTGAACCTAATAAGTGCATGAAAAAGTTAAAGGTGTATGTAAGCACCAGTGTGGGATGAGGAGGACCATTAAACAATCTGCTACTGTTGAAACCAAGAGCATTGTATTACAAGACATCAGACAGAGCCAGTAATAGCTTGTGAGGATCGAGGTATGCATAACAATATGTGTGCAAAAGTGTGTCAAGGAGGAACACTAACAAAATACTGGACAGGCGAGTGTAAAGCAACCCTCATTTCTGAGAGCGAGTACTGAGAGTGAAAGGAGAAAACGTGTGTCAAGGAGGAACACTAACAAAATACTGGACAGGCGAGTGTAAAGCAACCCTCATTTCTGAGAGCGAATACTGAGAGTGAGAGGAGAAAACGTGTCAAGGAGGAACACTAACAAAATACTGGACAGACGAGTGTAAAACAACCCTCATTTCTGAGAGCGAGTACTGAGAGTGAAAGGAGAAAACGTGTCAAGGAGGAACACTAACAAAATACTGGACAGACGAGTGTAAAGCAACCCTCATTTCTGAGAGCGAGTACTGAGAGTGAGAGGAGAAAACGTGTCAAGGAGGAACACTAACAAAATACTGGACAGACGAGTGTAAAGCAACCCTCATTTCTGAGAGCGAGTACTGAGAGTGAAAGGAGAAAACGTGTCAAGGAGGAACACTAACAAAATACTGGACAGACGAGTGTAAAACAACCCTCATTTCTGAGAGCGAGTACTGAGAGTGAAAGGAGAAAACGTGTCAAGGAGGAACACTAACAAAATACTGGACAGACGAGTGTAAAGCAACCCTCATTTCTGAGAGCGAGTACTGAGAGTGAAAGGAGAAAACATGTGTCAAGGAGGAACACTAACAAAATACTGGACAGGCGAGTGTAAAGCAACCCTCATTTCTGAGAGCAAGTACTGAGAGTGAAAGGAGAAAACGTGTCAAGGAGGAACACTAACAAAATACTGGACAGACGAGTGTAAAACAACCCTCATTTCTGAGAGCGAGTACTGAGAGTGAAAGGAGAAAACGTGTCAAGGAGGAACACTAACAAAATACTGGACAGGCGAGTGTAAAGCAACCCTCATTTCTGAGAGCGAGTACTGAGAGTGAAAGGAGAAAACATGTGTCAAGGAGGAACACTAACAAAATACTGGACAGGCGAGTGTAAAGCAACCCTCATTTCTGAGAGCGAGTACTGAGAGTGAGAGGAGAAAACATGTCAAGGAGGAACACTAACAAAATACTGGACAGACGAGTGTAAAGCAACCCTCATTTCTGAGAGCGAGTACTGAGAGTGAAAGGAGAAAACGTGTCAAGGAGGAACACTAACAAAATACTGGACAGGCGAGTGTAAAGCAACCCTCATTTCTGAGAGCGAGTACTGAGAGTGAAAGGAGAAAACGTGTCAAGGAGGAACACTAACAAAATACTGGACAGGCGAGTGTAAAACAACCCTCATTTCTGAGAGCGAGTACTGAGAGTGAAAGGAGAAAACATGTGTCAAGGAGGAACACTAACAAAATACTGGACAGGCGAGTGTAAAGCAACCCTCATTTCTGAGAGCGAATACTGAGAGTGAGAGGAGAAAACGTGTCAAGGAGGAACACTAACAAAATACTGGACAGGCGAGTGTAAAGCAACCCTCATTTCTGAGAGCGAGTACTGAGAGTGAAAGGAGAAAACATGTGTCAAGGAGGAACACTAACAAAATACTGGACAGACGAGTGTAAAACAACCCTCATTTCTGAGAGCGAGTACTGAGAGTGAAAGGAGAAAACATGTGTCAAGGAGGAACACTAACAAAATACTGGACAGGCGAGTGTAAAACAACCCTCATTTCTGAGAGCGAGTACTGAGAGTGAAAGGAGAAAACGTGTCAAGGAGGAACACTAACAAAATACTGGACAGACGAGTGTAAAACAACCCTCATTTCTGAGAGCGAGTACTGAGAGTGAGAGGAGGAAAACATGTGTCAAGGAGGAACACTAACAAAATACTGGACAGGCGAGTGTAAAACAACCCTCATTTCTGAGAGCGAGTACTGAGAGTGAAAGGAGAAAACGTGTCAAGGAGGAACACTAACAAAATACTGGACAGACGAGTGTAAAGCAACCCTCATTTCTGAGAGCTAGTACTGAGAGTGAAAGGAGAAAACGTGTCAAGGAGGAACACTAACAAAATACTGGACAGGCGAGTGTAAAGCAACCCTCATTTCTGAGAGCGAGTACTGAGAGTGAAAGGAGAAAACGTGTCAAGGAGGAACACTAACAAAATACTGAACAGGCGAGTGTAAAGCAACCCTCATTTCTGAGAGCGAGTACTGAGAGTGAAAGGAGAAAACGTGTCAAGGAGGAACACTAACAAAATACTGGACAGGCGAGTGTAAAACAACCCTCATTTCTGAGAGCGAGTACTGAGAGTGAAAGGAGAAAAAAACGTGTCAAGGAGGAACACTAACAAAATACTGGACAGACGAGTGTAAAGCAACCCTCATTTCTGAGAGCGAGTACTGAGAGTGAAAGGAGAAAACATGTGTCAAGGAGGAACACTAACAAAATACTGGACAGGCGAGTGTAAAGCAACCCTCATTTCTGAGAGCGAGTACTGAGAGTGAGAGGAGAAAACGTGTCAAGGAGGAACACTAACAAAATACTGGACAGGCGAGTGTAAAGCAACCCTCATTTCTGAGAGCGAGTACTGAGAGTGAAAGGAGAAAACGTGTCAAGGAGGAACACTAACAAAATACTGGACAGGCGAGTGTAAAGCAACCCTCATTTCTGAGAGCGAGTACTGAGAGTGAATGTAGTAATATATTCAAGGAGGAACACTAACAAAATACTGGACAGACGAGTGTAAAACAACCCTCATTTCTGAGAGCGAGTACTGAGAGTGAAAGGAGAAAACGTGTCAAGGAGGAACACTAACAAAATACTGGACAGGCGAGTGTAAAGCAACCCTCATTTCTGAGAGCGAGTACTGAGAGTGAAAGGAGAAAACGTGTCAAGGAGGAACACTAACAAAATACTGGACAGGCGAGTGTAAAACAACCCTCATTTCTGAGAGCGAGTACTGAGAGTGAAAGGAGAAAACGTGTCAAGGAGGAACACTAACAAAATACTGGACAGACGAGTGTAAAGCAACCCTCATTTCTGAGAGCGAGTACTGAGAGTGAAAGGAGAAAACGTGTCAAGGAGGAACACTAACAAAATACTGGACAGGCGAGTGTAAAGCAACCCTCATTTCTGAGAGCGAGTACTGAGAGTGAAAGGAGAAAACGTGTCAAGGAGGAACACTAACAAAATACTGGACAGACGAGTGTAAAACAACCCTCATTTCTGAGAGCGAGTACTGAGAGTGAAAGGAGAAAACGTGTCAAGGAGGAACACTAACAAAATACTGGACAGACGAGTGTAAAGCAACCCTCATTTCTGAGAGCGAGTACTGAGAGTGAAAGGAGAAAACATGTGTCAAGGAGGAACACTAACAAAATACTGGACAGGCGAGTGTAAAGCAACCCTCATTTCTGAGAGCGAGTACTGAGAGTGAAAGGAGAAAACGTGTCAAGGAGGAACACTAACAAAATACTGGACAGACGAGTGTAAAACAACCCTCATTTCTGAGAGCGAGTACTGAGAGTGAAAGGAGAAAACATGTGTCAAGGAGGAACACTAACAAAATACTGGACAGACGAGTGTAAAGCAACCCTCATTTCTGAGAGCGAGTACTGAGAGTGAAAGGAGAAAACGTGTCAAGGAGGAACACTAACAAAATACTGGACAGGCGAGTGTAAAGCAACCCTCATTTCTGAGAGCGAGTACTGAGAGTGAAAGGAGAAAACGTGTCAAGGAGGAACACTAACAAAATACTGGACAGGCGAGTGTAAAGCAACCCTCATTTCTGAGAGCAAGTACTGAGAGTGAAAGGAGAAAACGTGTCAAGGAGGAACACTAACAAAATACTGGACAGGCGAGTGTAAAGCAACCCTCATTTCTGAGAGCGAGTACTGAGAGTGAGAGGAGAAAACGTGTCAAGGAGGAACACTAACAAAATACTGGACAGACGAGTGTAAAGCAACCCTCATTTCTGAGAGCGAGTACTGAGAGTGAAAGGAGAAAACGTGTCAAGGAGGAACACTAACAAAATACTGGACAGACGAGTGTAAAGCAACCCTCATTTCTGAGAGCGAGTACTGAGAGTGAAAGGAGAAAACGTGTCAAGGAGGAACACTAACAAAATACTGGACAGGCGAGTGTAAAGCAACCCTCATTTCTGAGAGCGAGTACTGAGAGTGAAAGGAGAAAACGTGTCAAGGAGGAACACTAACAAAATACTGGACAGACGAGTGTAAAGCAACCCTCATTTCTGAGAGCGAGTACTGAGAGTGAAAGGAGAAAACGTGTCAAGGAGGAACACTAACAAAATACTGGACAGGCGAGTGTAAAGCAACCCTCATTTCTGAGAGCGAGTACTGAGAGTGAGAGGAGAAAACGTGTCAAGGAGGAACACTAACAAAATACTGGACAGGCGAGTGTAAAGCAACCCTCATTTCTGAGAGCGAGTACTGAGAGTGAGAGGAGAAAACGTGTCAAGGAGGAACACTAACAAAATACTGGACAGACGAGTGTAAACAACCCTCATTTCTGAGAGCGAGTACTGAGAGTGAAAGGAGAAAACGTGTCAAGGAGGAACACTAACAAAATACTGGACAGACGAGTGTAAAGCAACCCTCATTTCTGAGAGCGAGTACTGAGAGTGAGAGGAGAAAACGTGTCAAGGAGGAACACTAACAAAATACTGGACAGACGAGTGTAAAACAACCCTCATTTCTGAGAGCGAGTACTGAGAGTGAAAGGAGAAAACGTGTCAAGGAGGAACACTAACAAAATACTGGACAGGCGAGTGTAAAGCAACCCTCATTTCTGAGAGCGAATACTGAGAGTGAAAGGAGAAAACATGTGTCAAGGAGGAACACTAACAAAATACTGGACAGGCGAGTGTAAAACAACCCTCATTTCTGAGAGCGAGTACTGAGAGTGAAAGGAGAAAACGTGTCAAGGAGGAACACTAACAAAATACTGGACAGACGAGTGTAAAGCAACCCTCATTTCTGAGAGCGAGTACTGAGAGTGAAAGGAGAAAACGTGTCAAGGAGGAACACTAACAAAATACTGGACAGACGAGTGTAAAGCAACCCTCATTTCTGAGAGCGAGTACTGAGAGTGAAAGGAGAAAACGTGTCAAGGAGGAACACTAACAAAATACTGGACAGACGAGTGTAAAACAACCCTCATTTCTGAGAGCGAGTACTGAGAGTGAAAGGAGAAAACGTGTCAAGGAGGAACACTAACAAAATACTGGACAGGCGAGTGTAAAGCAACCCTCATTTCTGAGAGCGAGTACTGAGAGTGAAAGGAGAAAACATGTGTCAAGGAGGAACACTAACAAAATACTGGACAGACGAGTGTAAAACAACCCTCATTTCTGAGAGCGAGTACTGAGAGTGAAAGGAGAAAACATGTCAAGGAGGAACACTAACAAAATACTGGACAGGCGAGTGTAAAGCAACCCTCATTTCTGAGAGCGAGTACTGAGAGTGAAAGGAGAAAACATGTGTCAAGGAGGAACACTAACAAAATACTGGACAGACGAGTGTAAAACAACCCTCATTTCTGAGAGCGAGTACTGAGAGTGAAAGGAGAAAACATGTGTCAAGGAGGAACACTAACAAAATACTGGACAGACGAGTGTAAAACAACCCTCATTTCTGAGAGCAAATACTGAGAGTGAAAGGAGAAAACGTGTCAAGGAGGAACACTAACAAAATACTGGACAGGCGAGTGTAAAGCAACCCTCATTTCTGAGAGCGAGTACTGAGAGTGAAAGGAGAAAACGTGTCAAGGAGGAACACTAACAAAATACTGGACAGACGAGTGTAAAACAACCCTCATTTCTGAGAGCGAGTACTGAGAGTGAAAGGAGAAAACATGTGTCAAGGAGGAACACTAACAAAATACTGGACAGGCGAGTGTAAAGCAACCCTCATTTCTGAGAGCGAGTACTGAGAGTGAAAGGAGAAAACATGTGTCAAGGAGGAACACTAACAAAATACTGGACAGACGAGTGTAAAGCAACCCTCATTTCTGAGAGCGAGTACTGAGAGTGAAAGGAGAAAACGTGTCAAGGAGGAACACTAACAAAATACTGGACAGGCGAGTGTAAAGCAACCCTCATTTCTGAGAGCGAATACTGAGAGTGAAAGGAGAAAACGTGTCAAGGAGGAACACTAACAAAATACTGGACAGGCGAGTGTAAAACAACCCTCATTTCTGAGAGCGAGTACTGAGAGTGAGAGGAGAAAACATGTGTCAAGGAGGAACACTAACAAAATACTGGACAGACGAGTGTAAAGCAACCCTCATTTCTGAGAGCAAGTACTGAGAGTGAAAGGAGAAAACGTGTCAAGGAGGAACACTAACAAAATACTGGACAGGCGAGTGTAAAACAACCCTCATTTCTGAGAGCGAGTACTGAGAGTGAAAGGAGAAAACGTGTCAAGCAGGAACACTAACAAAATACTGGACAGACGAGTGTAAAACAACCCTCATTTCTGAGAGCGAGTACTGAGAGTGAAAGGAGAAAACGTGTCAAGGAGGAACACTAACAAAATACTGGACAGGCGAGTGTAAAACAACCCTCATTTCTGAGAGCGAGTACTGAGAGTGAAAGGAGAAAACATGTGTCAAGGAGGAACACTAACAAAATACTGGACAGACGAGTGTAAAACAACCCTCATTTCTGAGAGCGAGTACTGAGAGTGAGAGGAGAAAACGTGTCAAGGAGGAACACTAACAAAATACTGGACAGACGAGTGTAAAACAACCCTCATTTCTGAGAGCGAGTACTGAGAGTGAGAGGAGAAAACGTGTCAAGGAGGAACACTAACAAAATACTGGACAGGCGAGTGTAAAGCAACCCTCATTTCTGAGAGCGAGTACTGAGAGTGAAAGGAGAAAACATGTGTCAAGGAGGAACACTAACAAAATACTGGACAGACGAGTGTAAAGCAACCCTCATTTCTGAGAGCGAGTACTGAGAGTGAGAGGAGAAAACGTGTCAAGGAGGAACACTAACAAAATACTGGACAGGCGAGTGTAAAACAACCCTCATTTCTGAGAGCGAGTACTGAGAGTGAAAGGAGAAAACGTGTCAAGGAGGAACACTAACAAAATACTGGACAGGCGAGTGTAAAGCAACCCTCATTTCTGAGAGCGAGTACTGAGAGTGAAAGGAGAAAACGTGTCAAGGAGGAACACTAACAAAATACTGGACAGGCGAGTGTAAAGCAACCCTCATTTCTGAGAGCGAGTACTGAGAGTGAAAGGAGAAAACGTGTCAAGGAGGAACACTAACAAAATACTGGACAGGCGAGTGTAAAGCAACCCTCATTTCTGAGAGCGAGTACTGAGAGTGAGAGGAGAAAAAAAATGTGAAAACAAGAATACGCCAGATTTCAGACATGTCAAACAGTAAGGATCGTGCCTACAAATTTAATGTACATTTATAACTTTATCTTTATTAATAATTTTTGTAATTTTTTAACATACATTATCTTAGCAGTACTCACCCCAACTTATCACCCATAATACAGAGAACCAAGAAACCAATCAGAGTAAACTTTAAAGTTGACCTCAGTCCCCTAACTCTTCCCCCCTCCCACTCATTTCCCTTCCCCCCTCCCAATATTATTACATATAAGTCAAACCCACCCCATTCCCAATCCTGCCCTCCTCCCCTTATATTTACTATCTATCTTCTAGGTGCAAATGGAGCAATAAAGGCTTCCACTGCTTATCAAATTTCTCTCCCTGATTTCTCTTAATGGCTGTTAAACGTTCCATAGTCAACACCTTGCATAATCTGAGGGTCCAGTGTGACAATTCAGGCACCCCACTTAATTTCCATTTCCAAGCTATTTCGCATCTAGCTGCAATCAAACATGCCCGCATGGGTTTATTCCATTTGTTGGAGAGGTTATCTGGCCACCTCCCCAACAAAAACAGTTGGGGATATAATTCGGGTGTCATCCCAAAAATCATGCCGAGTTGATCCCGAATCTTTGTCCAATACAATTTTATCGGGGGGCAGTCCCACCACATGTGTAGATACGTTCCCCGGGCTCCACAACCCCTCCAACATTGATCTGACACCTCTGGGAACATCTGATGAAACTGGACTGGGGTGTAATACCATCTCAGTAGGATTTTATATACATTTTCCTGAATCGTGGTACATATAGATGATTTTGCAGCTATTGCATATATCTTCTTCCAGCAATCTCCATCCCACTCCATCGCCAAATCTTTCTCCCATTCCTTCATATAATTAAACTTATCCTCTGTTCCCTTGGTCGAGCGTAAACTGAGATATAGCCCACGGATCAGCCCCCGAGATTGAGAATGGCCCATCCAGAGAGCCTCCATATCATTCAATCCCTCCTGAAGCCTTGCCTTAGGGATCTTCTGACGTAAATAATGGGTTACTTGCAAATAGGCAAAGAAGTCTCTATTCTCTAAATGATATTCCCTCTTTAACTGCTCAAAGGTTTTAATATTGCCTGCCTCCGTCAATTTCACGAAGACATCTAAGCCCCGCGCCTCCCAAGCCCTAAATATGCCCTCTCTTCCTGGTCCAAAAGCAGGAGTGGCCCTAAATGGAGCCAGCAAAGATATCCCCGGTTTCTTATTTACCCTACCCCATCCTCTGTACCATTCACACCATAGGTGGCGAGTATAGGGATTCTTTGTCCAGTCCCTTTGAAGAAGGCCCTTTTGCAACCACGGTATATAATGCAACCCGTATTCAGGCACCCCATGTTGTTCAAGAGATAGAAAGCACTTAGAAGCTACCGGCTCCCTCCATTCCATAACCTGTCGCATTTGTGCAACCAAATAGTAATCTGCAATGTCTGGCATCCCCAAGCCTCCCTTTTCCTTTGCGCTATATAAAACCTTTCTAGCTATGCGTGGGGGCGTTGTCTCCATACAAAAAGAAATAACTTCCTTTGCATCTTTTGTAATACAATGCGTGGGATTTTAAGTGGTAATACTTGAAAAAAGTATAACAGCCGCGGTAAGACCGACATCTTGATTACTGCTATCCGACCCAACCAGGAGATTTCCTCCTTATTCCATTTACCCAAATCCCTTTCTATCTGTCCGATCAGCGAAGGGTAGTTAGCCCCATACAGGCCGTTCGTATCAATGGTCAGGTGCACCCCAAGATATTTGACCGATTTAGAGGCCCAGTGAAATTTGTAGCACTCTTGCAAATGCCGCACCATATCTGCTTGTAAGTTGATGTTCAAGGCCTCAGTTTTGTCCCAATTTATCTTGAAACCTGCAACTATCCCAAATCACTTCAATTCTATTATAAAATTTGGTAAGGATATCAACGGATGTGTGATAAACAGTAACATGTCATCCGCAAATAATGCTAATTTGTGCTCAGTATCGCCTATCTGCAATCCCCTGGCATCACAGTTTCGTCTTAAGTTCCCCGCCAACGGTTCCATAGTTAATGCAAATAATAAAGGGAATAATAGTGGACACCCCTGTCGGGTACCCCGTTGTAATTGAAAAAAATCAGAATATTTCCCATTGATTTTAACCGTGGCTACGGGATTAGCATATAATGCTTTTATCCATTTCATCATATTGGCCCCGATACCAATTTTATTCAGCACTTCGAACATAAAATTCCACTCTACGTGGTCAAACGCTTTTTCAGCATCGACCCCTAACACTAACAAGCCTTGTTTTTGCTGCCGGGCAACCCATATAGCCTGTAATGCTCTCTGAATATTGTCCCCCGTGCTCCGTCCTTGAATAAACCCGGTCTGATCCGGGTGTATAATATTGGGTAGGACACTCCTCAATCTGTTTGCTAAAATTTTTGCTAAGATTTTCCCACCTGTATTCAGCAAAGATATCGGTCGGTATGAACCACACAATGTTGGATCACGACCCGGTTTTGCCAGGACCGAGATCCCTGCCTGTTGCATCGACGGAGCCAGAGGGAATCCCTGCAACACATCATTATATATCCTTTGTAAAACCGGTGCCAATTGCGCCCCAAATTTTTTATAAAAGACTGCTGAGAACCCATCCAATCCTGGGGATTTATTTAATCCCAGCCCTTTTATTACTTGGAGTATTTCTTCCAACCCCACATTCCGATTCAATCTTTCCCGATCCAAATCAGATATTTCCGGGAGATCTCCCCTCCCCCCCCGTCAAATATTCTCCTACCTTTTCTACTGTACCCTCCCCTTCATTAGAATATAAAGTAGTGTAATACTGTACAAATTGTTCTCTGATTTCTTTAGTTTGAAAATGTAATTGATCTCCAGACATTTAATTTTTATTATAGTGGAGCGCCTCTCCCTATCCCGAAGCTTCCTAACTAATAGTGTACTGGCTTTATTATTGAATTCGTAGTAATGTTGATTGATCCTTCGTAATTGGTAATTAATGGATTCCATCTGTAAAGAAATTAATTTTGTTCTTGCCTTTTCCAATTTTTCCCTAACCCGTACTCCTCCCCCTCGTTTATGACGCTGTTCCAAATCGGTGATATCACTCTTTAATTGATTTATTTTGCCTTCCCGCTCCTTTTTTTTTCCGGGAGGCCCACTGTATTAGTTTCCCCCTTAACACAGCTTTTAATCCATCCCATTGCATCCCATATGCTATCTCCTCTGTGTCGTTTATTCTAAGATATTCACGAATTTCCTCTTCCAGACTCTCTATTACTTCCTTATCCTGTAAAAGGCTTTCATTAAGCCGCCAAAAAGATCTACCTGCTCTATCCCTTTCCTCACCGAAGTCCACCCAAATCGGGCCATGATCCGTCCAAATTATGGGATCTATTTCTGCCCGCAGGAGCCGTTGAGTCCAATAATTGTCCCCCCCCAAAAAAATCAATTCTACTATAACTGTGATGCACAGGGGAATAATAAGTATAGTCGGTATCCTGAAGGTGCACCTGTCGCCATAGATCGTATAATCGATAATGCTTCACCAAATCCAGCAGTTGTTCTCTTCCTGTAGTGCCTCCTTTCTGGCTCGACTGTGATCTATCCCTTTGTGGGTTCAATACCTCACTGAAGTCTTCCCCCACTAACAGTGCCCCATGTACTTTATCTTTCATCCACAGTGATAAGGTACTCCAGAACTTAGACTGGGAGTCATTCGGACCATACACATTAAGAAAGGTGACTTCCTGCCCATTTAACTCCCCCCTAACTAATAGTACCCGACCTTTCACCCTCTTTACCACTCCCCCTAGTTGAAAGGAGACATCCCGCCGAATCATCAGTGCCACTCCTGCTTTTTTATGTGTTCCTTCTGCATTGAACCAGACTTGAGTATAAGTCCCATGTCTTAACAAATATTCATCCTTTGGCAGTAAATGAGTTTCTTGTAAAAAAAACTACTTGCCATCCTCCCCTTTGCACCTCTTTAAACATTGCCTTCCTCTTTTGCGGTGTGTTTAATCCTCTCACATTCAAAGATCCCACTTTAAGCCCCGCCATCAAAAAGGAACTGAATGCCAGGCTCCATAGTTAGCTCGTGGCGTGGTGTCCTTCCTCCCACCCTCCCCCTACCCCAACCCCAACTCATTCCTTCCCCGTCCCTCCCCATATTATGTTCCCCTCTTCCCCTCCCCCCTTTCTCCCCCTACTTTATCCCTTCTGTCTCCCACAGGTCACCCCCTGTGGCTCCTTCTTGAGGAAGAAACGCACCTCCCGGGACCCCTTTGGTTTAAGGCCCCCCCCCCGTAGAACTCCTCCCATCCTATACTCTTCCCCTTACTCATATCCCCGCCCGCCACCCAGTGCTTACCCTCCCCCCTTGAACCCCCGCTATTGTCCTCTTCCTCCCCCACATCAAACTCCCCCTCTCTGCTTCCCTTCCTATCTAAGCCCTACTACCTTATAATGCTGCAGCAAACACAGCTAACTTTTCCTCTAACGCCCACACGAATACTTATTTCAACTATAACACACATGCATGAAATAATCTATCCAATATGAATAGTGGAGGAGGAAAGCTCAATGTCCATCCAGCTAGCTTCTCCGCTTCCTTCGCCACTCAAAGCCAGGAGTCTTCTCCCATCTCCACATAGAGCGATACTGCCAGACAATCCTAAAGCACGGTCAACACTCAGAGTTCAAGTTGTAGGTCCTAGTCCCTCTTTCTTTCCCTCCTCACTCCGCTGGGAGGGGTCCAGACAAACGGTGCAGACGGCAGCCTCCAGTCAGGATCCGTTGCCACTTCAATTTCTCCAACAATGAAGACTGGTCGCTCTCTTGCCCCAGTGCCTCCGGCTGTGCTCGGGTCCGAGGTAAATTCGGAGCTTTAGCCTTCTCCAAGCTCAGCCATGCCTCCGATAAGGTTTTAACTCTTTTGAGCTCTCCTCCCATCTCAAACTGGAGCCCGAAAGGAAATAGCCATTTATACTTAATTCCTTCCTGCCGTAAATACTCCGTCACTGGCCGCATCCCCTTTCTACGCAGTAAAGTTGAGGGGGCCAAGTCCTGAAAGATTTCAATGGTTTCACCGTGCCATTGCCATTTGCCTTTATTTGCCGCCTTTCTCATTATCTCCTCCTTCAATGGGAAACTAGTGAGGCAGGCAATAATATCTCTAGGACGGTTCCCCACTGGAGATCTTAAGGCTCTGTGAGCTCTTTCCAAGCCAATCTCTCGTTTTCCTGCTAGCTCCTCCTGAGTTCCTTCATCCAACAGGGCCGCAGAGATCTCTCGGACTACTTGATTCGCTTGCTTATAGTGATCTCTTTCTGGAACCCCCTGTATCCGAATATTACATCGTCATGATCGATTTTTAAGGTCTTCTATTTTATCTCTCAGCTCCCCACTCTCAGTTTGCCACGTGCTGTACATACGACATGTAGTCTGTGCCGCCACGATCACTTCGTCCACGTGCTCCTCCAGTTGATCCACTCGCTGCCCCAGTGCAAGCAAATCTTGCTTAAATTCAGATAGTAAGTCTTTCATCTCATTCTTTACCCCGACCACCTCTGTTTTTATTTCCCGACACCAGTGCCACAGGTCTCCCTGCGTGCACTGTTCTGTAGCGTTCTCGGGCTCCTCCGCCATCTCCGCCTCGTCTCTCTCACTGCATTCTGCGGAAGGTGACAAGGCCGCATAGGAGGATCGATATTTCTCCAACTTTTTGCGGGCTGACACTGTAGCGATTATTATTGCTGCCTCTACAGATATATTGCTTACTGTGGGGGCGCCTTCTGCTCTTTCTTTTTGCTAAATTTCTCTTCGTCCCGAAGAGAGCTCCGTGTTCAGGCGGCCATCTCAGTCAGTGACATCACTTCCTCCAAATTAATGTACATTTAAACCAGATTCACATATCGCTAAAATAAAAGGCACCGCAAATCAAGGGTGAAGGAGAAAGAGAGTTTCACTTGCCTTATAAACCAGGCGTCCAGTATTCTAACACCATGTATCAGACTCCAAATCGAAGATGCAATACTTCTAAAGAGGACTGAATTTGTGCAGAACTCAAAGGCCATTGTGCAAAGTATGAAAGCTGCTTGTAGGGGATGTATAAGTAATATTATCTGCTATCCAAATCCGTGACTCAAAATCCATCATCAGGAGAATATCATATCCATATGAGTTTAAACAAGGGGGAACTGTTGGTCTGGAGTTGAAAGTAAGTCAGCGTACACGCTGTGCATTAGAAAAACAGCCTGAATGACCAGATACATGCGTGTCAAGTGACAGTACGAAATGCACCTCATCTAAGTGTCTAAAAATCATACATAAGGGGGGGGAACCAGCAGTGTAGGCTCAAACAGGTATAGTAATATGAATAAGGATGGAAGAGGGCTGCTGTAAAAGGAGAATCTGCAAGATACAGAAGTACAAAATCTCCAGGGGCCCAACCCATCATAGGCTGAACATCATTATGGATTCAAACTGGGCATACGAAAAAATGGAAGGCAATAAAATAAAAAGGAAACGATGTTGCAAAGACAAAGTATGCATCTTATGTAAGGACAAAGGGATGCTGCGGTGGCCATAGACAAAAAAAATGCCAATAAACCATGCTAAAAGAATGCTTAGGTATAAAAAAAATATCTAGAAAATAAAACAACTTAATAAATGAAAGACTTAAAAAATTGTGGTGTTAATTTTTTTATATTTATGGTCACATCATTAGAGTCCCCTTGTTTCTTTGTATCTCTGGACTACTTTCCATGGTCTTATCCCCTAGCCTTCCCTTTTGTCGGTCTTTTTAGTTCCCCCATTTACATAAAAAAATTATAGATCTCATGATAAAACCTATAAGTCCTTACATAAGATGCATACTTTGATTTTAATTATCAGCCAACATATTATGCTTTTATACTTTCATATTTTATGTATTTATTACATTTGTTTATTGCATGTTTGTGTTTTTATTTTTGAGGCTTGTACCCCCTGAAGAAGGCACACGGCCAAAACGCGTTGGGGGTTTTGTTCCAATACAGTGTTTGAACCCCTACTTATTCTTTGCTCCTGCTTTGTTCTGCACTTTGTGGGTATTTTGCTCTCCCTTTTGGACTCCCTGTTAATCTGTTCCAACCCATTCATGATTTTCTAGGCCTCTATTAGCCAACTCTTCTCCATACCCTACCTATATGTTCAGGTACAGTAAGGAGGTCCATGCCCCAGAGAGCTTACAATTCAAGGTCTTTGTTTTACTAAAGGGAGTTAACACATTAAATATCATGAGTGACATTAAACTCACTGGGGCCTATTTACTACAGACCTATGTCGCATTAGCTAGTTTTAGTGATGCCCTGAGGCCTTTCCTCCTAGGGAAGCTGTCCCTATCCCCCCTGAACTTTTCTTGCATCTCAAAAAGATCCGGCAGAACTGCCCGCGGCACTTAAGGCTGTATCATGGAGCAATACGGAAGCCTTGATATTTTTAGCTTTCTCAAGTCCTTTCCTAATGGAGGATTTCAACACTGTTCCACTCTCCAGTCTTCAGGCACTGATCTGTTCTGTTTGCTTGTTTTGGCAGGGGGACCATTCAGCGGTCTGGGGGAGGTGGTATTTAGGGAAAGCGTTCCGATGCACACCTTTGCTCACTTCCTCTTCACTGCCCTGCTGCCGTATGACCCCGAGCTGGCCTACAGAACTGGCCTGAGAGCCATGAGGTGCGTGTGATATTTGGGAGGGGGGAGGCATGCGATGTACGGGTGAGAGGGAATGCAGATGATGGGTGCATGATGGGGAGAAGGTATAATCCACTAGCACAATATCTTCTAGAATAGCAGTTCAGTACACTAAATAGATTATTAACTGCTATTATTACCTATATGCTTGTTGTCTCTGATTTGTAATTTGTTTAAAAAAATGAAGCTTGAGAAGGGGAAGATCTCAGCGTAAAGGCAAAGGGCTATTACGAAGTTGGTCCATATCATTTGTCACGGCGACCCTGGGTAGAGCCTCCGTAGACCCAATAGGCCACTGCCTAGGGTATTGTGGTTTTTACTAACTGGTGCTCTCCTTTGAACAGAGTCAGTCAGTCAAGTGGTTAAAGCAAAATTAGGGTTTTATTCCCTTTCCCGGACAGATAATATTCCTTGCAAAAACACACAGAACAAAACAGCAACTAAACGAAAACAGCTAGAACATCTTTTCTTCTTTCCTTGTTTCTCTCACAAGGTCACATTGGCTGAAGTTCAACACAAAGAGGTTATGTCATCTGATAGACAAATCGTACAGTCCATTGGCTCAGGGTCTGTGCAAATGTTATCACTCTCCCACTGCATTAAGCCTGGACCACTCCCAATACTCTCCGTGTCACATTCCTTACATGTGCTGGAGCATGGCTTGTTCTCTTGTGGCTGGTAAACCCCTTTCCTTCCAAGGTGTTTATCCCAGCCCGGGTTACAGAAATCTGGTACAGGTAATATCTCTTTCTGGTTTGCCTCTCTTGGCTTTCTTAGTAGGAAGTCTGAGTATCTGTCTGAGTTATAAGACTGCTCAGGGTTGTGCTCATTAAAACTTCTAGCCTTTTCTCTATACAGATAAGGTTTCAAACTTGTTACCTTACTGCAGGCTTTGAAATCAGCTTTGAGCTTCCTCTCCCCTGGCACAGTTCCTTCAGCTTGAGCAAGGTTCCTCCGTGGCTCATGCAATCCCTCAGAGACTCTGCCCCACTTCCTGTTTGTGTGGAAATCCTTCCTGGAACTGTCGTTCCAGAGACCAGCTGCTCTACTGCTCTGAGCTCTCTGCCTTCTCTGACTCCTCTGACCCTGACCACTTCCTGGTTCAGACCAGGAACTTATATACCTCTCCTCTCTGCATGTTACGTCAGACTCTGAGGACAGGTGCTCCTGATGAGTTTCTCTAATTCTACCTGCGTCGCTACTAGAGAAGGGAAACTTCATTTTAAACCCTTTCTGCTTCACCTGTGCTGACGGCACTGGCTGCTCAGCTGTCTTCACACATGCTGAGTCTTCACGTCCAGCCAAGTTTAAGGTAAGCTCTTCCTTTTTACTAGCCCCTACAGGCTCTCTATAGTCTACTGTATCACACATTAAAGCCATTATAGGTCAAGTTATCAGCCTGTTATATGTAAACAATGTTACTGTTCACTATTCAGTGTTGTATATAAACCGCTCTGACTGTGAAATAGAGCGGTATATAAAATCAGTTAACTAACTCCAACCTCTCATCAGTGCCAATGCATAGATACTTGTCATTTAATCATAAAATATAACATAAGAACATAAGACATGCCATACTGGGTCAGGCCAAGGTCCAGCAAGCCCAGTATCCTGTTTCCAACAGTGGCCAATCTAGGTCACAAGTACCTAGCAGTTTCCCCACAAGACACAGGTTCCACAATGCTTGTATTGGGTCAAGCAGTGGATTTCCCGGGTCCCCTTTAATAATGGTTTATGGACCTTTCCTTCAGGAACTTATCCAAGCCTTTTTTAAACCCAGCTACACTTACAGCTTTTACTACATTTTCCAGTAACTAATTCCAAAGTTTCATTGCTCGTTGAGTGGAAAAATATTTTCTCTTATTAGTCTTAAATGGGTTACACTGTAGCTTCAATGCCTGTCACCTAGTCTTTCTACTTTTTGATGGTGTAAACAATTGATCTACGTTTACCCGTTCCACTTCATTGTGGAGGAGTAGCCTAGTGGTTGGGGCAAGGTACTTCAGGCCGGAAGGTCAGGGGTTCAAATCCCACTAGAGGACAGCAACCTTGGGCCGGAAGGACTGGGGTTTCTAGTCCCACAGGTGCTCCTTGTGGTCTTGGGCAAGCCACTTAACCCTCCATAGCCCATGTTCCCTGTAAAATAGTTATCTCCAAGTTATAATGCCCTGTTCAATGTAATTTCAGTTTGTTCAATGTAAACCGCACTGATGCAGAATAGCGCGGTATATAAGAGAATGTAAATAAATAAATAAATAAAATAAATTCATTAATTTATAGACCTCTATCATATCTCCCCTCAGCCGTCTCTTTTCCAGGTTGAAAAGCCCTAACCCTTTAAGCCTCTCCTCATAGGGGTATCCTTCCATCCCCTTTACCATTTTCATCGCTCTTCTCTGTATCTTTTCTAATTCTGCCATTTAAATACGATGACCAGAACTGCACACAGTATTCGTGGTGCAGTCACACCACGGACAATACAGAGGCAGTATAATTCTCCATTCCTTTCCTTATGATACTTAGCATTCTATTTCCTCTCTTGGCCGCCGCTGCACACTAGATAGAGGGTTTCAATGTGTTATCCACGATGACGCCTAAATCTTTTTCCTGGGTGATGGTTCCTAATGTGGAACCTTGCATCGTGTAACCATAGATGTTCTTTCCTAGGTGCATAACTTTGCACGTGTCCACATTAAACTTCATCTGCCATTTGATGTTCAGTTTTCCAATTTATCAAGGTCCTCTTGCAATTTTTCACAATCCTCTTGGGTTTTAACAACTTTGAATAGTTTTGTGTCATCTGCAGATTTGATTACCTCACTTGTTATTTCCATTTCCAGGTTATTTACGAATATGTTAAATAGCAGCAGACCCAGCACAGATCCCTGGGGATATAGTGTATCTGTTTATTCACACTTTCAAAAAAAATATAGTAACATAGTATATTATGGCAGATAAAGACCAGTATGGTCCATCTAGTCTGCCCAGCAAAGGTGGCAGATTATAATTTATGTCTTACTAAACTTTAAACAAGACCATTCTTGGCTAAAGCCATATTGGCTTTCTCAAATTAAAGCTTGACTATCTACATGTTCAGTAATTTTCTTCTTTATAATGTTTCTACCATTTTGCCCGGTACTGATGTCAGGCTCACTGGTCTGTAGTTTCCCGGATCACCCCTTAAACCCTTTTTAAAAATTTGCATTACATTGGCCATTTGCTAATCTTCAGGTATTACAGGTGATTTTAATGATAGTTCTCAGATTACTAATAGTAGATCTGTAATCTCATATTTCAGTTCTTTCAACACTCTTGGATGTATACCATCCGGTCCAGTTGATTTGCTACTCTTTAGTTTATCAAATAGTTGTAATATATCTTCCATAAGCTCTAAATCTCCTGTGACCTCCTTAAGGAACATTCCCATATATAAAATATAGGAACTGATCCTAGCAGAAAGCATGGAAGCCTGGAAGGTTCGATGTCCAAAGGCGTCAAGAGTCCTACACTCACGTCCTGGAGGATTAGATGCATGCCTTTTTGCACTCTTGATCCTTCTCATAGCTGATTCCACCACCATGGAATGGTGTGGTAGCTGAGTCTTCTGAAACTCAGGACAGGAGGGAACTCAATACATGGTGTCGAGTCTTCGAGAGTGAGGAGATGTGGTTAGAGGTGTTTCCCACATCCTTAACATCAGATCATGCAAGATCTCATGAATAGGTAAGGTAGCTGCCTCCTTGGGAGCTTTAGGGTATTGTAGGATTTCTAATTCCTTTGCCCTAGGCTCTATTTCAGGAGCCACTGTGATGGAAAGACCTCGAGCCACATCTCGGATAAAATCCTGAAAGGACATATCCTCTGGTGGCGACATCCTATGCTGAGGAGAAGAAGAATCCTCAGGAAGAAGTACTCTGGTATCGGCAGAGCTTTCAGAGTCTTCAGACTCATCCGAGGATTCAAAGTACCTCTGATCCGGGTGATCGTGCAAGGCACGGTTCGATTGAAGTCGGCATCGGAGGGGTCCGGTACCAACTTGTCGATACCGGATGGATAAGCATGACTCGGTCCCAGTAGAATACCTGCCGATGTCGATGCAGTCGATACCGGTACTAGAGTTGGTGCCGGTACCGGTTGAATTGTCTGAAGCGGTTTCAAGGGCATCAAGGCCGTGAGAAGAGCCGCCAGACTGCATTCAATAGCCAAGAATCTCTGGTCTATTGACGCTGCTGATGCTTGGGTATCGGTACCGGATAAAGCAGCCGGTACCCCAGAGCAAGGCACCAGTAGTTCTGCCGAGGTTGAGGCCTCGAGAACATCCTGGAGCCCTGTTAATGCTTTGGAAGCCGAAGCCTCCCGCCGTGGCAATTTTGCCGGTGAAAGTCCCTCAAGGGCAACGCCAGAGGCATCTCGATGCTTAGAGGGAGATCTACCCTTTGGCTAGATTTATGTTTAGTTACCTGAGATCCATGGGAGAAAGACGAAGCCCTGGAAGACGTCGATGCCACAGAGGCTGCATCGGAGGGAAAAAGGGTGCTAAGTTTAGCAGCTCGGTTCTACCGGCCCCTCTTCGACATCATCCCACAGGCTACACACTCCGAAATAGAGTGGTCAGGGCCTAAACATTTGAGACACCACTCATGGGTGTCGATGACGGAAATGATACCGCCACACTTGGAACACTTTTTAAAACCCGAAGCAGGTTTTTCCATTTTAAAGGAAAAGTTGGGCCTAGTGCCCAAAATGGCGCGTGGCACCTGAGGAGAAAAAAACCTGGAAAAGACTCCAGAAGAAAAGGTGTTTTTTTGGGGTTTTTTTGAAAAAAAGAAAGAAGAACCGGCGATATCGGTGTAGCGTCGAAGGAAGGCAGACGCGACCACAAAAATGAATAGAAGGGAATTATTTTCTGCGGTGACAGGATGTGCGACCTGTCAGCTCCGCGGAAAACGAAGAACTGGAGAGGGACAATTGGGAAAGGCGGGAAGGCAGCACGCAGGCACTGTGGGATGCTCCCAAAAGCTTTCCTATTGGATGCTGGGGAGCGTTCCCGCGCAGGCTCCGTCAGTACCGACGATACTGTCGCCAACCTTCCCCTGGTGGCCGGTGGCTGAACGGGGAGGTTGGGCATATAGTTAATTTTAGGAGAGGAGGGTTCTTTAAGGCCAGGTGCAGCCTGGTCTATGTAGTCCTGCTCCTGGTGCAAATAAGTCATGTAAGCCAAATGGAGGGAGAATAAGGCTTTTATTTCCCTTTTCACAAAAAAATTTGTTGGGCTACAAAAATTAAAGAAAGTCCTTCTTTTCAGGCATAAACCAAACTCAAGGTACAAAGTAAACTGTTATAATCTTCACAGTCGTAGAAAGGAATTTAACCAAGGATTCTTTCAACATTGGAGTAAATTACATGTCTGAACCTTCTTCTTTCATTCAGCACAAATATGAAAACTTCTTAAGGTAATATCTGTAAGGCTCACAGTGCCGACAGTGATTCCAAACTACCCACAACACACATGGAACAATCCATCAATTCCTCCTGAGATGAGGAAATAGGGTCTGTAAGCTCCACTTGCATCGGTTCTAAATCACTATTATCTTCTTCTGAGCTGGGGCATTCTCTGGCTGTTATCACTGGCCAGTCCCTATTTCTGTTCCCTTGTTTTCCATACAGTTGTTCTAAGGTTCTTAAATGAGCATGGCCTGTTTTATAGCCTCTATATCTTGGCTGGTGAAACTCTGGCCTGCTTTCTCTTCCTTTAAACTGGGCATCTGTTTTATAAGGGCTTCTAGCAGCTGAGCCTTTCTTCATGAATAAAGAATCATCATACCTTGGTTTCCTGTAATAGGCATAGCTGGAAGTGTCCACCTCAGGTATTTCCCTTAGGACACAGTCTCTCTGACAATCTTTCTCTTGAAAGCTTCTGGTACCTTTCAATCTGGTCTCCGGGCTTTCTGGCAAGCGTAGGCCTCTCTCCAAGCCTGGCTTCCTGCTTCTTAGCTCTTTACCTCTGGAGTTTCTGGCTACCACGACTTCCACAGGACTGACTCTCCTCCGTCTGTCTTTCTCCCTGGGACCTTCTGGTTCACTTCTAGTTCCTGCAGCCGTGCCACTAGTCCTGGTTCCACTGTTCCGTTTCTCAACAGTGCTCTGCTCTCCGGTGCTGCTCTGCTCACCAGTGCTGCTCTGCTTTCTGTCTCCAGCCCCTTGCTTATAAAGGTCTTCTGCCTTTGAGCTTCCCGGGCTAGTTCTCAGGTGCTGCTGATTAGCTAGGTGTGTCCACTCAGCCTTTGTAAGTGCACGCCTGCTCCCTCTAGCTGTTTTGCTAGACAATTGCATTCTCTGCACCTTATTTGTTCTGGGACAGACAGCTTCTTTTCCTATATCCTCACTTTTATTAGCTCCTGCTCTATGACAATACCCATATGTGAAGACTACATTCCTGCTGTTCCCGGAGATCACCTGTTACAGGTGAGTAACTACGCTTTCCTGGTTTATCAATATTTCTTTCAGTTCTTCCAGTGCATCACCTTTAAATACCGTTTCAGTCATGGGTAACTTTCCTACATCTTCTTCAGTAAAGACTGAAGCAAGGAATTCATTTAGTCTCTCCACTATGGCCTTGTCCTCCCTTAGCGCCACTTTTACCCCTCTATCATCTAATGGTCCAACTGACTCTCATGTTTTTTGCTATGAATGTACTTGAAAATGTTTTTATTATGTGTTTTTGCTTCCATAGCAAGCTTTTTTTCAAACTCTCTTTGCCTTCCTTATCAAAGCCTTGCATCTAACTTGCCAGTGCTTATTGTTTCCAGTTTTTGTCATTTGGCTCCCTTTTCCATTTCCTAAAAGATGCTTTTTTGGCTACAACAGCCTCTCTGACCTCATCTTTAAACCATGATGGCAGTTTATTGCACTTCCTTCCACTTTTCTTAAAGCGTGGAATATTGTTTGATGTAAATCTTTAACCTTTGCAGGGACTGGACTAGAGTTCCTCAAGGAACAATAATTAGCAGATAAGTCTAATTTCTCTTTATTATTACTGTGTTGTAACTTTTGTTAGCTTCCCTGATTTCTATGAGCATTTCAACATCGATTTGTTCATTCTGGCCAGGCGGTTGATAGTACACCCCCACTGCCATCGCCTTCCCCTTTTTATATGGAATTTCAATCCATAGAGATTCTACAGTGTATTTTTTGTTTCATGCAAAACTTTAATCTTTTGTGACTCAATGCCCTCTCTAAGATAGAATGCAACCCCTCCACCAATTTGATATACTCTATCATTGCTATATAATTTGTACCCAGGAATCAGAGTGTCCCCCTGGTTGTCTTCCTTCCACCATGTCTCTGAGATAACAATTATCTAATTTTTCATTTAATGCTATATATTCTAATTCTCACATCTTGTTTTTTAGACTTCTAGCATTTGCATAAAAGCATTTTTAGAGGTTGTATTTTATTCATATGAATCTGTTTATCTGTAGGCAGGGGTAATTTTGGAATCTTTAAGTTCTGTATGCTTAAGGGCATTTGGGTTATTTTTATCTTTATTGGAACCTTTCTGTCAGGATGCCAACTTCCCTCTTTTGCTTGTATCCGTCAAGGATACATCCTTCCGAACTATGCATCCTAGGCGACTGTCAGCTTTCCCCTGTTATCTAGTTAGAGCAGTTTTTTTTATCTCCTTTTTAAAGGTTAATGCCAGCAGCCTGGTTCCATCCTGGTTAAGGTGGAGCCCATCCCTTCGAAAGTGCCCCTCCCTTCCCCAGAATGTTCCTCAGTTCCTAACAAATCCAAAACCCTCTTCTTTGCATCACTGTCTCATCCATGCAATACTCTGGAGCTCTGCCTGCCTTTTGGGTCCTGCATGTAAAAAAGGAAGCATTTCTGAGAATGCTACCCTGTAAGTTCTGGATTTCATCTTCATACCTAAAAGCCTAAATTTGGCCTCCAGAACCTCCCTACCACACTTTCCTATGTCATTGGTGCCAACATGTACCAAGACAGCAGACTCCTCCCCAGCACTATCTAAGACCTTGTCTAGGTGGCGCATGAGGTCCGCTACCTTCGCACCAGGCAGGCATGTTACCAGGGAATCCTCGCGTCCGCCAGCCACCCAGCTATCTACATGCCTAATGATCGACTTGCCAACTATAATGACTGTCCTAACCCTTCCCTCATGGGCACATGGAGAAACCTCAGTGCAAGAGAGTTTTACATCACTTCGAGGACAGATCCTAGCTACAGGATCACTTCCTGAACACCAGGGTGATGCTCCCCTGTCACGTGACCTCTCTTCCCCATAACAATAGGGAGGCTGCCAGACTGGAGGTGGAACTTCAGTACTATATCCCTGTAGGTCTTGTCTATGTACCTCTCTGTCTTCCTTATGTCCTCCAAGTCTGCTACTCTAACCTCCAGAGATCAGACTCATTCCCTGAGAGCAAAGAGCTCCTTGCACCTAGTGCACATGTAAGACCCCTCACCAACTGGGAGAAAATCATACATGTGACACTCAATGCAAAAGACTGGAAAGCCCCCATCTCGTTGCTGGACTGCTGTCTGCATCTTAGTTTTAAGGTTGTGCTTAGATATTTAAGTTGTTTACTTACTTAGGTTTGCTGGGGATACTTATACTAATACAATTATACCTAACACATTCACTCTGCTGCTCCCCCTTACCTTTCCTTTCTTCTCTCTCCCTATACATCCTCGTGATCTTCGGTGTTCTTCTACCTTCCTTCTCTCTATGCTATTCTCTTCTTCTGCTAACTCCAGGCTTTGTTCTTTTGACCTTGCTGCTCCATTTGCCTTGAACAACCTGCCCCTGTCCCTGCGTCAAATCTCTTCCTTCTCCCTCTTCAAGTCCATGCTCAAGACTCACCTCTTTGAGTCTGACTTTGATTCTTAATCCCCTCATTTGTGTTTCAACTTCTATTGCCCTTATTCCTATTGTATTATTTTGTCCTGTATGTTTGTCTTGTAGACTGCAAGCTCTTTGAGCAGGGACCATCTTCTTTTGTGTCTGTACAGCGCTGTGTATGTTTGGTAGCACTTTATAAATGCTTAATAATAATAATAATAATATGTTTAATGGACTTTGTTCACCTCTAGATTAATCTCAAGTCCTTAATTAATGTATTCCTGATGAGGATAACCAGCCTCACCTGAAAGTGAATATGGGCACCTCCTTTCCTTTAATAGGTTTAAGAGCCTATAAAGCTAAGATAATCCCCGGGGGTGGGGGGGTGGGAGGGAAGAAGACTTAAAAAAAAACCTGTCTTTCTACACAGTGTGCTGACCTGTGCTTCTAAGGTAAAGTCTTACCAGTTTACTGTGTGATTCACACAGCCCTTGGTTTGATAGAGGGGGCCTTTCAAATTGCCCCTTCAGTCTGTCACTTAGCTTTAACACCTATTTAAGACAACTTCACAGATCTTTTGCCTCATAACTGGAGGGCCTCTTTGTAAAGGTCTCTAGAAATTAGTTTATTTCTTTCTACTCAGAGACTATTTATTCTATTTGTATGCTAAGTTATACTCTGATTTGATTTAAATAAAAAAGCTCTCTAGAAACAAATTTATTTCAGAGACTATTTACTCTATTTTACTTTCTATGCTAAGCTATACTCTGATTTGATTTAAATGAAAAGCTCTCTGGTGATACCAAGATCTGACTGACTCAGCAAAACTACTGAATTCTAAAATACATAGATTTATCAGCTTTAACCCAAAGAATTCCCTTTTCCCCAAGATTTGGAGTATATTCCAGAAGATAAATGCTTACAAGGGCAGATCTATTTCCAGCTGTAGCAGTCTCTTTTGGTAGTCCTTCAAGACTGCGGATACACTTAGCTTATTTATCTTTTATCTGAATAAATGACAAAAGCGTATGCATTGGCATTGAAGGGAGGCTGGATTTACCTAAGATGGCTCTACTGAGGGCATGATAATAATGGCTTTAATGATATGGGCCAATTTTGTAATAGCCCTTGCATTTACTCTGAGATCTTCCCCCTCACATTTTATTTTTTAAAACAAATTACAAATCAGATAACAACAAGCATATAGGTAATAATAGCAGTTAATAATCTATTTGGGGAGAAGGTGTGACATTCGAGGGCAAGTGAGTTGTATACTGTGTGAGGAAAGTACTTTTGTTGGGGGGGAGTGTTACATTGCTCATGCTCTCATTTAGAACAGATGGGGCAGTGCTGCTTCAAGTGCCTTTGGATTCTCCACGGATTGTAGACGATCTTTGCAGATCTCTCATCATTTTCTGCCCTTCCTATCTTAGGCTTCCGGTGCTGGAGACAGTGTCATCGGCTACAGATCTCCTACAGCAGAACCTGCTGGACTCTGGAGCCCATCGCTTTCCCCGCTGGTTCATCCTGGGGCATCTGGAGACAAGACAGTGTGAGCTGGCTTCTGCCATGCTTACCACGGCAAAAGGTAAAGCCCATGGGGGAGAGTTCCTTATGTCAGACACTTGGGGGGGTCCTCCTGTTAAATATGCTGCTTCCCCTCTAGTCTGAGCTGTACACATGGATGTACTACTCCATACAGAAGAACCAGAACAACGTTTGAGGTTAGGGACAAGTGGATAATGGAGGTAGAGACCAAGTAGCACAGGAGGAACAAATTCAGATTGCTAAAAACTGTTCCCCTTTAAACAGGAATTAGTGTTGGAGAAGCCTGCAGACCTCTGATTTTGGAGAGGGGTTAGGGAAACATGGCAGTTTGTGCTGGGGATTAATGCCAGGGGGCTTGGGTAAATGAAATTCAGGGGAGACGCCAAGAGTGACACAAGTCAGTGAGGCTGAGAGGCATGCCTTTTTGAGTACAGAGGGGGCTTGCAGCCGCGAAGAGCACAGCCTGTACCTGAATTTACCTTAATGTCTTGATCTTCTCCTGGAAAGGCCTGGGCTAAATACTACCACTACTACTGGGAGATTTTTTCTGAGACATGAATCTTCTGCCCTACAGGAGACCCTGAGTGGTTACACACTGTGCTGGCATCGATTCGGCAGAATATTCACTCTCCAACGCTACTCTTTAAGCTTGCTCAGGATGCCTGTAAGACGGCTACTCCTGCGAGTACCCCACCAGACAGCGTCCTACTGAAAGTCTCCCTGGAGCTGGGGCAGCAGGTACAAAACTGGAAGAGTGTGTGCGCATGTGAGGCTAAGAGCAGGTGATCACACTTAGGGCCATTCTTAAAAGATTTGTCTGGAGGACTTTTGATTTTAGTTGCACAAACCCTGCAGTTTGAAATTCCTGATCATTGAAGTAGCTAAAGTATATCTACATAACTGGCGGAGGGGGAAGGTGTTTAAGCTTATGCACTCAGCATTCTCTGCATAGCTCTGAATATAATTCTAATCATGGTGAAAGACTGTCCTGAGTTACCTGTGTCAGCTTCTTAAATGTCCCCCCCTCTCATTTAAATTTTGTCCATGTAACTCTGGCTGCACAGGTAAAGTTTACTGGATTAAGCTGTTGGTTAATTTTGCTGCTCACCTCCCAGCATATGAGGCAGGGGAGTGCGTGCCCTGGGGGACAGGGAAGCATGTGCTCTGGTGGGGTAGAGGGGTGGGTGGGGGGGTGAAGCATGCTAATTACAGAGAATATTTGGGATCTCTTCCCAGGTGATGCGAATGACACTGACCACTATGACCTGGAGGCGGCGGGAGATGGTCCGATGGCTTGTCAGCTGTGCCACAGAGATTGGTAAGAGTTAAAGGGCCCCAACAAGCACACACCCCCCCCCCCCCCCAGTCCAGCACTGGCTCCCTGCACTCTTGTATGGCGAGCTAGACCCTCACTGTGGATATGGAAATAAGGAGGTGGGGCAAGGGTCACCGGAGCCATGGCTGTCATGAGGGTCACCATGTTATTCTCCCCTTACAGGAAGTCAGATCCGCACTCCAGATACCAAACTCTTTCAATAAGAGGTGACATGGGCAGTTATTTGTTTTTTTTCACATGATTTGGACCCAGGTCACTGCACCTGGTACAGATCCAATGAGCTTCTGCTCCCTATGTGCACATGTGATCTGATCTGCACTTTGGGCCAGAGATGGCAATTCTTTGATTTTTTTTATTTCCCACAGAACTGAGCAAAACCCAGTTTACACAGTGACCTCTTGAAAGGATGAATGCATCCCCTGAGTAGAGTAAGGTAAAGTTAGGCCTTACCTGCTAATTTTCTTTCCTTTAGTCTCTCCAGTTCAGTCCGGAGGCATGGGTTATGTCCTATCACCAGCAGATGGAGACACAGAATCACAGGTTTTGATGATGTCACATTATAAGGGTTCTGTGCATTATCTCATCACACCAGCATTCTAATAACAGAGCAGACTCCAGCAAGAGAAATGTTAGTTCCTTATCGTTCCTCCAGTTTAGTCCTCTATTTCTGGGTAGTGAACCTCCTCTTGCAGCTTGGAGACTGGGCATGTCAAAGTTGTGACATCACTGGATGTAATCTGCTGTCATCTCCTATCAGCCCCAGTGTGTCCAGTCTCCATGCAGCACGAGGAAGTAGTGAGCCTAGGTGCTGGGCTCACTAGAGGAACGAATAAGGAGAAATTAGGGTTTTAGTGATTTCATTTCCCTTTGCTACAAAATTTTTCTTTAATTGATCTGGTCTCTTTACATTCTTTGAGTTGGGGTTCCTGTTTCTTTAAAAAAAAAAAGGTTTAAGTGAGAAAGGGATTCCCTGCCGTCCCAAGGCTCTTTCCCTTTCTGGGATCTCTCTCCCTTGACAGCACGGGGGAGAGCTCCTCAACCGGCTAAGCGTAATCTGGCTTCTGCAGAGTGGTGATTCACAGCTCCGGATTCTTGCCAGGCGGCGTGCTCAGTCATGCCTACAGCCCTCGCTGCTAACGCTGCTTGCTTGGTTGTTGAGCAGCGCGCAGCTTGAAGGGCCATCTGTACACCCGGTAAGTTTTTGTTTCTTTTCCTCCCGTCAATGCCGATGCCAGGAGCGGGCTCGTAAGGTCGAGGGGGAGAGAGAGTTGCTTTGCGGGCCAAAAACCCTTTTCTTCACAGCGGCGGCCATTTTAAACACACAGCAACTGCCGCATGACTGATAAGTGTGGCGGCGAGCATTAGGTTCCCCAGGGGGGTGTTAGTTTTCGTTGCGGTTTTGTCATTCGACAGGATTTAGGCTTAGCTTTTCGTCCCAGTTCCCTAATTTGCCTCACTTGGCTCTTCAAGTTTGGGTTTAAGGTTGGGTTTTTTCTTTGCCATCTCCCCTTATTATTTTGCGGCCCTGATTAGGGTCAGCATCGGGGGGGGGGGGGGTTTGCTATATTTTGGTTCTTTGCTGTGCAGCTGCAGGTCAAGGTATTTTCTTCATTGTCATATATATTAAAAAAAAAAGGAAACAGAAAGGGGGGAAAGCTTGCCATAGGAACTTCACTAGTATGTTTGTGACTGTTTCCCGCTCCGGTCTGGTGAACAGCACATCACATGTCAGCACGCCCTCAGTGCGTCGTCTGCGGCTCCCACAGAGGCACGGTTGCAGACACTGGCATCTGTCGGGGGTGTGCGGCTGTTTCCGTCAGTGTGGAACAGCAGATGGAAATGTCAGTAGTCCCAGTTCCCCAAGGGTCCACGGCGGGGGTAAAAGGAGAAGCGGGAGTGGTCGTTTCTTCTATATCCAGACCGGAAACCTCAGCTGACCACTCTGGTGCATTACCGGGACCGGATCCGCAGCTGGGGGATTTCTGCCTGGACTTCGTCCTGATTATGCATCAGGCCTTTTGTCTTTGGCGTCAGAGTAAATTGCCTGGTCCCATATCTCTTCCTTTGGCTGTACAACAGCCCGGGATTCTCGACGGCAAAGGCGTTGAGCCAAGACCGCTGAAGAGGTCCCATCCACCGGAGCCATCACCTTCGGAGTCGGGGTGGCACGAAGCAGAGGAGCCAGAAATAGACCTGGATGAAGATATGGAAGAGTTGGAAGAGGGAGAGATTCTGGAACCTGAGGATTAGGCAAAAATTATTAGAGTATTCCGGAAGGATGAGCTGACGGCGCTCATTACGGAATCCCTGCAGACGCTAAAGCTGGCTACGACACAGCCGGCCGAGGAGGAGGATGGGGAAGATCCCATCATTCAGGCAGTGCGTCACACACAGGTAGTGTTTCCTGTCTACAAGGTGGTGGATAGGATGATCCAGGACGAGTGGGATCAGCCAGAATCGGGACTCAGAAGACTTAGGACCATGAATAGACTCTATCCCTTGGCGGATAAAGACAAAGACAAATTTCGCTGTCCACAGGTGGATGCAACGGTATCAGCCGTTACTAAAAAGACCACTATACCTGTGGAAGGTAGCACGGCTTTAAAGGATGCGCAGGATAGGAAGGTGGATGGTCTGT
The DNA here is from genome assembly GCA_033557465.1 of Ichthyophis bannanicus. NCBI lineage: Eukaryota > Metazoa > Chordata > Amphibia > Gymnophiona > Ichthyophiidae > Ichthyophis > Ichthyophis bannanicus. The sequence continues at coordinate 105,715,528 of CM066051.1, read as the reverse complement.
TGAAGCAATCCTTTGACGCAGATGCAGTGGCTTTGCAGGTTTCCATTTGCGGAGCTTGGGTTGCGCGAGCCTGTCTATGGTGGTCACAACACTTACGGCAATCGGCCCATTTGGAACAGGACAGTGTGCGTGAGCTGGAGCGGCTTGAATCAGGGTCGGCTTATCTGACCGATGTACACTACGACTTGATCAGGGCCTTAGCAAATAGCATGGCTTCCCTGGTGGCTGCTTTCAGATCTCTGTGGCTCTGGAATTCGGCAGCCGATGGGTCTTCCAAATCCCGACTCAGTAAGCTTCCTTTTAAAGGGAAGTTGTTGTTTGTGTGGACCTTGACACACTGGTTAAGGATTTAGGGGAGTCTAAAGGCGGAAGGCTGTCAGAGGACAAGCCTAAGCAAGCCAAGTCCTTTTCAGCCTTTCGGGGCCAGTCTAGAGATTTCAGGAGATTTCGTACTTCTAGTTTGGGTGGTTTCCAAAGGGGAAGGTTTGCACCCAGGGGTTTCGTGGAGCAAGTAGATGTAAGGGGAAAATCAGTTTCTTGTTGTACAGAGGGACCATGAGGCCCAGAAGGGAAAATGGATATTTTGTGAATACCTAGATGAAAAGGAATGTGTTGTGCTAAGACAAAATTGAGTGATCCTCACAGAGACAGGTACCAGTTTGTATGGTTGCTGATAAGCAGTACTAGGCTGCTGGAATGGCTTGATAACGTATGTATATGCTCCCGGGAATGTATAAAAGATGAACCACCCTTTTAACTGTTGGAATAAACTTACATGCTGCTTATGTGTGAGTGTGTGTGTGTGTTTGTTCCCCTGGGATCCCAGACAGAGAAGGTAAGGTAATTCCTCGACCCAGAGGATTAACGGACGTCCCAGGGTAAGTGATATAAGTGCTGGGAAGGAAAAAGGACCCCACCCTTACAGTAGAGGGTTTGCAGCAGCATCTGCAGGCGCCGCTCGGAAACCACAATGAAAGAAGGCGGGTCCCGGCAGTGAGCCATCCGATAGGGAGGCGGCTTCGGGGATTTCTCTTTGCCTGGACCCAAATAACATCCGACCAGTGGGTGCTGGAGATCATTTGTGAAGGTTATGCACTGGATCTGGCAAGACCAGTGCTAGATTCGTTTGTGATGTCACCTTGCCGAGGTCAACCAAAGACTCTAGCAGTTCGTCTAACACTGGATCGACTTTTTATTTTATTTATTTATTATTTATTACAATTTCTTATATACCGCACTATTCGGTATCAGTGCGGTTTACATTATAACACAACGACCATAACAACAAGCTGTTTGGTTTTACATAGAACAGGAGTACAAACTTAGATAACAGGGGTGAACTATATACATGAGATATTTACACGGAACAAGGTTAGGTAAAAATAACATACTGAACGTAAGGGTCATTTCTTAAGTGGGTCAAAATTGGGAGCCGTCGTACCAGTGCCAGTGGCGGAGTATGGCGTGGGTTGATACGCCATTTATTTCGTGGTTCCAAAGAAAGACGGGTCCCTTCGGCCAATCCTGGATCTCAAAGGGGTGAATTGTTGCCCTCGGGTGCCGCATTTCAGGATGGAAACGCTCAGGCCCGTCATTGTGGCAGTATGTCAAGGAGAATTTTTGACGTTGCTCGATCTCACGGAGGCTTATCTGCATGTTCCGATCCGAGCAGCACATCAAAAGTTCTTGCAGTTCGCGCTTTCTTGGGGACATTATCAGTTCCAAGCGCTGCCGTTCGGTCTCGCGACAGCTCCACGGATTTTCACCAAGATCATGGTAGTTGCAGTGGCGCTGCGAAAGGAAGGAGTTTTGGTTCATCCTTACCTCAACGATTGGTTAATTCGGGCGAAGTCCAAGGCCGAGAGCGAGCGAGCCACAGCCAAGGTGGTAAGCTTCCTTCAGAGCCTCGGCTGGGTGGTCAATATGGCCAAGAGTCATCTGGTTCCGACTCAGGATCTCGAGTATCTGGGAGTAAGGTTCGACACTCGGAGAGGAACGGTATTTCTTCTAAACCGCGGAGTGCAAGCACTTCAACAGCTCATTCGAACCTTCCGGTCTACGCCTGCGCCGATGGCATGGAGTTACCTTCGGGTGCTAGGGACAATGACGGTGATCTTGGAAGTGGTGCCGTGGGCCAGATTCCATATGAGGCCATTACAGAGCTCGTTACTTCGCCCGTGGTCGCATCAATGCGACTCGGTAAGCAAATGTCTCCCTGCCCTCTTCGGACCAGGCAGTCCCTCCAGTGGTGGCTCTTGCACCAGTCTCTGGGGGCGGGAATGCCTCTGGAGCAGCCAGCATGGCTTCCCCTGTTGACGGATGCAAGTCTCACAGGGTGGGGAGCGCACTGCGGAGAGCTCTTTGCACAGGGTACTTGGTCAGCAGCAGAGAGCAACTGGTCCATCAACCGACTGGAGCTGAGAGCGGTCTTCCTTGCCCTACAAAGCTTCGAAGCTACGATGGCGGGACAAGCGATAAGAGTACTGTCCGACAATGCCGCGACGGTAGCCTAATAAATCGGCAGGGCGGCACAGGAAGTTTAGCCATGGCAGAGGAAGCAGAGGGGCTGTTCTCTTGGGTCAAGGCACGATTACAAGCAATCTCAGCGGCGCATATTGCTGGGAAGGACAACGTCACAGTGGATTTTCTCAGCAGGGTTCGAGTGGATCCCGGAGAATGGGAATTACATCCGGATGTTTTTGCGGAAATAGTGCGCCATTGGGGGACGCCGGTTATGGATCTGATGGTGACCTTCCAGTCAGCAAAAGTGAGTCGGTTCTTCAGCAGACGACGGGAGAAGATGTCGGAAGGGATTGACGCTTTGATACAGCCTTGGCCATCAACAGGTCTTCTCTATGTTTTCCCGCCGTGGGCGCTCATCGGGTGAGTGGTTCAGCACATCAAAGCGCATCACGGGTCAGTGTTGTTGGTAGCCCTGGACTGGCCAAGACGCCCGTGGTACGCCGATCTCATGTGGTTGCTCGACGGGAACCCCTGGCGGTTGCCAACATCGGAGAGTCTGTTGCTACAGGGTCTGCTTCACATGCCACAGGTGGATAAGTTCTCGATTACGGCTTGGCCATTGAAAGGGCTCAGTTAAGGAAGAAAGGTTATTCTAGTTTGGTCATTTCAACTTTGCTCCAGGCGAGGAAAAAGTCCACGTCATTGGCCTATGTGCGCATTTGGCGTATTTTTGAGGATTGGTGCTCAAGGCGTCAAGTACGCACGGCAACTGTGTCCGTTCCTTTGGTATTAGGTTTCCTGCAGGGCGGCTGTGAGAAAGGTCTGGCTGCCAGTTCTTTGAAGGTCCAGTTAGCAGCCTTGTCCTGTTATAGAGGTAAAGTCCACGGAGGGTCGCTTGGAGCTCACCCCAATGTGGTGCGTTTTCTTAAAGCGGTCACCAGAATGCGGCCCTCGCGGAGGATCGTGGTCCCGCCGTGGGATCTTAACTTGATGCTAGGGGCTCTCGTAAAGGCACCCTTTGAGCCTTTAGGCCAAGTGTCGGTTAAGGATTTAATTTTGAAAACTGTATTCTTGGTAACCATTTGTTCCGTGAGGCGGATTTCAGAATTGCAGACTCTGTCTTGTAGAGAACCTTTTTTGTGTTTTTTCCAGGTAAAAGGTGGTGCTGCGCCCAGTTCCGTCCTTTTTACCCAAAGTGTCCTCTCCGTTTCATTTGAACCAAACAGTTTCTTTGCCAGTCCCTGACACAGGGGGAGGAAATGTAGCTGAACGCGGTCTTTGCCGCTTAGACTATTTGAAGGTTTCCGAGTCGTTCCGCAAGTCTGATAGTCTTTTCCTGTTGTTCAGTGGTCTAAGGAAAGGTGAAGCGGCAGCTAAAGCCTCCATTGCCCGATGGGTTAAGGAGGCAATTGTGTCAGCATATATTTTACAAAGTCGTTCCACGCCGGTGGGTTTGAGAGCACATTCTACTAGAGCACAAGTGGCCTCTTGGGCAGAACATGGTTTAGTTACACCGGTGGAAATTTGTAGAGCGGCTACCTGGTCCTGTCTTCACACTTTTAGTAGACACTACCGCCTTGATGTGCTAGCGGCGAGTGATGCCTGTTTCGGCTCGGCAGTGTTACACTCTGGTTGGAAAGGTCCCTTCTGTTAGTACTGCTCTGTTACATCCCAGAAGTAGAGGACTAAATTGGAGGAACAATAAGGAAATAAAAATTACACGTACCTGGTAATTGTAGTTCCTGTAGGAACTCCAGTTTAGTCCTAATTCCCACCCAGGGAATGTTTGCATTGCCAGAACAACTGGACTGAAGCAATATTCAAAGATTACAGGTGGGTGTGCTTTTCTTTTGCAATCGCTTTCACTCGTTATCTTCGATTTTTCTGACCTCCCTTTCCACGTCTCTGGTCCGGCAGGGAGGAGAGGAGCAAGTATGGCCTTCAAACCCTTATGTTAAAGGGGAGGGTGTTTGTTCACTAAGTTATTAGTTTTGCCTTTAGTTTGAGTATCCAGTTATCATTAATATGTTAGCTACTTGTTTGTTGCTCTTTTGAGTCTGCTTTGTCAATAGTTCACTGGGGCTGATGGGAGATGCCAGCAGATTACATGCAGTGATGTCACAACTTTGTCTCTAAGCTGCAGGAGAAGGTTCACTACCCAGAAGTAGAGGACTAAACTGGAGTTCCTACAAGAACTACAATTACCAGATACGTGTAATTTCTATATACATTTTAAGTATCTTGCAATAACTATAAAAATAGCTCTAGAGAAATCAGAGTTCTCACTCCAGAGAGAACCAAAATAAATCACTGAATACAGCACACGATGAATCCTGTGCATGCTCCCATACAAGGAGAGCAACAATGAAGAGTCTGTCCCAGACTTCCGTATATCCAGGCTCACGTAAAGATAAGCTGAAATGAAAAAACATAGGTGGGTCATGGACTGGACTGGAGAGACTCAAGGAAAGAAAATTAGCAGATAAAGCCTAATTTCACCTTCCTTATCATCCCTCCAGTCCAGTCCAGATGCATGGGATGTACCATAGCAGTACTTAAGATTGAGCAGGACCCGCAGGACTGAGCTGCAACACCCAGGCCCCAAACAGCACATCATTTCTGGCCAGGACATTGAGGCACTAGTGATTCACAAAGATATGAAGAGATAACCAGGTAGCTGTTTTGCAGATATCCATCGGTGGTACAAGATTATACTCTGCCCAAGAAGCTGCTTGTACATTGGTTGAGTGAGCATGCAATTCAACCAGAAGGGGCCTGCGCTTAAGCAAGTACACCGAAACAATAGCCTTCTTCAACCATCGCACTATGAAAGCTTTTGATGCCGCTTCTTCCCTTGCACGGCCCCCTAAACAGGATGAAGAGATGATCAGACTTTCAAATCGACTCCATTCTTTTGTGATACTGACAAAAGGTCCTAAGGAATGTCCAGCAGGTGCAACTGTTGGTCTTCTGAGCCGCTGTCCGATCCAGTAAAAAATGGGAGTGACACAGTCTAATTAAGATGAAAAGCCAACATAACCTTTGGCAAGAAGGAAGGAACTGGACGTAACACTACTTTCTCTTTTGAATTCAGAAGGAAGGGCTCCCTACAAGATAAAGCTTGAATCTCCAAAATGCATCATGCCAAGCAAATCGCCACCAGAAATACTACCTTCAACGTAAGATCCTTAAGTGTGACTCTGCCCATCGGCTCGAATGGAGGCTCTATCAATTCTGACAAGATCAAATTGAGATCCCACGAGGTACCAGTTGACATACCGGAGGACAGACTTGCCTGACCGCCCTAAGAAAACACACCACATCTGGATTGGCAACTATAGAAGTACCTTGCACTTGACTGTGATAACAGGCTAAGACAGGCACCTCAACTCGTAGAGAATTCAACGCAAGGCCCTTATCTAACCCTGCTTGCAAGAACGTTAGCACCTCAGGCACCGACAGCACCCAGTGTCCGTTCTCCTCACACAAACTTTCAAAAATTCACCAAACTCTAATGTATGACAAGGAAGTGGAGCACTTTTAGCTCAAAGCAAAGTGGCTATTACCTGAGCTGAGTAGCCCTTCTTTCTTAATCTAGCCCTCTCAAGAGCCAAGCCATAAGCAAGAATCAATCTACTTGAAACTTGAGAATGGGACCCTGCGACAACAGATTGTCCATCACCGGAAGATGCCATGGAACATCCATCTTTAACCAAACTAGATCCGCATAATAAGGCCTCCGCGGCTAGTCCATTGCCACTAGAATCACAAGTCCTTGGTGCGATTCTATCTTCTGAAGCAGCCGCCTAATGAGCTAGATTGTCCAGACCTTCAGACATTCTCTGGTGCCGGCAACTGAAGAACCGGTCCACTTTGGCATTGGAGGCTAAAGCCTCAGATCCATGACTGGTGGATCTCAGTGGCGAATATGCTGCGAAAAACAGATCTCCAGGGACCACTCCCCCAGATCCAACTGATGTCTGCTGAGGAAGTCAGCCTGCACATTTTCCTTTACAACCACATGCGCTGCTGATAACACTAGATTTGTCTCTGCCTAAGACACCTCCTCCGCCAGACTTGCGCTTCTGGTGCCCCCTTGCCGGTTGATGTAGACCACCATGGTAGCATTGTCCAAAAAAATCCTCACTTCCCTGTTCTGAAGCAGAGGAAATAAAAATTGCAGAGCTAGAAGCCGAGCTTGCATCTCCAAACGGTTTACGGACTAGGAACTCTCCTCTGGAGACCACCGCCCCTGAGTGACTTGTGATAGATAATATGCTCCCCATCCAGAGAGACTGGCATTGGTCACAACTATCCACTCGAGTGGCTCCAGCAACATCCCTGCCGATGGCTTCCTGGAACCCAACCACCAGCGCAAGCTCTCGCCTCCTATGGGCACAGTAACGTCCTTGAGAGTGCGTGCTTTTGGGGCGACCAGTGTGACAGTAGAACCCTCTGCAGAGGCTGCATATGTGCCCTTACTCATGGTACCAGCTCCAAAGTCGCCACCATAGAGCCCAGGAGTTGAAGGTAGTGCCATGTTGATGGCGCCTCCATCTATAAGAACTGCTGGACTTGGTCCTGAACCTTCCTGGCTTTTTCCAGCAGCAGCAACACTAGGCCTCATCCTATGTTGAAATGTGCACTCAGATAAATCAGATCCTGAGATGGCACTAATTTGATCTTGCTGAAATTGATCACCCATCCCAGACTTTGAAGAAACCTTATTACTTGTTGTGTGACCTTGTGACTCTCTTGTACTGACTTTGCCCTGATCAACCAATTGTCTAGGTAAGGATGCACCAACACTCCTTTGCATCGCAGAGTGGCTGCTACCACCACTATGACATTCGTAAAGGACCAGGGCGCCATCACTAGGCCAAAAGCTTGAAACTGATAATGCCTCATCGGCACTGCAAACCGTAGGAAGCACTGATTGTCTGGATGAATGGGAATGTGCAGATACACCTCTGTGAGATCCAGAGCCATCGAGAACCCTCCCTTTTGCATGACCACTATCACAGATTTTAAGGTTTCCATATGAAAATGAGGTACTCACAAGACCCTGTTGACATGCTTGAGGTTGAACAGGGTAAAAGGAACCTTTTTTTGGGACGACCAAGTAAGAGTAGTTACTCACCTGTAACAGGTGTTCTCCAGGAGCAGCAGGAATCAGTCCTCACATATGGGTGACGTCGGCGCCGACGGAGCACTCGTGCGGAGCATTTCCCCAGCTTTCAAAGAAAGCCTTTGGGAATTGCAGCGCGCATGCACGGTCCCCTTCCCGCCCAAGGGTGCCATCTTGCTCAGTCTGATGACATAGCTAAAAGACAGCAAAAAATTAGCAAAAAAACAAATTATATGACTGCAACTCCAAGGGGAGGAGGGAGGGTTGTGAGGACTGATTCCTGCTGCTCCTGGAGAACACCTGTTACAGATGAGTAACTACTCTTTCTCCAGGACCAAGCAGGAAGTCAGTCCTCACATATGGGACTCCCCAGCTTAAGGCTACCGGAGACCTCAAGCGGAAAAAATGAGCTCCCTCTAGCTCAGTAGCACAGAAGGAAGGAATCTTCTCTGAGAACGCCCCCGACCGGTAGCCCAACACCAGGGCCGGAGGGTAGGAGTTGCCTAAACCCCAAAGAGATTATGGAGTACTGCCTGTCCGAAAGCACTGTCCCTGCGGGACTCCCTCTCAAGGCAGTAATGGGCCGCAAAAGTCTGGCTTGAAGACCAAGTAGCGGCCCGGCAGATGTCTGCCAACGGAACAGAGCGGAGAAGAGCCACTGACGCAGCCTTCGCCCTGACACGATGAGCCGTGACTCGACCCTCCAACGAGAGGCCGGCTGCCCCATAAGCCCAGGCGATAGTCAGCTACCCAGATGGACAAAGTACGCTTGGAGACAGGAAGCCCCAACTTATTGGGGTCAAAAGAAACGAAGAGCTGAACAGCCTTCCGGTGCTCCCGCGTACGGTCAAGGTAGAAGGACAACACCCTCCTACAGTCCAGGGTATGCAGGACCATCTCAGCCCGGTTGGTATGCGGCCTGGGAAAGAAGGTCGGAAGAACCACCTCCTGATTGAGGTGAAAAGGTGAGACAACCTTAGGAAGAAACTTAGGGTGAGTCCGTAAGACTACGCTATTCCTGTAGAACCTAGTGTAAGGAGGAGCAGACACTAGTGCCTGAAGTTCACTCACTCGCCTAGAAGAGGTAAGAGCTACCAGAAACAAGGTTTTCCAGGAGAGAAAATGGAGAGGGCAGGTAGCCATAGGTTCAAAAGGCGGACAAGTAATCCGCTGCAAGACCACATTCAGATCCCACTCAGGGGCCGGTGGACGCAAAGGAGGCTTAAGCAGAAGGAGGGCTCTGAGAAAACGAGCCACCAAGGGGTGGTTGGAAAGAGGCCTACCGTCCACCGGTGAGTGGTGCGCTGAGAGAGCACTAAGGTGAACTCTGACAGAGTTAGACTTAAGGCCCAGATTGGAGAGGTAAAGCAAATATTGCAACACTACCGCTACCAAGCACGAGAAGGGGTTCTCGCCGTGTTGAGCACACCATGCGGAGAATCTACGCCACTTAAGAGCGTAGGATTTCCTGGTGGATTGTCGCCTAGAGGCCAAGACCACATCTTCCACCTCTCGAGGCAGTAGTAGGGGAGCCAGGACTACCCTTTCAGCAGCCAGGCCATCAGATGAAGGGACTGGAGGTTGGGGTGCAAGAGAGTCCCCTGATCCTGAGACAGGAGATCGTGTTGAAACCCCAGAGGAAGAGGGGTGTCCACTGCTAGCTGCAGCAGAAGCGGGAACCACGGTTGCCTCGGCCACCTGGGGGCTATCAGGATCAATGAAGCCCCGTCCTTGAGGACTTTGAACAGCGTTCTGGACACTAGTGGCGTGGGAGGAAATGCATACAGTAGGCCTGTAGACCACAAGATCAGAAACGCATCCGCTGCTACTCTTGTAAATATGTTCTGTTATAATATGACGTTCACTGTAAAACAAACTTGATTTGTTAATTATTTGTTCATTGTAAACCGCAACTGAACCTTGGAAGATGCGGTATATAAATGTGTATAAAATAAATAAATAAATAAATACTCTGAGAGGATGCGGTTGTCTGGAGCAGAATCTCGGGAGTTGCCAGTTCAGAGGACTGGCAAAAAGATCCATGGTGGGGAGGCCCCACCTGAGAAAGATCTGCTGAACCACCAACGGGTTCAACCTCCATTCGTGTGGTTGCAGGATTCTGCTCAGTCTGTCCGCCAGGTAATTGTCTTGACCTGGGAGGTAAACAGCCTTTAGGAGGATTCCGTGAGTGACGGCCCAAGAGCACAGCTGTTGTGCCTCCTGACATAGAAGGAAGGAGCCTGTGCCGCCTTGCTTGTTCACGTAGAACATGGCAACTTGATTGTCCGTCTGGACCAGTACAGACTGGTGAGAGGCGAGATGGGAGAAGGCTCTCAGAGCTAGGCGTATCGCCCGTAGCTCCAGGAAGTTGATCTGTTGAGCAGCCTCCCAAGGGGTCCAGAGACCCTGAGTACATGCCCCCTGGCAATGTGCTCCCCAACCGAGAAGAGAAGCATCTGTTGTCAGCACTTGAGAATGCGGAGGGGATTGAAAAACCACTCTGAGTACCAGATTCAGAAGATGAAGCCACCATTGCAGAGAGGAGACTAGCAGGCCTGATATCATTACTGAGTCCGCTAGGCTCCCCGTGGCCTGATGCCACTGAGTGCGAAGGCTCCACTGAGCAGGCCGCATGTGCAGGCGGGCATTGGGGGTGACATGAACCGTGGAAGCCATATGGCCGAGTAGTCTCAGGAATTGCCTGGCAGAGACCAGGGAATTGCTGCAAAACTGCCTGGCCAGATCCATCAACCTGTGGGCTCTGTCCAGAGGCAGAAAAGCCTTTGCTTGAAGAGTGTCCAGTCTGGCCCCTATGAATTCTAAGTTCTGGGACGGGAGCAAAGTGGACTTTGCGAAGTTTATGACAAACCCCAAGTGCTGAAGTAGAGCCACAGTGCGAAGGGTGGCTTGATTGGCCTCCTGGGAAGATTGGCCCCTGATGAGCCAGTCGTCCAGGAACGGAAACACAAAAAGACCCTGAAGCCTCAGGTAGGCCGCCACCACTGCCAGGCACTTGGTGAACACCCTGGGAGCGGAGGACAGGCCAAAGGGTAGTACTCTGTACTGATAGTGGTTTCCCCCCACAACAAATCTGAGATATTGTCTGTGGTCTGGATGAATAAGGATGTGAGTATACACATCCTTTAGATCTAAGGAGCATAGCCAGTCTCCCTGCTGGAGGTAGGGCAGCAGGATTCCAAGGGTAAGCATCTTGAACTTTTCCCTCTCCAGGAACTTGAGGTTGCGCAAGTCTAGGATGGGTCTGAGGCCTCCTGTTCTTTTTGGTACCAGAAAGTACCTGGAATAAAAGCCGTGACCTCTCAGGTGGTGGGGCACCAGTTCCACAGCCTGATCCTTTAGCAGACTTGCTAACTCCTGAAGGAGTAGGTCCCTGTGCAGAGGGAGTCTTGGAGGCTCCCCTGGAAAATAGGAGGGAGGTACCTGGTGAAAATGGAGAAGATAGCCCTTTTGGACTATATGAAGAACCCAGGTATCTGATGTGACGGCTGACCACCTGTGGGCAAAGTGGGCCAGCCGGCCTCCTTTGCTGAGAGAAGCCAGCTGAGGAGGAGAGGCTATGCTTTCTGAGTCAAAACCCCCCACCCTGCTGAGCAGGGGCCGGTGTAGGTGGCTTGGGGGCCTTCTGCCTACGGGGCCCTTGACCCTGCCCCTTGGCCTGCTGATCCTGTTGGGGAGCTGCAGAGGCCTGATAATGAGGGTATTGTTTATAGGCAGACGACTTCCTTGGGTAAAAGGTTTTTTTTCCCGAGCCCTTCTTTTTCTGAGAAGGGGCAGAGGTTTTCCTGGACAGCCTAGTCCTGGTGAGAGTCTCTGTCTCGAGCTCAGCAGCCTTTTTAGCCATGGGTTTGCCAAAAAGGTTTTCACCCCCGCAGGGGACATCAACCAACTTGTCCTGAACCCAAGGCTCGAGGTCGGATGACTGTAGCCAAGCCTGTTGGCGGGCACCGATGCCGGCCCCGGCTACTCGGGCCGAAGCCTCAAAGCCATCGTAGGCTGCTCGAGAGATAAACTTCGAGCACTCCCAAATACCAGTGGACAAGGCCTGCCGACTCCTCAACGCCTTCGAGGACATTTTGCCACACGGACCACAGATCATCGGGTCATGATCGGGTTCGAGGCAGCGGAGGCAGCAGTCATGAGTGTCGGTAAGAGACATAAGTTTATTACACCGATCACATTTCTTAAACCCGCTGGTAGCCATCGGGGGAAAAAGGGCCCCTGCTAGGTCAAAAGACCGGGCTGCCAGGGAAAAAGAAAAAAGGCGCGAACGCCAGTCACAAAGGACAAAAACCAAAAAAGAGAAAAAAGGACTCGATACCGGCGTATCGGTCCGAGCGTGAAAAGGATCCGGCGTCGAACCGGAGAAAAAAGAGAAAAACAGGGAAAATCAACTTTTTCCTCGGGGAAAAACGAACTACGTCCGTCGGGCTCCGCGGAAAAAAGAAGACTGAGCAAGATGGCACCCTTGGGTGGGAAGGGGACCGCGCATGCGCGCTGCAATTCCCAAAGGCTTTCTTTGAAAGCTGGGGAAATTTATTTTATTTATTTATTTATTTATTTATCTATCTATCTATTTTCTTCTATACCGCCCCTTCCAGCGATCAAGGGCGGTTTACATGAAACATCTTAACAATTGTACACAGTTGTATACATTTACATTGAACAATCGGATTCAACTATTTACATTGTACGGTCAGGTTCAACTATTTACATTGAATAATAAACTTGAACTTTATGAGATATTAATAATACAACCATTAAATTATTTACATTGGATATTTACAGTGGTTGAGTGTTGTGTGTAGGGCATGTGTAATTAGGTATTGGAATTTATTTCCTTTTATGTCGTAAGTAGGGAGTGTGTGTGGGGGTGGCAGTCAGGGAATGAGAGTTATTTAGTTTTGAGTATGGGGGTTTTGTGTGTGTAAGTCCATGGTTGTTATGGAGGTGTTTTGGGGGAATATGGGATTTCAAAGTGTTCAGTAAATAGGTAAGTATTTAGTTCTTTCCTGAACTGAGAGAGGTCTTTTATGATGCGAAGGTCTATTGGGAGGTCGTTCCAGAGCGTAGGGGCAGTGAATGTGAATGCTCTGGAGCTAGTGGTTTTCTTTGTCTTCCTGAAAGCTTTTGGTGTGATAAGGGAATGGGCTGCGTTTTGTCTGTGTGATCTAGTTTCGGTTGGTGAATGCAGTAGTGTGGATAGGTGTGAGGGGGCTATGTCTTTTATGAGTTTAAAGGTTGTTAGGATAATTTTGTATCTGATTCGGCTGTTTATTGGGAGCCAGTGTAGTTCTAGCAGTATTGGGGTTACGTGGTCCGATAGACGGGCTTTAGCTATTACTTTTGCACAGATGTTTTGAGCTCTTTGGAGGAGGTATGTGTTTTTTTGAGGGAGGCCTATTAATAGACTATTGCAGTAGTCGAAGTGGGGGGTGATTAGTGTATTTACTACAGATCTAAAATCTTGTGTTTCGAGGAGTGGCCTTAGGTGCTGAATAGTTTTAAGTTTATAGTAGATGGTTTTTACGGTTTGTTTTATGTGTGGTAGCATGGAAATGCTCCGCACGAGGTCTCCGTCGGCGCCGACGTCACCCATATGTGAGGACTGACTTCCTGCTTGGTCCTGGAGAAAATGGAGTATCGACTTTGACCGCACTAGTTTGGGAAAACTTCGACCTCTGCCTTCAATTGTATGAGCCTCTGTAGCATGCCTGCTACTGCTATTAGCTTGGCTGGAGCCTTGCATGAGGACAACATAAAAGCATCTGAGACAGGCTGAGCCAGCTCCAGCATTTACCCTTCTCAAATCACTTCTAACACCCACTGATTAGAAGTAGTCTGGACCCAAGCGCAGTAAAATTGTTGTAGCCAACTGTCTACTAGTATCAACTCCTCTTGGGTCCCCCTCACTTCATTGTAGCTCCTTGAAGGCTGCCACAGCTCCCAAATAATAGCCTCTACCTGTTCCTCTAGCACCTCGAAAAGAATGCCCCTGGAGGGGTAGCAAGTGAAAGGAGCAAAGCGGAGTGTGCCAAACCTCCGGAAATCTCTGAACGGCTCCCTGACTGGAGCTAAAGCCTTTGCACCCTTACGCTTATCCTCCAAAAGTCTGGCCCCTTTGGTTTCTCCTAGATCTGTTACCAATTTCTCCAACTCCTCTCCAAAGAACAGCTTACCCTTAAAGGGAAGTTTACTGAGCTGAATCTTAGAAGACACATCCGTGGACCAATTATGCAGCCAGAGGAACCACCTTGCTGAGACAATCAAAGCCATGCTCTTAGTAGAGGCTCTTACCAAGTCATAGAATGCATCCGCCAGATACGTGGAGCTAAAATCTAACATAGCCGCTTCAGACGGTGCTTTTGAGGACCTGACTCTGAATCAGGCAAGCTCTATGCCCACCTTAAGCATGCTTGAGCCACATAAGCACCACAGATGGAGGCCTGCAATATCATGGCATTGATCTCAGAGGCCTGCTTTAGCAGAGTTTCCAGTTTCCTATCCTGAGTGTCCTTTAAGGCAGCTCCTCCCTCAACCGAAATTGATCATCTTCTTGGTAACCATGGAAACCAAAGTATCTATCTTCAGCAACTTGAAGAGATCTCTCTCCATCGGAGGAATGGGGTACAAGCAAGACATTGTCTTACCTCCCCGCAAGCTGGCTTCCTGTACTTCCCATTCCGCATCAATCATTGCCTTTATCCTCTATGTACTGGGAAGGAAACCCGAGGTGCAGGAATGCTCTGCAACAGGGGATTTTCCAGCGCTGCCTGCACTACTGGGGAATTAAAGGGAATATTCAATACCTCTAATGAAGGACCTTAACTCTTCCCAGCAGAACACCCTAATAATGTCTTCCCCCAGAGGGATCTCTCCCTCCTCCAGTTCCATTGGAAGGGTATCTCCCCAAAGTCCTGAGGGACCCTCTAGAAGATCCTCGAAGGCTCCAGACAGAACCAACATTTGATCTTCTGCTGGTTCCTCCTCCAAGCTAGGGCATTTGGCAGAAGGTTCAGAGAGCTCCTTTGTACGAGACAAAGATTCTGGGAGCACCAAAGGAGCTGTCAAGGTGCCAGCTAAAGAACCACCAGGCCCTGCTTCATGCAGTAGGCCCAGTGAAGAAGCAGCACAAAATCTGGAGAGAATACAGGAACTGAAGCCAGTTGCTTAGACTGGGGCTCCTCCTGCAAGCTTCCTGCAGCAAGGGACAATGGCTGCTGCCCTGCAGAGGGGAAATCTTCTCCTTCCTGCGCAGAAGACAAAATGTCCATGGTTCTTGCCAAAACTGCAGGCTCCACGGCTGTGGGAGCTGTCTGAGAAAACTAAGAGGAATCCTCTGTCGCAGCTTGGGAGTCCCCTGCAGTGGATTACCCACTCTCCATTACAGTCTGTGCAAGCCAGCCCTTCTCAATGTAGGCATGGCAAAACTCCACTGCTGACAAGGTCCCTCGGTGGTTCCCACATGCGGCGCACACCGCTTTCACCGCGGACATCCTGAAACCCATCACGAAAACAAAACAAAAGAAACCGGTGTCACAGAGATCCCAATGAGCATGTTTTCCTGCCCCTACACGCCGACTGACCGAAGATCCCCCACAAAGACTCTTCCTTAGCGTCCCTCTAGTCCAGTCCCGGAACCATAGAGTTGTGAACCTCCACCAGCAGCTTTGGAGACTGAACATCTTCATCTCTTTGATCATCCAGCTATATGCAGCCCCAAGGACCGCCCACACATCAGCAGTATCTCAGTCTCCAAGCAGCTTGGAAGTCAGAGCCCAGAACTGGGCTCCTTAGGAACAAATAAGCAGAGCTTTAGTGTTTTATTATTTTCTAGATTTAGGTGCTGGGCTGCTGCTGTGGAGGAAATCTTTGACTGTGTCCCTTCTGTCTTTCTCTAATCTGTTTTTTTTCTCTCTGTCTCTCTCTGTCAGTCTCCCCATAGGTCAAACAAGCAGGGGAGCTGCACAGGACACAGGTCTCCTTTCTACCGAACCCCCTTGGTGGGTGAGGAGAAGGTTGAAGACAATTACAGGCAGCAATTGAATACAGCAGTAGGCTCTGAGGGTCCCCTGACTGATTTAGGGGTTCCCCGAGCTGCCCTGAGTGGTTATTACTCTGTTATTGACTCTGATAACTGCTACTCAGAGCTTGTGACAGGCACGCTGGACAGCACTCTCAGTGTTTTGACCCCCCCCTCCACTCCTGTGTGTGGGTGAGTAGAGTTTGAAGCTTTTTCTTTCTAAAGGCAGTGGTGGAGGCCTTGGGGTGGCCTGGAATCAGCTCTGGGGAGTGTTTTAGACCTTTTGGGTATTTTTTCTGGTCCTTTTTTTGGCGGGATCGGGTCCGGCGGCCATTTTGGATTTTTTTCAAAGTTGTTTTTCTTCATGTTTTTTTTAGGGATAGGAGCTTCGTTTTTGCATTTCTTGGTCAGATATCAGCTAATTGACTCCAGCTCTATCTAATCCTGCAATTTGGAGCGTTTTTGAGCACTTTTAAAATCGCGATTTTTTTTTTTCTGCTCTGTTTGCTTCAGCAAGGGGTTCCTGCTTTGCTGGCAAAGGGCTGTGTGCATAGTCCTCGGTGTCTGGTCCTCGGTGTCTGGTCTGTGGCATTCGTAGAAGTAGTAATTTGGAAGCCCGAGTCTGTGCCACTTGTTCTGCTGTGGGTGCTGGCATGGAGGACTCTCTGGAGGGCTCCAGTGCAGATCTCCCACCTGCATCTACAGAAGGGACATCAGAGCAGGCAGAGACGGTCCTTGGTCCGGGGATTTCTGCAGTGACGGAGCGCCTTTGGCGGGGGGCGTCCAGGAGGGATCCCTGGGAGTTCCACCCGCCTTTTTCTCTCTCATGCAGGAGGCTCTGGCTCTCTTGCAGCCGGCGGGGGGAGGCTCGGTCCTGCCCCGCCGTGGGCTAAAGCGTCCACTTTCAGTGGAGGGAGACACTGGTCCACAAAAGAAGAGCCGGCCCCCGAGTGTTGCGGATTCTGCGCCTCCTGGGGACGAGTTCCACGAGGGGCTGGGGGAGGCTCTCGAGCTGGAGTCTGCGGAGGATTTAGAAGACGGCGAGTTGTTGGACGACGAGCAGAGTAGTAGAATAGTGCGTGTATTTCGTAAAGAGGAACTTCCGGCACTGATTGCCGAAACCCTCAAGGTATTGAACATACCCGTGGAAGATGCCACTGCGGAGGACAAGTTGGAGGATCCCTTGATGCAGGCGGTGCGCACTTCCCACAGAGTCTTTCCGCTCCATTGGGTTTTTAAAGCTATGATCCAGGAGGAGTGGAACAGTCCAGAGTCCGCTTTGCGCGGGGCTAGACTGTTGCCTAAATTGTATCCTCTGTCGGAGGCTGATAGAGAGCTCTTTCGTTCGCCGAAGGTGGACGCGGCAGTTTCCGCGGTTACTAAACGGACTACTATCCCGGTGGAAGGTGCTGCGGCGTTGAAGGACCCGCAGGATCGGAAAGTTGATAGCTTGTTGAGACAGGCGTTTGATGTTGCTGCCCTGTCAATGCAGGCGGCGGTGGCCGGGGCCTGGGTGGCGTGCGGCTGCCTCCGCTGGTCTCAACAGTTCCAGGGGCCCCAGTCAGCGGAACAAGAGGCCGCGGCATCCAGATTAGAGTCGGGTACCGCTTATTTGGCAGATATCCACTATGACCTCATTAGGGGGTTAGCTAACGGCATGGCGTCGGTGGTAGCGGCGCGTCATTCTCTTTGGTTACGCAATTGGGCGGCTGATGGCTCTTCTAAAGCTCGCCTTAGTAAGCTGCCATTTAAGGGCAGGCAGTTATTTGGAGAGGACTTGGATAGGTTGGTAAAAGATCTCGGAGATTCTAAGGGGGGTCGGCTTCCGGAGGATAAGCCCAAGCAGGGGAAGCCGACCTTCACCTTCCGGGGGTCTCAGCAGTCCTTTCAGAGGTTTCGTGCCTCCCGCTTTGGTCAGTCCCAGCGTTCCAGATACCTGGGGCGCGGACAGAGTTTCCGCGGATTTCGGGGGGGCAGGTAGAGGTTTTGGCTCCTTCCAGGCGCAGGTCCCCCAAAAAGTCACAATGAAGCGAGGCCGGCTCCGGTGGCGGTGATTCCCGTAGGGGGCAGACTGTGGGATTTCTACCCTGCCTGGGCCGCTATCACATCCGATCGGTGGGTGTTAGAAGTGATACGAGAGGGATATGCGCTCGAGCTACATCGACTGGTGCTCGATTCCTTCGTTATGTCCCCGTGCAGCGCTCCCTGGAAACGACGAGTCATATCTGATACACTTTCCCGGCTGCTTCGGCTCCGGGCGGTCGCCCCCGTGCCGGAGGGGCAGTTAGGGTCCGGTCGATACTCCATCTACTTCGTAGTGCCGAAAAAGGAGGGCACCTTTCGACCAATCCTGGATTTAAAGAGAGTGAATCGGTGCCTCCGGGTGTCGCATTTTCGCATGGAAACGCTGCGCTCGGTCATAGCGGCGGTCCGCGAGGGGGAATTCCTAACATCCCTAGACCTTACGGAGGCCTATTTGCACATTCCCATTTGCCGGGAACATCAAAGATTTCTGCGGTTTGCGCTGCCGATGGGCCATTTTCAGTTTCAAGCCATGCCCTTCGGCCTAGCGACGGCGCCACGGGTCTTCACGAAGATCATGGTGGTGGTAGCGGCGTTCCTGCGGAAGGAGGGTGTCCTCGTGCATCCCTATCTCGATGACTGGTTGATCCGGGCGAAGTCGAGGGAGGAGAGTCTCCGGGCGACGGCGCAGGTCGTACAGGCTTTGCAGTCGTTAGGCTGGGTGGTCAATCGGGCGAAGAGCAGTCTTCTTCCCTCGCAGACCTTGGAGTATTTGGGGGCGCGTTTCGAGTCCGGCAACGGGAAGGTTTTTCTCCCAGTGCACAGAGCGCGGGCCCTGAGGCGGCTGGTGGAGCAGTTTCTAGCGAGACGGGCGTCCTCGGCTTGGCAATACCTTCAGCTTCTCGGCACGATGGCGGCGACCATCGAGGTAGTTCCGTGGGCAAGGGTGCACATGCGGCCCCTGCAGCGAGCGCTGCTGCGTCGATGGTGTCATCAGTCCGACTCGCTAGCTCATCAGTTAGTTTGCCCCTTGGGGGTTCGGCGCAGCCTTCGCTGGTGGTTGCGTCGGCGCTCTCTGGCGAACGGTATGCCCTTGGAGTCTCCCGTCTGGCATCTGCTGATGACGGATGCCAGTTTGAGCGGCTGGGGGGCTCATTGCGAGGGCCAGATTGCTCAGGGCCAATGGTCCTCGCGGGAGAGCCGGTGGTCCATCAACCGACTGGAAATGAGAGCCGTGTGGTTGGCTCTGACAGCGTTTCAGCCTTGGCTGCAGGGAGCGGCGGTCAGGGTGCTATCCGACAATGCCTCCACGGTAGCCTACATAAATCACCAGGGAGGCACAGGCAGCGCGGCGTTGGAAGCGGAGGCGGATCTGCTTCTGGATTGGGCAGAGCGGCATCTTCAGTGTCTGTCGGCCCAGCATATCGCGGTGGTTCACAATGTGGAGGCGGACTTTCTGAGTCATCGCAGGCTAGACCCCGGAGAGTGGTCTCTACATCCCGAGGTATTTGCGTTGCTGGTCCGTCGTTGGGGTCTGCCGATAATGGACCTCATGGCGACCTTCGAGTCCGCGCAGGTCGAAAGGTTCTTCAGCAGGCGTCGGGAACGCATGTCGGAAGGCCTCGATGCATTGGCACAAAGGTGGCCAAGGTACGGGCTGCTCTATGTCTTTCCTCCGTGGGCTCTGCTGGGTCGCCTGGTACAGTGGATCGAACGGCATCCGGGTCCCGTGGTTCTGATTGCCCCGGACTGGCCTCGTCGGCCTTGGTATGCGGATCTGGTGCAGTTGAGTGTGGCCGATCCGTGGCTCCTTCCTCCTCGGCCGGATCTCCTTCGGCAGGGGCCGCTGCAGATGCCTCAGGTGGCTCGATTCTCGCTTACGGCATGGCTATTGAGAGGGCGCGAATGAGAGCCAAAGGTTATTCTCCGGAGGTCATTGCTACCTTGTTGCGGGCGCGACGTCAGTCTACGTCGCTAGCGTATGTCCGGGTCTGGCGTATTTTTGAGAGCTGGTGTGCGGCTCGCGAGTTACGGCCTTTGCGGACCTCCGTTCCTCAGATCCTCTCCTTCTTGCAAGCAGGGGTGGACAAGGGCCTGGCGGCCAGTTCGTTGAGGGTCCAACTTGCAGCTCTTGTGTGTTTTCGAGGCAAGGTTCAGGGCCAGTTATTGGGGTTCCATGCGGACGTGAAGCGCTTCTTGCGAGCGGTGTTGCTTATGCGTCCTCCGTTCAGGGCTTTAGTGCCCTCGTGGGACTTGAATTTGGTGTTGAGGTCTCTGGTGGCTTCGCCGTTTGAACCCTTGGCGCAAGCTTCGTTGAAGGACTTGACGTTGAAAACGGTGTTTCTGGTAGCGATCTCGTCAGCTCGCAGGATCTCGGAGTTGCAGGCTCTTTCGTGTAGGGAACCCTATCTGTCTTTCTCTGCCGACAAGGTGGTATTGCGACCGGTTACCACATTTTTGCCTAAGGTAGTTTCGGCATTTCTCATGAATCAGGTGGTGTCTCTCCCGGTGTTTGCCAAGGAACGGGGCAAGCACGCGGATAACTCCTTGCACGCGTTGGATGTCCGTCGAGCTCTTTGTCGGTATTTGAGGGAAACGGCGGCCTTCCGTAAGTCCGATCGCCTATTTGTCGCATTTGGCGGTCCGCGCAAGGGGGAAGCGGCGTCTAAGTCTTCCATTTCCCGCTGGTTGAAAGAGGCGATTTCGTCGACATACCTTTTACATGGCAGGATGGTTCCTGCCGGGCTTCGGGCTCACTCGACTAGGGCGCAGGCGGCGTCTTGGGCAGAAGTGAGCTTGGTACCGGCGGTGGATATTTGTCGGGCGGCGACGTGGTCGTCCTTGCACACCTTTGCTAAGCACTATCGTCTGGATGTGCAGGCGGCGTCGGATGCGCGGTTTGGGTCTCGGGTGCTTCAGGCTGGACTAGCGAGGCCCTCCCGTTGAGATTTACTGCTCTGTTACATCCTCTATGGTTCCGGGACTGGACTAGAGGGACGCTAAGGAAGAGTAAATTAGACTTACCTGCTAATTGTTGTTCCTTGCGGAACTCTAGTCCAGTCCCGGATCCCTCCCTGTCTATCTGTTCTCGCTGCCAGCCAAGAAGGTACATTCATTATAGGAGTCTGCCAGGGTTTTTGTTCTCTATACTTTCGGTCAGAGCTCCTCTGCTTGTAGCACGCCTTAGTTTCCTTTCGGGCTCAAATCTTGGGGGTGAGCGGTGGCGCCTCTTGTTGCATGAGTTTTGCACAAGGGTCGCCACGGCCGTTCTGGTCCGCCTTCCCGTAGGCGGGAGGTTGTTCTTACGCAATTGGAAAAAGAAAAAAAAAAAAAAAGAATTTTTGCTCGTAGTAGGAACTTTAGGGTCAGGATCCTTTTTTCCACTGTGTTGTTATATCTACTTATTTGTTGCTCTGCTTAGTATGCTTTGTCAATAGGTACTGATGTGTGGGCGGTCCTTGGGGCTGCATATAGCTGGATGATCAAAGAGATGAAGATGTTCAGTCTCCAAAGCTGCTGGTGGAGGTTCACAACTCTATGGTTCCGGGACTGGACCAAGTTCTGCAAGGAACAACAATTAGCAGGTAAGTCTAATTTACTCTTTTCGCCCCCAATGAGAGACTGCTTCACTCACCTTCGGAAGAGCCCCTCCTTTCCCCAGAATGTACCCCAGTTCCTAACAAATCCAAACCCCTCATCTCTGCACCATTGTCTCATCCACGCATTGAGACTCCGGAGCTCTGCCTGCCTTTTGGGTCCTGCGTGTGGAACGGGAAGCATTTCAGATAACACTACCCTGGAAGTTATGGATTTCAACTTCCTACCTAAAAGCCTAAATTTAGCCTCCAGAACCTCCCTACCACATTTTCCTACGTCATTGGTACCGACATGTACCAAGACAGCAGACTCCTCCCCAGCACTATCTAAGACCTTATCTAGGTGGCGCGTGAGGTCCACTACCTTCGCACCAGGCAGGCATGTTACCAGGTGATCCTCACGTCCACCAGCCACCCAGCTATCAACATGCCTAATGATCGAGTCACCAACTATAACGGCTGTCCTAACCCTTCCCTCATGGCCCTGGAGAAACTTCCTCGGTGCAAGAGGGTTTTACATCACCTGGAGGACAGGTCCTAGTTACAGGATCACTTCCTGCCACACCAGAGTGATGCTCTCCTGTCACGTGACCTCTCTCCTCTATGGTAACAGGGATCTTTATTTGGTTTCTTGATAAACCGCCTAAACCATAAGGCATCAAAGCGGGATGCTGCCAGACTGGAGGTGGGACTTCAGGACTCAAAATAAGAGGGCTCAATAATATCAAGACCTCCTTCTACGGGATCAACTCGCTTGATGCTACGGGGAATATAATACAACTGAGACACTTCAATAGGATCTTTCAAAAGCAACACTTCTTTCAGGTACTTATCCAAAAGAATTTTTGGCGCTAATAAAGAGGTAACTGGAAAATTCCAAAAACGAAGGTTGCAAGAACGGAGGGAATTTTCAAGAGCTTCTACCTTAGTATGTAGCACTAGAGAGTCTTTGATCCCTACCACATTAGCTGAGTGAAGTGGAAGAACCTGTGATTCTAACCGAGTACAATTAGCATCAACACGAGAAACCTTTTCATCCAACTGCTGTAAAGAAGATACAGTTTCAAAAGAAAATTCACATAAAGAACTCAAAGTGGAGGACAATTTATCGTCAATAGCTTTTAAAGCAGCCCAAAGATCCTTTAAGGTAATTTCCTTATCAGCCGGCAGCGGAGGGAACCCAGATAAAGCGCCCGCCGTGACCAGCTGAACAGGCTTAGGCAGAATAACAGCCACATTAGTATTAACCTTTACCGAATCTGGAGTAGTCACTAAAGCAGGAGAAGTTAAACCAGGCAGGCAGAGCGGAGGAGTCCTCCCACCAGAACCAAGAGAAACGCCCTCAGGGGAGGATTGGGCTGCAGGCCGTGGGAGAAGATGTTTATCAATAGGACCAACAACAGGAACACTGTTTGCTGGCCCACCCCCTCCTTGCCCAGACTTAGCTTTCCTTTTCCCCATCCTACCACATTAACTAGGTAAATATGCCCCAAAAACTTATCAGAGCAATAAACAGTACAATACCACAAACTCCACCGCAGAGACGCCGCAGTGATGCCAAAGGGGCGTGTCATGCCCCTTCGATCCACGCTCCGCGGACCAGTAATACAGGCACTATATGCTAGGAAAACAGGGTCCTTATTGGGTGTAGATGTCCCCGCGATGCCTGCCCACAATTAGGGGAAATGCAAAGCGTCCCAGAGAAGGCTCCCCACGACGGCAAAATCAGGGGCACACGCACAGGCTCCCTGCACCTCCAGCACAATCTCACCAGGTCCAAGGAAAGATCGGCAAGGCAGATTTTATTCAGCCTGGGTCCTCGCTGGATGTAGATGTCCCCGCGATGCCTGCCCACAATTAGGGGAAAAGCAAAGCGTCCCAGAGAAGGCTCCCCACGATGGCAAAACGCACGCACAGGCTCCCTGCACCTCCAGCACAATCTCACCAGGTCCAGATTAATTAGCTTTAATACAAATAATTCCTTTCAGAGAATTCCCAGAAGTATATACTCACAATTGCAGATCTCTCTCCAGAAGTAACAGTCCCCTTTTCTAGTCCTTCAAGACTGAGGATCACAGAGCTCTGGTTGAGCTATTTATGCCTGTGCTGCTGAGGTAAGCTGTGACCAACTTCCTGGGTGATTAACAGTCCTTGCTTGAATAGAAGAAATCCACTACTGTTCTCCCATTCCCAGATACGATCATGGATATAATCCAGTCAAAGTGAGACTCTCCTGACTCCCCGCCTAAGGGAGTAAGGAGTGTAAGAAGATCTGCGCTGTCCCAGAGAAGGAGTGCGTTGAGTTGTTTGGCATTCCCAAGATAGATGCGCGGGTCATGGTGGTTACCAGACAGACCACTATTCCTGTGCAAGGTGGATCGGCCTCAAATGATTTTCTGGACTGCAAGGTGGATTCATTGTTGTGGAGCCAGTTTGCAATGGCGCCGGCTATTCTGCAGCTAGCAGTATGTACCAGCCTGATGTCTTGAGCTCTACTTCAGTAGATTCAGTCTCTTCTGCTGGATGATACTACCCTGTTTTGGAGTTGGCTGCGGCCTTCCTTTCTGATGCCATGTATGACCTGGTACATTTGGTGGCCAGGGATGGTACCCTGACAATGGTGTCATGGAATTGTTTTTGGCTCTGGCACTGAGCAGTGGACATATCTTCCAAAGCCTGGTTGGCCCAAGTGGCTTTTAAGGGGAAGTTTCTGTCTGGAACCAGATTGGTGAAGGACCTGGGCGAGACAAAATCTTACTGTCTTCCAAAAGACAAGGGGCCTGTGAAGCGGGCTAGTGCCCCTTTCTAGTCAGCCTCTGTCTGTCCACTGAGGGCACACTAGCCAGATTCTCAGGGGTCTTGGGCCTCTTGTTTTTGCCGACCTGGAAAACCTTTCTTCCCCTCTGCTTCCGGGCTTCAGGCTCATTCTCAGTCCTTCCATGGAACACTTCAGCCCAGGGACTCTGTCCCTTCCAGAGGAGGACCTTCCCAGGCTGTGCAATGAAGGTTTGGAGGCCCATTCAATGATTTCTCCAGTTGGAGGCATGCTTCGCTTTTTCTTTCAGGAATGGGCTCTGTTACCAAGGATCGCTGGGTGCTAGACACCATTTAGTTCGGCCATGTCCTGGAGTGCAGAGAGCCAATTCCGGATGCCTTCATCGTCTCCCATTGTGGGTCTGTGATCAGAGTGCCTCTATGCGGGCCACCTTGGGCAAGTTGCTTCAACAAAATGCAGCGGTACCTGTCCTGCCAGACAAGCAGGGCAAAGGCAGATGCTCCATCTATTTCATGGTGCCCAAAAAGGACTGTTCCTTCCAGCCCATCTGGACCTCAAGGGGGTCAATGAGCACTTATGCATCCTGTGCTTCTGAGTGGAAACCTTGCGCTTTGTAGTTCAAGCAGTGCACTGAGGGGAGTTCTTGGCTTCTCTTGATCTAGCTGAGGCATATTTTCATATCCCGATCTGGGCGGATCATCATTAGTATCTGCGTGTGGCTATGCTTGGCTCTCACTGTATCAGTTTACCGCCCTTCCTTTCAGGCTATCGACTGCTACGAGGACGCTTTCCAAGGTCATAGTGGTAGTGGCTGCGGCGCCAAGAGATCTGTGTCCATCCATATCAGGACAACTGGCTCATCCAGACCTATTCCTTTCAGAGGCATCTTGAGTGCATTCCCGAGTAGTGGGGTTTTTTGTTTTGTTTTGTTGTTTTGAGAACCTCGGCTGGGTGATCAATCAAAGAAAGAGCCAGCTGTTGCCTTCTCAGTCCCTGAAGTTTTTGGGAGCACATTTCAACACTGGAGTGGGCAGAGATTTCCTGCCAAAGGAGAAAGTAAAAAGATTGTTGGATTGCCTGGCGCTGTTCTGTGCGCAACAGGCTCCCAGAGTCTGGGATTATATTCAGCTCCTTGGATTGATGGCAGCAACCATACAGATGATGCCGTGGGCACATGCTCACATGCAACCAGCCCATGGTCCCTGCTGATTTGGTGATCCCGATTTCTCAGGAGTTCAAGCGCAAGCTCCTACTTCTGTTGATGGTGAGGTCCAGTCTGTGGTGGTGGGAGCAGCCTGTTCATCTGAGGAAGGGTGTGCTGCTGAACAATTTCTCCTGGATCCTCCTGGTGTTGGATGCCAGTCTCGGGCTGGGGAGCCCAATGCCAAGATCGTACAGCCTAGGACCATTGGTGCCTTAGGGAAGCAGTGTCATCCATCAACTGCCTCGAGGCGAGGACATCAGGTTGGCTCTTCTGCATTTCCAGCCCCTGGTCAAGGGCCAAGTGATACTAGTGTTTTCAGATGCCACAGTGGTAGCTCATGTCAATCGTCATGGCGGCATGAGGCATGCCGGGGTAGCTCTGAAAATGCCTGGGTAGAGAAGAACCTCCAAGCCTTGTCGGCTCAGCACATTGCCAGGGTGGATAATGTGGAAGCGAACTTCCTCAGCCGGCATTCTCTGGACCCTAGAGAGTGGCAGTTGAGTTAGGAGGCATTTCAGTTGATTCTGCGTCTCTGGGCTTGCCCTAAAATGGATCTGATGGTGACCCACTCCAATGCCAAAGTTTGCCACTTCTTCAGTTGCCACACAGATGGGGTCTGAGGGCGGTATCATCCTGACCGAGCCTTGGCCAAGTCAGCACCTTCTGTACGTGTTTCCTCTGTGGCCCCTGGTGGGGCATGTGCTTCGGCATATAGAACGCCTCCTGGGCAGGATTGTTCTGGTGGCACTGGATTGGCTGAGGAGCATGGTTCGGAGACCTGATGTGGCTCCTGCAGGCACCTCCTCTTCGCTTGCCTCCAACTTTGGGTCTATTGTGGCAGGGATCAATTGTCCTGGAGGACCCGGCTCCCTTCTTAATTATGACTTGGCTTTTGAAAGGAGTTGGCTAGCATGTAAGGGTTACTCTCCAGTGGTGGTCTCCCCTCTGTTCAGAACCCGAAGGAGGTCTACCAAGTTGGCATATGTGTAGATCTGGTGCCTCTGAGCGATGATGCGGTGCTCGGCAGTTGGCTCCTGAGGCAGCCAAGGAGCCCTCTCTGTAGGTCTTCTGTAGGATGGCCTGGTCTTTCCCTTAGCTCCCTGAAGGTTCAGGTGGCTGCTATGTCCTGTATTCATGGTCCGGTGGCTGGTAAGTCTCTGGCTTTGCACCCAAACGTCTCACACTTTCACCAGAGCATTCGGCGTTTGCCTCCTCCCCTTCAGTCTGTGATCCCTGCATAGGATCTGTGCCTGGTGCTCAGGGCCGATGTTGGCACTCTTTGAATTGTTGAAGCTTGCTACTTTGAAGGATTTGATGCTCAGTACTATCTTCTTGTTCACGATTTGTTACGCAAGGTGGATTTCCAAGCTGCAGGTTCTGTCTTTCCGAGATCCTTATCTGTCTTTTTCAAAAGAGGCTGTTTCCATTTGACCTGTGCCTTCCTTCTTGCCTAAGGTGCTTTCTCCCTTTCACATGAACCAGGTGGTCTGCCTGTCCTCCCTCTTGAATGAGCAGTATCGGGGGAAAGATAAAGATCTGCGCCTTGTGGATGTTCAGAGGGTGTTTCTCAGGTACTTGGAGGTTATAAATTCCTATCGTAAGTCAGACCATCTTTTTGTGCTGTTTGTTGACCCGCACGAGGGTGACGCAGCGGCTGTTGACTTTGGAGTGCTGGATTAAAGAGGCCATTGCCTTGGTGTATCTGTTGCGGAACAGAACGGTTCTGGAAGGTTTTGTGTACCCATTCTACCCAAGCACA
This sequence comes from Ichthyophis bannanicus, assembly GCA_033557465.1. Taxonomy (NCBI): domain Eukaryota; kingdom Metazoa; phylum Chordata; class Amphibia; order Gymnophiona; family Ichthyophiidae; genus Ichthyophis; species Ichthyophis bannanicus. The sequence goes on along the minus strand of CM066051.1, from coordinate 105,688,539 downwards.
AGCATCCTCGTGGGCAGGAGCGGAGCTCGGTAGCCCCTGCAGACATTTGTCAGGTGGCAACATGGGCATCACTTTCCACTTTTGTCAAGCATTACCACTTGGATGTCCCCATGTGGGCGGACACTGCCTTTGGCTCAAGAATTTTGCTAGTTACTGTGTTTTCTTCCCACCCAGTGGAGTGTAGCTTTGGTACATCCCACTTGTCTGAACTGGTCTAGCAGGATGATATGGAAGGTAACATTTTACTTACGAGTTAATGCCCTTTCTTTGAGTCCTGCTAGACCAATCCAGGGCCTGCTCCTAAAACTGTGTTTGCTCTGTTCTTCTGCTGCAGTACACTTGGGTCCACCATGATTTTTTTTTCGCTTGGCTCTGCAGGTTTCTCTTCTTCAGGCAGCTGTTTATGCTTTCCTGTCCATAGTTCTTTACTGTTGATTACTCATTGTTGCCCATGATTGAGGTTGTGTGAGGCTTCCTGTGTTTCTCTCAAATGCTTTGGGATGAATATTGAAGGGACCTCTCATGGCTGAGGCAAATAGAGGCACAGGAGTGATACACTACTACCACTACTACCACTACTACCACTGCCACTACTACTACTACTACCACCACTGCCACTACTACTACTACTACCACTACTACTACTACTACCACTGCCACCACTACTACCACTGCCACTACTACTACTACTACTACTTTTATATAGCGCTACAAGTCATATGCAGCGCTGTGCAGACACATATAAAAGACGGTCCCTACTCATCAGAGCTTACAATCTAATCAAGACAGACAATACAATAGATAAGAATAAGAGTATAATAGGGAAAAGTAAGGAGACACAAGGAAAATTAGGGATCAGGCTTCAAAAGCAGCCTTAATGAGGTGAGCCTTTAGCATGGATTTGAAAAGGGGGAGAGATGAAGCCTGACTTACAGACTTGAAAAATTTGTTCCTGGCATAAGGAACAGTAAGGTGGAAGGATTGAAGTCTGGAGTTGGTGGTGAAAGAAAAGGGCATAGAGAGAAGCAGACCAGTGGAAGAGTGGAGTTCACAAGGAGGGGTGTAGGGAGAGAGGAAAGGTAGTGAGGGGCAGTAGAATGAATGCATTTATAGGTCAGAAGGAGAAGTTTGAATTGGATGTGGAAATAGAAAGGGAACCAGTGAAGTAACTTGAGAAGAAGGGTTATATGAGTACATTGGGGCTCGTGAAAGATTAGTCGTGCAACAGAGTTCTGAATAGATTGAAGGGGAGAGAGGTGACTCTGAGCAAGGAGGTTGCAATAGTCAAGATGGGAAGTGACTAAAGAGTGGATAAGTGTTGTAGTAGTGTGTTCAGAAAGAAAGGGGCAAATTTTGTTAATGTTATAGAGAAAGAAATGATAGCTCTGTTGGATATGTGTGGAGAAAAAGAGGGAGGAGTCAAAGATGACCCCAAAGGTTTCAGGCTGAGGAAACAGTAAGTAGAAGGGTGTTATCTACAGAAATAAAGGAGGGAAGGGGGAGGAGGGTTTAGGAGGAAAAAATAAGAAGTTCCGTTTTCGCCATGTTCAACTTCAAATTGTGATGAGACATCCAGGCAGCGATGTCAGATAGGCAGTTAGAGATGCGGGTCTGGAGTGTCACAAAAATATCAGGTGTAGATAGAGCCGAGAGTCATCAGCATAAAAATGTTATTGAAAACTGTGGGAGGAGATGAGAGCCTCAAGGGACTGGTTATAAAGAGAAAAGGAATGGGCCCAGAACAGACCCCTGGGGTACACCAACAGAGTGGGATAGCAGTAGAGGAGAATCCACCAGAACATACACTGAAAGAACGATGGGGGAGATAAGAAGAGAACCAGGACAACACAGAGCCCCTAAAACCAAGTGAGGACAATATGTCAAGGTGAAGGTGGTGATCAACAGTGTCAAAAGCAGCAGAAAGATCAAGATGGATGAGGATTGAGAAAAGGCCCTTGGATTTAGCCAGGAACAAGTTGCTGGAGAATTTGGCAAGTGCCTTTTCAATAGAATGTAAGGGACGAAAGCCAAATTGAGGTGGATTTAGTAGGACTTAAGAGGAGAGAACTTGAAATCTGGGCTTTTCATTGGTTCTTTGTCTCTACCAGTCTGCTCGTAGGGGAACACAACCCACTTGTCTGGACTGGTCAAGCAGAACTCAATGATAGGACATAGAAACATAGAAATATGATGACAGAAAAAGACCACCTGGCCTATCTAGTCTGTCCTTCCATATCAACAACTACAACAGTTCCCTTTTTTTCTTTAGAGAACCTCTGTGTTTGTCCCATGCTTTTTTGAATTCAGTTACTGTCCTCATCTCTACCACCTCCAGTGGGAGACTATTCCACAGATCCACCACTCTTTCCGTAAAGAAATATTTCCACATATCACTCCTGAATCTATCCCCCTTCACCCTCATCCCATGTCCCCTCGTAGCAGAACTTGCTTTCAATTGAAAGAAGCTTTCCCCCTGAACATTTATGCCATGGAGGTATTTAAACATCTCAATCATATCGCCTCTATCCCACCTTTCCTCTAAGGTGTACATATTAAGATCCTTAAGTCTGTCCTCGTATGCTTTATAATGAAGACCACTAACCATTTTAGTAGCCACCCTCTGCACCGACTCCTTCCTATTCACATCCTTTTGAAGGTGCAGTGGACATTAACTGATAAGTAAAATTTCACCTTGTATTGCATCTTCTGTTGGGCGGATTACTAGAGCAGAGACCATCCACTCTTCAGCTCATCTGAACAGAGCCAAATGGTATCTCCTGTCATAGATTTAAATCTAAACCAACAGCATGATCAAAGATCCATCCCCAGACATCCAGCAACCTCTTTGTCCATCACAAAAACTTCAAACTAATTTTAATTATTTTTAGTCTGCTTAATGTACAGAGTTCAAAGCAGATTTCAGCACTCAGTACAAAATACAGCACATTAAAATACAGTCTTCCCATCACATAATCAAGCAATTGCTAGCTAAAAAGCTGTAATTATGTAAGTATTTCTAGAATAGCCAGATCTAAATAAGTTGATGTCAGTCTTAGGTCATCGGGTAGTTTTTTCGATGAAGTGGGCTGCGTAGCACCATGTTTGTAAGTTGGCTTTTGGAAAAACATTTTGGGAGAAGGAAGTCACAGCTCAGTTCATATACACGGGTTGATGTTAAATTTCATACCAGAGCCTTTGGTCACCAGACCATGAAGGATCTTTGAGCAAAAGATTCTGCTGGGACTGGTAAGCAGTATAATACTACAACAAAGGGGCCGCCGTATCCCAAGCTGATCTTACCAGCAGTCGACCAGATAACCCCAAGCACGGTAAAATGTTCCTTGTTTCAGGTGGTCTTCCAAAAGACCTAATAATCTAAGATTACAGCATGTATTCCTGGTCACAAAAGCCACGATTCTCCCAAAAAATGCCAAAGACCTTAATCATTTTACACAAAGGAATTTTTATCCCAGGTTTTATAAAGACTCTGAATGATGAATCATTTTACCTTGACCACCAACCCATAAGTCTGTTTTGTTCCAGATTAATTTTCAAGCAGATTTCTGCCTATGCAAAGCAAAGCTCAACTGCTCATACGTAAGGACTAAATGTATTCTGAGAGGGATTTACAATTAGGATAAACTTGGAATACAGCAATTCACTACTACTACTGAGCATTTGTATAGCGCTACAAGTCATACGCAGCGCTGCACAGACACATGTAAAAGACGGTCCCTGCTCATCAGAGCTTACAATCTAATCAAGACAGACAACACAGTAGGTGTAGACAATGATACATATAGGGGGGAATGGTAAGGAAACACAAAGGAGATCAGGTGAGTCAAGATCTGAAAGTGGCAGCGAAAAGGTGAGTTTTCAGCCTGGATTTGAAAAGGGCCAGAGAAGGCGTCTGACGTACAGACTTAGGATTGTTTGTTCCAGGCATAAGGAGCAGCAAGGTGAAAGGAGCGAAGTCTGGAGTTAGCAATAGAAGAGAAGGGCACAGATAGAAGCAATTTGCCAGAAGAGCGGAGTTTCTGGGGAGGGGTGTAGGGAGGTATAAGAGAGGAAAGGTAGCGAGGAGCTGCAGAGTGAATGCACTTATAGGTCAGCATTAGAAGTTTGAACTGGTTGCAGAAACGGATAAGGTGCCAATGAAGAGACTTGAGAAGAGGGGTAATATGAGCATGACGAGGCTGGCTGAAGATTAGCTGCGCAGCAGAGTGTTGAACAGATTGAAGGGGAGAGAGATGTCTGTACAGCACTATACAGATGATAAGTAGTAGTACTAGTAGTAATAATAAAGAAGGAAGAGAAGAACAAGTGCAGAATTCTGAGCGAGACGGGTCCCGTAGATCATGCAAAAAACAATAGCTCTTAATTTAAGACACAATTCGTCACCAAACTAATTTCCTAAAAACCACTAGAAACTTCTTTATCTTAGGCAAATATGACCTCAAGATGGCTTATACCCTACATTTAGTGAAAAAGTCACTATAGGGAATAGCTGACGCTCACATCACCGGTCAATAAAGCCTCTGAAATAATTTTTTATTCACAATATTGAATTTCAAACTATAACATTTCAATTCCACATGAGTACTCCTGGGGATTCAAAATTACTTACAACTTAACATACCACAAAAATATACAGTACATCTACAGCGTCATTTTAAAAGGCTCAACGGGGCACCACTGGACTAGGCTTCCATCCCCTGTAAAAACAACAGAAGGAGGACTTAATAGATACCGACAGCAATGAATATGAGCTTTAAAGAAAAGTAATTGTAGACCTGCTAGGCATATTCATTGCTGTCGGTATCTATTAAGTCCTCCTTCTGTTGTTTTTACAGGGGATGGAAGCTTAGTCCGGTGGTGCCTTTTAAAATGACGCTATAGATGTACTGTATATGTTTTGTGGTATGTTAAGTTGTAAGTAATTTTGAATCCCCAGGAGTACTCATGTGGAATTGAAATGTTATAGTTTGAAATTTAATATTATGAATAAAAAATTATTTCAGAGGCTTTATTGACCGGTGATTATCCATTGGGTTTTCATGGCAAGATACAGAAGTAGATTGCTGGGCCATTCTTCCGCGCAGTTTAAATTTGGTGTTGTTGCCGTTGTCACAAAAATGTGATCCTCTGCCGTCAACACTGTCCCATTCTGCTGCTGCCCAGATGGGTGGTTTGTCTTGGTCTGGCACCTCAGCTGAGACCTGTCCATCTTGGGAGACCCTGCCAGTAGTTAAACTACCGATAGTTTAGCTCTCAGCATCACTGATGCACGCAAGCCCTCACAGCACGACAAGCTGCAAACGAAGTGAGAGCAGCTACGGGTACCAGTCTGTCAACAATGAGCTGCCTGACTGGACCGAACACAATTTAGGATAGCTATCCAGAGGGTCGCCATGAGTCGACTCCGACTTGACGGCACTTCACAACAACAACATTGACCGGTGATGTGAGCGTCAGCTATTCCCTATAGTGACTTTTTCACTAAATGTAGGGTATAAGCCATCTTGAGGTCATATTTGCCTAAGATAAAGAAGTTTCTAGTGGTTTTTAGGAAATTAGTTTGGTGACGAATTATGTCTTAAATTAAGAGCTATTTGTTTTCTTGGTTGGTTGCACTCTTATACAGTTATTGTTGTGGTCCCGTAGATCATGACCATCTAAAGCCTGTAAATAGCGAGACGGGCCCCATAGATCATGACCATCTAAAGCCTGCAAGTAGCGAGACAGGCCCCGTAGATCATGACCATCTAAAGCCTGCAAGTAGCGAGACGGGTCCCGTAGATCATGACCATCTAAAGCCTGCAAGTAGCGAGACGGGCCCCGTAGATCATGACCATCTAAAGCCTGCAAGTAGCAAGACAGGCCCCATAGATCATGACCATCTAAAACCTGTAAGTAGCGAGGGGCCCTGTAGATCATGACTACCTAAAACCTGCAAGTAGTGAAACAGGCCCCGTAGATCATGACCATCTAAAGCCTGAAAGTAGTGAGACTGACCCCATAGATCATGGCCATCTAAAGCCTGCAAGCAGGGGGCTGCTGCAGCTGGCCATTGGCTGGTAACTTGAACATTTCCTTAAATCCAAGCAAATTTTTTTTGAAATGCAGGGCGGGGGAGTGGGGGGGATTTTGTAAAGTAAACCTCCTGGAATGTACTATTGATGGACACTGCTAACTGGTGGGAATTGCGCAATGCTTAATTTTTCAGCAATATACCAGGACCAAAGTCTAGAATAAAATTACCCTTAGTGATTTTTATTAAATTGGTACCTGAACCTCCTGAACAGAAAGAGGAAAAGCTGATCCCATCTACTGTCTGTCAAAACCGGATTACCAATATTTATTTATTTATTTAACTGGTTTTAATATAACGTTTTTCTACGAGGCAAAAGGGTTTACATGGAGCAAATCAAAACAATTTACAGTGAACAGATTGAATATATATAGAATCAATAGTAACAAGTAACTAAAAAACAGTATTAGGCATGGGAAGGGGAGTGATACCGAGGAGATATAACTTATATTACAGAATGCTTTGAAATAGGAAGGGCTTGGAGAACAGGGAGGGTGGGGGGAGGGCAAGCGAGGGGTAGGGGTGGGGGGAGAAGGAATGATTTCAATATATCCAAAATGTGGAAAGAAGATTATGGAGGAGGGGAAAAGAGAGTGGTGTGTGGGAGTAGAGGCTGTTCTTGCTGGGGGTTGGTTGTGGAGGATGTACCATAGGGTTCTTCAAAGAGAAGCGTTTTGAGGTGCTTTTTGAAAAAGGTGTGGAATGAATACAGTTTAGGGTGGGAGGTAGTTGGTTCCCTATGGTGGGAGCATAGAATTCAAATGCTCTAGTGCAAGTTCTTTGAGGTTTCTTGTGGATCTGTGTTGGTGGGATGAGTAAATTTGACGTATTTTGTCGACGGGGTCTGATGCTGTCGGGACGCTTAATGAGTAGTTGGGGCTGCTCAGTGGAGGTATTGAAGAGAGCTCTATGAGTGATGGTGAGTATCTTGAATTTGATTCGGGATGCAACGGGGAGCCAGTGAAGAGATTTCAGAGTTGGAGTGATATGAGAATGTCTGGGGACTCCAGTTATAATGCATGCGGTAGTGTTTTGAGCAAGCTGTAGAGGGGCAATGGTGACCTTGGGAAGCCCATGGAGGATGGACTTGCAATAGTCGAGTAGTGGTATGACAGACTGTATGGAAGCTATCAGGTGAAAGGAGGGGGCATAGGTTGCAGAGAATTCGTAGTTTGAAGTAGATGTTTTTGGTGACATTTATAATGTGAAGTTGGAAGTTTAGATATTGTTCCAAGATAATGCCAAGGTATTTGATCTGAGATTTGACTTGTATATCTGTGTCTCAGAGTTTAATGCTGGGGGTGGGGGGTGTGAAGTTGAGGTCTCTGGAAACGTGAAGAATCTCTGTCTTGCTGAAATTCACTGCAAGTGATGTTGTAGCCATGAGATGATTTCTTTGAAGCAGTCGGTGAGACTGGAGTAGTCAGGGAAGGAGGTGTTGAATGGAGTGAAGATCATTATTCGTCGGCATAGAGCTGGTAACCGACTTTGAATCTCTGAATAATGTAGCATAGGGGCCTGACATAAATGTTGAATAGGAGGGAAGAGAGGGTGAAACCTTGAGGGACTCCTTGGGGAAAGGTGTAGGGCGCTAATGATTGGTTGCCGAGCCTTACCATTTGGGTTTGTTGGGAAAGGTAGGAGTGGATCCATTTGAGCGAGGCACCCTGATATTTATTTATTTAACTGGTTTTATATACCACCTTCTCCTTCAATCAAAGTGGTTTACACAACACAGGGAATAGAATTACAGGTAGACGCAAGGAAAGGTAGTGGGGAGGTATAGGGAAGCACATACATAGAGACAGAATTACAATGTGTTAAAATTACAGAAGCTTATACTAGACCCTAGGAAGGTCCATGAAATTGTATGAATAGTATAGTCTTAAACATTTGTCTAAAGTCCTTTAAATCTCTCATTGCTCGGATGTTATCGGGTAGAGTATTCCATAGTTCCAGCACATAAAGGGATGGAGCCCTTCTGGACATTGCCTGATTTGTTTTATGGAAATCAGGTGGAGTGGCTATCCTGTTGTCCATACTGGTTCTAAGCGGTCTCATGCTAGTATGCCTGATTATTAAGTTCTGAAGGGTTTTAGCTGAAATATTATTAATAATTTTAAAAATATTTAAAGTAGCCTTAAATCTTGCACGAGCTTGGCTGGGCAGCTAATGAAGGTTCTGTAGCACTGGAGTGATATGTTTGTTTTTTGCAGTATTTGTGATGATTCTAGCTGCCGTGTTCTGCACCAATTGAAGAGGGTGTATAGATTGATTAGGGAGTCCATGATAAAGCAAGTTCCCATAATCTATTATAGGCGTGACGATTGCCTGACATACATTTCTAAAATGACTTTCATACCTCCGTTACCTAGTCGCCCTTCCCCCATTTCCCCCATGCTGTGATGCCATTGTTGCCCCTCACCCTTCTCTCTCTGTTGCTCTTTTGCAGGGGTCCAGGCTCTGAAGAACATTATGCAAAGCTGGTACATTCTGTTTACCCCCACGGAAGCCACGACTATAGTGGCAGTGACAAGCACCAACCATGCCACACTGCTGCGGCTGAATCTCGACTTCATGCAGCAGGAGGAGCTGTGCAGCTGTGCTCGAACTGTCGCCTTGCAGTGTGCAATGAAGGACCCTCAGAACTGTGCTTTGCCTGCCCTAACGCTCTGTGAGAAGCACCACGCTGCCTTTGAGACCGCCTACCAGATTGTGCTCGACTCTGCAACCGCTGGCGCGGGCCACTCGCACCTCTTCACAGTGGCCCGATACATGGAGCAGCATAGTCTACCTCTGCGCGCCTACAAGCTGGCCACACTGGCACTTTCTCACCTCAATATTGCCTTCAACCAGGACACACATCCAGCTGTGAATGATGTGCTCTGGGTCTGCTCCCTCAGTCAGTCGCTGGGAAAGAGTGAGCAAGCCGCATTGGTGCCACTGGTGGTCCAGAGCGTACAATGTGCACCGGTGCTCTCAGACATCCTGCGACGCTGGACCTTGCCTGCTTTGCCCAGCCGCAGAAACACTGGCAAGATTCTTAGTACAGACAAAGCCCCGCTATGCCAGCTGCTGGATGCAACAATCACTGCCTATATCAGCACCACCCACTCACGGCTTGCTCATATCAGCCCGCGGCACTACACAGACTTCATTGATTTCCTGTGCAAAGCCCACGAGACCTTCCTCCTGGCACCCAGTGGCCACTTACAGTTCACCCAGTTCCTCGACAGCCTGAGACAGGCTCATAAGGGCAAAAAAAAATTACTGCTGTTGATACGAGAGCGTTTCGGCTGAGCCTCGCTTGTGAGCTGACTGCACACAAAGCCCTTTCCTTTTTCAATAACATTTTATTACATGAGATTTATTGTCTAATATTTATTTATTTAAATGACCTGAAGAGGGTCATAGAGGACTTGGGTTTTCTGTTATTTTTTTAAACTGCAGTGTGAAATCTTCAATGTTAGCTATCCACAGGACGCTTCAACAACCTTGAAGGAAAATAGTGGAGGAGATAAACTGAAGAGAACTTAGGTATCACAGGACAAGAACAGGGGCATAAGGAATTCCCAAAATATGGCGGAGGAGGGGGATGTGAGGAACCTCAGCCCGAAAATGGGGAAAGGAAGCTTAGCCTTGATGCTTAGGGTGATGAGAGAAGATACGAGGCGTTCAATGGCCCTCTCCTCCTGATCAGTGGCTATGCCCCCTCTCTCCCCTGCTGCCATCTGGCAATAAAACAACCACTTTTCATTGGAGGGTGGGGATAGGGGGTTGACTAATGTTCTTCATGACATGAAGTTCATAATCTTTACGCATAGCAATATGTATGTATGAAGAAAGATGTGAACTCTCTCTGTATATTCTCACTCCTCTTCTTTTTGTAAGGAGTGGATGAACGTCTCAATCCCCACCCCACTATCAAACACCCGTCCTTAGCGACAGGTACAACCCCTCCCCTCCATCACCACTCTCTCCTACCTGGTTTCAACAGTACACCTCGCTCTCCTGGGCCCCTCAGATCATACCTCATGCTGCAGCTAACCGGAGGGACCCTCAACCTTGTACTCAGGAATACTGCTCTGGTTTCAACGCTGCTATCGTCCTGATAGATGAAGAACTAGCATCACAGCAATAAGAGAAATAGGAAGTAAATGTTTGCTGCTACTCGCTGCTCAGAGAATCTGCTGGCTGCTTTTCTCTGTTTTGCTTTAGATTTTTAATTCCAATACAATGTTTGTTTTCCTATTTATTAAAATTTATGTTTTTTTTTATAAAGTATAAAATAAAAGTATCTTTTTGGAACGTTGGCTTCTGGAGTTTTTTCAGTGTTGCACTCATTGGTGGAATTACTCTGCTCTTGATCCAGGCCTGGGACAGAACATTCCATGTGTGACGCTACTGTCAGGCATCGCTGACAGTATATTGTTATGTTGAAAGAATGCCGGTATATAAACCAAAATATTTCCAATTGATGAAAGAAGTGGAAGCTTGCAGAGGAGATGCGCTATGGACCTGTTCTTACTGCTGTGATCTTCAGCACCCCAGACATCAGGGTTTCTTGGGACAGTGGAGCTCTCCATAAGAAGACAGGTAGTGCAGTTTTTGCATGGCTCTTCAGGTTCACTTGCAAAACAAAACTCCCCATGGCATTTCCTGTGAAAACCCAGCAATGAGCTGGTGCAGTGGACATTTTTAACCTGCATGCATGTGTGCTTCAGGGGGCTGGCCTAGTACTGCCCTCTTTCATCCATGGAGGGGGGTATTCATTAGCAATTTTTCCATGGGTAAATCTGAAATGTTCCTCTTCAGTGTTTCCTGCAGCCTTTGGATGGGGTGAGGATCTTGATACAAGAGCCTGTGTCAGACTCAGGAAACTTTATTTCCCTCGGACGCTCTGTTCACATGTTGCTAAAGTTCAGAATGAAGTTGTAAAAGCGAAAGTTAGTGGAGGCAAATCTCAGAATGATTTGCCCATGTAAGTAAGCTGTTATCAGCTAAACCGCTGTGGGTAAAAAATACCCTTCTCTCAGTGGCCAAAAGTATTGTGTTTGTGGATTTTTAACTGGGCCTAGCATGGGGAAAGGGAGGTGCATATGGGACTTCCACGTTTAAATCCTCACACGACTTTGTAAAGCAAGTGCAACATATGATGACACTATTTCTCATTTGGCGCATGGTTAGAAATTGTGGAATTTCTTACCAAAGATAATTAGCATAGCTGGGTTTAAAGGGGCTTACAAGTTCCTGGGGACCAGCTTCTGTATGAATGTGAGCAAGAGAGAATGCATCTGCTTCTTGGGACCTGCATTTGCTGAACTGCATCGATCTTTGGTTTGAGCCAGTAAGGCAAATTCTCTTTGCTGCTATGTTAGTAAAAGCCTTGAAAGGCCATATGCCTGCAATATCCTCTACCTAACCACCAAGAACTCCTACAAAGGTGAGCTAATTATGACATTAAATCTCTCCAGTACATATATTCGTTTCTCATAACATCATATTTATTTTATTTATTTATTTATAGTTCTTTTATACCGCACTCTTTTTCATCAGCGCGGTTTACATTAAACAGGAATACTCATTGCAAGCAACAGACTGTGATGAGTTTACATATAACAGGAGAATTCAACTGGGATTTTAACTTTGGGAAACTTTGTACATACAGTCAAACCTCGGTTTTCGTGTGCCCCGGTTTTCGTTCGTTTCGGTTTTCGACGTCTTTTCTGACTGAGATCTTGTCTCGGTTATCGTATATCGCCTCGGTTTTTGTCAAGAATGGTGAGCCAGTGCTGCCAGATCTGAAAACCTATACTGTATACTGTACTGCAATACATACACCCTCGCGCTGGTCTGCCCGCCCAGTCCCGGCAGCACTACCCCCCCCCCCCCCCCCGGACTCACCGATCGCGTGTTGAGAAGCCAAAGTCAGCTGAGCAACATCCTCGAGCCAGAGATGCAAGGATTGCACAGAGAGGAAGGCCCCGATCTCTCCACCGCCTGCCTGTTCTCTGGAGCGCCCCCTCAGGCTCGGAGGTAGCAGGGTAGCTGTCAATGTAAGCAGGAGATGTTGCATGAATGTGGGAGGCAGTTCTTTCTCTTGCAGGGTACGCTTGCAAATTGCTGTTGAGACGGAGTCAGCGATCAGATTACAGTGCCGTACAGTACAATATCTGTGTGTTTGCTGTCCTGTGGACGATCGGGCAGGTGAGAGAAGTGACAGGAGCTGGGTGTCTGGAACGGATTAATTGAATTTACATTATTTCCTATGGGAAATATTGCTTCGGTTTTCGTACGTTTCGGTTTTAGTCAGACTTCTTAGAACGGATTAATCATTAAAATCGAGGTTTGACTGTATTTGTAAAAACTTAGTACATATTTGTAAAGAACCTATATACTTTGAGAAACTCTATATATATTTGAAAGAACCTATATACAACGAATAGAATATCTTTGTTATTGTTTCATCTCTACACTTAGTAATATACAAATGTATTCCAAAGATGCAAAAAATATATTTTAATTGTTCCTCTTAAATATTGCTTAAATGTCATACATATTTTCTGAAATACTTCTTAAATATTGCACATAACAAAAGTTTACAATCCAACAAATATTTAAAAGATCCTAATAGCCTGACCCCAGAATATCTCAAAATCAGAATCAAAACTCCTCATACCCAGCAAGAAATCAAACAAAAAAAACAAACAAAAAGAAAAAACAAAACTGATACCACAAACAAACAAAATATGCAACCAAAAACTATGTAGCAAGTTTTGTAAATAGTTTACCCCTGTTATCCAAGTTTTTTGCCCTGTTATCTGTAAACTCATACGTGTTAACTGTACTGAGTATTTTTGTTCCATGTAAACCGCACTGATGCTGAATAGTGCGGTATATAAGAGACTGTAAATAAATAAATAAAATAAATAAAAAACTAAACAGCGCATCAGTGAAAATCCCTTCTATGAGAGGAAAAAAGACCTTAGTATCCCTCAGAGCCACACTATGACCCTAACAGCAGAGGGCGAGCTTAGCAGAATATATCAGGTAAGACTGGTAAAAGCTCAATACATCAAAGGTCTAAAAAAACCCTCTCTCACATACAAAAGATGCTGTAAAACCTGTTTTTGACAGTGTGTATGTGCGATGAAATCTGCAAACATTACGTGCATTGAAATATCCAAAAGCAATAATCCCCTGCAGCGCAAAAATAACTTTCTGCAGATGTTCAAGCAGTGTATGCAATAAGGTATCTAAATACAGTATTCACAAGATAGTGAAAACACCAGCTGAAGCTCGTATGTTGAAAAGACAAACTCTCCACAAGATCACATCCACACTGTCCCAACCAAAAGTCACATCCACGCTGTTATGAGGCAAGGTGAAAACACTATAAACCAAATCTTCTGCAGTACTTAGCTTTAGCGTGTGCAATAGTCATCAGAGCCCCAAGTCTTCTGAAGGTGCACAACTTAAACGTGTCCCAAAGCCATTAGAGCCCCGACATCAAGTGTTTCGCCATGCCTGGCTTCATCAGGGAGCCCGATGATGTTATGCCCACAAAAATCTGCAAAAGATCAAAAACATATGATAAGCTCCAAAAAGTCATTATAGCAGGAAGAGACTATTGTAATAAAACTGGCAGATAAGGGAGGAGGTGTGGTGATTATGAAAGGGATGTTTACTCTCAGATACAGAATGAGGCATTTTATCGTCCTCTTGTGGAGGATCCTACTTCAGAGATACTGGAAGTTTTGGAGGGCGCTTTTCAATCATGGGTGATCACGGAATGACTATTAAAATTTCTGTATGTAAGGTCGGGAGAAGAGAGCAATCCAATACCAAGAGGCAATGGTAACTGTATATCAGGATCTCTCAACCTTTACGCTGGCCCGCCGGAGGGAGATGAAACCCATCACGGTGGTGCTGAATAATAAAGGGATTCGCTACTCCTGGTCCTTTCCATTCCGGATGAACTTCCTCTTAGGAAATAAAAAGATTCCAGCAAAAGATCATACCGAAGCTTGGAGAGCGCTGCGCCAGGCGGGTCTTGTGGAGGATAATGCATTGCCAGCACCTTCGGCCCCTAAGCCTCAGCACTCAAAGTGGACTCGCGTGGGAGGGCCAGCCTAAATCGCCTTTGTTCCTGCATTTTTGTCCTCCCGACCTGGCGGCGTGCTTGAGGATTCTCTGGTGCTGGGACTGAGCTTGTTGGATCAGTTTTGTACGACTTTGCTGTTACCCACTCTTGTTTATGTTGTACTAAATGTTTTTCTTATGTTTGGTTGTATGGGGATCTTGGTATTGGGCTGGTGTCATACGGGGGTGGAGGGGAAGTTTGATTGACCAGTTTTGTCAGCTTTGCTGTCTTCCATCTCTGTTCTTGTTGAGCTATAGGTTCTTGGTCTGGAAGGGATTTGGGTATTTGTTCAGTGCTGTATGGGGGTGGTAGGGGGTGTGATGCTGTTTTGTTAAAGGGGCATTAATGGAATGTTATTTTACTGGTGTGCTGAATAACGGGGAAATGATATTACATCTTATGCTTGCATTCATGCTATACGGGGGCCCGGACGGAGTTTAGTTTGAGGTCAGTTTAACCGTGTCCTGTTTTTTCCTTAACAGGCGGGTGGTACTGACGGGAGGGGGGGTGGGAATGGGTGGGTGGTTTGCACAGCTAGGGGAGGGTAGGGGGGGCAAATTTCCACGGACAGCCTGGTGGATTAAGGGTGGTGGGATATTCTTTTGGTTAGCACTACGTGTCTTGCCGGTGTTGCGGGTGTTCCCTGGCGTGGCCCAGAGGGGAAGCAAAGGGCGGGGGGGCCTGGTGGTTGAATATCAATGTTGCGACTGATCTCTTTGAATGTTAAGGGTCTTAATTCCCCTAGAAAGCGATCTTTGCTGTTCTCGGAATTGAGATCTTTGAAAGGGGACATTGTGTTTTTACAGGAGACCCATCTCCGTACTAGCAATCAAGGGTGGTTAAAGCATAATCCTTATAATGAGGTGTGGGTAGCTTCAGTCGTGAATGGGCGGAAGAAACGCGGTGTGGCCTTGTTATTCCATCAGAGCCTATCTCTCCGGGTGGAGGAGGTTAAAAAAGATACCTTGGAAAGGTGGCTTTTTGCGAATATACGCTTGGAGGGCCATATATTAACTCTCGCTAACATTTATGCACCTAATGAAGGACAGGGATCCTTCTTTACGCGGCTGAAGGCCTTGTTAGCTGACTTCGCGGAAGGCCCCATTATACTCGGCGGGGATTGTAACGCCCATCTGGTGCCCCATTTGGATTCCACGGGTAGTACTGGGAGGGTGGTGGGCGGGCCCGGTAAGGCATTGCAGAAACTTCTGGTGGATCTAGGCTTGCGCGATGTTTGGAGAGAGACTCATGAAGGGGAGAGAAGTTACACATATTATTCGCCCGTTCATCGGGTGCATACCCGCATAGATTACTTTTTGTTGGACCAGCGCCTGATGGATGAGAGAGTGGAGGCTGGCCATGGGGCATTGACGTGGTCGGATCATGCCCCGTGCTGGCTTACCCTTCTGGCAGATTTGTGCAGTGAGTGCCAACGGCTCTGGCGACTTGATGTACGATTCCTTTGGCGACAGTGCGCTGTACAGGAACATGGCCGTTTCATAACTGATTTTTTCGAGTTAAACGATTCTGGGGAAGTTCCACTCCCCATGGTCTGGGACGTCTTCAAGGCCATGGCTTGGGGCCAGCTTATTGCGGAAGCGGCTCGCATGCGGAGGGCTTGGAGACGGGAATACTGCCAACTAGTGGGAGACTCTTCCCGGCTGCGTTTAGAGCATGCCTGGACTGGATCAAAATGGGTCTTGCGCCCGTGGAGGGTTGTCCAGGCTAATTTGGATGCGTGCTTACAAAGAGAATTAGACAATAAACGGCGGAAATTGCGACAAACGTTTTACGAGCAGGGGAATAAGACAGGCCGCTTCCTTGCCTTACGTCTCCGGCAGCAGCAATCTCTGAAGGTGGTTCGCGAGCTTCGAGATTCTGGGAGGCAGAAGAGGGTGCTTTCTCGGGAGATCTGCGACGTCTTCGCTTCGTTTCTGGAACAGTTATTAAAAGCTGAACCTTTTGATTTGGCACGCGTGCAGGGCTTCTTACGGATGATCACTTTGCCGCGGTTGACTGACTTAGATCGGGATCAATTAGATACTGAACTTACAGTGGAGGAAGTGGACTTCGCAATCCGACGGCTGAAAACCGGGGGAGCGCCGGGTAATGATGGCTTTCCCGCGGAGTATTATAAAAAATTCCATGTGCAATTAGCACCGACACTGGTAGTACTATTTAATGAGGTTCTGCGGGGGGGTGCCTCTTCCTACATCTCAGCATGAAGCTGTGATAGTAATGCTCCCTAAGCCAGACAAGCCTCTGCAGGACGCGGCCTCATACTGCCCCATTTCCCTACTAAATACGGATGTCAAAATACTCGCCTCCGCATTGGCTGCGCGATTGAACCGGGTTCTCCCAACTTTGGTGCACCCTGACCAGGTTGGGTTTGTGCCGGGCTGCCAGGCGGCAGATAATATTCGGCGAATGCTGCAGGTTATTTACGCGGCACAGCAAGACCCACAACCAACCCTAGTGGTTGATGCCAAGAAGGCCTTTGACCGTGTTAGCTGGGGTTACCTCTGGAGCGTGTTAGATATGCTGGGCTTTGGTCCTAATTTAATTCGCTGGGTTCATAGCCTATATCAAGACCCTAAGGCGTGTGTCCGGGCTAATGGGGGTCACTCGCGAAATTTCTCATTGGAAAGGGGCACTCGCCAGGGATGTCCTCTGTCGCCGCTGCTGTTTGCACTGGTGATGGAACCCTTGGCGCAAAGCTTTCGCGAACATCCGGGCATATGGGGCGTTTGCGTGGGCCCCGCGGATTACCGGATTGCGCTATTTGCGGATGATATCATATTATCTCTGGTGAAACCCGCTGTGTCCCTCTCTGCTGCTATGCAGCTCTTTGAGACCTTCTTTCGGGTGTCTGGCTTCAAAATCAATTACACTAAATCTGAAGTCCTTAATGTTGGGGTTTCAGAAGAGGTTTGTGAGGAGCTCAGAGCCGCCTACCCCTTCCATTGGGTGTCGGGTGCTCTATGCTATCTACGTGTGAATATGACGGTGGAGCGGGCGGCGCTTTTTAAGGCCAACTATGAACTGCTACTTCGGCAGGTTCAGCGAGATTTGGAGACTTGGAATAGCCTGACACTATCCTGGTTTGGGCGTATTGCGGTGGTTAAGATGGTGGTCGTTCCCCGTTTTTTGTACCTCTTCCAGGTTCTCCCTATATCGTTGGCTCGGAGAATATTGACCACTTGGCAATCCATGCTCATGAAGTTTATATGGCAGTACCGTCAGCCACGTTTGGCACGCCACATTCTCTATATACGTACGCGTTATGGGGGCATGGTGGCTCCTAATCTTCACTGGTACTATGCGGCGGCGCAGTGTCGTGCTGGGGTGGAGTGGATGATCGTGGATAGCTCTAAGCGATGGGTGCAATTGGAAATGAATATTGCGGGGGGAGCGGGATTGGGGGACCTGTTGTGGCTTGGTCCCAAACTCCAAAGTGGAATGCGTTTAAGTAATCCCTACATCCTTCATACCCTCCGCTGCTGGGATCAATTCTTTCAGCCTCGCGGGATGGACCTGACCCCTCTGGCACCTATAGTGGATAATGCCTCATTTCCCCCAGGGATGGTTGATCCAGTTTTCCGGATTTGGGGACATAAGGGCCTTAGCCGTGCCGGACAACTGTTTGATGAGGGTAAGTTGCTAACGTTTAGTACACTTCAGGAGGAATTTGACCTTCCAGATAGTCAGACCTTCCAATATACGCAAGTGGCTCACTGGGCTCAGGCTAGATCCGTTCGGCCTCATGTGGCCCGAGATTTGATGGATCTGGAGCGTTACTGCGAGGGGTGCACTACCACAAAAGGTCTTATAGCTACCTTGTATGCCCAGCTGCGGGAGCAGCAGCCAAGACTCGGCAAGCATAGGGAACTTTGGAACTCTGATTTGAATCTTTCTTATTCTGAGCAGCAGTGGGAACAGGTAGAAGGTAGGCTATGGAAGAGTTCGGTGGCGATTAATGTCCGCGAAACTAACTATAAATTACTATATCGCTGGTATATGACCCCTGCGCGGATTGCCCACGTTGTCAGACGGCTGCCTGGGTGAGAATCTTCACACTCTTGGCAAGTGCATATTTCTATATGATTTGCAAGGTATTGTGAGCAATGTAGTTCATTCACACCAGACACAGCTGCTGACAATAATTTAGTTGTGCTCTTGGGTAAAGCCAATAAGATATTTATTTATGGGGTTATTTCTCCCAACACAGATATGCTTGGTAGCACATAAATTAGGTTACTTGCTTTCAGTGTTAACTTGGAAAAACAAAGTTAAAATCAGGAAACAACAAATGTAAAGTCACAAAGCAAGAAACAAACTGTTCTTTGCAGGTTAACTTCTGATTACTTCCCACATAGATACAGAAGTGATTCTCTCCTAGCTCACAAGCAATTAGGTAAGGCTTAATTGCTAGCAGTTACCAGCTGAAACCCCTTAGCTGGCTTGCTCTGTACTGTGTGGGTCAAATCCTGCTTCAGGAGCTTTTCTGAGTAGATTAAACAACAAATTTGTATTTCTTTGTGATGGTTGCTGTACTTTATAACAGAAGGTTACCAACGGAGTTTAGATAGAGAGCAGTCCATATAAACAGGATCCTCATCTGCTATTATTCCCCCTTGTTCAACAAGCATGGGTTCAATATCATGGATTGGCACAGATGAATCTCTCAATGGAGCAGTTTCAGGAGAATACTTGTTTCCCTGCTGTCCCTCAAGGCTATAGCTAGGGCATAGATCAGTGTTCATACCTGAGCTTCCATTGCTGCTAGAGTTCCTCTCTATATAGCCTGGCCAGTATGTAGTCCAGTTCTTATGTCCAGCCTTCCAATCCAGATCCCTGGATACTGGATCTCTCTTCACATACCTTCTGGCACAGGTCTTAGGGTCCCTTCCACGTGCAGCCGTCTCCCTCACAGGTAGCCTCTGGTGATTCCTAGCTCTGCAGCACCATTCCTCTGGCTTTCCCCAGTCCAATGGGGTATGCTGGCCCCTGGAATACCTCCCAGTATACATACTGCTTTGGACTCTTCTAGACCTTTCAAAGGCTTTTCTCTTCCTTCTTCCAAAGGGTCTCTTTCCCTCTCTGTCCGTCCGGTTTGGCTTCTGCTTCTGATGATCCTTCAGATGAAACTGATGATCAAACTCAAGCTGATTCTCAGGATACTGAGGACAATTCTCTGGATATCCAAGGTGACATGAAGATGGTCATCTGTAGAATAAACTCTACTCTTATTCTGCTTAGATGAGTGATCCTCCCTAACACAGCGCAGCTGTGCTGAATCAGGCCTTGCCCTTTGAGATGAGTGTTCCATCCTAGCACAGCGCAGCTGTGCTGAATCAAGCCCTGCCCTTTGCAATGAGTGCTTGGGGATTACCTCATAGCCCTTTTGATTGAACACACGTTTTCTCACTTCAGCTCCTCTCATGGCTGTTGGAAACCTGGTGCATTCTGGGACTGGTAGTCTTTTTTGGCAAAATTCTGTTTTCTCATTTCTACCAGCACTGACAGGTTGCTTGTTCAGAGACACTTCACCTTTTCTATAGCCCCTTCCTGAGCTATGATAAGCTTCCTTATCACAACGTTTATCCGGGGGTTCCGGACCTGTGCTGGAGGAGATGTGGGCAGAAAGGTGTTCTGGCGCATATCTGGTGGTCTTGTCCTTGTGCCCGCACCTTTTGGAGGGGGATTCAAGCTCGTTTACAGCAACTTATTGGGTTGAGCATTCCATGGGATCCGGGTATTTTTCTTTTCGGGGTTGCGGTACCCGGGGCACGTAGCCCCCAACTGGCTTTGCTTCGACATGGTCTGAACGCGGCCCGGCTATCTGTAGCTTTTGCTTGGAAGCAGGTTCTCCCACCATCTTTTTCTGTCTGGTTGGAACAGATGTGGGACATGTATACAATGGAGCGCGGGGTGGCAGCCGGTAGGATGCGATTGACGCGCTTTGAGCAGGTGTGGGAACCCTTTGTCCTTCGTTACGGCTCCTGATTGCTCTAGGGCGCTGTACGTCCTGGAAACTTGCGGGTCACATGCTGGGCCGTGAGATGATCTTCTGGAGTACCGCCTTTTGCTCTATGTGCGCTGATTGGCTGGCTTGCTTTCCTTATTATTGGCTGGTAGAGAGGTTCGTGGGTGGGGGGAGGAAGAGATAGGTTAGGGTGGGTGGGGGGTGGGAGGGGGTGCTGGAGGGTGAGGGGTTGATGCTCTGCTTGGGGGTGCTTTTTGTGGTTTGATGATGGGTGGGGGGGTGGGAGAAGAGGGGAGGGGGAAGGGTAAAATATTTATAATATAAAAACAAAAATAAGGCGTTTAGTTGGCTCGCTCTGTGTTTCTTGTTTGTTTGTGAATTTGGCTTTGTTACCTTTTGATACTGTAATATGCTTACGGTTTATTTTTTTCTGTAATCAATGGCTGCCTTTCAATAAAAAAAATTCTGTATGTGAAATCTCCTCATACTCCCTCGTTTTATATTGTCCCCCAGGGTGACTGATAGTTTCAGGGATAGGTTCCTGTTTGGAACCTCTCTCGCAATAGATGGATTCTTTGTTGATCCCATGGTGAAGCAGGTGGCCTCATATGTCAGGGATTCTGGGGATTTTCTGACATTTTTGGAGTCTTGGAAGGGACCAATAAAACACTGTATATTGATAACATTGGACATTACCGCCTTATATACGCATATCCCACAAATAAGCCACTTAACCCTCCATAGCCCATGTTCCCTGTAAAATAGTTATCTCCAAGTTATAATCCCTGTTCAATGTAATTTCAGTTTGTTCAATGTAAACCGCACTGATGCAGAATAGCGCAGTATATAAGAGAATATAAATAATAAATAAATAGAGGGGTTGGAGGTATCCATGCAATATTTGGGTGTGTTGGACTATTCTGGGATCCAGATGTGGTTCTACCATCGGCTGGTGGAACTTATTTTATGATGGAATTATTTTATGATGGAATTATTTTGAATTTAAAGGTTTGTTTTACCGTCGGAAGATGTGGCTATGTCCATAATTTTGAGGAGCAAATAGTTTATACTTCTTCATATTGGCCACAGATAGTTAAATGGGAACGATATATAGATGACATCTTTTTTACATGGCAAGGACAGAAGTAGAGTTATACAAAGTTTTGAGATTGCTAAATCTGCAGGACACTCATTTGGAGTTTACTCCTATGGTCAGGGGCGGTTCTACCATGAGGCCACCTGAGGCAGTGGCCTCAGGCGGCACTCGAATGGGGGGGCGGCACTCCGATGCCGGCAGCACTCTAGCTCTTTTTTAATTTTAGATTTTGCTGCCTCTGGTCTGCCTCTGCCTTTCTGCAGAGTTTCTGCAAGTGAGGCAGGCCAGAGGAGGCCAGAGGTGGCAAAATCTAAAATTAAAACAGAGCCGGAGTGCCATCACCAGACAAATTAGCCTGATCACTTGCAGAAACCATGCTAGCGATCAGACTGATTAGTCCAAAAAAAAAAAGCGGCGGGAAGGCAGTTCACAGAAGAGCTGAGGCGGGAGCGGAGCAGTTTTGTCATCGGCATGTTGGTAGCATTTTTCAAGGGGTGAGAGCCTTCATCTTCCTTCCCCTAGTGAGTGTTTATTTATTTATTTAACAATTCTTATATACCGCACTATTTGTTATCAGTGCGGTTTACATTTAACAAAGATTTTTCAGATCAGAGAAGACTGATTAAATTTACATTATAAAAGGGAATAAAACTTGGAGAACATGGGAAACTATTTACATATTGACATGTATCAGGATGGTTGAGGAATGTATGAAACTATGTACATAAAGAGTGTTGTCGTGACCCCTGCCTAGGCCAATGGCCGATAAGCAAAAGGGCTGCCTTTTTTGCCCTTTTGAGTAATGTCCCAAGTCTATGGCTGCCAGCACCGAATGCTGGGACTTATTTCAGATACTCTCCAAGCAAAGTAGTGTGACCACACAGTTTGTTAGGCAAAACAAAGAAATTTATTTCGGGGTTTCTCCCTCGCATCAAAATTCATAGCGCCAAAACAAGGCAAGGATAAATTCTCCAAAGTAAATGAAGAAGAGGAACAAAACAGGCTTAAACATCAAAGTCAGGAATATTTTTTCCACAGCAGCTGCATTCAGCTTTCTTCAGATAAATGCTTTTCACTGCTATGGCTGTTAATCACATCAGGCAAACTTAAAACTTCTAGCAAGAGTTTTCTTTCTCACTCAGCTTGACAAAAACCAGGTTAAACAAACTTCTTCTCATGGCCTGAGCCTAGCACATGTTTAGTTTGTTTGTCTTACAGAATGAGCATTCCATTTCTGCTACGTCACTATCACAAGGACTTTCATACGTTTCTATCTGCATTTCTTCAACTGCTTCACTTGAGTCATCTTCCTGTGAGCTTATATCAGAAGGTTTGAATTTTACACTCTGCAGAAACTCTTTCAGCTTTCCTACAAAGTGTTCTTTCTGCTCTGCGCCAGCATAGGTTAAAGAAGGAGTTTCTCTCTCATAGAATAACTTATCAACAGCCTCTAAAGCTGCTTCACGGCACTTACTTGAACTGTTCCTGTTCCTGCCTGGAGCTGCTCTCACTGCCTTTTGGCTAGCACAGCATTCAGCGCTTTTCCTCAGCTCTCTGACCACGTCTTCAGAAAAGCCTCTGTTAGGAACTGTAGCAAACTTGTCTTCCCCACCTCTCTTACTTGGCTGGTTTTCTGAGCTGCTTCCCCACATGGAAACAAACCTCTCCAGCTTCTTTTCTCTGGGGTGCTTTAGGACAGGTTCCAACCTTGGTTCCCCTGCTTTCTGAGAGTAAGAATCAGCTGTCCTTCCTTCTCCACTCCTTCGCTCCTCGTGCTCCCTTTTCCCGTGGCTTCCTTTCTCCTCCTGACTCTCGCTTTTCTTTTTCTCAAACTCTGAAGCAGTTTTAAAATGGTGCTTCTTTTCAGCCACACCCTCCTCTCTGCACACGTGAGAGCTGTTAGGGCTCAACCTAGCTCTTACGTCACTGCTTGGGCAGGGCTTAGCTCTAGCTACTGCATGCTCCGGTGGCTTGTGGTTTCTGTGGGAACCCTGTTTACATCTGTCTTTAAAGGTACATTCCTCACTTCTCTCCCATTCCATCTCATCCACACATCTCACCTTATCACAGTGTCCATGTCTCGCGGCTCCCGCCGTCATGGGGAAAGACTATTACAAGACCCTGGGGCTAAGCTGAGATGCCTTGGATGAGGACATCAAGTAGACGTACCACAAAAAGGCCCTGTGCTACCACCCCAAGAAGAATAAGGAGCCGGGCGCCGAGGAGAAGTTCAAGGAGGTGACATGCTCAGTGACTCCAAGAAGCACAAGGTCTATGACAAGTTCAGCGAGGACGGTCTGTATTAGAAATGAGAGACTGCTGTTCAAGTGAGATTATCATCATTTTTATAGCGCTACTGGATGCACGCAGAGCTGTACAATGGTAAGTATTCAGGTCTAATATTTCCCTTACCCAAAGAGTTTACAATCTAAGTGGATACGTGAGGCAAATGGAGATAGTGACTTGCCAGCGATCAGAGGGAGTGTTAAGGGCAGAAGGTTCTCAGCCCTTTGCTCTTTCGACTAGGTCATTTTCTCTCCTTAGGTGGCTCTGTAAAGCATACACCGCCAGTGTTCCTATTTAACATGTAAAGCATACACCACTAGTGTTCCTATTTAACATGTTTATTAGTACTATTAAAAATTATATCATTTTTTTTACTATGTTAGTAGCAGAGGAGAAAACAAGTACAGTTTTCTTAAATGTCAGTTTCTATAAAGTATAATGTTTGGGCCTCTCAACAGAGTGGTATCTTGACAATGTAAATAGGCATTAGTTCATTTGACAGTTGATAAAGAGTCAATGACAGCCTGCTGATTCTGAGACCTTATGGCTACTTCATTCCCTCAGTAAAGCTAAAAACCGATAAAATGATAAAATAATAGTACTAACAAGTTAATAATAATATACTTTGTACTTTCACGGTAAAACATACAGAGAGTTATTTACATTGTCAAGTTTCTATAAAGTTACTTAGTGAATCAAAAATAGAAAAACTTAACAGCCTCTTATTTGTTTTTCTGTGATGTATTGCTCAAAATTAACGAACTGTGGTTTAGAAAACACACAGTTCATGGTAGTTTAACTTATTTCCTCATGATCATTTGCCTGTATTTATTATCTTCCAGTTTTGCTGGGTGATAAACATGTAACTTAATGGCTGTCATATGTTATGGATCTGCGTTTATAAAGGATTCTTCTGTGAGAAGTCCAAAAATCCAAAAAGGCGCACCTATTTTAATCCTCTTTTATAAAGGCAACATGGGCACCTATATACTTTTATAAAACAGGCTCCCAGGTCCAGCCTCATTAGCACACAAATGGTGATGCACCCATTTTACAACTGCTCTGAAGCAGATGTGTGTAGTGTGTGTACTCTACCGGTGTACTTGCATATTTATAAAATACTCATACATTGCAACTTTGCCCAAACTACACCTCAGGGTGCGCTTTCACGTGGCATTTAGTGTGCACTGTCTTTCTGGTATGTGTACTGCAGTGCAATTGTATAAAAGGTCTTTTCGGGATTCACAAAAGGCTTTAGACACTGAAAAAAAACCTTTCTAGCATCACCCCGCCCCCACAAGAGTTGTTCTTACAGATGGGGCTTCTAATTACAAATGTGCAGGGAGTTAGATTCAAAGCTCCTCACTGAATACCTTGAGAAATGGTAGCTGAGAAGGCTTTCACACCCCACTGGAACAAAATGTTTGGTTGTAGAAAGAAAGATGGCATTGCTGCTTAGGGACCTGTACTGTAGTAATTTGACTTATTTAGCTTTTCAATAGGTGTATGGATGTTCTAGGGCCCGCTACAGTATTTATAGTACTGCTTTTATCTAGGTAAGTCCCTTGTTGTATGAGTTTTGGAAGTTTATTCTGGTATGATATAGTTGATTTGGCCTTGCAGATCATCAGTGACTTTTCTAGGGTTTTGTTTTAGTTCACAATATGCCTGGTACTGGAGAATGTTTGTTAATGAGATGGCCAGAATTCATTTTTGTTTTGTTTTTTAATTATTGAGTTTGTGGGTGGATGTCCTTGTTCTGCTCTGCACCCATTGTTGTGTGGGGCAAGGGGGGGGTCCGTGAATGCAAAATATATGTTCAAAAAGAAAAAGCAACAACCATAACACAGTTTAACAGCAAAATAAAAATGAGTTATTTAATTTGGTGTTATAAACTGTGCAGTGGTTCTCACTCTTTCTTCTAGTTCCGTGGTGTGCGAACATCTTTTTATTTCCTCCACATTATCTAATTGACTTTTTGATTTGATTCAGTCCCTGAATGCAGTTTTGAGAAAGCCTTCCCCTCCCCCGGCTCGGGGGGGGGAGGCGCCATCTCATCTCTCGCCTCAGGCAGCAGATTGTCTTGAGCTGCCCCTGCCTATGGTGTCTTGGGAGATGGTTCACTTTTTAGATATTAGGAAGGGCATTTCATGACCTCCATTTTCTGTAAAGAAATGGACCAGAATAGTTTGCTTGACAAAGTTTTCATCCATAGCATATTCAGAACAATATTCCCATGGGGCAGTTCCTGCGCCTTCGGAAGTTATGCTGTACCCAACAGGAGTTTCAGCATCAGGGTTATCCCAATCCAGTAATACATCGAGCTAAAAAGTGGGCTTTCACTGTAAATCATGACTTCTTGTTTTTGGATGGGTGGAGAAAGATGGAACCCTGTCTTACTTGTGTTTTGCCATATTCTACACAATCACGGGACTTTAGGAACCTTATTTTACATCACTGGGATATTTTATGAGAACATCCAATATTTAGGGATCCTGCTTTGTTCTGTTTTTGAAGAGGCAGAAATATGCAGGACTATTTGGGACATTCACAGTCCTGCAGTGGCTCTGGCATACAGGCTGGCTCTGCAGGGCATGGGTGATGTGGTCGGTGTGTGGTGTGTCCAGTTAGTTTGGAACTCACTAGTTTTACACACCTGATCATGGGGTTTACCCATAGATTGCGGGATCTTACCATTTGTCATATGAGCGGTGTCATATACGTGGTTATTTGTCCATGTTCATTATTATACATCGAGCAGACAT
Organism: Ichthyophis bannanicus; assembly: GCA_033557465.1. Classification (NCBI taxonomy): domain Eukaryota; kingdom Metazoa; phylum Chordata; class Amphibia; order Gymnophiona; family Ichthyophiidae; genus Ichthyophis; species Ichthyophis bannanicus. The sequence goes on along the minus strand of CM066051.1, from coordinate 105,662,172 downwards.
CTCATCCATTTAAAGTTAGAATAATAGAGCATTTGTCCGATATCCGTCGAGAGGTCGAGTCGAGCCCATTGGTCCCTCATTGGCGGTTGAAGAGTCATGTAGTATAGGATTTTCATTGCTTTGTTCTGGAGAGAGAAAGTGGGAAGGGTGGTGGGGATTCTCAGCGGCGATTATGCTACCATGAGCAGCAGTATATATTTAGGTGGAATACCGTGGCTCTGCATGGGTTAAATTCCCAAATAGAGTGGTGCTGGTTTTATTGAGTGGTTCTGTGGATATAAAGGGGATGTGGCGTAGTGCAAACATTCACATTTTTTGGAGTGAACTTGAAGGATTGTGAGTTGTGGGAGTGAGCTGCAACAGGTTGGTGTTTTGTGTTTCATTAGGGTGATTTAGAGCCCAATTCCCATAGAGGCACGTCCAGGCCGTCCCCAGGCAAGATGGGCCCGTTGGACCCTATTCTGGTCTGTGGGAACAAAATGTTCCTGAGGAAGGCAGAATTGGGCCAGAGGATGGCCCAGCGTGCCCGTGGATAGCCCAGCGTACCCCTGCCTGCCTGCGGGGATGTCTTCCCCACAGGTTTCCTGGCCGCCGCAGCTTGGCTCCCCCTCTTCCCCACCGCCCGATCCATGGCTGGCCAGCCGGGGCCTGGATTAGGCAGGGGGGGGGGATCTCCCCACCCCCAGGAGGGATCCTTGGGCCCAATCGCCAGGTCAGTGCTGTTTATTCCACCTTCAAGGTAGTATAAGCAGCACGTCCCCATGGGCCCGGCAGCATGTACAGAGCCATGACCTGAATTGGCCCTGTACATGCTGCCGGGCTGGCCCATCCCCGCTTTCCGCCAGCTCTCCCCGTCCTGATGTACAGGGAGAGCTGGCTGGAGAATCAGGCCCCTACGGCTTGCAGGGCTGCACGGGATGTACAGCCCACAACCCATGTTTCAGAATGACCTCCTTAGTGTTTTAAGTTACTTTCCAGTCTGACAGTCCATTGTATTGTAGATTCCCTGAAGAAGTCATGAAGGCAAAACTGTGGTCCATAGTCGGGGGAGCAATTAATAGCAATGGAATATACAGCGGTGTTGGAAAACTTATGGGGAAGTAGACTTTGTGCAATAATACCATGTAAACTGAGCTGGATAAGTGTGCAATCAAGTTGGTTGCAGCACGGGGGTGCTGTATGAATTTACCTGGTGTAACATCTGTGAGTGTCTGGCCAAGTGGATGGTATTGGGTTCGCTTGGGACCCCACCGGGATTTGTATGTAGTTTGTAGTTGAACATGGGACAGACGGATCCAATATTGTGGATTGTGGAGCTGCTTTGACTGTGATGGAGATAACCACAAGAAGAAAATATTCTGGTGCTTGTGCAGTACGAAAGTGTCATCGGATGTCCCCAGAATGATGCACTTGAGTTTGCTGGACCTGTGCCTGGGTGATACACTGTGTTGCGATTATTTTGATCTCTTTATGGGAGACCATTCATTGATGTGGTCGGACAGCTGGGTGGTTGTATATATTATTTGATTGTGATTGTAAGAGATTTGCCTGGTATGATTGGTTGTGTGATTGTTGAGTTGGATGGTTGAGATATTTTGGGGTCAGGCTGGTATGATGTTTTAAATATTTGATTGTAAACTTGTGTTATGTGCAATATTTAAGAAATTTTTCAGAAAATATGTATGACATTTAAGCAGTATTTAAGAGGAATGATTAAAATATATTTTTTGCTTCTTTGGAATACATTTATAGAGGGTGGCCCAAAAAAAGTGAGAACATCTCGTAGCATATAAGTTATTTAAAAATTCAAAAAGACATATTGTCACCCACTAACGTACCCAGAGGCTAAAAAGGGCTTGGGTCGTTTTGATGGGGCAGTATTTTTATGGCTAGAGCTCCTATGAAGGCATTTTGCAAAGCCTTCTGGATCCTGTAGTTTTCACCATTAGCCAAAGAAGTGTAGTTGAAGCAGAGGGTAAGGTTTAAACTCAGGCTTTATTCCCCGTCCGGGGTGGATTCATAACAGTGGAACTTAAAGCAGGTCAGACCCTTCGTCTGATAACACAATTAAAGAAAAATACTTTCAACAAAAACTTAGCTTTCTTCAGCATTAAACCAGGAACAAAAAGTAACAGAAAACAGTTCCTTTTACTCACGGAACTCTGGCACCTGTTTCTTCTCATAAACAGTTCTGGCTGCTTCTAACATAGAGATGCTATACAATCAGATAATGTGTACGTGCAGTCCATCTCATTTTCCTCTAAAGATTCCTCAAGAGGTTCAATCTGCATCTCCTCTTCATCAGAGTAAACTTCTGGCTCCCAATTGCCGTTAAAGTTATAAGGTTCTTGTCGGGGAATTAAAACACTCTCCTCCCCCACTATACTAGTGGCCCGTGGGTAACTACCGTATTTCCTGTAATTGGGTTCCTGAGAACTACAGAGCTCTTGGTACGTGCATAGAAAGTCAGGGTATTGCAAACCTCTCTTAGGGTAAATACGCCTACCTTTAGGCACTGCTGTTTCCTGCTCTCTCGGATAAGCACAGCTCTGCTTTGAAGCCCCTTTTCCACAGTGTTTCTCTGACTCATTCAAATGTGCTTCAGGGTAAAAGTTTTCCCCTTCTGCATTTCTGGTGTTAGGTAATTTATATCTTAAAGCCTTGGCTGTTGGACTGTTTCTCTGCTTGCCTCACAGCAACGCTCCTGGGAATATTGAGAGGCTGTGCGCTGCTGTTCCCAACAGCTTCTCTGAGAATCACCAACCTCATGTACTCTGGATAATCCCCTTGGCTCCGTCCTCACAGCTTCACGGACACTGCTCTCAAGCTCAGCAGTTCCTAACAGTTCTCGCGTAGTTCCAACTACAGCCCTTGTAATTCCTACTACTTCTCTCTCCGTTCTACTTTCTCCTTCAGTTCCTCCTCTACCTTCGGGTAAGTGATTTTTAAGTAGTTCAAACTGGTGTTAGCCTGGGCTCAGCCCCCATGCAGGTGCTCTTCATTTTCTAATGAATTCTGTGCTCCCTTTCTGTTCGGGCATTCCCTAACACCTCGTGGCTTTGTTTTCATCTGTTGCTCATAGCAACCTTCCCCCATGTGTGAACCTGAGCTGTCAGTTTCCCTTACATTTTGCTCACAATCCCCTACTTCCATGGGTTCTGATGGCGCTACCTTATGACAATATAAACAACTGACAAATTTTAAAAAAAGATGGCGACCGGAAATTGTCGAAATAAAGACGTTATATAGCTAAAAAGGTAAATAAGTAAACTATTTAAGCTTTTAATTTACGAGATGTTCTCACTTTTTTTGGGCCACCCTGTATATTAATAAGCATAGGGATGAAGCAATAGCACAGATATGATTTTATGTGAAACAAATATATGTACTGGAGAGATTTGATGTCATAATTAGCTCACCTTTGTAGGAATCCTTGGTGGTTGGGTAGAGGATATTGCAGGCATAAGGCTTTTGGTTACATTGTTGTTTTGAGTTGACTTGTTAAGGTATTTGTAAATTTGTGGTGATAAATATTAGTTTTGCTGCTATGTTAGTACCAGTCATCTTTACTGTACCAAATTTCACTGAGACTTTCCCTTTTAAAAATCAGCTCCATTGAATAGGAGGGCATATTCAATGGAGGAGGCCGCCCTACTTTAAGTTAAGTCCCGATATTCAATGCCAGAGGCATGTCCAGCTAGCGGCATTGAATATCCAAGTGCCCGGTCAGCAGCAATATTCAGCCACTGGCCAAACAACTAAAGTGAGGCTAACCTTTTTTCACTAAATATTGCCTAGTTTTATTATTATTTATTTATTTTTTATTTGAACATATTTGAACCGACCAGAGGGGAAGCCATATTAGACCTAGTCCTTAGCGGAACACCAGATCTAGTGCAAGAGATAAGGTTGTTGGGGCCACTTGGCAATAGTGATCATAGCATGATTGCCTTTGATTTAATTAGTGGAGGAGGGATAGTAAGGAAATCCACAGTACTACCTTTTAACTTTCGAAAGGGAGACTATGATAAAATGAGGAAAACAGTTAAGAAAAAACTAAAAGGAGCAGTTGAAAAGGTTAAAGACGTAGATCAGGCTTGGCTGTTGTTGAAAAATACTATCTTGGAAGCCCAGACCAGCTGTATTCCACGCTTTAAGAAAAGTGGAAGGAAGTCCAAAAAACTGCCAGCATGGTTTAAAGGTGAGGTCAGAGAGGCTGTTGTTGCCAAAAAAGCATCTTTCAGGAAATGGAAAAAAGAGCCAAACGACGAAACCTGGAAACAGCACAAGCACTGGCAAGTCAAATGCAAGGCATTGATAAGGCAGACAAAGGGAGAATTTGAGAAGAAGCTTGCTGCGGAAGGAAAAACGCGAAGTAAAGACCTTTTCAAGTACATTCGTAGCAAAAAACCTGTGAGAGAGTCAGTTGGTCCATTAGATGATAAAGGGGTTAAAGGAGCACTAAGAGGCGACAAGGCGATAGCGGAGAGACTGAATGAATTCTTTGCTTCGGTCTTTACTGAGGAAGATGTAGTGATGTTACCCATGACTGAAGTGGTATTTAAAGGTGCAGAAGAATTGAAGGAAATATCGATACATCGGGAAGATGTCTTACAACTATTAGATAAACTGAAGAGTAGCAAATCACCTGGGCCGGATGGTATACAACCAAGGGTGTTGAAAGAACTGAAATATGAGATTGCAGACCTGCTATTAGTAATCTGTGAACTATCATTAAAATCATCTCTAATACCTGAAGATTGGAGGATCGCCAATGTAACACCAATTTTTAAAAAGGGTTCCAGGGGTGATCCGGGAAACTACAGACCGGTGAGCCTGACGTCAGTACTGGGAAAATGGTAGAAACCATCATAAAGAATAAAATTACTCAGCATGTAGATAGTCATGACCTAATGGGAGACAGCCAACATGGCTTTAGACAAGGCAGATCTTGTCTTATTAATCTGTTATGTTTTTTTGAAGGAGTGAATAATCAGGTGGACAAGGGTGAGTCGGTTGATATTGTGTATCTGGACTTTCAGAAAGCCTTTGACAAGGTCCCTCATCAGAGTGTGGTACCCCTTCCCCCCTGCTGAGGGTTCAGGACAGGGTACCTTGTAACTGCCCTCATTAATAGGACTTATCTCCCTACCTCCCTCCCCAGCACCCACCCACCCCTGGGGTAATTGTAGTTTTATAGGTACTTGCACATCTTAGAGGAAAGGGACTGCTCTCAGGTGCAGCTCGTTATCCAAATCAGTCATACACAGAGAACCTGAGATTAATTACTTAAGCTTCAGGTACACAAGGTGTATTAGGGGTATTAGATACACTTTTATTGGTATAAGCATCCACACCAATCCTTATTATATACAGAATTTAAAAGACCCAAACACAAGCTTTAAACTAAGATGCAGACAGAAGTCCAGCAACGAGATGGGGGTTCTCCGGTCTTTTGCATTGAGTGTCACATGTATGATTTTCTCCCAGTTGGTGAGAGGTCTTACGTATGCACTAAGTGCAAAGAACTCTTTGCTCTCAGGGAACGAGTCCGTTCTCTAGAGGCTAGAGTAGCAGACCTGGAAGACAACAAAGACAGAGAAGTACATGGACGAGACCTACAGGGATATAGTCCTGAAGACCCACCTCCAGTCTGGCAGCATCCCTGTTGCCATGGAGGAGAGAGGTCACGTGACAGGAGAGCATCACCCTGGTGTGGCAGGTAGTGATCCTGTAACTAGGACCTGTCCTCCAGGTGATGTAAAACCCTCTCGCACCGAGGACGTTTCTCCAGGGCCATGTCCCCATGAGGGGAGGGTCAGGACAGCTGTTATAGTTGGTGATTCAATCATTAGGAATGTAGATAGCTGGGTGGCTGGTGGACGTGAGGATCGCCTGGTAACATGCCTGCCTGGTGCGAAGGTAGAGGACCTCACGCACCGCCTAGATAGGATCATAGATAGTGCTGGGGAGGAGTCTGCTGTCTTGGTACATGTTGGTACCAATGACATAGGAAAATGTGGTAGGGAAGTTCTGGAGGCTAAATTTAAGCTTTTAGGTAGGAAGTTGAAATCCAGAACTTCCAGGATAGCGTTCTCCGAAATGCTTCCTGTTCCACGTGCAGGACCCATAAGACAGGCAGAGCTCCGGAGTCTCAATGCGTGGATGAGACAATGGTGCAAGGATAAGGGTTTTGGATTTGTTAGGAACTGGGGAACATTCTGGGGAAAGGGGGGGCTCTTCCGAAGGAATGGGCTTCACCTTAATCAGGATGGACCAGACTGCTGGCATTAACCTTTAAAAAAGAGATAGAGAAGCTTTTAAACTAGAAATTAGGGGAAAGCCGACAGTCACCCAGGAGTGCATGGTTCGGACAAAGGTATCCTTGAAGGATACTACCAAAAGCAGTGAGGTTCCAAAAGGGAGTATAGTAGCCCAAATGCCCTTGAGTAAGGAGCAGACAGAGCATAAAGATTCCAAATTACCCCTGCCTACCAATAGCCAGATTAATATGAATAAAATACAGTCTCTAAAATGCTTGTATGCCAATGCTAATTAATTGGTAATCTGTGAACTTTCATTAAAATCATCTGTAATACCTGAAGATTGGAGGGTCGCCAACGTAACACCAATTTTTAAAAAGGGTTCAAGGGGTGACCCAGGAAATTACAGACCGGTGAGCCTGACGTCAGTACCAGGGAAAATGGTATTCAGAAAGCTTTTGACAAAGTCCCCCATCAGAGACTTTTGGCGAAGCTAAAAAGTCATGGGATAGGAGGCAGTGTACTATTGTGGATCGGGAACTGGTTAAAAGATAGAAAGCAGAGGGTAGGGCTAAATGGCCAATATTCCCAATGGAAAAAGGTGAATAGTGGAGTACCCCAGGGATCTGTACTGGGTCCGCTGCTTTTTGACATATTCATAAATGACCTGGAAAAGGGAATAACTAGTGAGGTTATCAAATTTGCAGATGACACAAAACTGTCAAAGTTGTTAAAACCCAAGAGGATTGTGGAAAACTGCATGAGGATCTGGATAAATTGGAAGACTGGGCATCCAAACGGCAGATGAAATTTAATGTGGACAAGTGCAAAGTTATGCACCTAGGAAAGAACAACCCACACTATAGTTACACGATGCAAGGCTCCACATTAGAAACCACCACCCAGGAAAAAGATTTAGGAGTCATCGTGGATAACATGTTAAAACCCTCCACCCAGTGTGCAGCGGCGGCCAAGAAAGCAAATAGAATGCTAGGTATCATAAGGAAAGGGATGGAGAATAAAACAAAGGATGTTATAATGCCTCTGTATCGCTCCATGGTACGACCGCACCTTGAATATTGTGTGCAATTCTGGTCACCGTATCTTAAAAAGGACATAGCGTTATTAGAAAAAGTACAGAGAAGAGCCACCAAATTGGTGAAGGGGATGGAAGGCTACTCCTATGAAGAGAGGCTTAGAAGGTTAGGGCTCTCTAGCCTGGAGAAGAGACGGCTGAGGGGAGATATGATAGAGGTCTATAAATTAATGAATGGAGTGGAACGGATAAACGTGGATCAATTGTTTACGCTATCAGAATATAGAAAGACTAGGGGACATGCAATGAAGCTACAGGGTAAACTATTTAAGACTAATAAAAGAAAATATTTTTTCACTCAACGTGTAATCAAACTCTGGAATTTGTTGCCGGAGGATGTAGTAAAGGCTGTTAGTGTAGCTGGGTTTAAAAAAGGTTTGGACAAGTTCCTGGAGGAAAGGTCCATAAACCATTATTAAGAAGGGACCCAGGATATCAATGCTTGAACCAATACAAGCATTGTGGAACCTGTGTCCCTTGGGGAAACTGCTAGGTACATATGACCTAGATTGGCCACTGTTGGAAACAGAATACTGGGCTTGATGGACCTTGGTCTGACCCAGTATGGCATATCTTATGTTCTTATGATGTGAACCATTTCAGGGTGTGTCCTTTTATGCCTATGGAGTCGAGTCTTGTGATTCACATTTTCAAACGCTGCAGTTATATACAGGAAAATGAGGATATGCGCTTTTTTGGCGTTCTCCATACTCTGGATTATTTTGTCAAACAGAACTGGAAGGAGTGTTTCGACTCCATGGAATGGACGAAATCCATATTGTTGTTCATCTAGGGCATCTGTTGAATCTATAAAATCCTGAAGCTGACGTTGAACTGCTTTCTCAGTGGTTTTAGCTACAAAAGGGTTGCCTGACATTGGTCTATATATTCGGCAGGATCTTCTTTGTTTAGGTTTTTGTTTTTTAAGATGGGTCGGATTACAGATCTTTTGAGATCGGTCAGCATGATTCCCTGCTGTAGTGATTGGAAACATAGAAAAATGACGACAGAGAAAGACCACATGGCCTATCTAGTCTGTCCTTCCATATCAACAACTACAACAGTCCCATGCTTTTTTGAATTCAGATACTGTCCTCATCTCTACCACCTCCCCTGGGAGAATATTCCACGGATCCACCACTCTTTCCGTAAAGAAATATTTCCGCATATCACTCCTGAATCTATCCCCTTTCACCCTCATCCCATGTCCCCTCATAGCAGAACTTGCTTTCAATTGGAAGAGGCTCTCCCTGTGCATTTATGCCACGGAGGTATTTAAATATCTCAATCATATCGCCTCTATCCCGCCTTTCCTCTAAGGTGTACATATTAAGATCCTTAAGTCTGTCCTCATATGCTTTATAATGAAGACCACTAACCATTTTAGTAGCCACCCTCTGTACTGACTCCATCCTGTTTATATCCTTTTGAAGGTGTGGTCTCCAGCATTGCACACTATACTCCAAATGAGGTCATACCAAAGACTTATACCGAGGCACTATCACCTCCTTTTTCCCGCTAGCCATTCCTCTCCGTATGCACCCAAGCATCCTTCTAGCTTTTGCTGTCACCTTTTCTACCTGTTTAGCTACCCAGCCACACCTAGGTCCCGCTCTTCTTTAGTGGACAAAAGTACTTCATCCCCTATACTATATTGCTCCCTTGGATTGCTGCAGCCCAAATGAATGACCTTACATTTTTTAACATTAAATCCCAGCTGGCAAATTCTAGACCATTCTTCAAGCTTAGCTAGATCCCTCCTTATGTTATCTACACCTTCCTGGGAGTCTACTCTATTGCAGATTTTGGTATCATCTGCAAAGAGGCAAACCTTACCCGACAGCTCTTCTGCTATATCACTAACAAAGATTGGTTTACTATGTTTAAAAGGAAGGGGGCAATTTCAGATTTTGTCGCTTTGATCCATGAAACTGGACATGGATTCAGAGAGGATGTTGTTGTGTTTATATTTGAAATTATATCCATAATTTGTCTCGTGTCAATGGTGTGAAATACATGCCAGCTGTTTGTATTAACCGGGTCAGATAGTATTAGAGGGAGACCTAGGATGCCTTTGGGGTTTAGTTTGCTAGCATAGAAATCAGCTAGAATTTGGGGATGGATTGGGATTTTGAAAGATGTATCTTGAGGAGGCTTAGTAATCATTTTTAACAGTTCAAAAAGCTCTCTTGGGTGATTGATGGCATTATTTAATATTTTTGAGTGATAGCTCTTTTTTGCTGTGTTTATTGCATCTTTGTAAACTTTCAGTTTTATCATGTAAAGAGTTTTGTTATCTGTAGTCTTTTTGGATCTCCATTTACATTCCATTTTTCTGAGATCTTTTTTTATCTTGGCTAATTCTGGGGTGTACTATGTCAAATAGCTGTGCAAGAGCCAAACAATGAGTCAACCTATATAAGCTCTTCCAAACATAATATTATCAAACTACAAAATACCATTCAAAACACAATATTGACCAAGGCAGTGGGACCTCAGGATAACCGGATATCTCACACAAAGTGAAAATATCATCTTAAAGAGCAACTGACGCTCACATCATCGGTCACCAAAGCCCACCACAAACTCATCCACATTCATCAGAAAAATCACAACTCACAATAAGACCAAATAACTCTGGGAAAAAAGACACCTTCACACACCATACAGTCACACACTAACACACCAACACACCATACACACATAAGAACATAAGATATGCCATACTGGATCAGACCAAGGTCCATCAAGCCCAGTATTCTGTTTCCAACAGTGGCCAATCTAGGTCATATGTACCTAGCAGTTTCCCCAAGAGACACAAGTTCCGCAATGCTTGTACTGGGTCAAGCATTGATATCTTCGGTCTCTTCTTAATAATGGTTTATGGACCTTTCCTCCAGGAACTTGTCCAAACCTTTTTTAAACCCAGCTACACTAACAGCCTCTACTACATCCTCCGGTAACAATTTCCAGAGTTTGATTACACGTTGAGTGAAAAAATATTTTCTTTTATTAGTCTTAAATAGTTTACCCTGTAGCTTCATTGCATGTCCCCTAGTCTTTCTATATTCTGATAAGGTAAACATTCGATCTACATTTACCCGTTCCACTCCGTTCATTAATTTTTCTATCATATCTCCCCTCAGCCGTCTCTTTTCCAGGTTAAAGAGCCCTAACCTTTTTAGCCTTTCTTCATAGGAGTATCCTTCCATCCCCTTTACCATTTTGGTGGCTCTTCTCTGTACCTTTTCTAGAATCGCTATATCCTTTTTAAGATACGGCGACCAGAATTGCACACAATATTCAAGGTGTGGTCTCACCATGGAACGATATAGAGGCATTATAATATCTTTTGTTTTATTTTCCATTCCTTTCCTTATCATACCTAGCATTCTATTTGCTCTCTTGGGCGCCGCTGCACACTGGGCCGAGGGTTTTAATATGGTATCCACAGTGACGCCTAAATCTTTTTCTTGGGTGGTGGTTCCTAATGTGGAACCTTGCATCGTGTAACCATAGTTTGGGTTGTTCTTCCCTAGGTGCATAACCTTGCACTTGTCCACATTAAATTTCATCTGCCATTTTGATGCCCAGTCTTCCAATTTATCAAGATCCTCTTGCAATTTTTCACAATCCTCTTGGGTTTTAACAACTTTAAATAGTTTTGTGTCATCTGCAAATTTGATAACCTCACTCGTTATTCCATTTTCCAGGTCATTTATGAATATGTCAAAAAGCAGCGGACCCAGCACAGATCCCTGGGGTACACCACTATTCACCTTTCTCCATTGCGAAAATTGGCCATTTAGCCCTACCCTCTGCTTTCTATCTTTTAACCAGTTCCTGATCCAAAATAGTACACTGCCTCCTATCCCAAGACTCTTTAGTTTTGCCAAAATTCTCTGATGAGGGACCTTGTCAAAGGCTTTCTGAAGTCCAGATACACAATATCAACCGACTCACCTTTGTCCACCTGTTTATTCACTCCTTCAAAAAAACATAACAGATTAGTAAGACAAGATCTTCCTTGTCTAAAGCCATGTTGGCTGTCTCCCATTAGGTTGTGACTATCTACATGCTGAGTAATTTTATTCTTTATGATGGTTTCTACCATTTTTCCCGGTACTGAAGTCAGGCTCACCGGTCTGTAGTTTCCCGGATCACTCCTGGAACCCTTTTTAAAAATTGGTGTTACATTGGCGATCCTCCAATCTTCAGGTATTAGAGATGATTTTAATGATAGTTCACAGATTACTGATAGCAGTTCTGCAATCTCATATTTCAGTTCTTTCAACACCCTTGGATGTATACCATCCGGCCCAGGTGATTTGCTACTCTTCAGTTTATCTAATAGTTGTAAGACATCTTCCCGATGTATCGATATTTCCTTCAATTCTTCCGCACCTTGTGATAAGGAAGCTTATCATAGCTCAGGAAGGAGCTATAGGAAAGGTGAAGTGACTCTGAACAAGCAACCTGTCAGTTCTGGTAGAAATAAGAAAACAGAATTTTCCCATAAAAGACTACCAGTCCCAGAATGCACCAGGTTTCCAACAGCCATTAGAGGAGCTGAAGTGGGGAAACGTGTGTTCAATCAGGAGGGCTATGAGGTAATCCCTAAGCACTCATCTCAAAGGGCAGGGCCTGATTCAGCACAGCTGCGCTGTGTTAGGGAGGAGCACTCATCTAAGCAGAATAAGAATAGAGTTTATTCTACAGATGACCATCTTCATGATCACCGAGGATATACAGAGAAGGATCATCAGTTTCCTCTGAAGGATCATCAGAAGCAGAAGCCAAACCGGACGGACAGAGAGGGAAAGAGACCCTCTGGAAGAAAGAGGAGAAAAGCCTTTGAGAGATCTAGAAGAGTCCAAAGCAGTACGTATACTGGGAGGCATTTCAAGGGCCAGCATACACCATTGGACTGGAGAAAGCCAGAGGAATGGTGCTGCAGAGCTAGGAGGGAGACGGCTGCACGTGGAAGGGACCCTAAGACCTATGCCAGAAGGTATGTGAAGAGAGATCCAGTGTCCAGGGATCTGGATTGGAAGGCTGGACATAAGAACTGGACTACATACTGGCCAGGCTATATAGAGAGGAACTCTAGCAGCAATGGAAGCTCAGGTATGAACACTGATCTATGCCCTAGCTATAACCTTGAAAGACAGCAGGGAAACAAGTATTCTCCTGAAAATGTTCCATTGAGAGATTCATCTGTGCCAATCCATGATATTGAACCCATGCTTGTTGAACAAGGGGGAATAATAGCAGATGAGGATCCTGTTTATATGGACTGTTCTCTATCCAAACTCCGTTGGTAACTTTCTGTTATAAAGTACAGCAACCATCACAAAGAAATAAAAATTTGTTCTTTAATCTACTCAGAAAAGCTCCTGAAGCAGGATTTGACCCACACAGTACAAAGCAAGCCAGCTAAGGGGTTTCAGCTGGATAACTGCTAGCAATTAAGCCTTACCTAATTGCTTGTGAGCTAGGAGAGAATCACTTCTGTATCTATGTGGGAAGTAATCAGAAGTTAACCTGAAAAGAACAGTTTGTTTCTTGCTTTGTGGCTTTTCATTTGTTGTTTTCCTGATTTTGACTTTGTTTTTCCAAGTTAACACTGAAAGCAAGTTACCTGATTTATGTGCTACCAAGCATATCTGTGTTGGGAGAAATAACCCCATAAATAAAAATCTTATTGGCTTTACCCAAGAGCACAACTAAATTGTCAGCAGCTGTGTCTGGTGTGAATGAACTACATTGCCCACAATACCTTGCAAATCATATAGATATATGCACTTGTCAAGACTGTGAAGATTCTCACCCAGGCAGCCGTCTGACAACCTTTAAATACCACTTCAGTCATGGGTAACATCCCTACATCTTCCTCAGTAAAGACCGAAGCAAAGAATTCATTCAGTCTCTCCGCTATCGCCTTATCGCCTCTTAGTGCTCCTTTAACCCCTTTATCATCTAATGGACCAACTGACTCTCTCACAGGTTTTTTGCTACGAATGTACTTGAAAAGGTCTTTATTTCACGTTTTTGCTTCCGCAGCAAGCTTCTTCTCAAATTCTCTCTTTGCCTGCCTTATCAATGCCTTGCATTTGACTTGCCAGTGCTTGTGCTGTTTCCAGGTTTCGTCGTTTGGCTCTTTTTTCCATTTCCTGAAAGATGCTTTTTTGGCAACAACAGCCTCTCTGACCTCACCCTTAAACCATGCTGGCAGTTTTTTGGACTTCCTTCCACTTTTCTTAAAGCGTGGAATACAGCAGGTCTGGGCTTCCAAGATAGTATTTTTCAACAACACCCAAGCTTGATGTACGTCTTTAACCTTCGCAACTGCTCCTTTTAGTTTTTTCTTAACCGTTTTCCTCATTTTATCATAGTCTCCCTTTCAAAAGTTAAAAGGTAGTACTGTGGATTTCCTTACTATCCCTCCTCCACTAATTATATCAAAGGCGATCATGCTATGATCACTATTGCCAAGTGGCCCCACCACCCTTATCTCTTGCACTAGATCTGGTGTTCCACTAAGGACTAGGTCTAATATGGCTTCCCCTCTGGTTGGTTCATGAACCAGCTGCTCCAAGAAGCAGTCATTTATTTCATCTAGGAACTTTATCTCCCTAGCATGTCCTGACGTGACACTGACCCAGTTGATACCGGGGTAATTGAAATCACCCATTATTATTACTGCGCTGTAACTTTTGTTAGCTTCCTTGATTTCTTTGAGCATTTCATCATCCATTTGGTCATTCTGGCCAGGTGCTCGATAGTACACCCCCACTGCCATTGCCTTCCCCCTTTTATATGGAATTTCAATCCATATAGATTCTACAGCAGATTTTGTTTCCTGCAAAACTTTAATCCTTTCTGAGTCAATTCCCTCTCTAACATAGAGCGCAACCCCTCCACCAATTTGATCAGCTCTATCATTACGATATAGTTTGTACCCAGGTATCACAGTGTCCCACTGGTTGTCCTCCTTCCACCATGTCTCTGATATTCCAATCATATCTAACCTTTCATTTAGTGCTATATATTCTAATTCTCCCATCTTATTCTTTAGACTTCTAGCATTTGCATACAAGCATTTTAGAGAATGTATTTTATTCATGTTAATTTGGCTATTGTTAGACATGGGTAAATTGGTATCTTTAAGCTCTGTCTGCGCCATACTTGAGGGCATTTGGGCTACTTTACTCTTTTGTGGAACCTCTCTGCTTTTGGTAGTATCCTTCAAGGATACATTCTTCCGAGCCATCCGCTCTTGGGTGACTGTCGGCTTTCCCTTAATATCTAGTTTAAAAGCTGCTCTATCTCCTTTTTAAAGGTTAATGCCAGCAGCCTGGTTCCATCCTGGTTAAGGTGAAGCCCATCCCTTCGGAAGAGCCCCTCCTTTCCCCAGAATGTTCCCCAGTTCCTAACAAATCCAAAACCCTCATCTCTGCATCATTGTCTCATCCACGCATTGAGACTCCGGAGCTCTGCCTGCCTTTTGGGTCCTGCGCTTGGAACAGGAAGCATTTCGGAGAATGCTACCCTGGAAGTTCTGGATTTCAACTTCCTACCTAAAAGCCTAAATTTTGCCTCCAGAACCTCCCTACCACATTTTCCTATGTCATTGGTACCGACATGTACCAAGACAGCAGACTCCTCCCCAGCACTATCTAAGACCTTATCTAGGTGGCGCGTGAGGTCCGCTACCTTCGCACCAGGCAGGCATGTTACCAGGCGATCCTCACGTCCACCAGCCACCCAGCTATCTACATGCCTAATGAGCGTCTTAGGACAATAAAGTAAGCAAATGCCACAGTTTGCACCTGGATCCACCAAGACTGCACATGGACCCCTAAAATAGAAAAATAGATACTAAATACAGAAAAATAGCACCAACCCAATAGGGTCTGCAAGTACTTATCTTAAAACTGCAAATCCTCCAGCAGCCACAGACAAATCCAACAATGGAGTGCGATCTTCAGAGCAAAAAGCTATTAAATTACCAACGGCACAGTTCAGCGGAGAGAAAAGTATTATTAAACTTCCAATATCTATAGTTTAAAACGCAACCCTACCGGAGCTACTGTTTCGCCAAACCAAAGGCATCATCAGGGGTTAAACAATCGCCGCAAAATCGCTTCTGCAAATTTTCAAAACCGCCATTCCAACGCCGCAACCAAGACGGCGTGTGACGCACCACTTATCCCACACACCAACCAATCACAACCTACACTCTCAATGACGTCAACAACTGCACAACGAATACCCAATCACACATTCAGACAGGATGGAACCACACAGTGCCCTCATACGACATTGCACATGCCGATGTTCAAAAGTGATGTCAAAAAACGTCAAAAAAGATGTCAAAAAAAGATATCAAAAGAACAGGGTCCATTCGATTTTATCATTCAACCCCTTAGGGTGCAAGGTCTGCAATGTAAAAATCCACCATTGCTCCTTCCGTAGAAGGATTTTATTACGATCACCTCCTCTAACATTCTGAGGGACATGTTCCAAAACTGTGCAGCTTAAATCATCAAATCGATGATGAAAATCAATACAGTGTATCCACACTCGCTTTGTGAAGGCTGTATTTATGTTCAGATAGCCGCGTTCTCAATGGTCGTGAAGTCTTCCCAACATACAATTTAGGACAAGGGCACCAGAGTCCATACACCACATA
This sequence comes from Ichthyophis bannanicus, assembly GCA_033557465.1. Classification (NCBI taxonomy): domain Eukaryota; kingdom Metazoa; phylum Chordata; class Amphibia; order Gymnophiona; family Ichthyophiidae; genus Ichthyophis; species Ichthyophis bannanicus. The sequence continues at coordinate 105,646,118 of CM066051.1, read as the reverse complement.
GGAAGTGGCACACGTGGTAGCATTGTATAGCCGCCGAGCAGTCTTGTCATATTCAGCACAGACAGTGCTCCGCATTAAACTACAAAAAGAACAGCGATCGCAACTTGAATGTCCTATTGCCGAGAGGACCTGACTTTCATCTCTTCGCGCCACCGCTGGGCACAGTCGGTCACGAAGATTACGCCCCCGACTATACGCCATCCGCAACTTGTACCCTGCCAATGTAGAATGTGCTGAAAAAAGGCTCCACCGCTTCCGCATCACAGACGCTATCCGATGAGAAAGACTAGAATGTTGCAAAACACACACAACAGTAGAAGATGACCTCTGCTTTTGTTGCTCCCTATCAGAGCAAAGCAACCACTCACGATGGTTATACTTTGCTCGTTTATAGGCTTTACGCAAAACCCCTAAAGGGTAACCACGTTCTATAAACTTTTGTAACATCAAATCCGCCTGAACTTTAAATTCAGATAAAGTAGAACAAATACACCGACAGCGCAAAAGCTGCGAAAAAGGCAAACTACGCTTCAGATGCACAGGATGAAAACTGTCAAAATGAAGGAGCGTATTCCTATCCATTGGTTTAGAATAAATTGTGGTAAAAAAAACAGTTGTTTGTTTCAAAATCCTAACATCCAAAAAGTGCAATTCATAATCCTGAATGGTGATATCAAATTGGATACGTGCATTACAGGTATTCAAATAGAAGAAAAATTTATTCAGGGATTCTCTAGAGCCATGCCACAGAAGAAAAATATCATCAATATAACGATACCACCTAATAATGTGGTCTGCATAACTTGAGGAATAAACATATTGATCTTCAAAGCGACTCATATACAAATTGGCTAATGATGGAGCAAATGTTGCACCCATGGCCGTTCCGGAAATCTGCTGAAAAAAATTTTGTTGGTAAACGAAATAATTTTTCTTTAGAGCAATCTCTGCCAAGGCTACCAAAAATGAAGTTGGAACCTCATGCGGTTGAACTCTAGCATCCCACACTGTCTTCAATACTGCCAACGCCTCATCCTGGGGAATAGAAGTATACAATGCCATCACATCTAAACTTGCCATCCAATCAATCTGAACCTCTGATCCCAAACCTGCCAGCAGCTATAAAAAGTGCGTAGTGTCTTTTATATAGGACTTAATACGTGGAACTTCATGTTTCAAAAAAACATCCAAAATACCCCCGACCCTTTCCAGCAGGGAATCATTACTGGAGAGAATCGGGCGACCCGGAGGGGACACCAGAGTTTTATGAATCTTAGGCAGAATATAAAAAGCAGGAACCTTCGGATATGGTGGGTTTAAAAAAATTCTTTCCCTCTCAGTTAGATAGCCAAGCTCCCTCGCTTCAGAGGTAATAGCCTTCACAAGCAACTGCAGTTCAACAGTAGGATCTCCCACTAAACGCAAATAATGTTCGCAATTATTCAACTGTCGCCAGACTTCTTTCTCATAGTCCACAGTATTTAAAACCACTACCGCACCACCCTTATCAGCCCGCTTGATGGTAACATGTGTCATCCGTGACAGTTCACGAAGTGCTTCAAATTCAACTGCTGATAGGTTCTTGGGGCGATTATGGTAACGCAACTCCAATTGGTCCAAATCATGTAACACTAGATGCCGAAAGGTGTATAGAATTGGATCCAACGGCCCTGGAGGGGTCCAACTAGATTTCACATGGACCCTTGATGGATCAAGCATCTCAGAGGAATCTTTAAAAAACAACTTCAATTGCAATGTTCTTACTAGTTGCTCCACAGATATCCGACTCTGAAATTTATCATAACTAGGGCCATCAACAAAAGACAACCCTTTAGCCAATAAACTAATCTGTGCCGATGACAGAATAGTGTCAGAGATATTAATTACTGCTGTCGATCCTGAAAAGTCACTCCTTCCTTTTTCCGACGAGATCGTGTCGGAAGCCCCGAAAAATTTTCCTGCTTATCTCTATGGGCAGGATCCGATACCATATCTTTCTTATATCTTGATTTAGGCCGCACAGCAGAATTCTTGCTTTCAAAACTGGAATCAGAGGAAGAATACACCGAAGTCTCACTACTGCTACCAGTACCCCTCCAACAGGAGTTTTGTTGTCGCACCCTCCTCAGGGACCAATTATATATCGGTCCTTCTTTAGACCTTTTCTCATCTTTCAACAATTTTTTAATCTTCACACTCTTCAGATCATTCCTATACTTCTCAAGGGATTTCACTAGCTCAGCATGATGACTGTCAATGTCTGCAGCCTCTTTAAGGTCTTTCAATTCCTCATCCAATTCTCTTTTGATAGCAATATTCTTAGTATGTGCTGTATCAATAACCAATTACATTAAATCCAATGAGCACTTAAGGATTTGATTCCAACGGTTAATAAAAATTTCGTCCTCCAAAAACATTCCTGGAGCTTTCCATATGCGTAAACCCTGTGGTATTAGTTCCTTTCGACAGTACTCAGCCAGAGTAACACTGTGTAGTTCCAACCTGACACTTCTTTTAGACTTATTAAGGTAAGATTCCCAATCCGGAATACCCTTAGCATTATCCCCCAAAAAGGGTGGTAAATTCAAAATCTCTTTAGCATGTTCTACACTATAGCTAAAGGATTCTTTCCAAACTACATCCATCACAGCAATAATAGTCACACTACGTCAAATAGCTGTGCAAGAGCTAAACAATGAGTCAACCTATATAAGCTCTTCCAAACACAATATGTGTATGTGTGATTGGGTATTCGTTGTGTAGTTGTTGACATCATTGAGAGTGTAGGTTGTGATTGGTTGGTGTGTGGGATAAGTGGTGCGTCACACGCCGTCTTGGTTGCGGCGGTGGAATGGCGGTTTTGAAAATTTGCAGAAGCGATTTTGCGGCGATTGTTTAACCCCTGATGATGCCTTTGGTTTGGCGAAACAGTAGCTCCTGTAGGGTTGCGTTTTAAACCATAGATATTGGAAGTTTAATAATACTTTTCTCTCCGCTGAACTGTGCCGTTGGTAATTTAATAGCTTTTTGCTCTGAAGATCGCACTCCATTGTTGGATTTGTCTGTAGCTGCTGGAGGATTTGCAGTTTTAAGATAAGTACTTGCAGACCCTATTGGGTTGGTGCTATTTTTCTGTATTTAGTATCTATTTTTCTATTTTAGGGGTCCATGTGCAGTCTTGGTGGATCCAGGTGCAAACTGTGGCATTTGCTTACTTTATTGACCTAAGACGCTTATGTGTGTATGGTGTGTTGGTGTGTTAGTGAGTGACTGTATGGTGTGTGAAGGTGTCTTTTCCCAGAGTTATTTGGTCTTATTGTGAGTTGTGATTTTTCTGATGAATGTGGATGAGTTTGTGGTGGGCTTTGGTGACCGATGATGTGAGTGTCAGTTGCTCTTTAAGGTGATATTTTCACTTTGTGTGAGATATCCGGTTATCCTGAGGTCCCACTGCCTTTGTCAATATAGTGTTTTGAATGGTATTTTGTAGTTTGATAATATTGTGTTTGGAAGAGCTTATATAGGTTGACTCATTGTTTGGCTCTTGCACAGCTATTTGACGTAGTACACCCCAGAATTAGCCAGGATAAAAAAAGATCTCAAAAAAATGGAATGTAAATGGAGATCCAAAAAGACTACAGATAACAAAACTCTTTACATGATAAAACTGAAAGTTTACAAAGATGCAATAAACACAGCAAAAAAGAGCTATCACTCAAAAATATTAAATAATGCCATCAATCACCCAAGAGAGCTTTTTGAACTGTTAAAAATGATTACTAAGCCTCCTCAAGATACATCTTTCAAAATCCCAATCCATTCCCAAATTCTAGCTGATTTCTATGCTAGCAAACTAAACCCCAAAGGCATCCTAGGTCTCCCTCTAATACTATCTGACCCGGTTAATACAAACAGCTGGCATGTATTTCACACCATTGACACGAGACAAATTATGGATATAATTTCAAATATAAACACAACAACATCCTCTCTGGATCCATGTCCAGTTTCATGGACCAAAGCGAGAAAATCTGAAATTGCCCCCTTCCTTTTAAACATAGTAAACCAATCTTTGTTAGTGATATAGCAGAAGAGCTGTCGGGTAAGGTTTGCCTCTTTGCAGATGATACCAAAATCTGCAATAGAGTAGACACCCAGGAAGGTGTAGATAACATGAGGAGGGATCTAGCTAAGCTTGAAGAATGGTCTAGAATTTGCCAGCTGGGATTTAATGTTAAAAAATGTAAGGTCATGCATTTGGGCTGCAGCAATCCAAGGGAGCAATATAGTATAGGGGATGAAGTACTTTTGTCCACTAAAGAAGAGCGGGACCTAGGTGTGGCTGGGTAGCTAAACAGGTAGAAAAGGCGACAGCAAAAACTAGAAGGATGCTTGGGTGCATACGGAGAGGAATGGCTAGTGGGAAAAAGGAGGTGATAGTGCCTCGGTATAAGTCTTTGGTATGACCTAATTTGGAGTATAGTGTGCAATGCTGGAGACCACACCTTCAAAAGGATATAAACAGGATGGAGTCAGTACAGAGGGTGGCTACTAAAATGGTTAGTGGTCTTCATTATAAAGCATATGAGGACAGACTTAAGGATCTTAATATGTACACCTTAGAGGAAAGGCGGGATAGAGGTGATATGATTGAGATATTTAAATACCTCCGTGGCATAAATGCACGGGGAGAGCCTCTTCCGATTGAAAGCAAGTTCTGCTATGAGGGGACATGGGATGAGGGTGAAAGGGGATAGATTCAGGAGTGATATGCGGAAATATTTCTTTACGGAAAGAGTGGTGGATCCGTGGAATATTCTCCCAGGGGAGGTGGTAGAGATGAGGACAGTATCTGAATTCAAAAAAGTATGGGACTGTTGTAGTTGTTGATATGGAAGGACAGACTAGAAAGGCCATGTGGTCTTTCTCTGTCATCATTTTTCTATGTTTCCAATCACTACAGCAGGGAATCATGCTGACCGATCTCAAAAGATCTGTAATCCGACCCATCTTAAAAAACAAAAACCTAAACAAAGAAGATCCTGCCGAATATATAGACCAATGTCAGGCAACCCTTTTGTAGCTAAAACCACTGAGAAAGCAGTTCAACGTCAGCTTCAGGATTTTATAGATTCAACAGATGCCCTAGATGAACAACAATATGGATTTCATCCATTCCATGGAGTTGAAACACTCCTTCCATTTCTGTTTGACAAAATAATCCAGGGTATGGAGAACGCCAAAAAAGCGCATATCCTCATTTTCCTGGATATAACTGCAGCGTTTGAAAATGTGAATCACAAGACTCGACTCCATAGGCATAAAAGGACACGCCCTCAAATGGTTCACATCATAAGAACATAAGATATGCCATACTGGGTCAGACCAAGGTCCATCAAGCCCAGTATTCTGTTTCCAACAGTGGCCAATCTAGGTCATATGAACCTAGCAGTTTCCCCAAGGGACTGGGGTTTCTAGTCCAACAGATGCTCCTTGTGGTCTTGGGCAAGCCACTTAACCCTCCATAGCCCATGTTCCCTGTAAAATAGTTATCTCCAAGTTATAATGCCCTGTTCAATGTAATTTCAGTTTGTTCAATGTAAACCGCACTGATGCAGAATAGCGCGGTATATAAGAGAATGTAAATAAATAAATTAAATAAATAAATAATAAAGGGACACAGGTTCCACAATGCTTGTATTGGTTCAAGCATTGATATCCTGGGTCCCTTCTTAATAATGGTTTATGGACCTTTCCTCCAGGAACTTGTCCAAACCTTTTTTAAACCCAGCTACACTAACAGCCTTTACTACATCCTCCGGCAACAAATTCCAGAGTTTGATTACACGTTGAGTGAAAAAATATTTTCTTTTATTAGTCTTAAATAGTTTACCCTGTAGCTTCATTGCATGTCCCCTAGTCTTTCTATATTCTGATAAGGTAAACAATCGATCTACGTTTACCCGTTCCACTCCGTTCATTAATTTATAGACTACTATCATATCTCCCCTCAGCCGTCTCTTTTCCAGGTTAAAGAGCCCTAACCTTTTCAGCCTTTCTTCATAGGAGTATCCTTCCATCCCCTTTACCATTTTGGGGGCTCTTCTCTGAACCTTTTCTAAAATCGCTATATCCTTTTTAAGATACGGCAACCAGAATTGCACACAATATTCAAGGTGGGGTCTCACCATGGAACGATATAGAGGCATTATAATATCTTTTGTTTTATTTTCCATTCCTTTCCTTATCATACCTAGCATTCTATTTGCTCTCTTGGCCGCCGCTGCACACTGGGCCGAGGGTTTTAACATGGTATCCACAATGACGCCTAAATCTTTTTCCTGGGTGGTGGTTCCTAATGTGGAACCTTGCATCGTGTAACCATAGTTTGGGTTGTTCTTCCCTAGGTGCATAACCTTGCACTTGTCCACATTAAATTTCATCTGCCATTTTGATGCCCAGTCTTCCAATTTATCAAGATCCTCTTGCAATTTTTCACAATCCTCTTGGGTTTTAACAACTTTATATAGTTTTGTGTCATCTGCAAATTTGATAACCTCACTCGTTATTCCACTTTCCAGGTCATTTATGAATATGTCAAAAAGCAGCGGACCCAGCACAGATCCCTGGGGTACACCACTATTCACCTTTCTCCATTGCGAAAATTGGCCATTTAGCCCTACCCTCTGCTTTCTATCTTTTAACCAGTTCCTGATCCACAATAGTACACTGCCTCCTATCCCATGACTCTTTAGTTTTGCCAAAAGTCTCTGATGAGGGACCTTGTCAAAGGCTTTCTGAAAGTCCAGATACACAATATCAACCGACTCACCTTTGTCCACCTGTTTATTCACTCCTTCAAAAAAACATAACAGATTAGTAAGACAAGATCTTCCTTGTCTAAAGCCATGTTGGCTGTCTCCCATTAGGTTGTGACTATCTACATGCTGAGTAATTTTATTCTTTATGATGGTTTCTACCATTTTTCCCGGTACTGACGTCAGGCTCACCGGTCTGTAGTTTCCCGGGTCACCCCTTGAACCCTTTTTAAAAATTGGTGTTACATTGGCAATCCGCCAATCTTCAGGTATTAGAGATGATTTTAATGATAGTTCACAGATTACTGATAGCAGGTCTGCAATCTCATATTTCAGTTCTTTCAACACCCTTGGATGTATACCATCCGGCCCAGGTGATTTGCTACTCTTCAGTTTATCCAATAGTTGTAAGACATCTTCCCGATGTATCGATATTTCCTTCAATTCTTCCGTACCTTTAAATACCACTTCAGTCATGGGTAACATCCCTACATCTTCCTCAGTAAAGACCAAAGCAAAGAATTCATTCAGTCACTCCGCTATCGCCTTGTCGCCTCTTAGTGCTCCTTTAACCCCTTTATCATCTAATGGACCAACTGACTCTCTCACAGGTTTTTTGCTACGAATGTACTTGAAAAGGTCTTTATTTCGCGTTTTTGCTTCCGCAGCAAGCTTCTTCTCAAATTCTTTCTTTGCCTGCCTTATCAATGCCTTGCATTTGACTTGCCAGTGCTTGTGCTGTTTCCAGGTTTCGTCGTTTGGCTCTTTTTTCCATTTCCTGAAAGATGCTTTTTTGGCAACAACAGCCTCTCTGACCTCACCTTTAAACCATGCTGGCAGTTTTTTGGACTTCCTTCCACTTTTCTTAAAGCGTGGAATACAGCTGGTCTGGGCTTCCAAGATTTATTTATTTTTTTATTTATTTTGACAGTTTTGTATACCGCCTTATCCTTCAATCAAAGCGGTCACAACACAATTGGGGGATACATTTAACACGCGGGGATGTGAGACACATACACTAATACTTACAGGGAACATGGGCAATGGAGGGTTAAGTGGCTTGCCCAAGACCACAAGGAGCATCTGTGGGACTAGAAACCCCAGTCCTTCCGGCCCAAGGTTGCTGTCCTCTAGTGGGATTTGAACCCCCGACCTTCCGGCCTGAAGTACCTTGCCCCAACCACTAGGCTACTCCTCCCTAAGATAGTATTTTTCAACAACACCCAAGCTTGATGTACGTCTTTAACCTTTGCAACTGCTCCTTTTAGTTTTTTCTTAACTGTTTTCCTCATTTTATCATAGTCTCCCTTTCGAAAGTTAAAAGGTAGTACTGTGGATTTCCTTACTATCCCTCCTCCACTAATTAAATCAAAGGCGATCATGCTATGATCACTATTGCCAAGTGGCCCCAACACCCTTATCTCTTGCACTAGATCTGGTGTTCCACTAAGGACTAGGTCTAATATGGCTTCCCTCTCGTGAGTTCATGGACCAGCTGCTCCAAGAAGCAGTCATTTATTTCATCTAGGATCTTTATCTCCCTAGCATGTCCTGACGTGACACTGACCCAGTCGATACCGGGGTAATTGAAATCACCCATTATTATTACTGTGATGTAACTTTTGTTAGCTTCCTTGATTTCTTTGAGCATTTCATCATCCATTTGGTCATTCTGGCCAGGTGCTCGATAGTACACCCCCACTGCCATTGCCTTCCCCCTTTTATATGGAATTTCAATCCATATAGATTCTACAGCAGATTTTGTTTCCTGCAAAACTTTAATCCTTTCTGAGTCAATTCCCTCTCTAACATAGAGCGCAACCCCTCCACCAATTTGATCAGCTCTATCATTACGATATAGTTTGTACCCAGGTATCACAGTGTCCCACTGGTTGTCCTCCTTCCACCATGTCTCTGATATTCCAATCATATCTAACCTTTCATTTAGTGCTATATATTCTAACTCTCCCATCTTATTCTTTAGACTTTGAGCATTTGCATACAAGCATTTTAGAGAATGTATTTTATTCATGTTAATTTGGCTATTGTTAGACATGGGTAAATTGGGATCTTTAAGCTCTGTCTGCTCCATACTTGAGGGCATTTGGGCTACTTTACTCTTTTGTGGAACCTCTCTGCTTTTGGTAGTATCCTTCAAGGATACATTCTTCCGAACCATCCGCTCTTGGGCGACTGTCGGCTTTCCCCTAATATCTAGTTTAAAAGCTGCTCTATCTCCTTTTTAAAGGTTAATGCCAGCAGCCTGGTTCATACATAACGGACCGCGTACAATATGTTCAAATTGACCAAAAAGCGTCAGCTACTTTCCCCCAAACCAGGGAATACTCCAAGGATCTGCACTGTCTGCCATCCTGTTTAACTTATACATAAAACCAATCTACTCAATATTCAAAAAACAGAAAATAAATTATCACATATATGCTATACGACATTATGTTGTACACCCATATGGACATAAGTAATCTGACTTATGATAAATTAGCAGCCTGCCTGAAAGAAACTCAAACCTGGCTACATGAGAATAATATGAGTATTACTAGGTGCAAGGAGCTCTTTGCTTTCAGGGAACAAGTCTGATCTCTGGAGGCTAGAGTAGCAGACTTGGAGGACATAAGGAAGACAGAGAGGTACATAGACGAGACCTACAGGGATATAGTCCTGAAGTCCCACCTCCAGTCTGGCAGCATCCCTGTTGCCATAAGGAAAGAGGTCATGTGACAGGAGAGCATCACCCTGGTGTGGCAGGAAGTGATCCTGTAGCTAGGACTTGTCCTCCAGGTGATGTAAAACCCTTTCGCACCGAGGACGTTTCTCCATGGCCATGTGCATGTGAGGGAAGGGTTAGGACAGCTGTTATAGTTGGTGATTCGATCTTTAGGCATGTAGATAGCTGGGTGGCTGGTGGACGTGAAGATCACCTGGTAACATGCCTGCCTGGTGCGAAGGTGGCAGACCTCACGTGCCACCTAGACAACGTCTTAGATAGTGCTGGGGAGGAGTCTGCTGTCTTGGTACATGTCGGTACCAGTGACATAGGAAAATGTGGTAGGGAGGTTCTGGAGGGAACTTCCAGGGTAGCGTTCTCCGAAATGAACATAAGAACATAAGATATGCCATACTGGCTCAGACCAAGGTCCATCACGCCCAGTATCCTGTTTCCAACAGTGGCCAATCTAGATCATACGTACCTAGCAGTTTCCCCAAAAGACACAGGTTCCACAATGCTTGTACTGGGTCAAGCATTGATATCCTGGGTCCCTTCTTAATAATGGTTTATGGACCTTTCCTCCAGGAACTTGTCCAAACCTTTTTTAAACCCAGCTACACTAACAGCCTTTACTACATCCTCCGGTAACAAATTCCTGTTCCACGCGCAGGACCCAAAAGGCAGGCAGAGCTCTGGAGTCTCAATGCATGGATGAGACAATGGTGCAAGGATGAGAGTTTTGGATTTGTTAGGAACTGGGGAACATTCTGGGGAAAAGAGGGGCTCTTCCAAAGGGATGGGCTTCACCTTCACCGGGATGGAACCAAGCTGCTGGCATTAACCTTTAAAAAGGAGATAGAGCAACTTTTAAACTAGATAATAGGGGAGAGCTGACAGTCACCCAACAGCACATGGTTTGGAACAATGTATCCTTGAAGGATACTACCAAAAGAATAAAGTTAGGGCATATACGCAGAGGTTCCAATAAACATAAAAGTAGCCCAAATGCACTTGAGTATGAAGCAGACAGAGCTTAAAGATTTCAAATTACCCCTGCCTACCGATAGCCAGATTAATATGAATAAAATACAGTCTCAAAAATGCTTATCTGCAAATGCTAGAAGTCTAAATAATAAAGTGGGAGAGTTAGAATATATAACACTAAATGAGAGGTTAGATATGATTGGTATCTCAGAGACATGGTGTAAGGAGGACAACCAGTGGACACTATGATACCTGGGTACAAACTACATTGCAATGATAGAGTAGATCAAATTAGTGGAGTGGTTGCGCTCTATGTTAGAGAGGGCATTGAGTCACAAAGGATTAAAGTTTTGCAAGAAACAAAATTTGCTGTAGAATCTCTATGGATTGAAATTCCATGTAAAAAGGGGAAGGTGATGGCAGTGGGGGTGTACTATCGACCACCTGGCCAGAATGAACAAATGGATGATGAAATGCTCAAGGAAATCAGGGAAGCTAACAAAAGTTAAAGCACAGTAATAATAATGGGTGATTTCAATTACCCTGGTACTGACTGGGTCAATATCACAGCAGGACATGCTAGAGAGACAAAGTTTCTAGATGAAATAAATGCTTCTTGGAGCAGCTGGTTCATGAAACGACCAGAGGGGAAGACAGTTTGGACTTAGTCCTTAATGGAACACCAGATCTGCTGCAAGAGATAAGGATGTTGGGGCCACTTGGCAATAGTGATCATAACATGATCATAGCATGATCACGTTTGATTTAATTAATGGAGGAGGGATAGTAAGGAAATCCACAGTACTACCTTTTAACTTTTGAAAGGGAGACTATGATAAAATGAGGAAAATAGTCAAGCAAAAACTAAAAGGAGAAGTTGCAAAGGTTAAAGACTTACATCAACTTTGGGTGTTGTTTAAAAATACTATCTTGGAAACCCAGACCAGCTGTATTCCACACTTTCAGAAAAATGGAAGTAAGTCCAAAAAACTGCCTGAGCTTATAGAGCTTATATAGGTTGACTAATTCTGGGGTGTACCATTTTTCCGAAGGTTTGTGTGAGTGATTTTGGTGTTTGGGTGCTGGCTTAGCAGATGAGGCAATTCTTGTGTTCTATTCTAAGTTCGTCAAGGTTGGTTTGTGCTGGGCTGAGATGGGTAATAATTGAATTTACGAATGTGTCTTTATCAAATGATATAAATCTAGCTGTTTGTTGGGGGTTTGGTTGTGAGGTATGATCAAGGTGGCATACTGGTAAATTAAATGTAAATTGGATCAGAAAGTGGTCTGACCAGGGGACCTGTGTTATATTAGGGGGGATGATGTTGTGTAGGCTGGTGTAGGACTTGGATGGAACACAATGTCCAATATTTCCCGTAGTATGGGTGGGATAACGTATTATTTGTTGAAAACCCATCTGTTCCATTGCCTCCAAGAGTGAGTTTGCATGTGTTAGAGGGAGCGATGATAGACTGAAATCGCCTAATACCATTTGAGGCTCTTATAGGTGATGTACATACTGTTTCCAGCACAGATGACATGCATTCATGGTCAGCAGTGGGGGGTCTATATAATAAGCAAACAGCTAAATTTCTATTTTGAGGATATTAATTCCTTCATATTTGTTGCATGCACTCGGGGATATTTTTAGGGCTTCCTTGGCAAGTATGATTACTCCTCCACCTCTTTTCTTGTCACTAGGGCAGTTAAAGAGGCTGTGGCCTGGGATTCTTAGTTGGTTAAGGTGAACTGTGTCAGTGTCTGTTATCCATGTTTCTGTAATACATGCTACATCCAGACTCTCATCTTTGATAAGGTCCTGTATGATAGGTATTTTATTTCTGATGGACCTGGCGTTGACTAGAATAAAATTTAGTGGGTCTACTAAAGGAGCGCTGTGTGCCCTTACATTTGGTGTTGTGTTTATTTGAATTAGTCTAGATTGGGGCTTCATCTGTTTTGGAGAGGGTATGCTAAACTGGAGAGTTCTATAGGGTGTGATATGGCGGTTTTGTCTAGGGTGGTGAAAATAGGCAGGGATAGGTAAAGAGTAGTTACTCACTTGTAACAGGTGTTCTCCAGGAGCAGCAGGTATCAGTCCTCACATATGGGTGACGTCGGCGCCGACGGAGCCCCCGTGCGGAGCATTTCCCCAGCTTTCAAAGAAAGCCTTTAGGAATGCAGTACGCCTGTGCGGTCCCCTTCCCGCCCAAGGGTGCCATCTTGCTCAGTCTGATGACATAGCTAAAAGACAGTAAAAAAACAAAATAAAGTATATGACTGCAACTCCAGGGGAGGAGGGAGGGTGGTGAGGACTGATTCCTGCTGCTCCTGGAGAACACCTGTTACAGGTGAGTAACTACTCTTTCTCCAGGACCAAGCAGGAAGTCAGTCCTCACATATGGGACTCCCCAGCTCCAGGCTATCGGGAACCCAAAGCTGAAAAAATGGCTCCCTCTGAAGAGCCTCAGAATCCGTGATAAGAAATCCCCTGAGAACGCCCCCGTACGGTAGCCCAACACTAGGGCCGGAGGTTAGGAGTTGCCTAAACTTCAAAGAGATTACGGAGTACCACCTGTCCGAAAGCACTGTCCCTTCGGGACTCTCTCTCAAGGCAGTAGTGGGCTGCAAAAGTCTGGCTTGAAGACCAAGTAGCGGCCCAACAGATGTCTGCCAACGGAACAGAGCGGAGATGAGCTACTGACGCGGCTTTCGCCCTGACCCTGCAAGGGGAGGTCGGCTGCCTTGTACGCCCAGGCGATACAATCTGCTACTCAAGTGGACAACATATGCTTGGAGACAGGTAACCCCAATTTATTAGGGTCAAAGGAGACAAAGAGCTGAGTAGCCCTTCGATGCCCCCTCATACGTTCTATGTAAAAGGACAACGCCCTCTTACAGTCCAGAGTATGCAAGACTGTTTCAGCCCGGCTGGTATGCGGCCTGGGAAAGAATGTCGGAAGAACCACCTCCTGGTTGAGGTGGAAAGAGGAGACCGCGTTTGAAAGGAACTTGGGATGGGTCCGTAGGACCACCCTGTTCCTATAGAACCGTGTGTACGGTCTATCAGAAACCAGAGCTTGTAGTTCACTCACACATCTGGCTGAGATAAGAGCTACCAGGAAGATCGCCTTCCAAGAAAGGAAGCGTAAATGGCAAGTAGCCATCGGCTCAAACGGTGGGCGAGTAAGTTGTTGCAAGACCACATTAAAATCCCACTCAGTGGCAGGTGGTCGAATCAGAGGCTTGAGCAAAAGCAGGCCTCTGAGGAAGCGAGACACCAAGGGGTGAACCGACAGAGACTGACCCTCACCGGTGAGTGGTGTGCTGAGAGAGCACTGAGGTGGACCCAAACAGAGTTGGACATAAGGCCCAGGTCTGACAGGTGAAGTAGGTATTGTAGTACTACTGGCACAAGGCAGGAGAAAGGATCTTCAATGTGCTGAACACACCATAATGAAAACCTACGCCACTTGAGGGCATAGACTTTCTAGTGGACTGCCTCCTAGAGGCCAAGACCACTTCCTCAACTTCCCTAGGTAGAAGCAAGGGAGCTAGCACGATCCTTTCAGCAGCCAGGCCATCAGATTGAGAGATTTGAGATTGGGATGCAGAAGGGAACCCTGTTCCTGAGACAGAAGATCGTGTTGCAACCCCAGAGGGAATGGAGTTTCCATCGGCAACTGCAGCAGAAGTGGAAACCACGGCTGCCTCGGCCATCTGGGGACTACCAGAATCACCGAGGCCTTGTCCCATAGAATCTTGAACAGAGTTCGGGCCACAAGGGGCGTGAGAGGAAACGCATACAGAAGGCCCATAGACCAAGAGATCAGAAATGCATCTGCTGTTACTTCTGGAGAGAGATCTGCAATTGTGAGTATATACTTCTGGGAATTTTCTGAAAGGAATTCTTTCTATTAAAGCTATTTAATCTGTGAACCCACTATTTTTTGTTAAATCAGTCAGGGCCTAGTAACAGCAGTTTAAGTTTAAATTTAAAACACAGAAGAGAGCTTTCTGGTTAACTTTGGAACCCAGCAGAGAGCTTGTAGTTTAAATTTCATAATAAGTTAGAGCCTAGCAGCAGCAAAGAGCTATAATTTAAATCAAATAAGAATATAGCTTACCTCAGCAGCACAGGACAGGGTACTGTGTAGCAGCCCTCTTTTAATGTGTTACTTCCCTCCCTCCCTCCCCACACCCACCCACCCCTGGGATAATCGTAGCTTTATAGGTACTTACACATCTTAAAAGACAGGAGGTGCTTTCAGGTGAAGCTTGTTACCCAAATCAGACATACACTAAGGACCTGAGATTAATTAAGCTTCAGGTGAACAAGGTATATTAAACGTATTAGGTACAGTTTTATTGGTATAAAATATCCATAACAACCCTCAGTAAGTAAAGAACTTAACGATCTAAACAAAAACTTAAAACTAAGATGCAGACAGCAGTCCAGCAGTGGGATGGGGGCTTTCCAGTCTTTTGCATTGAGTGTCACATGTATGATTTTCTCCGTTGGTGAGAGGTCTTACGTGTGCACTAGGTGCAAGGAGCTCTTTGCTCTCAGGGAACGAGTCCGTTCTCTAGAGGCTAGAGTAGCAGACTTGGAAAACATAAGAAAGACAGAGAGGTACATAGACGAGACCTACAGGGATATAGTCCTGAAGTCCCACCTCCAGTCTGGCAGCATCCCTGTTGCCATGGAGGAGAGAGGTCACATGACAGAAGAGCATCACCCTGGTGTGGCAGGAAGTGATCCTGTAACTAGGACCTGTCCTCCAGGTGATGTAAAACCCTCTCACACCGAGGATGTTTCTCCAGGGCCATGTGCCCATGAGGGAAGGGTTAGGACAGCCATTATAGTTGGTGATTCGATCATTAGGCATGTAGATAGCTGGGTGGCTGGTGGACGTCAGGATTGCCTGGTAACATGCCTGCCTGGTGCGAAGGTAGCGGACCTCATGTGCCACCTAGATAAGGTCTTAGATAGTGCTGGGGAGGAGTCTGCTGTCTTGGTACATGTTGGTACCAATGACATAGGAAAATGTGGTAGGGAGGCTCTGGAGGCTAAATTTAGGCTTTTAGGTAGGAAGTTGAAATCCAGAACTTCCAGGGTAGCGTTATCCGAAATGCTTCCCGTTCCACGCGCAGGACCCAAAAGGCAGGCAGAGCTCCGAAGTCTGAATGCGTGGATGAGACAATGGTGCAGAGATGAGGGGTTTGGATTTGTTAGGAACTGGGGTACATTCTGGGGAAAGGAGGGGCTCTTCCGAAGGGATGGGCTTCACCTTAACCGGGATGGAACCAGGCTGCTGGCATTAACCTTTAAAAAGGAGATAGAGCAGCTTTTAAACTAGATAATAGGGGAAAGCCGACAGTCGCCCAAGAGCAGATGGTTCGGAAGAATGTATCCTTGAAGGATACTACAAAAGCAGAGAGGTTCCAAAAAAGAGTAAAGTAGCCCAAATGCACTCAAGTATGGAGCAGACAGAGCTTAAAGATCCCAAGGCACTAAATAACTGCCCCCCTACGCCAATCAGCAAGCTCATCCATGGCACCCTGGAAAACAGAAAAAGGAGAACCACATCAATGAACACCTTAATTGTCCCGAAGATAATAACGAAGTGTACTAAGGCCACCTCCAACAGGGCCTTCTCCTTATTTGCTCCTCTAAACTGGAATGCACTACCTCACGAAATCCGTGCTATCAAAAACCTAATCCTATTCAGAAAAACATTGAAATACCACCTGTTTACAAAATGCTACCCAGAAGTCAACCTAGTCACTAACAAAACTACCACCTCAATACAACCTGAAAAGGGCTAGCAGGTCAACCTTTCTCTCTAGTCTTATTAGTAAACCACATTGTAACATCCAATCGAGTTTGATATTACTGTATATACCATTAAGTTATTCTGTACATAGTTCCCCCGGTTGTCCTATTATTGAATTTCCCTGTTCAATGTAAAACTCAATGTTACCTGTATGCATTGTAGTATGTTCTTGTTCTATTGTACACCGCACTGATTATAATAGCGCGGTATAAAAGAATTGTTAAATAAATAAATAATAAATAATAAATAAATTACCCATGTCTACCACTAGCCAAATTAATATGAATAAAATACAGTCTCTAAAATGCTTGTATGCAAATGCTAGAAGTCTAAAAAATAAGATGGGAGAGTTAAAATATATAGCACTAAATGAGAGGTTAGATGTGATTGGAATATCAGAGACATGGTGGAAGGAGGACAACCAGTGGGACACTGTGATACCTGGGTACAAACTATATCGTAATGATAGAGCTGATCAAATTGGTGGAGGGGTTGCGCTCTATGTTAGAGAGGGCATTGAGTCAGAAAGGATTAAAGTTTTGCAGGAAACAAAATTTGCTGTAGAATCTCTATGGATTGAAATTCCATGTAAAAAGGGGAATGCGATGGCAGGGGGAGTGTACTATCGACCGCCTGGCCAGAATGAACAAATGGATGATGAAATGCTCAAAGAAATCAAGGAAGCTAACAAAATTTACAGCGCGGTAATAATAATGGGCGATTTCAATTACCCCGGTATCGACTGGGTCAG
Organism: Ichthyophis bannanicus; assembly: GCA_033557465.1. Taxonomy (NCBI): domain Eukaryota; kingdom Metazoa; phylum Chordata; class Amphibia; order Gymnophiona; family Ichthyophiidae; genus Ichthyophis; species Ichthyophis bannanicus. Next base: position 105,629,000 of record CM066051.1, on the reverse strand, counting down.
TGTCACGGCAGTACATGCTAGGGAGATAAATGACTGCTTCTTGGAGCAGCTGGTCCATGAACCGACGAGAGGGGAAGCCATATTAGACCTAGTCCTTAGCAGAACACCAGATCTAGTGCAAGAGATAAGGGTGTTGGGGCCACTTGGCAATAGTGATCATAGCATGATCGCCTTTGATTTAATTAGTGGAGGAGGGATAGTAAAGAAATCCACAGTACCACCTTTTAATTTTCGAAAGGGAGACTATGATAAAATGCGGAAAATAGTTAAGAAAAAAACTAAAAGGAGCAGTTGCAAATGTTAAACAAGCTTGGGTGTTGTCGAAAAATACTATCTTGGAAGCCCAGACCAGCTGTATTCCACACTTTAAGAAAAGTGGAAGGAAGTCCAAAAAACTGCCAGCATGGTTTAAAGGTGAGGTCAGAGAGGCTGTTGTTGCCAAGAAAGCATCTTTCAGGAAATGGAAAAAAGAGCCAAACGATGAAACCTGGAAACAGCACAAGCACTGGCAGGTCAAATGCAAGGCATTGATAAAGAAGGCAAAGAGAGATTGTGAGAAGAAGCTTGCTGCGGAAGCAAAAACGCGAAATAAAGATTTTTTCAAGTACATTCGTAGCAAAAAACCTGTGAGAGAGTCAGTTGGACCATTAGATGATAGAGGAGTTAAAGGGGCACTAAGAGGCGACAAGGCGATAGCGGAGAGACTGAATGAATTCTTTGCTTCGGTCTTTACTGAGGAAGATGTAGGGATGTTACCCATGACTGAAGTGGTATTTAAAGGTGTGGAAGAATTGAAGGAACTATTGATACATCGGGAAGATGTATTACAACTATTAGATAAACTGAAGAGTAGCAAATCACCTGGGCCGGATGGTATACATCCAAGGGTGTTGAAAGAACTGAAATATGAGATTGCAGATCTGCTATTTGTAATCTGTGAACTATCATTAAAATCATCTCTAATACCTGAAGATTGGTGGATCACCAATGTAACACCAATTTTTAAAAAGGGTTCGAGGGGTGATCCGGGAAACTACAGACCGGTGAGCCTGACGTCAGTACCGGGAAAAATGGTAGAAACCATCATAAAGAATAAAATTACTCAGCATGTAGATAGTCATGGCCTAATGGGAGACAGCCAACATGGCTTTAGACAAGGAAGATCTTGTCTTACTAATCTGTTATGTTTTTCTGAAAGTGTGAACAAACAGGTGGACAAAGGTGAGTCGGTTGATATAGTGTATCTGGATTTTCAGAAAGCCTTTGACAAAGTCCCTCATCAGAGACTTTTGGCAAAACTAAAGAGTCATGGGATAGGAGGCAGTGTACTACTGTGGATCAGGAACTGGTTAAAAGACAGAAAGCAGAGGGTTGGGCTAAATGGCCAATTTTCCCAATGGAGAAAAGTGATTAGTGGTGTACCCCAGGGATCTGTGCTGGGTCCGCTGCTTTTTGACATATTCATAAATGACCTGGAAAGTGGAATAACGAGTGAGGTTATCAAATTTGCAGATGACACAAAACTATTTAAAGTTGTTAAAACCCAAGAGGATTGTGGAAAATTGCAAGAGGATCTTGATAAATTGGAAGACTGGGCATCAAAATGGCAGATGAAATTTAATGTGGACAAGTGCAAAGTTATGTACCTAGGGAAGAACAACCCAAACTATGGTTACACGATGCAAGGTTCCACATTAGGAACCACCACCCAGGAAAGAGATTTAGGCGTCATTGTGGATAACATGTTAAAACCCTCGGCCCAGTGTGCAGCGGCAGCCAAGAGAGCAAATAGAATGCTAGGTATCGTAAGGAAAGGAATGGAAAATAAAACTAAAGATATTATTCCTACTTCACTTTGCACAAGCATCCACCCCTCCTCTGTTCTCCCACACTCCAACGCACACAAACCTTCCTTTCTCCACTTAAATAATCTGTCACAAATACCTTGAGCTTACCTTCAGCTCTTCTAGAAATACCAACCAATCTGTGTTTGATGTACATATGTATATAGTTACCCTGTTGCTCCAAGTTAAACCCCTGCTATAATGTAAACACAGGACAGTTTCTGACTGTGCAACCTTTGTTATAGGTAAACCGCGCTGATAACAAATAGCGCGGTATATAAAAAATTGTTAAATAAATAAATAAATTATAATGCCTCTATACCGTTCCATGGTGAGACCGCACCTTGAATATTGTGTGCAATTCTGGTCGCTGTATCTTAAAAAGGATATAGCGATTTTAGAAAAGGTTCAGAGAAGAGCCACCAAAATGGTAAAGGGGATGGAAGGATACTCCTATGAAGAAAGGCTAAAAAGGTTAGGGCTCTTTAACCTGGAAAAGAGACGGCTGAGGGGAGATATGATAGAAGTCTATAAATTAATGAACGGAGTGGAACGGGTAAATGTAGATCGACTGTTTACGTTATCAGAATATAGGAAGACTAGGGGACATGCAATGAAGCTACAGGGTAAACTATTTAAGACTAATAAAAGAAAATATTTTTTCACTCAGCGTGTAATCAAACTCTGGAATTTGTTACCGGAGGATGTAGTAAAGGCTGTTAGTGTAGCTGGGTTTAAAAAAGGTTTGGACAAGTTCCTGGAGGAAAGGTCCATAAACCATTATTAAGAAGGGACCCAGGATATCAATGCTTGACCTAGTACAAGCATTGCAGAACCTGTGTCTTTTGGGGAAACTGCTAGGTACGTATGACCTAGATTGGCCACTGTTGGAAACAGGATACTGGACTTGATGGACCTTGGTCTGACCCAGTATGGCATATCTTATGTTCTTATGTTTATGCCATTATCAGGGGATGCGGCTGTCTGGAGCAAAACCTGGGCTGCTGACGGTTCAGTGGACTTGCAAAGAGATCGATGGATGGAAGTCCCCAGCGGAGGAAAATTTGCTAGACCACCAATGGATTCAACTGCCATTCGTGAGGCTGTAGAATCCTGCTTAGCTTCTCTGCCAAGAAGTTCTCTTGACCAGGTAGATACACTGCTTTGCGAAACATGCCTTGTTTGGCTGCAAAGGAGCAAAGGGCCTGCGCCTCCTGACATAGGAGTCTGGACCCTGTGCCCCCTTGCTTGTTCACATAGAACATTGCTACCTGATTGTCTGTCTGAATTAAGACAGACTGGTGAGAGAGGGCATGAGAAAAAGTCTGTAGAGTTAAGCGGATTGCTCTCAGCTCCAACAGATTGATCTGCTTTGTGGCCTCCTGAGGAGACCAGAGGCCTTGAGTGCACGTGTCCTGGCAATGTACACCCCAGTCCTTTAAGGAAGCATCGGTCGTCAGCACCCTTGTGTGTGCTGGGGCCTGAAAAGGTACCCCCCTGAGAGGGTTTGGGAGATGTAACCACCACTGCAGGGAGTGCAAAAGTGGTTTGGACACCTTTACTCTGTGTTGGAGGTTGCCTGTGGCCTGCGCCCACTGAGCTCTGAGGCACCACTGAGCAGCCCGCATGTGCAGACGGACATTTGGAGTCACATGCACCGTGGATGCCATGTGGCCCAGGAGCCGCAGGAATTGCCTGGTGTAAACCTGAGAATTGCTTTGGAACTGATTGGCCAAGCCCATCAATCTGTGGGCCCTGTCCTCGGGCAAGTAAGCTCTTGCCTGCAGAGTGTCTAATCTTGCCCCTATAAACTCTAGGTTCTGTGAGGGGAGCAAAGTGGACTTTGCATAGTTTATGACAAAGCCCAGATGCTGAAGAAGAGACATAGTGCAGCTTGTCTGGCCTCCTGAAGAGACTGGCCCCCGATGAGCCAGTCGTCCAGGTATGGGAAGACAAAAATCCCCTGATTTCTGAGATAGGCCGCCACCACCACCAGGCATTTGGTGAACACCCTGGGGGTGGAAGTTAGGTCAAAGGGGAAGTACTCTGTACTGGAAATGGTTTCCTCCCACCACAAATCTGAGATATTGTCTGTGGTCTGGATGGATGAGAATGCGAGTATAAGCATTCTTTAGGTCTAAGGAGCATAGCCAATCTCCCTGCTGGAGGTAGGGCAGCAGTATCCCAAGGGTAAGCATCTTGAACTTTTCCCTCTCCAGAAACTTGTTTAGGTTTCGCAAGTCTAGGACAGGTCGGAGGCCTCCTATCCTTTTTGGTACCAGAAAGTACCTGGAGTAGAAGCCTTGCCCTTTCAGGTGGTGAGGCACCGGTTCCACCGCCTGTTCCTTTAGAATACTTGTTAACTCCTGAAGGAGGAGGTTTCTGTGCAGAGGGAGTCTTGGAGGCTCCCCTGGAAAGTAGGAGGGGGTATCTGGTGGAAGTGGAGCAAATAGCCCTTCTGGACTATGCTGAGGACCCAGGTATCCCCTGTGATGGCTGGCGACCTGTAGGCGTACAGGGTCAGCCGACCTCCTGTGCTGAGTGGAGCCAGCTGTGGAGAAGAGGCTATGCTGTGGGAGTCAAAACCCCGCTCCCTGCTGTGCAGGAGCCGGAGCTGGCGGCTTGGGGGTCTTCTGCCTATGGGGCCCATGCCCCTGCCCCTTGGCCTGCTGGCCCTTTTGGGGAGCCGAAGAGGCCGGATATTGAGGATAGGATTTGTAGGCAGCACCCTTCCTCGAGAAAAAGAGCTTCTTTCCTGAGCCCTTCTTTTTCTGAGAAGGGGCAGAAGTCTTCCTGGACAGCCTTGTCCTGGTGAGAGTCTCTGTCTCGATTTCTGCAGCCTTTTCTGTCATGGGCTTACCGAAAAGGTTTTCACCTCGGCAGGGGACATCGACCAACTTGTCCTGTACCCATGGCTCTAGGTCTGATGACTGTAGCCAGGCCTGATGGCGTGCACCAATGCCGGCCGCTACTACCTGGGCCGAAGCCTCGAAGCCATCATAGGCTGCTCGAGAGATAAACTTTGAGCACTCTTGAATCCCTGTTGACAAAGCCTTGAACCTCTGCAAAAGGGTCCTCAGAAAGGCCAGCTGAGAACTCGGCAATCTCCTTTGCCAGGTCTCGGAGGTACATGCCCATGTACAGCTGGTAGGTCTGGACACGGCAAGATAGCATAGAGCCCTGGAAGCACTTTCTACCAAGGGCATCCAGGTTCCAGGCCTCCCAGCCGGGGGAGGGCACCAAGGAGTGCATCTTCTGACTCTTTCAGACGGTGCATGGCCGATTCCACAACCATGGAGTGGTGCAGTAGCTGCGCCTTTTGGAACCCAGGGCTCTTACGGACTCGATAAATGGAATCAACCCATTTTCTAAGAACCGGCGTCGAGGCAGGTGCCTCCCACATACAGAAGAGCAGCCGTTTCAGCATCGGAGGAACCGGTACAGTAAAGGCTTCCTTCAGAGGAAAATCATACTGGAGGGCATCAAGCTCCTCGGCTCGAGGCTCCTTCTCGGCGTCATGAGAACCGAATATCCTCCGGGGGGGGGGGACCGTCTCCGAGGCTTGGACTCCGGTGAGTCCAAAGGGACACACCGGGTTCGGAAGGTGTCCGGGGACTCCTCGTCCTCTGTCTCCGACTCCTCCGAGGAAGAATCGAGCAGCTCCGGCTGTGCGGGCCTCGGTGCCATCCACCCCGACACTGAGGGTATCGGCGTTGACAACCTCGGCCCCGCACGGGAGGTCGAGAGGGACCTTGACCGAGGATCGACTCGAGACTTCATCGACTCCAGGATCGGCTCAGTCTCCAGGGTCGACTTAGACATCGAGGTCCCGGTGGTCGGGGCAGATGCACCGGTCAGACCGGCAATCAGCACCCGCTGCTGTTCCATGAAGGCAGCCAAGCTGCTCTCCAAGGCCGTCAACCTGAGTCCAAGCTCAGGAGACTCAGCAGCCCCCGACTCGGGTCCCGACATCGGCTCCCCCGGAGGAGAGTCCACGAGGACAACTGCACTTATGTGACTCGGGGACTCCGGCTCCACATGAGGTAACTTAGACGGTCTCTCTGACTCCGAGAGCCCAGAGCGGCGGTCAGGGCTACGTGATCTGGCCCTCGAGGAACCAGGAGCTTCCACCGACGCCGCCCTCACAAGCTTCTTCTTCCTTCTGTGCTTCTGGGAGAGAGACTCCCTTTCAGAGGAACCCCGACGTTGCTTGGGGTCAGACTCCCGAGATGTCGAGGCCTCTGACGAAGTCCGGGCCCGGCCGGACACGGAGTCAGAGAAAACTCTCTCACGTTGATGCTGACGGCTCCGAATCGCCTTCGACATTTTGCCGCACGGGCCACAGGCCAGCGGGTCATGGTCCATCATGTAATGTACTAGAAATGTAAATAGTTCCAAGTTTTTACCTCCATGTTTAAATCCCTGTTCTATGTAAACGATGGCCAAATTTAACTGACCGTTATATTGTTTCAATGTAAACCACACTGATGACAAGGCGTGCGGTATATAAGAAATGTTAAATAAATAAATACATAAATAAATAAATGGTCAGGCCCGAGGCATCAGAGGCAGCAATCATGTGTGTCGGTGAGAGACATAAGTTTCTTGCACCGATCACACTTTTTAAACCCGCTGGCAGCCATCGGGGGAAAAAGGGCCCCTGCAAGGTCAAAAGACCAGGCTGCCAGTGAAAACACAAAAAGAGCGCGAACACTAGTCACAAAGGACAAAAACCGAAAACACATCTGCGGACTCGATACCGGTGTACCGAGCCCAGGCGGGAAGGGGAACCGGCGTCGAACCGGATAAGACAAATGCGAAAAATCACAGAAAAAAAATCAACTTTTTCCAGGTGACACAAACTCACATCCGTCAGGCTCTGCGGAAAAAAAAAGACTGAGCAAGATGGCACCCTTGGGCGGGAAGGGGACCGCGCAGGCGCGCTGCATTCCCAAAGGCTTTCTTTGAAAGCTGGGGAAATGCTCTGCACGGGGGCTCCGTCAGCGCCGATGTCACCCATATGTGAGGACTGACTTCCTGCTTGGTCCTGGAGAATGTCAATAGCTCGGCAGTGGCTTGTGAGTAAGCTGTGGTTGTTTGGGTGTACAATAGCATAAGCATATCATCACTTTTGATACTTCCATTGTTGTCTATGATGGTTTTGTATAGGTTACAGTATAAGGGTAATATTGCAATGAGAAACTTTGGTTTACCGTGTATATGTGGAAAGATAAAGTACCCAATGTTTGAATAAATAAGGTTCAAGCTATCAAGATATTTAGATATACAGAAAATGTCCTTATTAACTTTGGTTTTCTGTAGACTGGTGGTGCTTCAAATAAACAGGCTTCTCACATGTAAATGCCCTATTTAATTCTAGTTCTGCCTCCAGAACACCCCAACACTAGCCAGCTAGCATTGGAGCATACAAACTGGTTAGCAGGGGGTATTCAGCAGCACTAGAGTCACTGAATATCCTGCTGACCGATTAACAGATCTGTTAACTGATTAAATCGCTTTGAATATGCCCCTGACAGCCTACCAGGACAGGTTTGAATTTTCCCCAATTTACAGGGAGCTCAATGAGATAGTGTTATTTATTGATATATTTGCTTTTGGCTCACACTTTTCCAGTGGTAATTCAAAGGCAAGTTACCTGTTGTACCTAAATGTATTTCCCTGTCCCAGAGGGCTCATAGTCTTAGCTTGCAGAAGGATTCATGGTTCTTGTGCTGGCCTGCATTGTCTTCCCTGCTCCAGCTGCTGGTTTACCGAGGCACCAGAATTAAATTGTTCCTCTTGAACAGTCGTTGCTAAGAAGTCCTTGAATTTCTCTTTTTCTGAGATGTGCTGTTCTGTCTTGTCTTTGGGATTTTCACTTCTGGTTTATTTATTTAGGTGTCTTTTATACCACCCTATCATGTAATCGGGACAGTTTACATTTTATAAACAACAATAATACATTACAACATGGTGACCAATTACAAGTAATACATGTGATAGGGCTAAATCAGTGATATAGTAATAGGCATTCTATATAAATATGATTCGATTTTATTCATTTTTGGTATAGCTTATTTACAAAGCAACATTTAATAGATTATAAATATGTCCATACTTAGATAATTTCTTGTAATGGAGTGGGTAGATTCTCTTTTTTGGGGGTGATATTTTATGGATTTAAATCATTGGTTAAGTATGGACAGGGAAGAAAGAGCCTATGTACTTATGTTGGGGGGAGGGGAGAATTTGGATTTTATGTTGCATCTCGGTTTATGTTTTCATTAGTAGAACTATAATGCTCAATGAAGAGGAATGTTCTCTGTCTCCAGCGTGTGGCTTCCTGGGGTTTCTAGACGCTGTTTCCTTATTCTATATTTAGTAAGTTTCTGTTTATGACAGAGGTGAGAAATCCTGCTGGCATGCATGACTTTAGAGGGATCTCTCTCTTTTTCTAATAGGGGGTGCATGTGGGTTCCGGGGCAGTTTGTAATATTTCCTGTGTTGTAGCCTTACAGTTACTGCGGTGTGCTGCAGGATCTGTGCTGGGTCAAGGTGCCTGGTACCAGAAAACGTATGTGCCTGTTCGAGATGATGCTGAACTTGGAGTTCCGTGTGTTACTTGTGGGTAGATTTCCAGCCATGGATGGCAGATTTAAGCAATACAATGCATTATCCTACTTCTTGACTTCCTAAATGTCTTTTTTGACCCAACTTACCCCACTGAAACCCCTTTTTAGATAGCTTAAGTTTAGTGTCAGAAGGGAGGAGTGGCCTAGTGGTCAGGGCAAGTTACCTCAGGCCAGAGGACTGGGGATTTGGTTCCCGTTCAAGACAGCAACCTCAGGTCAGAGGGACTGGGGTCTCTAGCCCTATAGGCACTTTTTGTGGCCTTAGGCAAGCCACTTAACCCTCCGTTGCCTCAAGTACACATAGACTACGAGCCCTTTGGGGACAAGGGAATATATCCAGTACCTGATTGTAAACCAGCTAGACTGTGTTATCACAGATGGGCAGTATATAAATGTTTAAAATAAATAAATAATCCAATAAGAGCAGTGATTCAGCAGATCCTTGGATGAATGCTATGATGGTTCTATGCTGATGGAAATGAAAGACAAAGAAAAAATGGTGCTGCATTTCTAATTAAGAAGAAACTTGCAAGAACTGTGATGAAATACAATGCAGTCAGGGAACACTTAGGGGTATGTTTACTAAACTGCGGTAATGTGATTCGCGTTAGGATCCGCGGTAGAGGCAGAAATCCCAAATAAGGAAATGGGCGGTACATCGTTACCGATAATGCGCGTTACAAGGCGCCATAAATTAACGAGCGTTACATGGCACTTTACTGCGCGTTAATCTTAAGAAGGCACGCAGACATGGAAACACAGAAACGAGAGCTGTAGCACAATGGTTACTACACTGACTGATGGTACAGGGGTCATGGGTTTGATTCCCCAGTGTGCCTAATGCATAAGGCTGGCTGAGGCATCACCCTTTACATTTAAGTAGTGATTGTTGAGGCATTTTACTTTTATTTTCATTAGTGCTGCCAGCAAACACACCCTCACGGTGGCGTATCCTAAGGTGCTGCATAAGGCACCCCATAAGGCACTCCATAGGGCACATTATAAAGTGCACTGTCCGCTAAGGCACCCTATAATGTCCCCTATAGGACACCTTATAAGGTGCTTGATAGGGCGCCTTATAAGGCACCTTAAGGTTACAGTACTCTGAGGGTGTTTTTGCTGGCAGCACTAATGTACATTAAAAATAGACAATGCCTCAGACAGCCCTATCAAATAACCCCACCATGGGTTTGAACCCATGACCTCTGGCTTCACAGGCAGTGAAGTAACCAGTGGGCTACAGCTCTATAGCTGCTAGCAAACCCCTGGCTGGCTGCAGGACTGCACGTCACCACACAAACTGTCTGCTGTGGTTACCAGGATAGGGTTAACCCACCCATACCCATGATGTACTGCACATGCAAATCAGCAGTCGACAGATGGGCACAAGATGGGGTATGCACCCCCACAGCACCTCGGCCTGGTAGGGGGAACTGACACTGTGTGGTACTGGCACAGAGCAGCCACAGACCATCACATTGTGCAGGTACTGTGCTCACCCTGAGGGTGAGGTGGGGCGCACAGGACCTTTCATGGCTGAAATACGCCATGCTGCAGGTCCCCATCAGTGTGTGATAGGTAGTTCCTGCAGACACACCTATGATACATCTGTGTCCTTCTGTATTTCTCAGTCATGTCTAGCCCTTATGGGCTATGATGCACCCAGAATAGTGCATATCCTGTGTTGGTGCCATGGTTACAAGGGGAAGGGGGAGGGGTGTTTGGACCCATGGCAGATTATATACCACCACACAACCCACCCTCTGGGGCTCAGGGTGGGAAACAGGATCACCCACCAATAGATCCACATTCTACCTCCCTGCAATGGTAGCAGTAGAGGGGACCATGGACCCCAATCCTGCTGGGGAACAGACACCCTACAGGGCAGGCAATGCAGAGTTGTACACATCCATAAAGCAATAGCAGACAGACAGTAGGCCTGGAAATGCTCAGCTGCCCCCCACCACTATTTGACATTCTCCAGCAACAAGCCTCCAGCCGCTGCACCCTGCAAGGTGTTCCAAGACACATACTAGCTGCAGACAGTCTGCTCCACCCTGTCCGTGCAGGTGGTGGCCAGCCACTACAATGTCCGAGCCATTGCCCTATGCTATGTACAGATGGATCCAGGCCAGGCCATCCTATCCTGGCTATTCCCACAGTACCTTGCTCCTCATTATGCACATTGGCAGGCCAATACTGGCAACAGTGCTAGCAATGTGGGCTGTGGAGGGTGTTTGCAGCCACCACACACTGGATAGACAGACACACACTCCCCACACCTATGCCAGCATTGTGCAACTATAGAGGTGTTTGGCAGCCCTGGCCACCGCACCAGTCCTGGGCCCAGTGCAGGTATGGCTATGGTACGCAATGCTGTTGGGGTCACTCCCCAGGGTGGTAAACACTGTCAGACACAAGACCTGTAGCACACTCCACAGACATCAGAAAGGTTGCTATGATGCAGCTCAATCAGCAAATTGTGCTTAACTTTGGAATTGCTATCTGCCAGTAATTAAAGCAACTGTTTGATAGATGTTTACCGTATTCCCAGGTTTAGGGTGGCATTGCCAAGGTATGCAAGTGCTAGTACTGGGAGATGCACGCAGTGCCCAACATCCTGCCTCTCCAGGAGGCATTGGATAATGGAGCCTGTGGGTGCGGGTGTGTCTTCCCCTGTTGGCGGCGGCTGCTGCTTTACGGCAAAGGTTCCCAACTCCAGTCCTGGTATGCCAAACACTGTTCAGGTTTTCATGCTGTCCCTCATGAATATGCATGAGATACATCTGCATACCATGGGGGCGGCGCACAGAAATGCAGCACAGGTATCTTTATTAGAGGCAGCATGGAACCTGAATGGTGTTTGGCCCTCCAGTACTGCATTTGGGAAACTCTGCTCTAGGTAATGCACATGTTTATGGTGTCTGTGCTCTGTAGGGTAAAATGTAGGTGTTTTGGGCATGTTTACGTCATCTGCAATAAAGATTCTGTCTGTATTAGCATGTTTTAGTAGTGGGTAAAATATGGGGACTGGGTTGGCAGGAACCACAGCTGGGACTTGGACCTGCTTCTGAATACACTGGTTTTGTGCACTGCACCACCGTGTTGTCACAGAGTCAGTGCATTCCCTGGTGATACCATTACTGTTCGTCAGACAGGGCCTGTCTGTTGCAGTGCATGGCACCCACCTACACAGGGCTAGGCCACGGTCTGCTCTGAAACTGCCCCCTCCACCACCAGTATCCCTCTGCCACCATGCTGACATGCCCTTCTGCTGGTGGTGCTTGTGCAGCGCAGCCTCAGGCCATCCAGTGTGCGGGTAGGCGGCTGCCTATGGTGCAGGTTCTGGGGTAGGGGTGCTTGCATAGGTGTCCACGCTTCCCCCCAGCACCGCCTGCCAATGTTCCGTGGCCTTGAGGGTAGCTGCTGGGTACTATCTCCTGTGACACTGTGGGAAACACAGTCGTACCCATGTTGGGCCTTCAGCAGTTGCTGTCTGGCTGCTCTGCTGTTTCAGCATTCATATGGGCCACCTAGGCATCACCCTAGTCCGCACTGTGGCCCAGCTGCACCACAGCATGTGCCGCCTGCGGCCCCCTTTTCCGGCATCTGTCCAGTTGCCCGTCCCGACATGCCCACCCTGCTGTTGCGGGACATGTGCACGCCATAGAACACCTGTCCTATAACAAGGGAAAGCCCTGATAAGCGCTATTTCATTGTGGGCTCATTCACCTTGTATGGGGACGGAGCATAGACCCTTCCACGATTAATATCTTTTTTGGCAGAAATATGGAGCAAAGAAGCAACTTGAAATTTCTGGTTACTATCATATGTATATAGTTCTGGTTACTATCATATGTATATAGTTCAAGTTCTATTATCCTTTGTTACTATTACCCCTGTTTTCCAAGTTTTTCTTCCTGTTCCATGTAAAAACAGATATATGTATCTTATCTTATCTGATGTTTTGTAGTTCTATGTAAACCGCGCTGATGATGAATAGTGCGGTATATAAAAATGTTAAATAAATAAAATAAATAAATAAACTTGGAGAAAGGCCCGAGTGTCTTCAACTTCTCCAAAAGGCTTATCTCTAATACCCGAAGATTGGAGGATCGCCAATGTAACACCAATTTTTACAAAGGGTTCCAGAGGTGATCCGGGAAACTACAGACCGGTGAGCCTGACGTCAATACTGGGAAAATGGTAGAAACCATCATAAAGAATTAAATTACTGAACATGTATTTAGTCATGGCCTAATGGGAGACAGCCAACATGGCTTTAGACAAGGAAGATCTTGTCTTACTAATCTGTTATGTTTTTTTGAAGGTGTGAATAAACAGGTGGACAAAGGTGAGTCGGTTGATATAGTGTAACTGGACTTTCAGAAAGCCTGTGACAAGGTCCCTCATCAGAGACTTTTGGCAAAACTAAAGAGTCATGGGATAGGAGGCAGTGTACAACTGTGGATCAGGAACTGGTTAAAAGATAGAAAGCAGAGGGTAGGGCTAAATGGCCAATTTTCCCAATATAGAAAGGTGAATAGTGGTGTACCCCAGGGATCTGTGCTAGGTCCGCTGCTTTTTGACATATTCATAAATGACCTGGAAAGTGGAATAACGAGTGAGGTTATCAAATTTGCAGATGACACAAAACTATTTAAAGTTGTTAAAACCCAAGAGGACTGTGGAAAATTGCAAGAGGATCTTGATAAATTGCAAGACTGGGCATCAAAATGGCAGATGGAATTTAATGTGGACAAGTGCAATGTTATGCACCTAGGGAAGAACAACCCAAACTATGGTTACACGATGCAAGGTTCCACATTGGGAACCGCCACCCAGGAAAAAGATTTGGGCGTCATTATGGATAACATGTTGAAACCCTCCACCCAGTGTGCAGCAGCAGCAGCCAAGAGAGCAAATAGACTGCTAGGTATCATAAGGAAAGGAATGGAAAATAAAACAAAAGATATTATAATGCCTCTATATCGTTCCATGGTGAGACCACACCTTGAATATTGTGTGCAATTCTGGTCACCGTATCTAAAAAGGATATAGCGATATTAGAAAAGGTTCAGAGAAGAGCCACCAAAATGGTAAAGGGGATGGAAGGATACTCCTATGAAGAAAGGCTAAAAAGGTTAGGGCTCTTTAACCTGGAAAAGAGACGGCTGAGGGGAGATATGATAGAAGTCTATAAATTAATGAACGGAGTGGAACGGGTAAACTTAGATCGATTGTTTACATTATCAGAATATAGAAAGACTAGGGGACATGCAATGAAGCTACAGGGTAAACTATTTAAGACTAATAAAAGAAAATATTTTTTCATTCAACGTGTAATCAAACTCTGGAATTTGTTACCGGAGGATGTAGTAAAGGCTGTTAGTGTAGCTGGGTTTAAAAAAGGTTTGGACAAGTTCCTGGAGGAAAGGTCCATAAACCATTATTAAGAAGGGACCCAAGATATCAATGCTTGACCCAGTACAAGCATTGTGGAACCTGTGTCTTTTAGGGAAACTGCTAGGTACATATGACCTAGATTGGCCACTGTTGGAAACAGGATACTGGGCTTGATGGACCTTGGTCTAACCCAGTATGGCATATCTTATGTAAGATGCAATATCAAGGCCACGAGTCTTCGAATGGCACAAACGCTTCAAGACTAGCCATGAGGAGGTGGAGGATGACCCCAAGTCAGGACAGCCTTCCACAACAAAGACGGCTGAGAACATTGACAGAATGAAGCAGCTGGTGCGAAGTGATCGCAGATTGAGGGTGCAGATGATAGCTGAGGAGCTCAGCCTGAACAGGGAGTCCGTGCAGACCATCTTGGTGCAGGAGCTGGGGATGTGGAAGGTGTGCGCCAAAATGGTGCCCAGGCTTTTATTGGATGACCAGAAAGAGCACCAGGTCGTTTGTCAAGACTTGCTCAAAGATCCAGAGTTCATTGGCCAAGTCATCACAGGAGACAAGACTTGGGTCTTCCAGTACAATCCTGAAAGCAAGAGACAGAGCCTGCAGTGGAATACTCGACTGTCACCCAGACCCAAAAAGGCATGCATGTCCAGATCAAGGTCATCGTATTCTTCGACCAGAAGGGAGTGGTCTATCATGAGTTTGTGCCTGAGGGTCAGACAGTCAGCCAGCATGTGTACCAGCAGGTCCTCAATCGCCTCCATGACTGGGTTCAGTGCAGCAGACGGGCTCTGTGGAGAGACAAGTCATGGCTGCTCCACCACGACAACGCACCCAACACACTCAGTGTGAGGCAGTTCCTGGCCAACAAACAGATCACAGCTCTTGACCACCCTTCTTATGCTCCAGATCTTGCACCGTGCAACATCTGGCTCTACCCAAGATTGAAGTGTATGCTCAAAGGAACTTATTTCACCTCTGTAGAAAAGATCAAGGCCACTGTGACAAGGGAGCAGAGGGACCTCAAGGTGGAGGACTTTACCATGTGCTTCCATATGTGGCAGAAGCGAATGCAGAAGTGCATTAACTCGGGGGGATTACTTTGAAGGGGACAATGCGTAATTTCTCTTTAGATTTTGTAATAAAACCCTTATGGGACAGTCTTGTTTCTTTTTTGGTCAAACTTTGTATATGCCCCAACAGCTGCATAAGAGAATGAAATTGATGAGGTCTATGAACAAGCACAAGCTGAAACTGACAGAATATGCAAACAGGACATCCTGATAGCCATGGCTGACTGGAACGCAAACATCAGCAACAACGAAAAAGGTAAAATGGTTGGAAAATATGGACTTGGCCACAGAAATGAAGCTGGAGAAAGATTGATGGTTGGTCTTGTAGAAGTCTATCTATTCATCTCAAACCACCTTCTTCCAGCAACACAAGCAGCGACTGTACACATTGATTTTTGTACAATCCATTGGGTGAAATCTGACTGTATCTGTGGAAGTCAACAATGGAAAAGCTCTATAACATCAAAGACAAAACCTGGAGCTGACTGTGGTACAGATCATCAACTACTAGTATGCAAACTCAAGCTAAAGTTGAAAAACAGCAAGCCAATCATGTATGTAGCAAGATATGACCTTGAGAATATACCACTGGAATTTAAAGACTGCCTGCAAACTCTATTTGCTGCTTTAGATACAAATGATAGAGCTCCAGAAGAGTTATAGAATGACATTAAGAAGGTTGTGTTGGAAGAAAGTTAGATGTCTCTACAAAGGGTGAAAAAAAAACTAACAAAAACAGCCAAACTGGATAATGGAAGTAACTCTGAAAATTGCCCAGAAATGCAATCACAGAACTCAGATTTCCAATGTGCAGCAAGACAGGACAAGGAAAAGTACTACAATGGCACATGCAAGGAAATAGAAGCAGAAACAATGAAAGGAAGAACAAGATTGACTTTTCTTTAACTCTCATTGTTTTAGGAAAAATTCCAGCTTCAAATTGGAATGTTACAAGATGCTCAAGGATCTATTTTGAATGATGCTCAGATCAAGAAAAGGTGGAAAGAATATACATAGTTTTTATATGATAAAGTTCAAGTGGACTAACAGCCGTTTCAACCTGCACCTTATGATCTGGACCCATTGGTGATGAAAAAAAGAAGTTGAATCAGCATTGAAAGCCTTCTCAAAGAACAAAGCACCAGGCATTGCTTTAATACTTCAATGGAAATGCCATCAATTGCATGCAGCTGTTACCATACTTACAAGGCTCTGCCAGGAAATTTGGAAGACAACATCATGGCCAACTGACTGGAAAATATCTGTGTTTATACCATTACTAAAAGAAAGGTGATCGAACTAACTGGAAATTATTGCACAATTGCTCTGATCCCACATGCCAGCAAGAGTCTACTGAAGATTATTCAGAGACTACAGCCATACCTGGAACAAGAACTACCTGAAGTGCAAGCAGGGCTCAGGAAAGGGCGAGGAACAAGAGACACTGCGGATGTGAGATGGATCCTTGAAAAGATAAAGAATACCAAAAGGATATCTATTTGTGCTTTATTGACTACAGCAAGGCTTT
The DNA here is from genome assembly GCA_033557465.1 of Ichthyophis bannanicus. Classification (NCBI taxonomy): domain Eukaryota; kingdom Metazoa; phylum Chordata; class Amphibia; order Gymnophiona; family Ichthyophiidae; genus Ichthyophis; species Ichthyophis bannanicus. The sequence goes on along the minus strand of CM066051.1, from coordinate 105,612,502 downwards.
TGCCTGTGTAAACCATGAGAAACTCTGGGTCACATTAAAAAAGTATGGGTATACCAGAACACCTGATCATTCTCTTGCACAGGCTGTACATTGATCATGAAGCAACAGTTCAAATGGAACAAGGAGAAACAGAATGTTTTAAAATCAGCAAAGGTGTATAGCAAAGCTGCATATTTCCCCCCTGTTTAATTTATATGCAGAACAAATTATCAGAGAAGCAGGATTGTATGAAGATGACAGGTGTGAAGATCGGTGGAAGACTCAAACAACCTTCTCTATGCTGATGATACCACATTACTGGCCGAAAGTGAAGATGATCTAAAACATTTGCTTCTCAAGATCAAGGAACAGTCTTAAAATGGGCCTGCACCTTAATGTAAAGAAGATAAAGATCAGGACAACTGGCAAAATCAATAAGTTCATCATTGATGGAGAAGAAATTGAAATAGTGGACAACGTTAACCTACTTGAATCAACTATCAATAAAGAAGCAACAAGCAGTCAAGAAATCTGATGACGCATTGCTCTTGGCAAAATGGCTATGAAGGACCTAGACAAGATTCTCAAGAACAGAGATGTCTCTCTCCATATAAAGATTTGACTCGTTCAAGCCATGGCATTTTCAACATCATATGGATGCGAAAGTTGGACAGTGAAAAAGATAGGAAGAAAATTGATGCCTTTGAATTATGGTGCTGATGGCAAATACTGCATATACCATGGACTGCCTGAAGAACAAACCAGTCAGTACTGCAGGAGATCAAACCTAAGCTTTCTTTAGAAGCTCAGATGACAAGACTTCGACATTCATACTTTGGACACATCATGTGAAGAGAGAGATCATTAGAGAAAGACATCATGCTTGGCAAGGTAGAAGGTCAACGCAAAAGAGGAAGGCCAGAAATGAGATGGATCGATACAATAACAGCAGCTACGGGTGCCAGTCTGTCAATGAGCTGCCTGACTGAAGACTGAACACAATTTAGGACAACTCTCCAGAGGGTAGCTCTGAGTCAACATGGACTCGACAGCACTTAACAAGATAGTCCTACTGTTGTGGAAAAAAACCCTCTTCCTTTTTCCTTCATTAACGGACACAGTAGAGCAATAAGTTCTTCTAGGCCTGACTTTGGGGATCTTCTACCCCTGTCAGTGGAGACTATGGAAGTAGAAAATGGTTGGAGACAGATGGCTCAAAGAAGTGGGATGCTTTCAGGTTATATAGGAGAAAGCTGGTTGCTATAGCCCCTCCTTTATTGGTATGTCCATCTGCTTTTCATGTCTTACACCGGGGTGGGTGATGGACTTTTGGCAGTTGCCGATGTAGGAACAAGAGATGGATTCAAGGAAGAGATATATTACAACAATCCCAGAAACTAACTGGCATAGTTAGCCTGACCATCTTTTCTAAGTTCAAATACAGGAAAATAAGTTTATAATTTTAACCCCAAATTTTAATCAGTAGGCTAGGTTTATAACTACTTACCTGTGTGCCAATCAGGCCTACTTGTTGTTCTTCTCTACAGCATGAATTTTCTTCAAAATAGCAACATTTCCACTAAGATGATTAAAACATTCTGGGCAACTCAACTCAAAAATTGTACTTTACAATCATTAGCTATATGTATAAGTTACTGTTATATGTAAACTGCACAGATTTTAAATAGTGCCGTATAAAAGAGACACAAAATAAATAAGAGAATCTCATGCAGTTGGATTTTTTCTGAAGACCACACTTTGCTCATGATTGAAAAGCACCTTTCAGTTGGAGCATTGGAACCTGGCCAAAAAAAAAAAAAAAAAAAAAAGAGTCTGTTTGCATTAACTTTTATATGGTACCTCATTACTTTTGAGGTTTTCAAATACCTCCTTCCATTTTTCATGAATCATGGAGTCTGTTTTTTTCCATTCTTGAACTCTTTCTTCAGAAACAAAGAACTTGAGAACGCATCCAACAGTTCAGTATCATTTATTACTGACTCTATGCCAGGTCTTGAAGACAAAACTCATTCTAAAGATGACTGTAGCTCACACCACTCCAGTTGATTTTGAAGGAGAGTCCACTGTTTCCCAATCTCCTGGAAAAGTGAGAGGTCCACTGATCTAAATGATCAATGTAAGTAATGTAGAAAGATGACACAGATTGATTGAAATCTGCTTTGTCAATGCTGCCCTCTTCAAGATCTTCTATCTTCTGATTGTCAGAGGCAAAAAAACATCACTTTATTCTTCCTAGTTACTAACTTGTTTCTAAGGTCACTGATAACGATAGCATGGCTAGAGTTTTGAGATTTTCTGAGACTCAATTTTTAAAGCCACATTTTGGAAAATCACTGCCTTACTTTCAGAAAGGACAGCCAAATGTCTGCTGATTCATTCTAAAACGTTGTTGACGATAACTGGACATTTTTCCTAGCTCAAAAGTATTTCAGTGGTTGAACATTTTAATTAACCTCTCAATGTCTGGTAGTAAAGCCAGTCACCTAGTGTTACTGTATCCAAGGAGCTTTTGATACTCACTCTCAAAGTCATACATCTACACATCCCTTTAAATTCATCAGCTCTCACTGTATAAATGTGAAAATGTCTGAATATATTGTCAACACTAACTTCAATATCAAATGGCAGGCATGCAACAGCAGTACTGATACAATTGTGAGCAATGTGAACTGCACAGTTTGCATCAAATTGCTTCCTAAATCTTTTTTGCAGCTTGTAAAAAATATTGTTACTAACCCTCCTAGCAGCCCCACCAAAATTGCAATGAGTATTGTGAACACACAATACCAAAACTTTAGATCTTAGTCCACTGAACTCAACTGTATCAAGAATGCACTTGGAAAGAATGTCTGAAGTTTTGCCTTTTAACGTCATGGACATCAAGAACTTTTACCTGAACTCCTTTCTCAGGAAGAAAGTACCTTACTAAAATAGGGCACACTTTAAATGCTTCCATGGTTTGAGCAATCACAAAAAAAAAACAAAACCCAAAAAACCTTGTCTCAGAAAAAAAGTTTCTTGACAGAATCAATAGACTCAGGTTTGAAAACTTTACAGACAATTGCTTCCATTTTGGTTCATACATAGAGTATTTTTCATCAAAACATTTTTCCAACTTTGAAGTACAGTCTGATGACTGAAAAGAATGATTGTGGACAATACAGTGATAAGCTCATGTAACCTCAGTTGTAGCCAGTGTCTGAATTTTCTCATCAAAAGTTGACTTAAAAAAAAGTAGCAACAGTTCTATTTGAAGAAGCACTTACATCAGTTGTATTGTGTTTGTCCATCCTTAGGTGCTGAACAATGTCACCCTTTCCTGCATGTGCAATTGAAAAGGAAGACCAGCATTTGTTACAAAACACTGTGCTATCACCAGAATGTTTCTTAATGAATGGGTATTCGTTTTGTAGTTGGTTATTAAAAACTTTATTTTTTTAAATGCCAAAAAGGAAGTCTAAAGATGAAAAAGAAACATGCACCCAAGGCTAAGAGCCTACATCAATGACAGAAACCACAATCAGCTGACCACTGATCATGATACTGATGTTGGCCCCAGGATCACAAGTGCCAGCTCTGTGGGTCTCAAGCACCCCCAATATTTTCTCCTGTAGGTTTGTATAGCTGTAGCAAAAAAAAAAAAACACAACCACCAACCCACAACCACCCAAACCATACTCCAGAGCTTCAGGACAAGAAAGGAAGGCTTCTGTATCCTAGCTACTGTTCCCACCTCCACCTGCTGCCTATTGCCTGGCTGTGTCTGCTGCAGCCTATTGGCTGCCTTTGACTGATGGTTGCCTGGGCCCTGAGGAGGAAGCAGAGCCAGATTTGTCACATGTCACAAGCAAACAACTTATCCATCAACATAAAGAAAACAGAAGCCCTCATATTCACAAAAGACCCGGACTTCACACCTCAACATAGGTACCACAACCATCCAAATACAACCACAAATAAGATACCTGGGCATTATTATTGACCAAGCTCTCACACTAAAGCAGCAAATTACCAAAACCTCCGGAACTATATTCCACAAGGCAAGAACAGTGCAACGTCTCAGACCCCTTCTAGAACATCAAGACTTCCAAACTGTGATGCAAGCCATGACGCTCCCACATCTGGACTACTGTAACATAATATACCATGGCCTTCCAGCCACACAAACCAACCCCCTCCGAACAGCTCTAAACACCACAGCGAGAATCATTCAGAGAGCAAAGAAAACTGACCACATCACCCCAATTCTGAAAGACCTACACATACTCCCCCTCAAAGCAAGGACTAAATACAAAGCCATCCTACTCACCCACAAAGCCATCCATCAAACACAGAACTCCCAACTTCACACCCTACTGTCTTGACCAGCCCACGGCAGAACTACCAGACAAGCCTCCAGCAATTCCCTCACCGTCCCTCACAAAAGAACCAAATGCTCACAACGGATCTGCAACTGAGCCTTTGAACTCTATGCTCCATCCTTATGGAACTCTCTACCGAGTTGTCAAGTGCTAATGTGGAAGAGGTATATTGACGACGTGTTCATGTTATGGAGGGGTTCAGAGACCCGATTGCAGCAGTTTTTCATCTGGTTAAATAGTTTAGATCCAGCCATACAATTCACGCACGTTTATGATCAAAAGAGTCTTAGCTTTTTGGATGTCACAATCACAAAAGGAAGTAATGGCTGGTCTACGTCATTGTACCGAAAAGGAACTGACAGGAACACTTTTCTGCACTATCGAAGTGGTCATCCTCAACAACTCAGAAATAGTTTGCCCCTGTCACAGTTTTTACGGTACAGACGTAATTGTTCTGATCTTAGAGAGTATAAGACGCAAGCCCGACAGTTAATACAAGATTTTTTACAACGGGGGTATCCCGAACGTGTTGTTCGTTTAGCTTATAAACGAGCACTGTGCAATAATCGAGCACTGCTTCTAAGCACTAGTAGGGTACAACGGGCTGAAGACGTCTCCATTAATTTGATCACGAAGCATTCCCCATATGATAAACAGATACAAAAAGCAGTCAAACGACATTACAATGTGGTTAGCACGCTACCGGGATTGGAGGCTAAGAAAGTTAGGTGCGTTTGGACTCGCCATCAAAATATTAAAGAGAAACTTAGTCCGGCTGTTCTTCGATCAACATCTAACAGATTATTACAGTCTAGCCCAGGACACTATCCTTGTGGAGAATGTACCATTTGCATAATATCAAAAGATATCACACAATTTACATATAACATGACCTATCATCTGCGATATCAGACTTCCTGTACAACAGATTATGTAGTTTACGGCATAAGATGCCCATGTCAATTACTATACATCGGAAAAACAACTAGATCATTTAAAACTCGTATGATTGAACATCGTAGTCGCTTACGATGTAGAGTACAAGAAGCTCCCATAGTCGCTCATTGCATTCAATATCAACATCAATTTGAAGATCTGCACTGTTTTTGTTTTGATAGAACATTAGTGGGACAAAATGGTAAAACTAGAGAACAAGCATTGATTATTAAAGAACAATGGATATACCGCCTAGGGACAGTATTCCCAGGCAGTCTAAATAATGGCATAGAATGGGGAGCGTGCTTGTAAGTGGCTGACTGGGTATGTCACGTGTTCATCTTTTTTAAATGGCCGTGAGTTGCATCATCTCCCATGCGCGGCGTTTTTTGGAGCCGAGGAGCTCGATGTTGGGCATACAGTCTAGCGCTGGAAAGAGTTTCTGTTGCCATTATAGAAGGTATATGTGGGATTGCTGAATTTTTAATTACTAATATGTTACCAGTTCTTGGAATTACATGATGAATGTGCTTATTTCTAGTTTTTGATGAAACTCGACCCCTGAAGAAGCAATTTTGAAACGCAAATGCGGTACCGACTGGTGGCGTCGGGGAAAGTTCAATGAGAAGTACAAAATGATAACAACTTTTGAGACCAACTGCAAGTTAAGTTCCTTTTATTTGTTGCATTCTTGGGCACAATTATATTATTATGGATTTGGATATTTAACAGATCAGATTTTTCAACTCAAGAGAATGCTAAAGTTTAGGAACTAACTAATTGAACCGTGGTCATTGATGCTGAGCAAGTACAAAAGGGATTTCAACCCATGATATGTACTAATAATTGTCTGAGACCTGGTTCTATCTTAATAGAAACACAAAAAATTAAAAAAAATAAAAATTTTTGATGTGAACAATTGAAAAGTTTCTACATCCTATGGGATAACTTCTCCAAGATGTTACTTTGGAGGAATGTTTACATTTTTAGCAAGTGATTGCATCCTCTATGAAATAGACCTATAATATTAAAGTGTTACACTATCTCCAGGTACAAGCAGGAATGTAGTCTTCACATATGGGACTCCCTAGCTCAGAGATGCCAGAGAGATTACCTCAGTCAGCTGTGTAATCACAGGTATACGTAAGGAGGTCATATGTCCTCCAAGGATGTCTGATTTCAAAACCCAGGACAGAGGGTAGGAGTTGATCTAAGTCTGAAAGAGATGCTGGACAACAGCTTGGCAAAATAAAGCATCCCAGCCGGAGTCCTTGTCCAGGCAATAGTGAGCAGCAAAAGTGTGGACAGAAAACCAAGTTGGTGCTTTGCATATCTCAGTCGCTACACAGCATAGATTTGCCATAAAGGCAGCCATGGCCCACACCCTCAAGAGAGATTTCTGCCTTTTCATAAGCAAAAGATATGCAGTCTGCTATCCACCTGGAAAGAGTACATTTGAATCGGGCAATCCCAGGTGACGCGAGTCAAAGGAGGTGAAAAGTTGGGAAGCTTTTCTATACTCTCGATTCCTCTGGAGATAAATAAAACCAAGGCACGTTTGCAATCCAGAGTGTGCCTCTGCCCTAGAGGAATGAGGTCTCGGGAAAGATAGGAAGGTAGACTGACTGGTTTAAATGGAAGGGCGAGACCACCTTTGGCATAAAAGTAAGCATGAATCCTAAGGACTACCTTATCATGGTGGAATCGTGTATAAGGAGGGTCGACCACAAAGCCTGATGCTCACTGATACTTCTTGCTGAAGTGAGGACAACAAGGAAGGCGACCTTCCATGTGAGGAGCTTTAGTGAGGCAGTGGCTAGAGGTTCAAAGGGTGGTTTGAGAAGCTTTCCTAAGACAACATTAGGATCCCATGCCACTTGAGGGGACTTAACGGGGGGGGGGGGGGGTTGGTTAATAGAAGACCCCTCATAAAGTGTGCTACAAGCAGCTAAGAAGAGATGGGCTGACCATCTAAGGGCATGTGAGAGGCTGCAATTGCACTTAGGTGTACTCTTACAGAGTTGGTTTTGAGCCCTGAAAATGCTAGGTGAAGGAGATACTCAAGTAATGCCTCCACCAGAGCTGAGAAGGGGTTAAGATCCCTCTCAGAATACCAGAGAGCAAATCTATACCACTTGAAGGGGTAGGAGTACCTGGTGGATGGCTTCCTAAAAGCCAAGAGGATGTCTGTAACCTCCTGGGAAAGGTTAACATCCTGGAAGGCTAAGCCCTCAGCAGTCATGCAGTAAGATGGAGGGACTGTGGCTTGGGATGGAGCAACGTCCCCTCCTCCAGAGACAGATCTGGAACAGACTCCAGATCTATGGGTTGAGCTTGAGACAGACGTAGAAGGAGAGGATACCACGGGTTGTCGTGGCCCGCGTGGGGCTATGAATATCATGTAGCCCCTGTCTCTCTGTAGTTTGAAAAAGAGTCTTGGGAATGAGGGGAAGGCATATAGGAAGCCTTGACCCTAGTGGAGGTGAAAAGCATCTATCTGCTGGCTGTTCAGTGCAGGAGTCCTGGAGCAGAAGCGAGGAAGCTTGGCATTCTGAGGACTTGCAAACAGGTTTATCTCTGGGGTTCTCCAGATCTGAAAAAAATGTGAGTGACCCTGTCTGCATAGGGAGGCCACTCGTGGGGGAGAAGGATTCAACTCAGCTTGTCCGCCAAGACACTGGTGTATCTTCCAGGCAAGCACACATGTAGGTGAATGTGGTGCTGTATGGCAAAAGACCACAGATGCAGGGCCTCATTGCAGAGGGTCCAAGAGCCTGTTCTGCCCTGCTTGTTGAAGTAGAACATGGCTACTTGATTGTCCGTTTGGACTAGAACTGTGCGGAATCAAAAATGGTCCTGGAACACTGAGAGTATTGTGGATGGCTCTGAGTTCCAGCACAATTATGTGAAGTTATGACTCCTGATGAGATCAGAGCCCCCAAGTGGAGAGATTGTGCAAATGAGCTCCTCAGCCCAATTTGGACATATCAGTCATCAGGGTACATTGATGCAGGGCCGGCCCGTCCATTGAGCAAGAATGTTCTTTGCACAGGGCCCCGCGTTTCAGGGGGCCCCGCGCAAAGCACATTCTGCTTTTTTTTTAAATTATATTTTTAAAAAAAAAGCTGGCTCTGGCTGCTGCCGCGGCCTCCGCAGCAAAATGGAGTGTCCCGCGGGGCCCCCTCTCCTCGCTGAGCCTCTCTGCAAGGGCTTTCAGATTCGCGAAGGGAGAGTGTCTGTCTCCCTCGCATCTCTGTTAAGCCCGCAGGGGCTAATGGGAAATTTCCCATCTGCCCCTTTAGACGCGAGGGGCTGATGGGAAATTTCCCATTAGCCCCTGCGGGCTTAACAGAGACGCGAGGGAAACACTCTCCCTTCGCGAATCTGAAAGCCCTTGCAGAGAGGCTCAGCGAGGAGAGGGGGCCCCGCGGGACACTCAATTCTGCCGCGGCGGCAGCAGCCAGAGCCAGGTTTTTTTTAAATTTAAATTTGCCATAAGCCTGGGGGGGGGGGTGTTCAGACTGGTGCTGGGCGGGGTGTTCAGACTGGTGCTGGGCTGGGGGGGTGTTAAGACTGGTAATGGGCTATGGGGGGATTAGGACTGGTAATGGGCTATGGGGGGGGGGGCTAGGACAGGACTTGGGCTGATGGGGAGGGGTTAGGACTTGAGGTGGGCTGATGTGGTTAGGACTGGTAATGGGCTGTGGGCTGATGGGGAAGGGAGTTAGGACTGGCAGTGGGCTATGGGGGGCTGACTGGAAATGGGCTGATGGGGTTAAGACTGGAAGTGGGCTGATGGGGGGGTTAGGACTGGTAATGGGTTATAAGGGGGGCTTAAACTGAAAATGGGGTGATGGGGGGTTAGGACTGGAAGTGGGTTGATGGGGGGCTAGGACTGGTACTGGAAATGGGCTGTTGGGGGGAGCTAAGATTGGAAATGGGCTGTGGTGGGGGCTTGAATTGAAATGGACTCATGGAGGGGCTAAAACTGGAAGTAGGCTCATGGGGGGGGGGGCTTGGACTGGAACTGGGCTGAGTGGAGGGGAGCTAGGATTTGACATGGGCTGATGGTGGGGCTAGGAAATGACTAGAAATGGGCTGATGGGGGGCTAGGATTGGAAATGAGCTGATGAAGGGACTCGGACTGGAAATGGATGGGAGAGCTAGGACTGGAAATGGGCTGATGGGGGGCTAGGACTGGAAATGGGCTGATGCAGGGACTAGAAGGGAATGGATGCTGGGTGAGGCTGGAACTAGAAGGGAGCTGATGTTGGGGGAGGATTAGAATGGGATGGGGCTGGGAGAGTAAAATGGAGGGGAAAAATATTTTGTGTGGGAGGGATGAAAAAAAATCTACAATTGGCCGGTTATTGGGAGAGTAAGTGGGGATTGAGGATGGAGGGGTAAAATTTGTGTGGATGAAATAGGAATGAGGAAAGAGCAAAAAGGAGAAAGATTAGTATGTTAAAGCAGATGTAGAGAGTATGGAAAAAAAAACTAGAAGAGAGAAGAAAGGACAAATGGACAGCAGACGATGGAGAGTTAGCAGAAAACATGAAGAAACCAGAAGAAAGTGGCTGGAGCAATTGCAACTGAAAAAAAATGCACAAAAAGGTAGAAAGATATCTCTTTATTTTGAATTTATTAACTGGAATATGAAAGCTCTGGGAAATGTGCATCATTAACGTCTGCGCTTTGTTTGGTACAAGAGGAAATTAATTTATAGTTTTATTTCTACAGTGTTGTACATTCCAAGTTTGGCTTTTGGGGTTCCCAGTTTAATTATTGCCTTCCTGTTTCTAAATTGTGATTCCTTGTTTGATGATGGTCTATGTTCTACATGTGTAACTGAGCTGAGGTATTCTGTTTATGTAATTCCTATTTGACATTGCCACTTGTTCTCTTTCCCCAGTATTCTCTGAAATGTATTGGTTTAATATTTGCAGTGTTGCCTTTTGATAGGTAGGGTATGGTGCTTTGTGAGTCCTGGTAATGCTGTCAGGATATGGCGGGTTTGCTATGGGTTCTAAATGGGCAGCGTTTGTAGTAGTTCCTAATGTGCCTGGCGGTTGGCACTGGATTATAGTAATGTAGAAATCTTTTAGTCTTTCTTTATCCATACACTCATTAAGAGACATGTTTACTAAAAGTTAGTGTATGGTAACATTATGCAAATATTTATGCAAATAAAGCCACTTATGCAAATGAGGCCCCGCACCGAGTCTCCGCACATGGCCCCGCACCCCTCTTGGGCCACCCCTGCATTGATGTGTGGCATCTGAAAAAGGTGATCCTAAAAGGAGGTTTTCTGAGGATTGCCACCATTGGAGAGACAAGATTAGACGAGTAGAAACCATTATTTTGTCTCCCAAGGCGACCCGATGCCCAAGACAACTGGGAAGCCAGTGTTCATTGAGCTGCACACATATGTAGATGAGCATATGGAACATGCACTGTTGCTACTATATGACCCAGAAACTGTAGCACTTCTCAAGTAGTGAGAAAATTCTTGAGGCATGCCTGAGATGTTAACTTGAGTCGAGTGCAGCAGAGTTGGGGCAGAAATACCCTTGATTGGTGGGTGTCTATGAGAGCCCCTATGAACTCTAGAGTGAGAGGGAACGAGGTGGGACTTAGGAAGATTTATTACAAATCCCAAGTGTTGCAGCACTTGCATGGTGCACAAGAGGGAAAGACTGGCCTCTAGAGAGGTATTTGCTCGAATGAGCCAGTTGTCTAAGTAAGGGAAGACAAATATCTCTAGAGTCCTTAGGAATGCAGCTAACTTGTGAACTTGTGAAGACTCTTGGGGCAGAGGCAAGGCCAAAAAGGCAGGACTCTGAATTGATAATGTCTCCCTTGAAAGATGAAGCACAGGAACTTTCTGTGCTGTGAGTGAATCAGTATGTATGTGAGTATATGCTTCCTTTAGATCTAAAGAACAGAGCCAATCCCAACTCTGGAGATAGGAGTCCTTCTCCCCTAGGGAGATCATTTTGAATGGCGCCCGTAGCAGGTACTTTTTCAGTTCTCTGAAATCCAGAATGGGCATGTACCCTCCTGTTTTCTTTGGAATGAGGGAAGTATGGCGAATAAAAGTCCATTCCCTGCTGGGATGGTGGAACCTCCTTTATTGCACCCCAAGAGAGAAGGGAGGTGAGCTCTTGCAACAGAGCAGTGAGAGGAAGCTGAGAGCGGAACTCAGTCCAGGGGTAGACTTCATAGATGAAGCTCGTACCCCACCTGTACTATGGACAGTGTCCACTACTCTGATGTGATAAGATGCTAAAAGGAGAGGAGCCTGGCAGAAAGACAGCAGTTTCTATAGTAACCTGGATAGAGAAGGTAAAGTCCCATCTCCTATATTTAAGGCTGTTTTAAAAGATCCCAATTGTTACCCTGAGTCATTCAAGCCAAGAACTGAAGGGGGAAACATTATTGACTGGGAGAAAAACTCAGTGTTGGCTGACAACGGTTTGTGAGGAACTGAACAGGCTGAATTGCTCCTTCAGGACTTTAAAGAGTTCTTAGAATTGAAAGCAGGCAGACAGTCAAAGCTGAATGAGGACAATAGTTCTGTGCAGTCAGAAGATTTTATGCAAGTGGAAAATGCCTTACCTTTGATAAACTCTGACGATAATAGCATGGACTGTTCAATATGCTGTAAGGAAATAGCAGTATAACAAAGCTTGCCTGTACCTTGTATGAAAAGAATACAACGTGGCAGTTTCTGCTGCCGTGCTCTGAAAACCTAATTGTTTGCACCTGAGTTTGAGTTCACACTGTGAAGGGAACAGTGCTTGCATGAGGCTGCAATATATGTAAGTCACCTCTTGAGGCAGAGCTGAGGTAAGCTCCATAGAAAAGCTGATCTCACTTTACGTTGTCTTATATTCCTGAGTTTCTTCTGTTACCATTTAAAGCACCATTTATGTTCATGTATCTGAATTTTGATGCGCTGGAGGAATCTCCCCAACACGAATAAAATATTCTTGCAAAGCCTTACCGTCTCTGGCGCAACTACATTTATCAGTGAGAGAAAGGAGAACAAAACTACATCTCCCATCATGCCAAGGGAATAGTTTTAATCCATTCCTCACGGGACAATAGGCCACTCCTGTCCTTTAGCCCTAGGGCGGGGGCAGGAGCGTCGCAGTGCTTGGAAGACAACTAGCTCTGGCCCCAAGGCAGCAGTCTGCCTGTATTCAGCGCTTTATACTGCTACAATCAGATTTTCAGGGGTTACTGGACAGAGGAGAGAGCTGTGCTGCACTTCCAGCTCATCCTGCTAGATTAGTCCAGACACATGGGTAGCATTTCCCCTGCCAGCAGATGATAGAGACAGAAAATATTAGCAGTTTCCTGTGACATAACTGGTACTTGTGCTGGTGAAGCTTGGGGGACTGGGGGACTCTCCAGTATGTCTCTGCTTCCAGCAGATGGTGGTTACTGGACTGGTGCAGCTTTGGTGAGCTTAGGCTCCTGGTCCTGCAGGGTACCTTTCTGGTCAAGCCAGGGCATCTGTGCATACCCTTCTGGGGATTTTGTCAGGGGGTTGGGGAGGGATTGGGCTTCTAGACCACCTTTACTGGGTGGTTGAGCTGAGACATGGTTATGATGAGGAGGTGCCTGGTAAGGCTACTCTAGGAGAGCTAGTGCCTAAGCCCTCTGCTCCCCACCCCCATACAAAAACAAAAAAAGAAGAGATTAAAAGGAGAGTGAAACAGGAGGGGGGTGGGTGGCAGCATTTTCTTCTGCTTGTGTTTCAGGATCAGATTTGTATAGATACTCAGGGAGGAGTGGCCTAGTGGTTGGGACACGTTACCTCAGGCTGGAAGGTCAGGGGTTCAAATCCCACCAGAGGACAGCAACCTTGGGCTGGAAGGACTGGGGTTTCTAGTCCCACAGGTGCTCCTTGTGGTCTTGAGCAAGCCACTTAACTATTTTTTTTTACAGGGAACATGGACAATGGAGGGTTATCTCCAAGTTATAATACCCTGTTCAATGTAATTTCAGTTTCAATGTAAACCACTTTGATATCATGAAAGGCAGTATATAAGAAATGTTAAATAGCATGGGGATTACCAGGCTGTATTTGGTACTCACACTTGGAGGATTAGGTCTTCAGGGGTCGCCAGGTAGTGTTCGGATTCTGAGGGCTTATTTTCCCCATTTGATATCCTTTTTAGTATTTCCCTATATCGACATGCCCTAATTTATTTGTTGTTTTGTCTTGAATAGATTGTAAGCGCTGTGGAACAGGAACTGCCTCTCACCTGTACATGAACAGTGCCATGTATGCCTGGTAGCACTACAGAAATATGTAGCAGTAGATTGTACTCCGTGCTCATGTTTGCCTTCCAGGGGGACTGGGCTTGAGGTGGTGGCAGCACCCCTCAGGGCAGTACACACTGCTCATGCTTGTGTGAGCAGTATTTTCTTTTAGCTAGCTCATTCTCTGGCCTAGATATTTTTAGCTGATGAAGTTTTCAATCAAAATGCCTGAGCCAGACCAGAACTTCCTGAAACTCTGCCACTTTGAGCTATACCTCGCTTTGTCTGCCAACTTGCTGGTGGGGAGCATCAAGTCCTCACATCCCCTTCCTGTGTTTAAAGGATTCTGGTTGCCTCTGCAATGAATGCAGGAGGTAGGGAGGTGTATAGCTGTCTCAACCACACAAGGCCTATGCTCGTTTATAGCCATCTATCCTGGTCTTGCAACATAGGACAGGAAAAGGAGGGATGTGTTGGGGGAAAATGGCCTCTCTGGTTTGAATGGATGCCAATATATGATATGATGTACATCCCTTGGTACGTTATGTAGCATTTGCTAAAAAGGCACATCCCAAGGGTTTAGGCACTTGTACCAACTGCTTTCTCTAGCCCAAGACCAGATGGCATGCTAGAGAAGAGAGAGAGTCTTCCTGAGCTGTGAGTATGCAGAGGTGGGCTGAGCTCAGGCCCTTGTTAACTGCTGTGCAGGATTAGAGCATAGGCCTGAAGCCTTGGGCTCCCCTACCCTCCCAGCTCCCGTGCTTGAATGGGTTTTCTTGTGCTATGGTTTAGTGCAAGACAGTGTATAAAGGCCATAGGAGGCAGAGTAAGTTCCAGCACGAGGTTTCTTTGCCAGAATGACAGCTGCTCTGTGCTATCTTGAAACAGTTGAGGTTAAAGCAGTGGTTAGACTGGAAGTACCATAAAGCCAGACCCAGCTGCTCAAGCTTGTGCATTAAGTATGTTTTTCTTACTGCCAGGTCACTGCTTCTAGTGCCTCAGCTATGCTAGCTTTTGCTCTAAGGCATGACACTGTGTCGGTAAAGAAAAACTTTGTACAAGGCTTAAAACTGTGTCATTCAGTCTAAAGCAGGGGTGGGACACATCACATCAGTCAGGTTTGACATCAGCACATGAACATGCCTGCACTGCTTCAGATGCATGCAAAACTCTTGTGCGCCTTCATAGGAGTTATTGTAAACCGCGCTGATGTCAAATAGCACAGTACAGAAAAAGCTAGAAATTACTAAAATAAATCCTAAAAACCCAACACCTCTAGGACATTATGCAAAGCGCTTTATACAGTAAGGCACAGGTGCTGCAGATACATGTGCCTTAGAAGAAAAATCTCTTCTCATACTCCAGTACTATCTGTATGGTAACCGGAAGCTGTTCTACCCAGCTCGAGCTGAACCCCTTTTCATTAGCATAGAAAGAGGTGATCCTGTCCCATGAACGCATGTATGGTGCTGTTTTAAATGACTTGGCTGGCCTCAAGTACTGGTGGGTTTGACTCTTACCCATTAAATTTCTTTCAAATGGGTTAAGTCCACAGTACTCAGTAAGTCCCCTCCTCAGAATAGTGCTCTAAAAATGACTCATCTGCTCTGCCTGGCTACATTCACAGCCATCCTCCTTTCAGCAGGAGAGAAAACTAAGCACGGGGCTGCTGAAGTGTAAGGGTCAGTGGGAAACACATGGCAGAACGGCGGTAGGTGCAGAGGCTGCCTGGCTAAACTCACAGCCATCCACCTTTCAGTGGCAGAGAAAACTACACCCAGGGCTGATGAAGTGTAAGGTGCTGGGGAAAACACACAGAGGTGTTAGGTGCAGAGTCTGCCTAGCTTTTGTCTGGCCGTAGGAGCTGCTTTGAAATCTGCCTCATTTGTCCAGGTGAGTGGGGGGGGGGGGGGGGGGAAGACTGCACTATGGGTCCCTTTGTGCTTGCTGGTGCCAGTTTTATTATGGGAACAACTAAATGAAGAAACCCCAGAATGCTCTCTACAAATTCTGATTGTGCGATTTCTTGGCCAGAAAAACTACATCTGCCTGCTACACAAAGATGCAACTCTGAATACAAACAGCCGGGGATGGCCTATCCATGTGATTAGCAGGGATCACATTTCACTCATCGGCTGTTACAGTTAACTTGATATACCACCTATAGCCATGGCAACGAGGTAGTTAAAGTATAACACTGAACATAACACAAGAGGAAAAAAAAAAAAATTAACCAAGAGAAGACAAAGGACAAGGAGAAGAAAGGGAAGGAGGGCCTAGGTTACAATTTTTGAACGAGCGTTACAAAGAAGACATGAGGGGACGGAAAAGGACAGAGGCAAACCAATAGGTGGTACTGCTCCCGCTGTGGCCAGATGAGACATAAGAAATCATAAGTTACTGAACAGAGCACATAACCCCCCTCTCTCCCCCCCCCCCCCGACAGATAAATGCAGACTACACTTTTCCCCACTCCCATTCCCAAACTATTGAGCACCTCCCCCTTCTCCAGAAAATGGGTCATTTTATATACAAAAAGCCTCAAAGTGGATGAAATAGGCTTAGCTTAATTTAGGTTTATGCTACAGAAATAAAGGGCATCACCTCCTCTTTCTAAAATAGCAGAAGTTAAAGTGCAATCGTATACAGCAGCCCTAGAGCTGCTGTAAGGGACCAGCCAACTTTGGCCAATATGCATGCAAAATACAGCACTCTATGTTAAATAAATAAGCCTACATTAAAACATTTCTTATATACTGCCTTTCATATCAAGGCGGTTTACACTGAACAGGGGCATTATAACTTGGAGATAACTATTTTACAGGGAACATGGGCAATGGAGGGTTAAGTGGCTTGCCCAGGACCACAAGGAGCACCTGTGGGACTAGAAACCCCAGTCCTTCCAGCCCAAGCTTGCTGTCTAGTGGAATTTGAACCCCTGACCTTCTGGCCTGAGGTACCTTGCCCCAACCACTAGGCCACTCTTCCCTCAGATAGTTGCTCACCCTTCCCACCAGATGAAAGCATGTGTCATGCAATTAACACATGCACAGGTAGGCTGTTCTCTATTTTGAGCTTAAATGCTGGTAGTTTAGTTTTTTTCTTAGCTCCTAAAATAAGCCCCACAAGTGGTTACACTGCCTGCCCAGCCCTTGCTAGCAGCTGCGGAAGGCGGGTTTCCTGGAGCTCACCACTCCTGCATCTACAGTACCAGCCAAAGATTGCTCTTACTCTGGGCAGACAGGAACCAGTGTCAGAGCATGATGGAGTATTTCCACCATTATTAAGATGCCTGGAGGTTTAGGTCCCAGTACTGAGAGCAATACCTACAGTTAGCTGAGCTGCTAACCGTGTTAAGCTGCTATGGCTGGTGCTGCCACTATACAGCCCAGTGCTAGTTGACTGGGGGTGTTTTTAGGAGTAGTAAGTACCTAGTGGTAACCAGGCAGCAGTAATATTCAGTCACTACCCAGTTATGACAAAGCAGCAAAAGACTTAAGCACACTAAAGGCTAAGCCTAACATTTACCACTGCTGCCAGGTCAGCTATGCCCTCTGGCCACCCTAGTCAGTGCTGGCAGCCAGATCCGTGTTTCAGTAGTAACAGCTAGCAGCCGCAGCCGCTGCCACCACCACCACGTAATATTAGGCCTTTAATTTAAGTTTCTGAAATCCAAGGCTCAGTTACCCATTGCTTTTGAATAACTAAGGTGCTCTCAGTGGCGTTTTGCTGACAAAGTGTCTGACTCCCGTTCCTGCTGAACTGAGCCAGTTTAAAGCAAAGCAACTGCCTTTCAGTTCAGTAGGCACGGGAGGCAGAGCCCAGGCAGGGGACCCACTCCCCCATTCTAACAGAAGAGGCACCGAGAACAGGTCTGGATCGCAATGGGCTCTGCCCTCCTCCCTGCTGGTCTCCACCAGAGCTCCTGGGGTTTCTCTAGAAGAGATGTGCGAGAGACCCACATCTGCGGAACTTAGCCACTGTGAACATGACACAAATTGCACTGTTCACGTGTGAACTAAGTCCTGCAGCCCAGAGCCATAAGCAGAAAAGGCAGGGACCACTGCACCTGTGCTTGAAAAGGACAGACTCCAGCACACAGGCCCAATGCAGAGATGATGGGGAAAGAAGGTCTCCTGAAGATACGGCTCTCCTGAGGTCACACAGTGGGCACCAGAGTTGTTTCTGTCTTGCTATGGCTCCTGTAGGAGGCCACCCCTGCCGCCCTACAGGGTGCTGCTTGCAGGCAGTTGGAAATCCCTGGCAATGTGATCTTCAATATTCAACCAAATCCCATCACCAGGAACCCCAGCAGCCTGCAGCATGAGCAAGGGCCCAGAGGATGATAGAGCGGCACGAGGAACCTCCATTCTCCTTGGGTGGAAGGGTAGAGTAGAGTATCTGCAACACAGAAAAGAAGAAGAAAGTTAGTATGGTGTCACCTCTATTGCACAGTCCATGACACAGGTAGCGAGGGGGGGGGGGGGCACAGAGCTCCCAATGACACATAGCCCTGAGGCACATGCTAGAAGACAAACTGGTGAGACTCCCTCGCTCTGAGCTCTTCCACACTGTAACCAGAGTTCCTACTGAAGCCATTCTGGGGTCACTGATTTTGTAAGGCAGCAAATCACTGGCTCAGCCTTCAAGACTGGGCATTAACCAACACACCACTTCTCTGGTAGGACTGTGCTTTAATCTTACAGCCTTCTTTCTTTTTAAGTTGTCCCACTGAAGCCACCCAGCTAAATAGGCTGGAGAAGATGAGTGCTGCTGCATTCATGCACCCTTGGCACCGCTGCCCACCCCCACAGGCAGCAGCACTGCTATTTAAAACAAAACCAAACATGGCCCATGTGAGATTTCCAGTTAATGCAAGGACCCCATGACAGAAAATAATTCTGTTCCTAAGAGCTAAGCTGTTACCCTCCCTGATTTTCCAGGCTTCTGCCCTCTGACGAGAGAAGAGGAGCTTGCCAAGCCTTAAGAACATAACATAAGATATGCCATACTGGGCCAGACCAAGGTCCATCAAGCCCAGTATCCTGTTTCCAACAGTGGCCAATCTAGGTCATACGTACCTAGCAGTTTCCCCAAAAGACACAGGTTCTGCAATGCTTGTACTAGGTCAAGCATTGATATCCTGGGTCCCTTCTTAATAATGGTATATGGACATTTCCTCCAGGAACTTGTCCAAACCTTTTTTAAACCCAGCTACACTAACAGCCTTTACTACATCCTCCGGTAACAAATTCCAGAGTTTGATTACACCTTGAGTGAAAAAATATTTTCTTTTATTAGTCTTAAATAGTTTATCCTGTAGCTTCATTGCATGTCACCTACTCTTTCTATATTCTGATAACGTAAACAATCGATCTACATTTACCCGTTCCTTGGATTGGGAGCAGTGCTGCCTGCAGCCCCTGGGACACGTGGAGTGAAGAAGAGCACAAGGTGCTAGAGGATGCTTCAATTCATAGTAGTTCCTAGAAACCAGGGCAAAGAAATAGAGAGGTTTCCAGGCAGGGCTACTGGTGCAGTTGATTTAATCCCTGCCTGCCCCTCCAAGCCATCTTCTCTCCTGCCTTGTGCACTCATCCTGAGAGAAAAATGGGGTGTTGCTGAACACTCAGTCACTCAAGATGAGGCTGGTGCTTTGACATCTTAAGACAAAGTCAGTGTGGCAGGAATCAATGACCTCTGCATAGCTGCAATATCACATCAATTTTCCTGCTTCCAGTAGTAGCCCCTGCAGAGGTCTGGAAAAGGTTTGTTACAAGCAGCGAAGTAGCTGAAGAAAGGGAGGGGGACACAGCCACTTTAGATCTCTGCCGTAAGCAGGAGAATCAGAAGTCAGATGCGTCTGGTACTACAGAATCTCCTCTAACAGGATAGGGTCTAGCCTGCCCCTGAGCGTAGGAGGGAGGGACCTACTGTCTTATTTCCTTCCTCCCTCCCGTCTACAGGGATTAGAAGAGTACAAGAAACAGCTATTTGATGAAAGACAGCAGCCGAGGTGGGGGGTGTCCCACTATTTTTCTCACTCCTAAACAAGGATAGGGAAAGTGGCTTCAGGAAGGCATCCCCCTCTCCCCCCCCCCCCATACACTGATAGCATGACTAGACCACAGGGCTTGACTACCCAAAAACATCCCCTCAACATTAGAAGAGCAGCACATGCAAAGAGTCATGCAGTAGCCGCCTGCTCCATGCATTAGGGCTGCTGCAGCATTGCAAGGTGAAAGTTCAACCCCTTCCTGCAGTTCTATGAAGGACCCAGCACCAGAGAGACTCAGGCATAGCATCTCTCACTTCAGAGCCTGCAGGAATACTAAACCTCCATCGATCCAAGTTGAAATGCCAGCCTCCTCCTACTAGTGGCAACTGCAGTAAGAGATCAGGATACGGTGCACTAGCCTCTGACAGGCACCCTGCTCTGCTTGGTAGATTTGTGTCACTGTTAACCCCTGGGCAGAGGCTTCAGGCAACTAGAAGGCAGACATTGGTCCAAGAGCTCCAACAGCAAGTAAAGTTTCGGATATGAAAAGACTAAAGACTTAGGTTTACCTGAATCACTGGGCTCTGAAGTGTCACATTGTAAAGGCACTTCCTTGAGTCAGTTCTGGCCCCTGCTTACAGGGCTCTGTGCTCTGGCGAGCCAATGGCTGTAGTACAGATCCTAAGGGAAGCTCTAGCACCAGACTACCAAGTGATAGCCCACTTTCTTTACTGGCCACCTAAAAATGCTCCCTCCCTAGTCCTGAATGTAAGATAGTAACAGAGTAAATGACGGCAGATAAAGACCAGTATGGTCCATCTAGTCTGCCCAGTACCATGTCAAGAGTAGGTGCACCTGCCGCTCTGTGCAGATCATCCCTCCCCATGTCTTTGTTTAGGGGTGAACCCACCACTCCATGTAGAACACCCCTATTTGTTGAGGAATTAGATGGTTCAGTTTATTTCAATATTTTTTTTGTTGCTGTAAAGGGATCCACTGTGTCTGTCCCATGCCATTTTGAATTCTATCACTGTATTTGCCCCCACCACTTCCATCGGGAGGGCATTCCAAGCATCCACCACTCTTTCAGTGAAAAAGTATTTCCTGACATTGCCTTTCAATTTACCCCCTTGCGGCTTTGTGTTACGCCCGCTAGTTTTGCATCTTCTCCATACCTCCTGTGTCATGTCTGACAGCATCTTTTCCTCCTCCCCCCCTCTCGGGAGCAGCAGTCATCTCCTGGGCAGCATTAATCCATATCCCATCCATACTCTAACACAAGAGTACCACAGCAGATGTGCACAACATACAAGGTCTTACACTAACGCCTCACTGTATGTAGATACATTTCCTACATCTGCAATGCAGAGCTCTGTAAAGTGTACCTGGCTGCAGGGTACCAGGATAGGGAAGCCATTACTCCCAGTACATGTTTCAAAAGCTAGAAGAAAATAGACCTCCACCTATGAGCCCACCTTCCTGGGAAATGTTCTCAGCAAGCAAATAACCTGAAGCCAGGGCCGTTTGGTTAGTTACACTAAAAGGCCATTTTCCTGGGCAAATAGAAAAACTTAGAGTTTTTCCATCTGTGCAGAGGTAGCAGCTCTGTACTTCATCCCTTCTACCCAATCAGGAGGACCATAGGCCACAGTGTCATGACTCCACAAAAAAGCTTGTCCAAACAAGGCATCAGCAACTAGAGAGGGTGGGGGAGATTCATTAGGTCCCTTCCTATCAAAAAGGGCTTCCACTGCCCTGGACATATTTCATACCCAAAATTCTCACCATTAACAACTTGTACAAGCTGACACTGATGTCTGCTCTTGCCCCAGCACCTAAGGCCACTTGTTCACCCTCCCAGTTGTACACTGGGCTTTGCAGCAGCTATGGTTCTAAGTGTTCTCCAGCGACTCTGAGAAAGGGTATCAAACCATGGTGTGAAAGTATACCCATGATAGGAAACACTAAAGTGATGGAAGCAAAGACTCCGAACAGACTCTAGCTAAGCCTGGTCCATCTTACTTCTGTCATGAAGTAATACCACTGTATAAAGGGGCACAAAAGCACATAGCAGCCCTGTACCACTCCCCATCACACACAGCACCCAACAGGGTGTAGGTCCCATTAGAGCATCTAGAAGGTGACGCTCCCAGCACTATGTCCAGTATGCACACAAGCCCATCACACATATCCATAGTGTACAGGGTACTTACAACCCCCAGTGTATGCACTGACAGGATGCCGGCTCCTATCACCACAACCAGTATGCATACCAACACTCCCATCACTATGACTAGTGCTGCTACAGGGTTATGGGACAGTAGATGTTAGAGCAGCAGGATTCCACTCATTCCCTTCAAACATGACCCATTTGCTGTTCTGTCCCTCCAGGCAACTGGTGCAGTCGCTGCCACAGAGCTAAACGTTTGTCAACTTAATGTGGAAGTATTCACAAGTTTCAGTTCTGACCATCAATAACTACCCCATACCTAATATCACACTGAATAACTCCCCTCCCTACATACATCTGTCTGTATTGTCAATTCAAAAAGTTGTAGTTTATCAATTTTAGCAAGATAGTGGTGAAGAGAAAAAAATGCTGACATTCCTATTTTTTAGTAGGAAGGATCCACCAGTCTCCAATTTTGGCAATTTAGTAGCCATAAACACTCCTTTAATGTTCATTCCTATTGGGTAAAGAAAAGGTCAGAGACATTCTAGAAAAAACAGAGGATAAAGCACCAAACCTCAGCAAAACTGGGCAGGGAGAAGACTAAAGTTACAGAAGAAGTTTGAGCGAGAAAAGCCCTGTCCCCAGAGTGGTGCACATCCCCTGAACACACAATAATCCCTCACCCACTTGTTTTTGCAATGATGGTTTGTAGGCACCTTGCATGGTGTGTCATATGTAGTAGTCATGTTGCCATGAGGTGGTGAATTTTTAAATTCTGGAAAAGCAGAATTCAAGCTTTTATTAAGTTAAGTAACCTCTCTATCACCTCTTGACTAACACGTGGTGCCACAGTCAGGCAAAGGATTGAGTATTGCTCTCCTAACCTGCCATCACCTGTACAGTTTTCTGAATTCCAGGATAATTTTACATCCACCTGGAGTGGAGAAAGGGACATAAATGCTTGTCTCAGGCATGGGAGAGGAGAGCAAGGAAGTCAGACCTCTCCCAGCCTCTGTACTGATCCACTGACACCCACCCCAGCAGAAAGATATGGCTTATCCAGTTGGTCTATCCAGGCCAAGGGGCTGATGCAGAGAACTGTGCGCTGGCTCTAACATGTGACTTAACAGGCATGTAGGAATTCTTGCATCCAATGCAATGAAGAAATAATAGGCAAGTGTGTGAAAGCCATAGAAACCCATGCACCTCAAGCAAATGTGAGCAGCAGAATCACTGTTCCACAAAGAGATTGTACTGGGGCCAAGAGGAGGACATGCACATCTGGAATAATAGGAGTGCATCATGAAGATATCTACAGTTGAATACTTGCTAAGCCTTCTGCACTTTATTACACTGTAGAGCTCAGCTGTAGCAGGGTCAATCAGACCAAGGGGACACCCCACCAAGCCAGGCAATCCGAACCCAATCAGGAAGGCCATTCCTGGGAAGAAATGCATGTGTACGACCACTCCTTTTCCGCTTACAGAGAGATAAACCTCAAGGTTCTTCTAACTGCTGTGATTTAGGATGAAGCTGTCAGAAATACCCATGGAAAAAAAAAATAGATTTGGAAGAAATTCTGCTAGACACCACATAATAATTAAGACTTTAGTTAACATTTTGCCGAGTTCCTTACATTAGAAGGGTTAGAAGCATGGAGAACTGAGGCCATCTTACAGATCTTGGACATTTAAATGGAAATCAGGCAGACGTTTTAAATCAAATGTAAATTCCTAAGCACATTATGGGCCTATTCATGCTGTTATGAGGGAAACCAGAAAGCGTAGTTACTCACCTGTAACAGGTGTTCTCCAGGAGCAGCAGGAATCAGTCCTCACTTATGGGTGACGTCGGCGCCGACGGAGCCCTCGCGGAGCAATTTTCCCCAGCTTTCAAAGAAAGCCTTTGGGAATTGCAGCGCGCATGCGCGGTCGTCTTCCCGCCCGAGGGTGCCATCTTAGCCAGTCAGATGACATAGCTAAAAAAGACAGCATAAAAAAATTTGCAAAAAGAACATAAGCAGACGATTGCAACTCCAAGGGGAGGAGGGAGGGTAGTGAGGACTGATTCCTGCTGCTCCTGGAGAACACCTGTTACAGGTGAGTAACTACGCTTTCTCCAGGACCAAGCAGGAAGTCAGTCCTCACTTATGGGACTCCCAAGCTCAAGGCTACCGGAGACCCTAAGCACAAAAATGAGCTCCCTCTAGCTCAGCAGCACAGAAGGATAGAATCTTCGCTGAAATATCACCCACCGGTAGCCCACATCCGGGATGGAGGGTAGGAGTTGCTCAGACCTCAAAGAGATTACGGAGGACTGCCTGTCCGAAAGCACTGTCCCTACGGGACTCCCTCTCGAGACAGTAATGGACCGCAAAAGTCTGGCTCGAAGACCAAGTAGCGGCCCGGCAGATGTCTGCCAGCGGAACAGAGCGGAGGTAAGCCACTGACGTGGCCTTTGCCCGAACACAATGAGCCGTGACTCGACTTTCTAAGGAGAGTCCGGCTGCCCCATAAGCCCAAGAGATACAGTCCGCAACCCAGATGGACAGAGTACGCTTGGAGACCGGGAGCCCCAATCTATTGGGGTCAAAAGACACAAAAAGCTGAGCAGCTTTACGGTGCTCCCGCGTACGGTCAAGGTAGAAGTTCAGAGCCCTTCTACAGTCCAGGGTATGGAGGACCGTCTCAGCTCGGCTGGAGTGTGGTCTGGGAAAGAAGGTTGGAAGTACCACCTCCTGATTGATGTGAAAAGGGGAGACCACTTTAGGCAGAAATTTCGGATGAGTCCGTAGGACCACCCTATTCTTGTAGAACCTAGTGTAAGGGGGATCAGACACGAGGGCCTGCAATTCACTTACGCGTCTAGCGGAAGTGAGGGCTATCAAGAACAGTGTTTTCCAAGACAGAAAACGGAGAGAACAGGTAGCCATAGGTTCAAAAGGCGGACAGGTTATCCGCTGCAACACCACATTCAGGTCCCAGTCAGGCGCTGGCGGGCGCAGAGGTGGTTTAAGTAGAAGGAGACCTCGGAGAAACCTCGCTACGAGAGGGTCATTGGAGAGAGGTCTGCCGTCCACCGGCACATGATGTGCTGAAAGAGCACTGAGGTGAACTTTGACGGAGTTGGACTTAAGTCCCAGATTAGAGAGGTGCAGCAAGTACTGCAAGATCACCGACACCGGGCAGGAGAAGGGATCCTGAGACTGTTGGGTACACCAGACTGCAAAGCGACGCCATTTAAGGGCGTAGCATTTGCGGGTAGAAGGCCGTCGCGAAGCCAAGACGACCTCCTCCACCTCCGCCGGCAGGAGAAGGGGAGCAAGGACTACCCTCTCAGCAGCCAGGCCATGAGGTTGAGAGACCTGAGGTTGGGGTGCAGGAGGGACCCCTGATCCTGAGTGAGGAGATCCGGTTGTACCCCAGAGGGATGGGATCCTCCACCGCCAGTTGCAGCAGGAGCGGAAACCACGGCTGTCTGGGCCAGCGAGGGGCCACCAGGATCATGAAGGCTTTGTCTCGGAGAACCTTGAAAAGAGTCCGAGAGACTAGCGGGATGGGAGGGAAAGCATACAGAAGGCTCCCCGACCATGAGATCAGAAAGGCGTCCGCCGCAACCCGAAGGGGGTGCGGCTGACGAGAGCAGAAGCGAGGAAGTTGCCGGTTGAGAGGACTGGCAAAGAGATCTACCGTGGGGAGACCCCACTTGAGGAAGAGCTTCTGAACTACCAAGGGATCCAGACGCCACTCGTGCGGCTGGAGGACCCTGCTGAGTTTGTCTGCAAGGCAATTTTCTTGGCCCGGGAGATAAACCGCCTTGAGGAGAATGCCGTGACTGACGGCCCAAGAGCAGAGCTTCAGTGCCTCCCGGCAGAGGAGGAAGGAGCCCGTGCCCCCCTGCTTGTTCACGTAGAACATGGCAACTTGATTGTCCGTCTGGACAAGGACGGATTGGTGGGAAGTCAGGTGGGAGAAGGCCTTGAGAGCTAGGCGGATCGCCCTGAGCTCCAGGAAGTTGATCTGCTGAGCACTCCCACGTGGTCCAGAGGCCCTGAGTACGTGCCTCTTGGCAATGTGCTCCCCAGCCCAGGAGGGATGCATCGGTGGTCAGCACCCGGGTCGGCTGAGGTGACTGGAAAGGCATTCCGAATATCAGGTTCGGCTGCCGGAGCCACCACCGGAGAGACGAGAGCAGCGGCTCGGAGACGCGCACTAGGTCTGCCAGGCCGCCTGTGGCTTGTCGCCACTGCTGGCGGAGACACCATTGAGCAGACCGCATATTCAGGCGGGCATTGGGGGTCACATGGACGGTGGAAGCCATATGGCCGAGCAGTCTCAGGAAGCGCCTGGCGGAGACCAGGGGCTGGCTGCGAAAGCGGTCGGCTAGGTCCATGAGCCGTTGAGCCCTGTCGAGCGGTAGGTACGCTCGTGCCCGAGGAGTGTGCAGCCTTGCGCCGATGAACTCGAGATCCTGTGAGGGGAGCAAAGTGGACTTTGCGAAGTTTATAACAAAGCCCAAGTGCTGCAGCAGAGTCACCGTGCGGCACGTGGCGTTGGTGACCTCCTGAGCGGACGCTGCTCTGATGAGCCAGTCGTCGAGGTACGGAAAGACATAGAGGCCGTGAAGCCGGAGATGGGCCGCCACGACCGCGAGACATTTTGTGAAGACTCGCGGTGCGGAGGATAGGCCAAAGGGCAGTACTCTGTACTGGTAATGATTTCCTGCCACCACAAACCTTAGGTATTGGCGGTGGCTTGGGTGGATGAGGATGTGCGTGTAGGCATCCTTTAGATCCAAGGAGCATAGCCAATCTCCCTGCTGGAGGTAGGGCAGAAGGATTCCAAGGGTAAGCATTTTGAACTTCTCCCGCACAAGGAACTTGTTGAGGTTTCGCAAGTCCAGGATGGGTCTGAGGCCCCCTGTTCTCTTTGGTATCAGAAAATACCTTGAATAAAAGCCTTGACCTCTCAGGTGGTGGGGCACCGGTTCCACCGCCTGTTCCTGCAGAAGACCTGCTAACTCCTGAAGGAGCAACTCCCTGTGCAGAGGGGGGCGCGAAGGCTCTCCCGGAAAATAGGAGGGAGGGACCTGATGGAAGTGGAGAAGGTAGCCTTCTCGCACGACCTGAAGTACCCAGGCATCTGCGGTGATGCTGGACCACCTGTGGGCGAAGTGAACCAGCCGGCCTCCGGTGCTTGGAGGAACCAGCGGGGGGGGAGAGGCTATGCTGAGCGAGTCAAAAAACCCCCACCCTGCTGAGCAGGGGCTGGTGGTGCAGGCTTGGGGGCTTGCTGCCTACGGGACCCGTTACCCCCGTCCCTTGGCCTGCTGGCCCTGTTGGGGAGCTGCAGGGGCCTGATAATGGGGGTACTGTTTGTAGGCAGCCGCCTTCCTCGGGTAAAAGGACTTTTTTCCCGAGCCCTTCTTTTCCTGGGAAGGGGCGGAGGTCTTCCTAGAAAGCCTGGTCCTGGTGAGAGTCTCAGTCTCAATTTGTGCAGCCTTTTCCGCCATGGGCTTGCCAAAGAGGTTTTCGCCTCGGCAGGGGACATCGACCAACTTGTCCTGTACCCAGGCTCAAGGTCTGACGACTGAAGCCAAGCCTGTCGGCGGGCACCGATGCCGGCTGCGGCTACTCTAGCCGAGGCCTCAAAGCCATCATAGGCTGCTCGGGACATGAACTTTGAGCATTCCCGAATGCCCGTGGACAAGGCTAGGAACCTCCGCAAGGGCTCCTCGGAGAGACCAGCGGAGAATCCGGCTAGCTCTTTAGCCAGATCCCGGAGATACATGCCCATGTAGAGCTGGTAAGTCTGGACACGACATGCGAGCATAGAGCCCTGGAAGCACTTCTTGCCAAGGCCATCCAGGTTACGGGCCTCCCTTCCAGGAGGCACCGAGGAGTGCATCTTCTGGCTCTTAAGACGATGCATGGCCGATTCCACTACCATGGAATGGTGTGGCAGCTGTGCCTTCTGAAAGCCAGGGCTCTTGCGGACCCGATAGATAGAATCGACCCGCTTGCTCAGGACCGGCGAGGAGGCCGGACTCTCCCACATGCGGAAGAGTAGTCGTTCCAGCATAGGAGGAACCGGCACAGTAAAGTGCTCCCTCGCGGGAGAGTCATACTGGAGGGCGTCGAGCTCTTCGGCTCGAGGCTCCTCCTCGGGATCCGCAGGGAAGGCCAAAGCCTTGGCCATATCCCTAACGAAGTCCGAGAACCGGGCATCCTCCGGGGGGGGGGGACTGCTTCCGAGGCTCGGACCCCGGTGAGTCCGATGGGACACACCGAGTCCGGAAAGAATCAGGTGACTCTTCCTCCTCAGACTCCCAGACCGACTCCGACGAGGACTCGGTGGGGTCGGCCCGGGCAGGGTGCGGCACCAGCCGCCCCGACGTCGAGGGAGTCGGCGTCGGCGACCTCGGTCCCGAACGGGAGGCCGAGGGTGACCTCGACCGAGGATCGACTTGAGTTCTCATGGACTCGAGGATCGGCTCGGTCTCCGGGGTCGACTTGGACGTCGACATCCCGGCGGTCGGGGCAGCGGCGCCAGCGAGGCCAGCGAGCAGTGCCCGCTGCTGGTCCATGAAGGCAGACAGTCTGCTTTCCAAGGCCGTCAACCTGAGTCCAAGCTCAGGTGACCCAGCAGCCCCCGACTCGGGCCCCGACGTCGGCTGTCGCAGAGGCGAGTCCAGAAGGACCACAGGACTTACCCGGGCAGGCATCTCCGACTCCAGGCGAGGTCGCTTCGGGATGTGTTCCTTCTCCAAGGACCCGGGGCGGCTGTCGGGGCTATGCGACCTGGCCCTCGCGGAACCAGGAGCGTCCACCGACGCCGCCCTCGCGGGTTTTTCCTTCCGACGATGGTCCCCGGAGGGAGAACCCCGGTCGGAGGAGCTCCGGCGACGGTCCGAGCTGGAGCCTTTCGACGCGGAGGCCTCCGACGAGGTCCGGGTACGGCTGGGGTCAGCGAAGATTCTCTCACGCTGATGCCGCCGACTCCTCAACGCCTTTGAGGACAGTTTGCTGCAGGGCCCACAGATCAGTTCCTCATGATCCGGGCCCAGGCAGCGGAGGCAAAAGTCGTGTGTGTCGGTTAGTGACATATTTCGGTCACACCGACCACACCGCTTAAACCCACTGGCAGCCATCGGGGGAAAAAGGGCCCCTGCGAGGTCAAAGGACCGGGCTGCCAGGGAAACCGAAAACGAAAGCTGACTAAGTCAGAAAAACCGAAAAAAGTAAGCGGACTCGAGACCGGCGTCGCGAGTCCGGGCTCGAACCGAAAGAAAAAAGGATAAAACAAAGAAGAAAATCAACTTTTTCGCGGGGACAAGACGGGGACGTCTGTAGGGCTCCGCGGAAAAAAGAAGACTGGCTAAGATGGCACCCTCGGGCGGGAAGACGACCGCGCATGCGCGCTGCAATTCCCAAAGGCTTTCTTTGAAAGCTGGGGAAAATTGCTCCGCGAGGGCTCCGTCGGCGCCGACGTCACCCATAAGTGAGGACTGACTTCCTGCTTGGTCCTGGAGAACCTAGTATTTAAAAGTCTCTACAGGGTGGTGGTGCAGCAGCAGATGTCTGCAAATCCATGCTACAGGACTGGCATGTCCCAGAATTCAGTATCTTTTCCGAGTGAGCTGCTGTGAAGGAGGAAGTCCATGTTTCCAACCCTAGGAGCGTCCCACAAACAGACAAAAGGCGATGACTGATGTTCTAAAGGTCACACTAGCCTAGGGGCGAGTCTGGGTGTGGACGAAGAAATATTCAGATTAGTGTCACTATGAGATGAAAGGCCCATCCTCCTCCTGTGCACACCTAAGCTTTCAGAAAAGTGCTGGATATGATGGGCAGACAGAAGACGGAAATGTTCTCCGAAACCAAATCTTTTAGATAAGGAATTTCCATTTGCACAGCCCTCCATTAACCTTCTGTCTCATCAGCTGGACGCACACAATGTGCATCATTCTGCCTCTGTCTAGAATATCTGTCACCTACACCTACTGAATCCAGCAGGGGTTATCCATACTAGACAAAATTCCTGCGTTGTGGGAAGAGCTGCCTAGCAGGAGGTATCTTCACTAAAGCTGACAGTCAGGCTGTGCAGGGGGGGGGGGGTGAAGGAACCCCAGCTCTGGAAAAGTTCCACTTGTGTGGAAGTAAGGCACTGTAATACATACTTAGATAACACATATGCTTACCTGCTCTAATGGTAGCCATTCTTGTGAGGTTTACAAGTGGGATTTGTTGATCTGTTCTCTACTTTTGAGAATATTAGAAAGCAGGTCTCCAATTATACATTTTACTTACATGCAAGTTTGCTATGCTGCCTCTAAAGCACCCTCTGTAATATTTATAAAAAGGAGGATCAAGGCGAGAAAGCTTCTCCGTGGTAGTTTCATTTGTTATTCACCAAAGGCATCTGTGAGCAGACAGGTCTTTAGTTTACTCTTAACGAGACTATAGTTAGTTCACTACGGTGCATTGGCAGCATATTCCACTGAGATAGACCAAAGTAAAAAAAAAAAAAGCCGTCTCGTTTGTCTCCCAAACTATTTTTGATAAAGACAAAAGATGGATTACATCCTAGAAGATCACACTAGATTAATAAAAAATATGGGATGAGATGGTCCAAAAGACAGACTGGCCTGTTGGGAATACTTTATGAACCATGAGAAAGTTTCATACTGAAACGGGCTCTGCTCTCCCTGCTTCCGACACCAGCTGGCTGCAGACAGCATGTTTGGGCAGCACAGAGCCTTCAAGGGCCTGAAGGAGTGGCCCCTCCAGTGGCCAAAGGAGGGTAACCAGACTGTTCCATCATACTCCCTTGTATGGCCAGCAAGCACCTTGCTTTCCTCATCCACAGCACACCAAACTGGACCCGCTGGACAATAGTGTCAAGCCCCAGCTTCAGCCATGGGGCCCCACCCATGTGGTTCTCATTTTACTTTCAATTACGTCCAATACACATCTGCATTCCCCAATGGGCATAGGAGCCAGTGCTACTGCCAAGGCCCAGATCCAAGAGCAAAAGATTCTGAGCTAGTCCTGGATTTCTAACATACCCATCCAGATGCATTTTGGGACCTGCACTGCTGATTTCAGTGGGTTGAATCAGGTGCTACAAACTGCATGCTGATTGGGGCTGCAAGTTGAAAACCACAACCGATGGAATAGGCTCCCACTTGCATGCTACCTAGCCCGAGAGCCTTGCTCCACTTGGACAGTACCCTGCACGCCCTAACACCCTTCTGGCTATATTCCACAAAGGTCATTGTAAGCAGGGTGGGGGTGTCGCGGCAGATTTGAAATTGGTTCTTATTGTTTTCACTTTGGAACATGGTTATGCTTTATATAAGTCTATAAACTAAAATATAGCAGAGACTTTCAGTTCAGGAGGCCTAGCCCAAGTGAGATCATCATGGGGGGGGGGGGGGGGGAAGAGAAGAGGAGAGATGCAGATAGGTGTTCCATTTTCCTCACTCCTTAGATGCTTGTTTTCATAGCATTTAATCATACAGTACTTGATATCCCTCTCAGTAATGGGGACAATTAGCCTAACAGCCCCTATCTGCAACCAGACTCACTGCTCAGCTGCAGCCCTCCTGTGTTAGTCCATCTTGTGCCAAACAGTGTATTCAGACCATTTTTTGCACTTTGCTGCTAGCCGGTGATGAGTATTGCATGATCTACTGTGACAGTCCCTGAACCAGAACCGAGATAGGAAAGGCATTTCAGCGTCACAGCTGAGTCCACCCAGTTCAGCAAAAACTTGTTAATGAAACAAGTTCTTGCAGCAAGCATGAGGATGAAAATGAAATGCTGAACATGCTCATTTGCAAACTTTAGGTGTAAGGAAAGTTTTAAGTTCTTGCCCTCTTGTGCCTTCATGTAGATGGAGACAAACAGGAGGTGGGGAGGGTAGATAGTGTTTCCAGTAGATTCTCCCAGCCCTGCGGCATTGGTGATTTAGTTACCTCACAGTACACCACTACCCCCACCCTAATCTCTTTTCCTCCCAGCATGTTTGGTCTCCATACTGGCCCAGGCTAGCTCCTATGTGGTTGACCCAATCACCGGCTCTGGGCCCTGCAGATCTGCCCCATCCACCATCCTTTGCACACCTTTGTTCATGATTTCCTCAAGTCTCTTCCTGGAGAGGAAATCTTGCATGCTCCTCCTAAAAGCTAACGCCCCCCCCCCCCCCCCCGACAGCCAGGGTCATCCCAAATAGTCACACTACAGTGCCCCATATTCAGAAGGGTTTGTTTGGGTAAGTAGCACCTGCTAGCCAGATAAACTCCGCTGAGTGATATTCAGTGGCAGTACTTCCTCTGACTGCCAGGGGGCAGTCCAGTCCCCAGCATTGAGTTAGTGGACTGAGAATTGTCACTAACAGGATAATACACCACATAAGGTTAAGCCTAGGGCCAGCTGCAGAGTCGGTTAAAGGTGTTGGTGCCCTAGGCAAACCTTACAGCCAAGTGTGGAAGGACATGAGGGGTGAGAATCTATTGTTTAGTTTTGTCTGCCCTGTTTTTTGCTGCCCCCTAGAAGCTGCTGCCCTAAGT
Organism: Ichthyophis bannanicus; assembly: GCA_033557465.1. Lineage (NCBI taxonomy): Eukaryota > Metazoa > Chordata > Amphibia > Gymnophiona > Ichthyophiidae > Ichthyophis > Ichthyophis bannanicus. The sequence goes on along the minus strand of CM066051.1, from coordinate 105,580,188 downwards.
GATGCTCAGTTTGCCTCATGGCTGGCATGACCCTGGCAGCATGCTGCTGGCTCTGGGATAGCCCGTAGTAGTCATCACTGAAAATGGATATGCAACAAAGCCGAAATCCAGAGACTCCTGAATATTTGGTTTCATTTTGCATTCAGCAGATGACTTTTTAAATGCGACGTGCCAACCACAATGGGCTTAATATCAACTTGACCGTCTCTAGCCTATTCCATGTTGGTCCCAGTGCTGTGCTGGTGAAGTCTCTCACAGGAGTTCCCTATGTATTAAGTTTGACTGACCACCCTTTAAAATCAATAGCACAGAGGTGCTTTACAAAAGCAATGTGTAATAAGCAAAAATTAAAATACACATAAAAAAATATATAGATAGCAAATAGAGGGGGGGGGGGGGGGGGTGAAAAATGCAAACAAATCTCAATATCTCCATCCTGTCTGAATACTCACTCAAAAAGCCTTAAGTTGCTTAAATTTTCAGAAGCTAAATTAACATGCTAGAGAGCTTTCTATGGCAGGAGCCAGAGAGAAAAAGCACCCAACAAGTAGGAAAGGAGGAGAGAAGCTTGAGACAACCTCAAAGCATGAGAGATGAGGGAAGCTGAGAAATAAGCTGGTTCATCTGTATGAAGAGCCCAATAAGTCAAGGTTAGACTTCAGAACTGAATCTAAGCAGAGACCAAGAGCCAGTGTTCAGCAGGAAGGTAAACTGTCTTTATGATCTCCTAGTAACAGTTTCACAATGAGTGAAAAGTGTTTGAGGTTTGAGCACAAATAGCAGTAACTAAGTCTTCAACAAGCAAATCTTAGTAGTCACCAAGGAAAGAGCCAAACCCTAATAAGAATCTTATTCTCTGAAGAAAGATGAAGGATGATTTAACTAGTGGTGATTTGCTAATCGAGGGAGAGACCAAGCAAAAAAACAGATGGCTTCACATTTTTGGAGAATTCAGCCACTTGGCAACAGCAGTTGGATCCACTGGTAACGTAATTTGGACATCACCTGCAGCGATATAAGGAATGCAACCTAGTGACTGTATAAGCAGCTAAGGGGGGGGGGGGGAGGGACAGAAAGGTAGGTAACACTTTTGGGAGAGACTTGAGTGGCCCACCAGGTAGAACAGACCCATTTTAAAATAGCATGTATAATTCACAATTCCTGAAGATAGTGAAGCAACAGAAAAAGGGCTATTAAATCAAACACAGACTAGCTAGAGCATCAAGGCCAATTTCCCAGCATCCAAAGTAGTCCAAATTTCATCCAGCATACCCACCAATGATGTTCCTGTATGGCAACCTGCTCTGAAGCAGCAGTCTAGGATGGAAGACCAGAACTTGAGCATGAATAGAAAAAAAAAGTTATTCCCTCTATCTTCCAAAACTTCAGAGACATGCTAATTAGACTGAAACCTGAATCAGAACCAGCAGGGGACCTTGATAAGAACCTGGTCCCACAACATACTTCTCTGGAGGATGCAGGATCTTTTTTGGAAGCAGACATGAAGACACCTTGCTGCTCTCATGCACGACTTCTGCCCTGCAACTCAGCCAGGGATAAAGATTAAGCCATTTCCTGCCCTTAAATTTGACAACCTTACACAGATTCAGAAAAGCAACTAACAAGACCTACTCCATGGTGGCACTGCCCTGTGGAGCAACCCGTGTTCGGGTTTCAGCTCAGGTCTTCCATTCCCTGGGTTTGCCAGGGCTGGAGATTGTGCACAGGGAGCCACAGACCTGATGCAACAGTGACACCCCGTGGCTGTATTTAGGGCCCATGTTGTAAGATTCCAGAAGGAGCCCTACTGCATTCAGGGTGCCCGGGATGGAGGAGGAGTCCCCCATCTACCTAGTTGTATGTACTCCGACAGGCTCAGGTCAGCTGGGGCTGTGTGGTGCTACACTGACATTTTATTAGCACTTAATACTCAAGGCTCCTAGTGGCATCCCCTTTCACACAACACCCTGCCCTAATGCCACTCCTGGGTGGTGCATGGCCAGTGTTCACCAAAGGCTTCCATCAAAATTAGGGTAAAGGTAATTAAGACAACAAAGAATGACAGAATTAAAAAAGCCTTAGCTAGCTGTGAACAAAATATTGTGTATCCGTATCCAGCCTCAGTTAGGACAGAACTAACAACTAGGCCTCTCCCCTCCCTACATAAAACAAACAAAAAACCCCTACTATAAGTTAATTAGGATCTCTTCTGCCCCAAAGAGAAAGTCACCATCTCCACCTAGCAGTGAACATGCCGAATGAACGTGGGTCAGTGACATCCAAAGACTAAGTGTAGCAGCTCAGGACTAAGGGTGCGGCAGGGAATGTAGGATGGAAAGGAGAGACCATTTTCCTAGAGGCAAGCTTGGGAGTTGATATATGCACCTCTTAGGTCTCTCCAATCAATGCCCTCAGCAAGAATATATGAGTGTGTGGGGGTGTGTGGGGGGGGGGGGGGGAGGGTGTCAGAGGTTTCATGACCCTGTATCCACATTGGGCCACTCACCAGCATCTTGTATGTTTCACTGGATGCCAGCATCACACTACCAGTGGCTTAATTGGTGAGGTGGCAGGAATCAAGCAGCCAGAAAGTTATGCCATGCCACCCTACTCCACCATGGTAATCACCCCCCTTCAAAGACTTACCAGGGTAGAAGACTGGGAGCCACTTTTACTGCCCCTTCATCAGCAAAGGAGGCCAAATAGTCCCAGTGCAAAGGCCCTTGTCTTCCCTGCAGAGGAGCCCTTCATCTCCACCCCAGAAGGGAATCACTGAAGCCCATTTCTCTTCGGCTAAGCTTTTCCGTTCACCCTGCCACATCGTCGTCAACTGACTCCACCACCACGCACACCGAGTTAATACCCTGCCACACCCTGAGCAGCCTTCGGAGAACACCCACCCCACATCCAAGGGCACGGGCATCTCCCTCTTCTCGTCTAAAAGCGTCAGACTTAGGGAACCCCTATCCTGGAGCTCCGAGAGTCCCGTCCTTGTCTCTTGTGTGGAGGGGGTTAGTGGACCCCGTCGTGCAGCTCTGCGAGTTTGTTCCTCCTCTTCTGGATGGATCACGAGGAAGAGAGAGGCAGGGGACCGTCTTGGGGCTCCGATCTTTGCACTTTAACGCACGAAAGACTGAAACTTGTGCATGAGCCACAGCTCGGACCCAAACTTTACAAGAGCGAGAAAGGCAAAGTCCCTTTCACCACCCCTGCGAAAGCGAGTTTCCTCCGCCTTCCTAAAATCCGCTCCAAATAACTGCAATAAAACGCACACGGTATCTCTCTATTCGTCCGTGCCCGGTACTTACCCGCAGCTCGGGGTATCCCGAAGCCTCGGAAACCGTCTCGGCTACATATCCACAGAGTAAAAGCCCCTTGCAGCAGAGCCGCATCAGCGAAAACTTGCGCTGCCAGACTGTCGCCTTGTAGTGAAGGGAAATCCTTTTAAAGCCCGTCCGCACCCACCCTGTAATTACCGACTGAGCTCGGAGGGGCGGAGCCGGCCAGCGCCCGTACTGCTGTGTGTAGCAGGGCAGTGCTCAGCCCCCCACCACCACCACCACATCCCGGCCCCTCCCCCTCCACGCATCCCCGACCCTCCTCCCCAACCCCTCCCCTCCCCTCCCCCACCTCCCCTTCCATACCCAATCCCTCCCCATCCCAACATCCCCCGGCTCCTCTCCCTCCCCACATCCCCAGGCTCCTCCCCTCTCATACCCAGCCCCTCTCTTTCCCCACATCCCCCGGCTCTTCTCCCTCCTCTCCTTCCCCACATCCCCCGGCTCTTCTCCCTCCTCTCCTTCCCCACATCCCCCGGCTCCTCTCCCTCCTCCCCTCCCATACCCAGCCCCTCTCCTTCCCCACATCCCCCGGCTCCTCTCCCTCCTCCCCTCCCATACCCAGCCCCGCTCCTTCCCCACATACCCCATCTCCTCTCCCCTCCCCTCCCTCCTCTCCTTCCCCACATCCCCCGGCTCCTCCCCCTCCTCTCCTTCCCCACATCCCCCGCTCCTCTCCCTCCTCCCCTCCCATACCCAGCCCCACTCCTTCCCCCGGGTCCTCTCCCTCCTCCCCTCCCATACCCAGCCCCTCTCCTTCCCCACATCCCCCGGCTCCTCTTCCTCCTCTCCTTCCCCACATCCCCAGGCTCCTCCCCTCTCATACCCAGACCCTCTCTTTCCCCACATCCCCGGCTCCTCTCCCTCCTCTCCTTCCCCACATCCCCCGGCTCTTCTCCCTCCTCTCCTTCCCCACATCCCCCGGCTCCTCTCCCACCTCCCCCTCCCATACCCAGCCCCTCTCCTTCCCCCACATCCCCCGGCTCCTCTCCCTCCTCCCAGTCCATACCCATCCCATATCCTTCCCAACATTCCCCGGCTCCTCTTCCTCCTCCCCTGCCATACCCAGCCCCTCTCCTTCCCCACATCCCGGCCCCTCTCTCTCCTTCCTTCCATACCCAGCTCCTCTCCCCTCCACAGATCCCCAGCCCCTCTCCCTCACCCTCTTCCATACCAGGAGCCTCTCCCTCCTCCCATTCCATACCCATCCCTTTTCCTTCCCAACATTTCCGGGCCTTTCTCCCTCCTTCCCTTTCATACCCAGACCCCACCTCCACACATCCCCTGCCACTCTCTCTCCTCCTCTTCCATACCCAAACCCCTCTCCTTCCCCACTTCCCCGGGCCCCTCGGCCTCCTTCCCTTCCATACCCAGCCCCTCTCCTTCCTCACATTCCCAGGCACCTCTCCCTCCTTCCCTTCCATACCCAGCCCCTCCCTCTTCACACATCCTTGGCCCTTCTCCCTCTTCCATACACAGCCCCTCTCCTTCCCCACATTCCCGGGCCCCTATCCCTCCTTCCCTTCCATACCCAGCCCCTCCCTATCCACACATTCTTGGCCCCTCTCCCTCTTCCCCTTCCATACACTGCCCCTCTCCTTCCCCACATACCCTGGATCCTCTCCCAGCCCATTTCCCCTCTCCACATCCCTAGCCCCTCTCCTTCCTTCCCTTTCATACCCGGCCCCTCTCCTTCCCCACATTCCCTAGCCCCTCTCCCTCCTCCCCTTTCATACCAGCCCCTCCCCCTCCTATACCCAGCCCCACTCCTTCACACATTCCCGGCCCCTCTCTCTCCTTCCCTTCCATACCCAGCCCCTCTCCCCTCCACAGATCCCTGGCCCCTCTCCCTCATCCTCTGACATACCGTGAGCCTCTCCTTCCTCCCATTACATACCCTGCCCCTCTCCTTCCCCACATTCCCTAGCCCCTCTCCCTCCTCCCCTTTCATACCAGCCCCTCCCCCTCCACACATCCCCGACCCCTCTCCCTCATCCTCTTCCAAGGGCCTCTCCCTCCTCCCATTCCATACCCAGCTGCTCCCCCTCCACACATCCCCGACCCCTCTCCTTCCTCCCCTTCCATACACAGCCCTTCTCCTTTCCAACATTCCCTGGCCCCTCTCCCTCCTTCCCTTCCTACCCAGACCCCACCTCCACACATCCCCTGCCATTCTCTCTCCTCCTCTTCCATACCCAAACCCCTCTCTTTTCTCACATTCCCAGGCCCCCCCTCTCCTCCCCTTCAGTACCCAGCCCCTCTGCTCCCCTCCATCCTCACATATTCAGTCCCTTTCCCTACTCCACGTCCATATCCAAACTCTCACCCTCCCCACATCCCCTCCTCCTCTGCACACACCAGGCCCCTCACCATATACAACCCTTCTCCCTTCCCACATCCCCAGCTTCTTTGGCAAAACTAAAAAGTCATGGGATAGGAGGCAGTGAACTATTCTGGATCGGGAACTGGTTAAAAGATAGAAAGCAGAGGGTAGGGCTAAATGGCCAAATTTCCCAATGGAAAAAGGTGAATAGTGGAGTACCCCAGGGATCTGTACTGGGTCCGCTACTTTTTGACATATTCATAAATGACCTGGAAAAGGGAATAACTAGTGAGGTTATCAAATTTGCAGACGACACAAAACTGTTTAAAGTTGTTAAAACCCAAGAGGACTGTGGAAAAACTGCAGGAGGATCTGGATAAATTGGACGACTGGGCATCCAAATGGCAGATGAAATTTAATGTGGACAAGTGCAAAGTTATGCACCTAGGAAAGAACAACCCACACTATGGTTACACAATGCAAGGTTCCACATTGGGAACCACCACCCGGGAAAAAGATTTAGGAGTCATCGTGGAAAACATGTTAAAACCCTCCGCCCAGTGTGCAGCAGCAGCCAAGAAAGCAAATAGAATGCTAGGTATCATAAGGAAAGGAATGGAAAATAAAACAAAGGATATTATAATGCCTCTGTATCGTTCCATGGTACGACCGCACCTTGAATATTGTGTGCAATTCTGGTTGCCGTATCTTAAAAAGGATATAGCGTTATTAGAAAAGGTACAGAGAAGAGCCACCAAAATGGTAAAGGGGATGGAAGGCTACTCCTATGAAGAGAGACTACAAAGATTAGGGCTCTTCAATCTGGAAAAGAGACGGCTGAGGGGAGATATGATAGAGGTCTATAAATTAATGACTGGAGTGGAACGGGTAAACGTAGATCGATTGTTTACGCTATCAGAATATAGAAAGACTAGGGGACATGTAATGAAGCTACAGGGTAAACTATTTCAGACAAATAAGAGAAAATATTTTTTCACTCAATGTGTAATCAAACTCTGGAATTTGTTACCGGAGGATGTAGTATGAGCTGTTAGTGTAGGGTTTGGACAAGTTCCTGGAGGAAAGGTCCATAAACCATTATTAAAAAGGGACCCAGGATATCAATGCTTGACCCAATACAAGCATTGTGGACCCTGTGTCTTTTGGGGATACTGCTAGGTACGTATGACCTAGATTGGCCACTGTTGGAAACAGGATACTGGGCTTGATGGACCTTGGTCTGACCCAGTATGGCATATCTTATATTCTTATGTTCTTATACCTCCTTCCCTTCCATACCCTGCACCTCTGATCCATTCCCTCCCCTCCCTGTCACATTCCTCCTCTGCCTATGCCTCTGCCCCATCCATAGCCAAACTCTCTCCCTCCCCACATTCCCACCTCCTCCCTCTTCCTCATTAATATACAGCCCCTCTACCTCCGCCCCTTTCATGCCCAGCTCCTCTCCCTCCCCACATTCCCACCCTCTCTCTCTCTCCACCCCATCTGTATACAAACTCTCTCCCTCCCCACATCCCTGGACCTTATACCTCCTCCTCTTGCATACCCTGCCCCTCTGCTCCCCTTCCTCCCCACACCCCACCCCTTTCCTTTCAATACCTAGCCCCTCTCTTCGTCTCTCTCCACATACCCAGCCCTTTCTCTCCCCACTTCTCTGGCCCCTCTGCCCTTCTTCATACCCAGCACCTCTGCTCTTCTCCATCCCCTGCCCCTTTTTCTTCTTCCATCCACAACCACAAACCCTCTCCATATATTCATCCCCTCTCCTCTCTTCCCTTTTCACATCCCCAGCTCCTCACTCACTTTGTCTGCCATCCACAGCCCCTATCATTCCTCCCTCTTCATATCCCTGGTCCCTATTCATCCTCCTCTTCCATACTCAGTCCTTCTACACTTATCCCTATCCACATCTCGTCTCTTCTACCTCCATTTACTCTCCCCTTCCATCCCCAAACACAGCCTCTTTCTCCCTAAACACATCCCCAGCCCCTCTTCTTCCTCTGCCAACTCCTGTACTTTCTCCCTCTCCACATGTACAGCCCTCTTCTCCACTTCCCCTTCCATCCCCAACTCCACATGCACAGCCCTCTTCTTCATGTCCCCTTCCATCCCAACTCCACATGCACAGCCCTCTTCTTCACGTCCCCTTCCATCCCCAACTCCACATGTACAGCCCTCTTCTCCACTTCCCCGTCCATCTCCAATGCCACATGTACAGCCCTCTTCCCCACTTTCCTTTCCATCCCCAGCTCCACATGTACAGCCCTCTTCCCCACTTTCCTTTCCATCCCCAACTCCACATGTACAGCCCTCTTCTCCACTTCCCCTCCCATCCCCAACTCCACATGTACAGCCCTCTTCTCCACTTCCCCTTCCATCCCCAACTCCACATGTACAGCCCTCTTCTCCACTTCCCTTTCCATCCCCAACTCCACATGTACAGCCCTCTTCCCCACTTTCCTTTCCATCCCCAACTCCACATGTACAGCCCTCTTCTCCACTTCCCCTCCCATCCCCAACTCCACATGTACAGCCCTCTTCTCCACTTCCCCTTCCATCCCCAACTCCACATTTACAGCCCTCTTCTCCACTTCCCCTTCCATGTCCAACTCCTATTTCTCTCCCCTCTCATTTGCAGCCTCTCTTCCCTTCACACTGTTTGATCATCCCTTTCCATTCTTGGCCCCTCTCCTCTCCTCCCTTTTTATTCACAGTCCTTTTCCTCTCTCCTCCACCCCTTCCACCCCCAGATTCTTTTCCTCCTCTCATTCCATCCCAACTCCTTGGCCTTTCTCCCTTCCTTCCTCAGTCCTCTCCTCTGATCCCCAACCTTCTTCCTTTCCATTTCCAAACCCTCTTTCTCCTTCCCTTCCATCCCCAGCTCCTCTCATCTCCTCCAATATTCCTTCTGCGGTCAACCCCAAACCCTCTCCCATCCTCTCCTTCCATCTCTAGCTCCTCTTTTCCTATAATTTTCCCTCTGCTTCTCTCCCTTCCACTGCTCTGTCCTCCCCTCCCCTTCCATCCCTAATGCCTTTTCCATACTCCCATTCCATCCCTAGTTTTTCGCTCTTCCTTTCCATCACCAGCTCCTATTCCCTCCCCCTTCTTCTCTCCTTCCATCTCAAGCCTCCCTCCTCTGCTTCATAGCTCCTTCACCTCCTCCCATTCCATCCCTAGCCTTTCTCTCATTCTTCCTAGTTTCCCCTCCCTAATCCCTATCCCTGCTCTCTTTCCATTCCTAACCTCTGGAGTGGAGGAGTAGCCTAGTAGTTAGAGCAGCAGGCGAAGAACCTGGGAATTCAGGGTTCAAATCCCACTGATGTTCCTTGGGATCTTAGGCAAGTCACTTAACCCTCCATTGCCTCAGTTACAAATGTACAGGCCAATGCAGAAAGCTGGTGTTGAAGTTACACGCTATTAGCTGTGTATGCATTTTTGTAGCACATTGGTAGTGCGAGACTTCAGTGCCAGTATGCAGCAAAGGACATGTTTGCAAATGAGTTGTGCATAAAACTTTGGTGTAAAGTTGGAAAGAGGGGAGCTAATGCATGCACAAACAACAGATGCGCTACAAGTGGCTGTACGTGCATAAATGTCAAAGCTCTCATTATACGTTCAGGACGTGCAGGTTCTTTTGGCGGTCACCACATAATAATCAATACTATTTTGCCCAAAAACATTTTTTATGAAATCACAACAGAGATCTAAAATAAAAGATAAATAATATACACTAAATGAGTCCAAAAACACACAAGGATTATAAGCAAAAACATTTCTTCTTGAACGCTGAACTTTCGCTTACAGTCTTTCCCTACATGCCCAAGAGGTTTAAGCCACCTCAGACCATGCATAGAGATAATAGTGCTCCTGCTGGTTATGTAATCCTCTGTGTTTCTCTGCATCGGGCCCAGACCTTATTAGCATGCCATTGTAATACGGATAGCTCATTTGCATATTATTTAATATGCTTGGTGTTACTGTCTGCGCATCAGTCTCTTTCCTGCATTTGGCATGGCGGAACTTGTGCATATAAGTTGTGTTATCTGCGCGCAAAGGGTGCGTTAGTCTTTCTGCATCATCCCTTTAGATTGCGAGCCCTCCGGGGACAGGGAATTAACTACTGAATGTAACTTGCCTTGAGCTACTATTTGAAATAGGCATGTGCTAAATCCAGATGTGTAAATAAAAATCCAAATCCCTCTCCATAGCTACTCTCCTCTCCTTCCATCCTGACCTCCTCCCTCTAAATAGCTACTCTTCTTAACCTATAACTCCTCTCCCTTCATAATGACTCACCATCCCTCTCCACAGCTACTCGCTTCTCCTTACATTTTCTCCCCCCCCCCCCCCCACACATCCTTGGTCACCTCTCCTCTCTTTCCATGAATCCATTCCTCTTTCTCTCCCCTCAGCTGCTATCCCTTCCCTCCATCACTTCTTTCTTTTGCTCTTTCTACTTCCCATATTCCTCTTCCCTCAACTCCTGTAACTCTCTTTTTCTCCTTTTGCCCTTCCCTGGCTGCTCTCCCTTCCTCTCTAAGTGCTCTCCTCTCGTCTCCATCCTGGGTTCCTTTCCTTCACCTCCAGCTTCTTAGCCTGTTCTTGTGAATGGAAGAATACAAAGGGTTTGAGCTGGTAGCCATGAGCTCAATATAGAGACAAAACAATCTTCTTCCTTCTCATATATAAATTTATCCATTTACAAACACTGTGCAGAATTATTTATGATTGTAAATGTGAGCTGCATTAAGAGAGAAGAGTATGAGCGCATGGCTTGGAAAGGAAAGCCATTCAAGGTCACTTGAATGTTTTTTCAGAAATAGGACTGGAAGCAGGATCTGCAGGTGCTATATCTCTGTGTGACTCCATGCCCAAGATCACAGTATGAAATGGGGGCAGAGTGGGATTGGAAACTGAGGGGCTGATATTCAAAACCTTTATTTGAATGGTCAAGAGGAGGCTGTCCGGATAAGGATGGTGAGTGAGATATACACTACCCAGTTAGAGCAGAGGCAGTCCATGAGTGGAGCAAGGGTGGGGTATTTGAATATCGGCCTTTTGAAAACTGGGTGCTGAGTCTGCATGTGTCATGATTTTGTGTGGCTTAATTCGTGCTGAAAGAGTGAGCTAGCTTCCTGTCTTAGACTGCACTACTGACAGAAAGTGTTGCACCCCTTGGAAATATTTACATAAGATTAAGGTGCTAGGATCCTGGGGAAGCAAGCATATACCAAGTTCTGTGCTTAAAAAGCACTTGAGTAAGACAGACAGTCTAAATATCCTTACCTCTGCATCCAGCTGCTCCCCTTGTAGGGTTTGGAGCATGGGCAGGTTGTGGATATTAGGATTTGTATGACAGCCTTGCAGAGCCAGCTTGGGTTCCTCTTCCCCCAGCCACTCCTCTGCAGCTTAGCCTTTACTGGGACTGTATATAGACAACAGACCAAAACAGTAGCTGAAGACAGCAGTGCCTCCAGGGCTGGGCAGACAACACACCCAAACGTCACACACTTCTTAACACATAAGGCAGGACAGTGGTTCCCCAGCAACCTAGCAACACAAACTCAGCAAAATTCATTCTGAGAAAGGGAGCAAAGCTGCTTAGCAGAAGAGTGAATGAAAGTCCAGGGGCTCCCTTAGCCAGATAAAGCCAGTAGCAACACCTCTTATTGGTGTGAGAGAAGAATTACGCAGTGATGATGATACCTGTAACTAAAGCCTCATGTGTGCTTGTGTGCTGAACACAGACCGGTATGGGCTGGAAAGGTCACACATCACCATCTCTGGAAAGTCAAAAGCATCACAGCAGAATGTTCATTGGACAGGGGAAATCTACCCATCAGAGCCCTCGAAGGTTAATATTCAAACCTGGCGCTGAGCATTTAAAGAAATATGCAAACTCAGCCCTGCCATCACATAGGCGACAGCGCTGAATATACCTATAAAGTGCTTGTTGTCAGGATCTCTATTTATGGCAAGCAATATAATCTACGACCTGTTTTTACACAGGCCTAAGTTGGACTGTTTAATTATATGGACAGTGGCTGAATATCACTGCCCTATGTAGAGCTGGCCTGGCGCTGTCTGGATAGTGCCACTGAAAATCCACAGAAAGGGGACCTACACGTTTAGTGGTGAACCCATGAGTCCAGCCCTGGCGGTGTTGTGTAGTGCAGGAGATTCCTCACCATCAGGGCCAGAAAGGAATGGTGATGTCACAGACTGCGAAGTGCAGGCTGTGTGGCGCATCTCTAATAAAACGGCGTTTTGAGGCTGACTACAAACCTATAATTACCCATATTTTCCTTGAACCGAAACCTATGTTTTTCATATAATGGCCTGGATATAGAAATTGCTCTGCTGACGCTAGTCCTTCATGGGAGAGAAGGGAGATCTTTTCTCTCCCAGTTTCCCTTTTGAAGTTCCAGTAATTTTCCCTAAATAGCATAAAGCCAGATGTGTGCACGCGCACACACACACATATCTACATACAGTGTTTGCATGTGATTTATTACCATGGCAGCAGAGGGACTGTAGGAGGAGGCTGTGACTGTGAGCCCGGAAGTGGGAGGGTGGACAGGCAGACAGGGCAGTGCCTCCTCTAGCTGAAGAGGCGAGGGAATACCGGGGAACTCCTTCCCTGAAGGCCACAGACCATCCCAGCGCTCCCCCCCAGTCTCTCTGCTCTAAACCTTCCATAAAGCAGGTCACAACACATCCAGAAATGTACACCCACTTATGCAAACACAGCTACAGCACAAATAGACTGGCGTCCACATACATATAGACAGTTACCCATGACCCAAACAAATACATGTTGATCTACATACCTGGAAATAAAGATGACACACACAGATCAGTACGGACACGCGCACAGGCATAGCAGCCTAACCCCAGGCACATTAAAGAGAACAGTAGATGGGAAGCAGAGATGTCCCAGCACGTCACTGTGGTCGCTCAGCTATGCACAATTATAACATAACACTTAATTCGCTGCAGATTGCCAGGGGCTGAGCTGGAGGAATTTCCCAGTACGGCCCACACTATGAAGTTGCTCGTTGGGGCACAGTGATGGGTCTTGTAATCCTCCTCATTGTTCTCATCTCAGGCTACAGTACCCCTGGCTTCATGTCAAGCACCTCTAGGTCTCCACTGAATATCATAAGACCCAGAGAGTTCCTCACCAAATTTCATGGCACACTCACAGACAAAAGCTCTCAGATCATGCAGTTAGTCATTCCTTTGGTGTTCCAGCTCCACAGCCTGAAGCTCTGACTGGCCTTGTCTTAAGATGGACCCTACTGCTGGGTGTAGGCCTCTAACTCTAGAAATCAGTCAGGGGGCTCTGCCTTAGTCTCTCATATTGGTCTATGTAGCTTATGTCATTGATATTTATTTACATTCTCTTATATACCACACTATTCTGCATCAGTGCAGTTTACATTGAACAAACTGAAATTACATTGAACAGGGCATTATAACTTGGAGATAACTATCTTACAGGGAACATGGGCTATGGAGGGTTAAGTGGCTTGCCCAAGACCACAAGGAGCACCTGTGGGACTAGAAACCCCAGTCCTTCTGGCCCAAGGTTGCTGTCCTCTAGTGGGATTTGAACCCCTGACCTTCCGGCCTGAAGTACCTTGCCCCAACCACTAGGCCACTCCTCCACTCCTTCTTATTTGCCTTAGTTTGCCTTCTTATTTTGGAAGGGGGGCAAAGGGTAAGGAAATCATATTGACAGTGGGGACAGGGGAATCAGATCACCACTGCTGCCTGCAACATTTGGGGGGCTACTATCCCCCATGCTCCCCCCAAACTACGCCAATGCTTATAATACAGTGGCCCCTCTTGATAAAAAATACTCTAAGAAGCACAGGACCTAACAAAAGCCCAGAGAGAGGAGACTCCAGTCTGCCACTGCTAGAAGAAAGGGGGGGGGGACTCCAGTCCCATTCTGCCACTGCTAGAAGGAAGGGGGGGGGGGCAGAGATGCAGACAGAAACTTCTGACACAATCTGGGGTTTGCCTTCTCCATGTAAAAAGAGGCTTGTTTGTCTCTGTTACAGAGCCCCTCTTTCTCAGCCCGTCTCCATTTACACACTCTGGCAGCACCCCTCAAACACATTCTCTCTTTCTCTCTCACTCTCCCTCCCCTCTACACTTTTTTCCTCACTGATTGAATCCAGCTTATAAGGAAGTGGTTAGAAAGGTTTTCTGAGCAGTTTTTAAAAAAAGCTGCTGATGAACAGAAAAAAAAACAGTTTGCACGCACCCTGGCTGCACCAAGGGGCACCTCCTGCTTTCACAGGCTTCACAAGTAAAAGCAAACACCCCTGAACCAAGCATTATTCTTCCTCTGCCAACATCAGATACACATGCATGAAGAGTCTTTTCAGCCTGTTTCACATATGCACTCTCTCCTTTCAATTAGCAATCCCTCGCGCTCTGCCTCTCTCCACTAGACATTACAGAGCCTTGATTCCAGTTGTGAATCTTCCCAACCACCATACATCAGACATCTGGATCCCTCTCTAATAGTCCCTTCCTGTTGGCTCACAGAGGATGAGAGCTGGAGGTAAAAATAAATATACTGGCTTGGAAAAAATTAATGTGGACAAACCACATTCTCCGGAGAGCCTCTACTGCTCCAGAGACATGTGCTAAGAGTTAGCTTTGCCTTGCTTTTCCATTTACTAGTTTCAGATACACAAGAAGGCATCCATCCTGCCACACAGACCTATATATTCACTGAGAGCAGAGAGGCAGGCAGGCCACTGGCGCAGCAGAAGAGCTGGACAGCCGCATGCGCTGGTTTTTCCCTTGTTAAGGCAGCTATAGACAAAGGAGTCTCTGTCCAGAGGCAGTAATTCCTCTATTTGATGGGGGAGGGGGGAACAAACAAAGCTCCATAAATCCTTCAAGAGTACATATTTATTTGAAATTTTGTTATTTAAGAGCAACTTGAGTACACATGCATATGTTTACATAATTCAGTGGTCATAGGCCGAAACGTCATTCCATCTGCTCCCCACCTGTATGACACCCACCAAACAGACACAGGGCTCTACCAGTTCCTAGTTGCCCAGGGCTTTATTCTATGCATGCAGCTATCAGTTTCTCGATAGAAACTAAGTGTGCCAGCCCCCATCTGCAGCTTCCTTTTCCAATAAGCAATGGTAATTCTTGCAGTTCAGACCATGTGTGCAAAGAGCTTCCACATGGAGTGGGGGGGGGGGCAGTCTATTGAATCCCATTGATCAAGCAGCAAAGGAGTGGGTACCCCAGTTATGGCCATCATCTCACATTGCACCAGGCCCGACTCTACAGTGCCATCACATGTGTGGCAGTGCCCACTCTCCCGCAGCCCCTCCCACACAAAGGGACTGATATTTAGTGGCAACAGTCAGGGCTTTTACAACGTCTGGCCATTGGCGCTTTAATTATACCCCGATATTCAGTGCCACAGCCAGCGCTGAATATTTATTTATTTAAAAACATTTATCTTCACATACTAACACGGCGGAGTACCATAAACACACATAATCATATCCGGTTTCGCCAGGCAGCGCTATAGCTATGTGGTTAGCGGTGATATTCAGCTGCTAACCAGATAGCTGATGAGACCGCCCCCAATCTGCTCACAGACCACCTCAGTTTTAACCAGGCATCTGTGGGGATATTCAACAACTGAATATTGATATCGCACAATTTAGATGGTTAGCAGATCCTGCTAACAGGCTACACCCTTTGGAGTATGACTCTCGCCCCCCCCCCCCAAAAAAAATATATTAGGTAGTCGTAAAGCCAAGAAATAAACTTTTGTGAGAGTCTGAATTAAGCAGAATATGTTCTACTCTCTGAACTGCTTCTGAGGTGCCCCTCACCCTGTGAGAGATTTGACAAACTGTTTCTAAGTTGCAGATAGAGGTAGTGAGTATAAGGAGGGATTCCATAATTACCTCTCAAATCCTGAAATAAACAAACTGTCTGATCCTCCCACAAGTCTCAACTCCTTGACCTTCCAGACGCACTCATCTGGAGATAAAGTAAGGAGAGGCAAGTTGGGATTTGCATATAGCCTGGTAAGGACAAGAAGGTGCTTGGGTTTATTCCGAATGTCTTACAGAGCTTGATTCAGAAAGAGCATACAAGCAAGCATGGGATGCTCTCTGGCTGCTTTGGGTACTTCTGAACAACCCACAAGAGTGGTCAACACTGCCCTGTGGCAGCCCTCTCTCCCAGTCCACCCACGTGTCTCCAGCCAAACCACCAGCCAGCCCTTCAAGTGGGCCAATTGGGCCATTCAACAGTAGAATTTAAGATGAGGCAAGAGCGGGGGCTGGATCACCAGGAGTCATCATTGACTCGACAGCCCACACACTAAGGGCAGATAGCTTGACATGTGGCGCCTTTCTTTGCCATCTAAAACTATTACATACAGAGTCTAAGGGGCTTGTTTACAAAGCCGCGGTAGCGGTTTGCGATCGTAATCGGAGCCGCGGCCCCATTGATTTCAATGGGGCCGCGGCTGCGATCGCGATCGCGAACCACTACCGCAGCTTTGTAAACAAGCCCCTAAATCTTCAAACTTTCTCTGCAGAATAGCAGACAACAAATGCTGGAACAAGTAAGTAGCCATGGAAGAACTGACATTTTTAGAATCCCAGTCCATCCCGTCCAGAAGATCGGCAAGTCAATCCAGTCATTTAAATCCTTCTTTATGCGCAAGAAAATCAGAGAAAAATTAGCCTGGTACAAGCCCTGCAATGTAAGAGTAACCTGCACCCCCAACTACTTAAACCCTTTCTCTGCCAACCAAAACTCCAAGAGGCACTGGAGAATAGTCAACCTGAGTCCAATAGGGAAGATTTCTGACTTAAATATATGTATCTTATACTCTTGACACATGGCTGTACAGATCCAGCAAGGACAAAAAAGTGAGGCAAGATCTATTCACATCTGTTAGTTAAGCAAAATATAATGAAGGTATTTACAAAGTGTTTCAGCCGGTTGGCAGACTTGCTAACCAGCTAAAAGTGGTCACCATGATATTCAGTGGCACTAACTGGTTAATGCTGTTGAATATCTCCAAACACCAGCAAACAAATACCAGACTAAAAGTGGGGCAGTCTGTGGACGGAGCGTGGATGGTGATAGCCTCTATCTGGCTAGCAGTAATATTCAGCTGCTTAAATCAGTTAAAGTTAGGACTTTAGCCAATTAGCACTATCAGGTAAGTGTTTGAATATCATCGCTGACTGGATCGCGTATCTGGTGCACAGCCAGCCCAGATATCCAGCAGCAAAAACTGGCTATGGTCTATTGCTGAATATCCAGCTTCAATTATAGTGGTGGTGGCTAGGTGCTTTACTTAGCCTAGCCACCGCTCCTGCTGAATATGCCCCCATCCCATCAGCATACAAGGAGATCTTACAATTTCCATCTTTAAACCCAGAAATCAGTGTAGAATTTCTTACTCCTTCAGCCAAAGGCTCCATAGTTAGACTGAATAGAGTGGTAAGAGGACAGCCCTGGTGAGTACCCCTGTTGATCGAGAAATGAAAGGTCATCTGCCCAATGACTACCCAGGCTGTGAAACCAGGAGGGATATCATACTTCTTCAAGACCACAAAGTGAAAGGCCTTGTCAGCATCTAAGTATAACACAAGGCTTGTGATCTGGTGCTTCTGCGCAACATGAAGCACATTAAATAGACATCTTAGAAACATAGAAACATAGAAATATGACAACAGAAAAAGACCACATGGCCTATCTAGTCTGTCCTTCCATATCAACAACTACAACAGTCCACTTTTTACCTTTAGAGATCCTCTGTGTTGGTCCCATGCTTTTTTGAATTCAGTTACTGTCCTCATCTCTACCACCATCTTGGGGAAACTGCTAGGTACATATGACCTAGTTTGGCCACTGTTGGAAACAGAATACTGGGCTTGATGGACCTAGGTCTGACCCAGTATGGCATATCTTATGTTCTTATGTTCACCTCCACTGGGAGACTATTCCACGGATCCACTACTCTTTCCGTAAAGAAATATTTCCGCATATCACTCCTGAATCTATCTCCCTTCACCCTCATCCCATGTCCCCTCGTAGCAGAACTTGCTTTCAATTGAAAGAGGCTCTCTCCCTGAACATTTATGCCACGGAGGTATTTAAACATCTCAATCATATCATCTCTATCCTGCCTTTCCTCTAAGGTGTACATATTAAGATCCTTCAGTCTGTCTTCATATGCTTTATAATAAAGACCACTAATTATTTTAGTAGCCACCCTCTGCACCGACTCCATCCTGTTCACATCCTTTTGAAGGTGCGGTCTCCAGAATTGCACACTATACTCCAAATGAGGTCGCACCAAAGACTTATACAGAGGCATTATCACCTCCTTTTTTCTGCTAGCCATTCCTCTCCGTATGCACCCAAGCATCCTTCTAGCTTTTGCCGTCAGCTTTTCTACCTGTTTAGCTACTTTAAGATCAGACACAACCACGCCTAGGTCCTGCTCTTCTTTAGTGGACAAAAGTACTTCACTCCCTATACTATATTTCTCCCTTGGATTGCTGCAGCCCAAATGCATGACCTTACATTTATTAACATTAAATCCCAGCTGCCAAATTCTAGACCATTCTTCAAGCTTAGCTAGATCCCTCCTCATGTTATCTACCCCTTCCTGGGTGTCTACTCTATTGCAGATTTTGGAATCATCCGCAAAGAGGCAAACCTTACCTGAAAGCCCTTCCGCTATACCACTAACAAAGATGTTAAAAAGAATCGGACCAAGGACAGATACCTGGGGCACACAACTGATAACATCCTTCTCCTCAGAGTGAGCTCCATTTACTTGTACTCTTTGTCGCCTCCCACCCAACCAATTTCTAACCCAAGCAGTAACTTTAGGGTCCATCCCTAGGGTGCTCAGGTTGTTTATAAGTCGCCTGTGAGGAACAGTGTCAAAGGCTTTACTGAAATCTAAATACACCACATCTAGGGCTCTCCCTCAGTCCAACTCACTGGTCACCCAGTCAAAGAAATCAATCAGATTTGTCTGACAAGACCTGCCTCTGGTGAATCCATGCTGCCTTGGATCCTATAATCCGCTGGACTCCAGAAACCTCAGTATTTTCTCTTTCAGCAGCGTTTCCAATAATTTACTCACCACCGAAGTTAAACTAACCGGCCTGTAGTATTCAACCACATCCTTACTTCCGCTTTTGTGTAAAGGCACCACATGAGCCTCTCTCCAGTCCTTTGGCACCACTCCCGACTCCAACGAGGCATTGAAAAGGTCAGTCAGTGGAGCTGCCAGAACGTCCCCAAGTTCCCTCAGTATTCTCGGGTGTATCCCATCCGGTCCCATCGCTTTGTCTACTTTAAGTTGAGATAGTTTCTCATGAACACAGTCTTTTGAAAATTGTCCTTTGCTTCTGTTCCTATTTGTGGGTGTTTTCTGAGGTCCTGCTCCTGGTTCTTCATCTGTGAACACAGAACAAAAATATTTGTTAAGCAATTCTGCTTTATCCTTATCAGCTTCTACATATTCCTCCCCTGCACCCTTGAGTCTGACAATACCACTCTTGCCCTTCCTCTTCTCACTAATATATCTGAAAAATGTCTTATCCCCCCATTTTATTGCATTGGCTATTTCCTCCTCCTTTTGAATCTTTGCCTTCTTGACTACTTTGCTAGCTTCTCTAAGTTTTTCAAATACAGATGCCTGTCTTCCTCTCTCTGTGATCTCTTGTATTTCATGAAGGCCTCCCTCTTTTTCTTCACTTTTTCAGCTACTTCTTTCGAAAACCATAGCTGTCTCCTTTTCCTTTTACCTTTATTTACCATTTTAACAAAAAGGTTGGTTGCCCTTAAAATATCCCCTTTCAGTTTTTCCCACTGTGGAGGAGTGGCCTAGTGGTTGGGGCAAGGTACTTCAGGCCGGAAGGTCAGGGGTTCAATTCCCACTAGAGGACAGCAACCTTGGGCCGGAAGGACTGGGGTTTCTAGTCCCACAGGTGCTCCTTGTGGTCTTGGGCAAGCCACTTAACCCTCCATAGCCCATGTTCCCTGTAAAATAGTTATCTCCAAGTTATAATGCCCTGTTCAATGTAATTTCAGTTTGTTCAATGTAAACCGCACTGATGCAGAATAGCGCGGTATATAAGAGAATGTAAATAAATAAATAAATAAATCCCTCAGCTGTTCCCATCCCACTAACGACTCCCTGAGGTATTGACCCATCTTCGCAAAGTTAGTCTTCCTAAAGTCTAAGATCCTCGCCTTTGAATGGATTCTAACAGCCCTAGTCCTAATACTGAACCACACCATCTGGTGATCACTGGATGCAAAATGATCTCCTACTACAACATCAGAAACACTTTCACCATTGGTAAGCACCAAGTCCAGTATGGCCCCTTCACGTGTGGGGTCTGTTACCAATTGCCTGAATAGTTCTCCCTGTAGAGAATCCAGGATCTCCTTACTTCTAGATGATACTGCAGCAGGAATGTGCCAATCAACATCTGGCATATTGAAATCTCCTATCAGTAGCACTTCCCCTTTCCTAGCAATGCTGCGCATATCTTCAATTAACTCTCTGTCCACCTCTTCCTCTTGTGAGGGAGGTCTGTATATCACACCAATGTAAATAGATTTCTCTTTCCCTCTTTCTAGTTTAACCCACAATGCCTCCCCTCTCCCTTTTAAGCTCTGTAATTCCAAAGCTTTAATAGTAGTTTTTACATATAGTGCCACTCCTCCTCCCCTACTTCCTACCCTGTCCTTTCTGAATAAAGTATAGCCAGGTATAGTTACATCCCAATCATGGTTTTCTGTGAACCATGTTTCTGTAACTGCCGCTAAATCCAAGTCAGCCACTCCCACCAAAGCTTCAACATCAGGGATCTTATTTCCCATGCTACGGGCATTTATACACACTGCTTTCCATATGTTACCCCTGTTACCCATTTCCATAAAGTTATTTAATGTATCACCTACCTGGGGGCTTTCACTTACCTGGGGGCTTTCTTCACCCATCCCCAACGAATCTAGTTTAAAGCCCTCTTCAGTAGATTAGCCAGTCTACTACTGAAGACGCGTTGACCTTTCTTCGACAGATGGATGCCATCTCTGCTCTGCAACCCTTGGAACAGCATCCCATGGTCTAGGAAACCAAAACGCTCTCGATGACACCATCCATGCAGCCATGCATTCATCTCCAGGATGCGAGCCTCTCTGCCTTGGCCTTTACCCTCAACAGGGAGGATTTAAGAGAACACCACCTGTGCACCTAACTGCTTCATCCTCTGTCCCAGAGCCATGAAGTCACTTTTGATACGTTCTGAGGTATACCTGGCAGTATCATTTGTTCCAACATGGATTAGCAACATTGGGTAATAGTCAGTGGGCTTGATGAGTCTCGGCAAACTCTCCGTAACATCTTGGATTTTGGCACCAGGGAGACAGCATACCTCTCTGGACATCAAGTCTGGTCGGCAGATGGTCGCCTCAGTACCCCTCAGAAGAGAGTCTCCAACCACCACTACTCTTCGTTTCCTTGTGGTCACTGATTCTGCAACTTTGGGGTACTTGAGCTCTGGTTCTTCTCTTTCCAGGGATGCTTTCACCTCCTCCACTTCCAGGGCTGCATAATGGTTCTTCAATTCAAGGGCTGGAAAAGTTGGATTGGTGATTTTGCAGGCCCTGGTGACTTGTGTCCAACCATCGACATTCTGTTGGCACCCATCTTCTCCTCTGCTGGAGAGCTTGGTTGCTGCAAGCAGCATCTCATCAATGTACTTCTCACTGTCTTGAATGCTCCTCAGCCTCGCCACCTCCTCTCTGAGTTCCTCCACTTGTTTCCTCAGAGCTTCAGCATGCAGGTACCCTGCACATGGAACTGGTCCTTCAACTGGCATTAGGACCTCTGTCTGGACCGAGGCAGGAGCTGTAACGGGGGCAACAGCTTTAGCGATACAATTTTTCCCAGCCATTGTTCTGTTCGTGGAGCTTAGGTATCTGTTAAAGCAAAAGAGAGAGATCTACCAAGTACCAGCCGGTTTTCCAGCTGTCCTTTCAGAGAAAAAGCAGTTAAATCTCCTTAATTATATTCAAAATGTGCTGGTCCAATTCTCTGTGCTTTGTCAAATGGGGAGGTGCCCTATAAAGCAAGACTACTCGCTAGGGGTGGGTAGGGTGGGAACTAACACCTGATTAGGTGTTAGCAGTTCCCAAAGCTGAAGAGGTTACTGGAGTTCAACCACCTACTGTGCTCAAGGAAAGTCCCACTAAAGCACCAAAAAGAAAGTAAC